>JAITYX010000091.1:1200000-1820000 GCA_021018815.1 Talinum fruticosum | reverse complement strand
GACTTTAATATGCTCTTAAGGGGATCTAAGACTTCCTCACTAGAAGAGCTTTCCCAACCTTCCGGGTGAGTCCTTAGTTAGTGAAAGGCTAACTGTTTTGAGCTTTTAGTGGGTGTGCTAATTGCCCCGTTATTTTTGTAGAGGCGTCGATCTAGAGTGTCTTCATCGGGAGGTTTCCTTGTTGCCCGAGGAATCAAACAGATCAAAATGGCCAACAAGCACCTTTCGAGTGGTACATGTAAAGCAGGTACCTCTCGGCTTTCCTCACGACGTGTGCATCATAGGAGTGCTTCGAATCGAGCCTAGCACCTCCGAGACTAGTTCTTCTAGCGCAGAGCCTAACTTCGCTGAAGAGAGTCCGAGCATCCGGCCCCTTCAAGCCTTTGATCGTCACGGCAACCCACTTCACTTCCACCGGGCTTCTCACAGTGGACCTTCTCATGGAGCATCTTAATCCTGGGACGATGGAGCTAGCTCTTGTCAAGGTGGTGAAGACAGTCGATTTTCAACATTCGTTTTGGAGGACTTTGGGAACTATATCTTCGATAACGGGTGGCGGCGATTAGTGAATCCCTTGTAGGGTACTTTTTTGTTAATATTTAAATATTTTGTAAGATTGTGACTCTTATGCAATTCTAAAAATGCATTCTTTCATTAAATTCGATGCAAAATTTTTAAGAAAAATTACGAGACAAATCGAAAAAATTTACACTAGCCCCCATTCCCCCAAAAGAAAATAATAAAAATAAAAACGGGAATTCTTAAGTGCATGGTCCAAAAATAATATGGCCCAAAAATAATATGGCTTGCACGAAAATAGGCTGGACTAGAAATAGATAATTTCCCAAGGAGTGCTCGGTTCACAAGAAATAAAAAAAAAAAAAAGCGAATCGGCCGGCTGGGGCTCGGCGGCGCACGCCACCTAAGAAAACCTAGGTGCTGGCAGACTCCAGTGGTTACGGTGCATTAAGACTCTTGTGTTTGGAAAATTACTATAAATTGGGCTTATGGCGAAAGACGAAAATTATGCCTTCCGCAAATCAAAGAAAATTTCCCAATGCCTTTAACTTCCTTCTAAAAATAAATTTCAGGAGCTATTTGTCTTGTTGGATGAATGAGATGATAAATACGGAGAAGGTAGGTTTGTCACAATATGGGTTGAATATTTTATTCGAGTATTCGCCAAGTGAAAGTCCATTGGACTTTCTTAAGGCCTGGTGTGGCCTATTGGGATCATCACCACCATGTTTTCAGGTTTAGGGATAAGGAATTATGTCTCTTGCTCGAAGAGTTTGATGCCGTTCCGAGCATTCAACGCCTCACAAAACCTGTCTTTCCTAAATCTTCGAAAATCTGCACGAGACTTATAAATATCTTCCGAAACTAAGCAATAGGAATCTAGGGTGGATTCTTATCGAAACTAGGTGAACTTGATGAGCCTTATGAAATATTATCGCCGGATGTATACATTCTCTAAGGCTATCCTTATCCCAAGATGGTGAGCTATTATCACTTTCCTAATAGGTAGGAGGTTATGGGGATATGGTACCGGTGACACTACTGTGCTTGGTTGAGTAGTTGGAGAATTATTATTCCCCGACGCCGCTGATAGTTGCTAAAACTATAATAGGCCTAGACCGAAGTTGAGGTCAATCTTGGGGAAGACTTTGCTGGAAGCCCCCGTTGTTGCAGGTAAGCAAATAATGACTGCCGACACCAAACGGTGAGAACCGGTCGGTGCCGCCGGCCACAGAGACGACTGTTCGGCATCGCCGAGGTTGAGTCGCCTTTGGTTCCCACCGAAAGTATCTACTTGTCGCTCTTTTCTTTATTTTTTGTTTTGTTTTGCTCCTGTTGGGCCTTAAAGACAGGTCAAAGTTTGTTCATGCAGGACACTTATTTATTATCCGTGGTGTGTAGATTTGGTTGATGGAGCATCTACAATTGCTTCGAGCTGCTGCAGATGTGTACACGTACTGGCGATACACTTCGCCAACAAAAGCGAGTTGAGGTGGTAGTTGATCACCCTATATCCTTGTGGGAGGAATACCTTAGGAATAATAATAATGACATAGTGTGGTACATTGCACACTAAAAATGTCCTAATTCAGGACACATACCGGAAAACATCCTTTTGTATGCCTATTAGGTCTAAAAACCAGGTCCTATTACTTCCCCGACCGTGTGTCGCGGCAAATGGGAAGAGAACAGGTGATTCCCCTCCTGGACTACATCGAGCATGCTACCTTCGAACTATTTGAAGGATTTGGCTGCTGAACCCTTCGAGCAAGCCGACTACTACTATATCTCGCATATTATCGGGAGTGGATAATAGAAGTTGACCCATGTCGTTGCAAGGCGGTGAGATCTTGAGAGATGGATCCGTAAGAAGCCGTCCCTGCTGCTGCACCACTCCAAATTCGCGAAGCAAACCCTCAAATAGCGAAATGTGCCCACGAAGAGAATCGAAGCCAAGGAAGTAGAAGAGAGGAGAGCCCATAGAATTGAGTAGCTAAAGAAGCGTACCCAAGATGATGAAGCTATTTAGTGACCCAAAAGGGAAGAAAGTGTAAATAGACTAGGGCTCGAATTTTAGATGGATTTTGTTTTAGGAAAGAATACAAGAATTTAGGAAAATTAGTTTTGCCTCTTTAGAATAATTTATTTTTCACAAGTAGTGTGCTTGTTTTATTTCCCTTTTATTTAGCAATGTATTCGGGTAAGTAGTAGGCTTACCTTTATTAGACAAAAGTAAGTTTTATGCTCACTTTTATGGTAAAAAGATTTCTAATTGGACCGTCTAAATGGACCGCCTATTAAAAATTAATTGACATAATTAAAGAATTAATTATGCAGGTGGACCGCCTAATTGGACTATCCAAAAATAAATAAAGAGACCATTTAACGTTAGATGGTCAAAATAAATAATTATAGGGATAAAAACTAAAGGGGATTACTTTGGCCCAGCCAGCCCATCATTGTCCGGGTGGTCGCCGGTGCCTGCCATGGCGTGGCCTAGTTGGGCCAAGCATGGCCCCAATTTCTATAGCAACTTCAAGCCCCATGATGCAAGCTTCATACTCTCGAAAGTCGAAATCTGATTTAACCGAAATGGGAGTATGTGCCCCCTCTAGTGAGACTAGAAGAATCCTCACTCCAAAGCCCTTCTAATTAGAAACAAGTGTCGAAGTACATTGTCCAAATGTCCAATCTACTTGTAAAATGTTTTTGTCTAGAAAGTCGAGGTGTTCGGGTTGCGATTCAATAATAGGTAGATCTGCTAGGAATTCCGACACTATCCTTCCTTTGATCACTTTTGGAGGAACATACTTGAGTTTGAATTCGACAACATGATAGTCCATCTTGCTATCTTCCTGTTGATAGTTGGTTCCTCAAGTATATACTTAATGGGATCCATTGGTGCTACCACATGTATTGTGTGGGATAACATGTAGTGCCCGAGCTTCTTGGTAGACTAATGCTAATGATGTCTTCTCTAATGGCGTGTATCTAGTCTAATAATCTAAGAATTTCTTGCTTAGGTAATATATTGTGTACTCTTCTTTTCTGTCTTGTTGAGCTAACATGGCTCCCATACCTATCTCTATCATGGTGAGGTATAAGGGTAATGGTTTCCCTGTTTGGGGCGTAACTAGCACTAGAGGATTAGCTAAATATTCGTTAACCTTCTAGAATGCTAGTTGGCACTCGGTGTCCCAAATGGTTTTAGATTCTTTCTTCAACTACTTGAAAATGGGTTCGGAGACCATTGTCGGCTTTGATATGAAACAACCGATGCACTATAAACGTCCTACGAATCCCGTATCTCCTTTTCTCGTCTTCGGCGGCAGAATCTCATTAATAGCTTTAATCTTGGATGGATTAACTTTGATTCCTCTAAGACAGACAACATAGCCTAACATTTTGCATGAGGTCACTCCGAAGGCACACTTTTGAGGGTTAAGGCGTATATTGTATTTTCTAAGTCTTTTAAAGAACTTTCTTAGGGCCGGGTAGGTGCCCCGCCCTATCCTTTGACTTTATGATCATGTCATCCACATAGACCTCGGATTCTTTGTGGATGATGTCATGTAATAGTGTTGTAGCCGTCCTTTGGTATGTTGCGCCAGCGTTCTTGAGCCCAAATGGCATCACAATCTAACAATATGTCCCCTATTGAGTGATGAAGGTCGTTTTCTCCATGTCTTCTTCGGCCTCCTCACTTGATTGTAGCTTGTATAGCCATCCATGAATGAAAGTAAAGTATGACCCCTTATGTTATCTACAAGGATGTCGATATGGGGCAGCGGAAAATCATCCTTGGGACTTGCTTTATTCGGATCTTTGAAGTCGTCGCACATCCGAACCCTAACGTCTTTCTTCGGTACCGGTACTATATTTGTTACCCATTGAGGATAGTGAACTACCTTAATGAACCCAGCCTCTAATTGTTTCTGAACCTCTTCCTTAATTTTCAATGCCCACTTAGGTTTCATCCTTCTTAGCTTCTGTTTTATTGGCTTGGTGTCTTTATAAAGTGAAATTTTATGTTTCGCTATACTTGGATCTATCCCCGACATGTCTTTGTAGGACCATGCAAACACATATGTGAACTTTGTAAGGAGCGAAGTAAATTGCTTCGCTCTTCCGGATTCAGTGTTTTCCCGATCTTAACCTCTACTGGTTGATCAACCGATCCTAAATTAATTATTATTGCTTCCTCTATTATTAGTGAGCGATTTTCGTGATCTTCCATAACTTTTATTAATTCTTTAGGGATTTCTTATTCATCATTAGAGGCAAAATAATTGAAAATAAGAGGAAGCAAAGAGTAAGCGTAAAGGTATACTTTATTGAATGCGAAACGAGTGCACCAAACTCGGAATTAGAAGATGCAAAATTGAAAATAATAGAATTAGAAAAAGAACCACAAACAACAGGAGGAGAAATAAAAGCCCTAGTACTAGACTCAAGAAAGGGATGATCCTAAGCTAATGGCGAATTGTTGGCCCTTCTTGGCGTAAATCCAAGTAACGTGCTTGGATCCTTCATTGTTGACATTGGTGATGAATCTAGACGGATCGAACTACGGGTGCGACTTGGCTCGTGACGAGTATCGAGATCGAATTCCCCTCTAGGTTCTTCTCTTGTCTAAATAGCAAACCGAAGATGTTGTTCCCAGCCAGAGTTGGTCCGGTCTGGTGTGGACTGTCCCTCTTCAAGGAGGTAGGCGGCCTCTTTTTCTAATATATAATAATCATTAAAAATATTCAAGCCAGGAAAGCTATAGTAAGGGAAGTCATCCCCTTCTTTCAGGAACTGCCCATTTAGAGTATGAGGAAAAGGCTTGATGGAACAGATTGTGTGAAGTGCGGTCTTTTTAGTCCGAACTTCCCACTTGGCTTGGGTAATTTTCTTAGTAGTAGGTTGATGGCCTAGCCTAAACTTGTAGTTATTAGTGGGTTCAAGGGGTGGAATGATAGGGTAGTATGCCTTTTTACCTGCAGCGAAGACCTGAAAAGTACCCCTTCTTCCTAAACATTGAGTGGACGATAGGGTTGCAATAAGCACTGAAGTTAAAAGGTGCTTCATCCTTATCTCAGGTAGCAATAATCTCAAATCTATAAAGTTCTTCATCATTAGCATCGTGCTCGATCTCAACCATTTATTCTTTAGAAGTGATAGTAGCACAAAGATTATCCCCATTAACAGTTATAACTTGACCTTTGATAATCATCTTAATTTTCCGATGCAGTGTAGAGGGCACTACTTAATGATCATACAACCAAGGGCGTCCTCGGAGTAGATTGAATGTAGCTGGGATATCTAAGACCTTGAAGTCGATGTTCCTTACTATTGGCACTACGTTGATTGGCAAGGTAAATGTTGCCAAGACTGTTCTCTTAGAATTATCATAGGCTCGGAGATGAATAATCTATTTAGAGAGTTGTTGCTCTCTAATTCCTTACTTTTTAGCGGTCCTCCAGGGACGGACATTCACAACTCATCTGTTATCTACCAAGGTTAAGGGAACGAACTTGTTGATGCAAGTTACAGCTTAAATAAAGCGTATTGTTGTGTGTGAAGACTCGGTATAACTCTATATCTCTCTATGGTTTTGATTATAAGTCATTCTAAGTCTTTAAGAAACTTATAGCTAAGTTTTCATTATGTTCTAACCCACTCGAAACCATTTATCAAACATAACATTCTTAAGCTGTGTTTTTGACCCACTCATACACAACTCGAACAATGGCTAGAGTAAATAATTCTTTTAACACTTTTATGTTGAGCACTCGACTTGATGTTTTAAGTGAAAAGGAATTACGACGTTAATTACGACTCGGAAAATTCCATTCATTTAGGTTGAAGATAATTAAGTGCTTAATTACATTGAATTAATTATTATCTTTGTCTAATCATAGACCAAAGTATTTTTATACTTTGAGTACCACTTTGATTTTCTTTTGTAGGTTGATTAAACAAGCCTAATCTATTTTTGAAAAGCAAAAGCGAGTCGGTTTCTAACCATTAAACACCAGCAGACATAAATCAACCATTTCTAGAAATTGCTCGGACACCGTGTCGGGGTTGTTTGTTTCCAAATCCAAGTAAACTTCAATTTTGTGTCCAACGGTTGTTTCCACCCCAGATTTCAATCACAACTAAAGGGAGGAACCCCTTTTGAGCCAAGGACCACCACACGACGTTCACATCTCAACGGATCTTTTTCGAGTGATTCGGACTAACCGTTACAATGGCCATTGAAGCACACCAAGTCCAGAACAAGTCACAGTAGTCATTATACCATGGTTTGTATAAATAGAAGCCACTTCATAAGAGTTGAAAATTGCTGAACACATTGCTTAACACTTACTCAATGCATTCTTACTCAATCTTCGACTTACAACTCCTAATTTGTATTTTGTTACTTTATGAGTTGTAAAGAAAGTCTTCTATTCACTTCTACTTTTACTACTTTCTTTATAAGTCCCTTGACTGAGCTGTAAGGGTTAACTCAGCTCGGTTGTGCTTGACTATAAAGGTTATCTCGGTTAGGAAGTACTAGATCAAATAAGCGAACTTCCGAGACTAGGAAAACTTGTAAGGGAATTTTCCAAGGGAGCAATTTTGTAAAGAGTCAGTCCTTGTAATTATGGATTCAATTAGTGGATTTGACTTGGTCTTCGATTAGCACTTTCCGTGATTTTCCGCACCAGGAGGGTTTCCACGTACTTCTTTCGTATTTCACATTCCGAGTCCAATCTAGACTTAGAATATGTTTCTAAATCAGTTTTGTGCAAAATAGTTTGTAATTTTTGAAAAATCTTCCATCACCTTATTCATCCCCTTCTAGAGTGACTTAATCTCTCCAAGAGCAAAATTTAAATTGGTATCGAGCCTAGCCTTTCAAGAGGATCTCATAATCAAAAGGTCTAAAGATTAAATGGCTCTTGAAGTTTTGCTCGTAGAGAGGCAAAGTCACCCTAGAGGGGGTGAATAGGGTGATGAAGGATTTCTAAGAAAATTAAATTCTTTCACTCAGAATAGAGGCAGAAATAGATTCCGAGTCCGCACGGAGATCAGAAAATAAGAACTCGGAATATGGGTTGAGATAGGATCCGAGGAGAAAAGACAGAGATTTACATGGAAACCCTCCTGGGGAAGAAAACCACGGACCGTGCTAATCCAAGCACGAAGTCAAATCCACTATTTTGAGTCCACAAAATACCGCAAACTTGACTCGAATTGCTCCCTTAGACAACTCTTACAAGATTTTCCTAGACTCGAAGTTCCCTTACCCGATCTAGTACTTCCTAGCTGAGATAACCTTTACATCTAGGGACAACTAAGCTGAGTTAACCCTTACGAGCTTAGTCAAGGGATCCTTACTCGGAAAGTAAGATGAGTGTGTTTGTAACTAAGTCAAGCTCTTACAACTCGGAATATAAAGAATTATAGACTAGGAGTTGTAAGTTTGAAGACTTAGAATGAATACAATAACTTTTCACAAGTTTGTGTATGAACAATATGTACGACTCTCTATGTTCTTGTTACTGTTCTTCTTGTCTTCTTGTCTTCAAGTCTTGTACTATGGCTTCCTTTTATAGATGACCAGGCAAAGTAGCCGTTATGTCCATCTAGTTGGAAGTCCGTTGTGACCGTGCTTGAGAGATTTTCCGAGTCATTCGGAAAATGCCCGTTGAAATATAAACGTTGAAGTAACGGTCCTTGGCTTCTTGAGAAGTCCCAAAACCACCGGCGCAGATCTAAAAGTAAGGTGAAAACCACCATTGTGTATGGCGTTTCAGATTTCCAGTTTTGGAAGCGAGATAGCTTCGACACACTATATGGGGCTTTGACTAGAAGCGGGAAAAGGCTCCTTTTGGCTGGTGATTTTAACATCCGAGCCGAGCTGCTTTGCGGCTTAAAAGTCATGATTGCTTCGAACGGATAATCTACAAAAGCAAATGAACTTGTGGTTCTCAAAGTATAAAATACTTTGGTCCAACGTTAGACACATATAATATAATAAATAAAATAATCAAACAATAATTATCCGGGTCGGAAACGAATAGGAATTTTCCGAGTCTAACAACTCAAATTCCAACTTAGTTGTACTAGAACATATTCAAGTCGGATCAAGAATATCGAGTGAATGAACTTGATACATGCAGTATGTCCGAGTGATATATGTGACTCGGAATATAATAATGCAGTATGAGTCAATTAGAGATAAGCGAGAATACTCATAGAAAATGTTCTATCACTTAGAAAATATTCTAAGATGCATGGAATGTCTTGAAATCAAAACTTGAACAGAGACAGACTCTATATAAATTTGAATTCTAGAAGGAACTCGGAAATGACTATGCGAGTCCGAGTCTATGGTCCGACTCGGAATTCAATATAAGAACAGATCCGAGTCTTCAATCTCCCCTTTTGATGAAAGGCATTCCATACTTAGATGTGAGCCATTCCATACTTAGACATATTTGGGCGGAAATTTTTGTAAGTGATAGCATGCTAACATGTAAGACTTGCTTAGAAAATAAACTTAGAATATAACAATCCACAGAGCAATGAGAACATGTAAGCATAGAAGTCAACACGAAATAATGCACATAGAAGTGAAAAAGATAGAAATTTCATTACTTGACATAAAAAATACAAGGAGTTAGAGAAAAACTCCCCTAAACAAGACATCTATACATCTAATTCTTCTCCCCCTTGCCTTTCAGCAAAAACAAAATAAGAGAAAGAAGATTACAAGATTACATATTTGATGTCCGAACAAACAAGGGAAGTAAAACCGGGAAGAAGAAGAATTTAGCGAGACTTCGGCACTTGTGACACGGTGTATGGTGTCTGCCTAGGAAGGGAAGGGGTGTGAGTGGAAGAGGAAGGACGAGGAGTACGCCGACGCTGGTAAGATCTTGACGATGTGCTTGAGCACGGCGGAGGGAGTGCGAGGATCATCGTCGAGGGCTCGGCTACGAGTGGGCGACCCGGAACGAGGGGATTTAGGGGTTCCTCCTCGTGGACCTCGGTGGCTGAAGGGCTGACCTAGTCCGACCTGCTGCAGGCGAGTCTTCTAACCGACTCGGACTACTGTCCGAGCTGAGTTCAGCGACTTGTCGTGCGGATTGGCCCTCAACTTGCCTTCCTACTTCTTCATTTTGGGCTTCCCTTGCCCGAAGGAGGCTGCCTCGGCCGCGAGCTCCTTAGGTTCCGCTTCTTCCTGTTGCTCTTCTCCGTCCTCCTTGCTTTCGAGGAGGTCTTAGCCGAGCTCGATGACTCCTCGGATGTGTCCGAGTCGCCATGGTCCTGAGCGGCTTTGGACCTTCTCTCTCGGAGGAGCTCGAGCATCTCCTTCTGCTCCTTCACCAAACTCCTCATCTCAAGAACCGGAGTTTCTTGCTCTCGGATTTGAGACTAGGCGATTTTTGGTTGAGAGTCATAGGCGATGGACGATCTTGTTAGGCGATGGACGATCTTGTATGATCGGAGCATGTCCTTGAAGTCCGAGGACACGGAGTTGATCTTGTCCAGGAAAGCGAGAGGACAAGATGGAGGAGAGAGACTGAGAAACTCCTGAGGTAGAGGCACCACCAGGTGGCGAGAGAGAGAGAGGGGTTTCTTTCGAGTCCGAGGGAAGTAGGCCTCGGTTCGAGTTGTGAACCCGGACTCCGGGTTTAACTTCCCGGAACCCATACCCCTGGACTTCCTTTTTACCAACCACAATCGTAGCTTACGAGGCTGCGTTTGGGTGAGAAGGAAGGGGAACTTTGAATTGTTTGAAAACAAGGGTGAGAAGAGCACCGAAAGGAAGAAGGGTGTTCTTCTTATGTTGGAGTTGAGCTGGCACAGCTGCCATCCGCTCAATTATCGAAGGAAAGAGGTCTACTTTGTAGCCCTCAAGAATGTCAAAAAGGGCTTTAAGGTGCTTGGAGTTGGGGTTCTCCTTGCTAGAATGCTGAGAGAAAAAGGTTCTCATCGGCGAAAGCACGAAGTATGGCTTCGACTTCAAGCGAGTCACGTAAAAGTTCTTTCCGGACCCGAGGAGCTCTTTGGCATATTTTTCAAAGAAGTCATCAGCGACTTCAGTGAAAGGAATGGGTTTGCTGTTCAAGAAAAGAGAAGAAACTTTGAACAAGTGATGGAGAAGGGAGAGGTTGATACGAACTGTGATGTTAAGAACCCCGGAGGTTAGGACACCTTCGAGTAGGTTAGGTTGGTGTAAAACTCGGAGACGAGTTCAGGATAAATAAACTCGTCGAAGCAAAGAAAGTAATACACCCCGGTGGTTTGGATGTGTGCCAACTAAGAAAATTTGGTGGTTGGAAAGAATTTGTCATCCGAGTGTGTAGTGCTAGGTAACAACAGGTTTTGAGGAAGAAGTTCCTTCTTGGCTTTGGGTGCGGGGCTTCTTGAAGGAAGACGCATGAAATTCGGGGTGGTTGCCTCTCTTAGTCATTTTGGAAAGAGGAAAGAGAGAGATGGTACTGGAGAAAGAGTAGAAGAACAATGTCGACGAGAAGAAAAAGAAAGGAGTAGAAGAAAGAGGTTGAAAGCGGACGAGACTTACTCAAGATGAACCTTGCGTCGATGATGAAAACCTTAGGGCACTCGTAGATGAAGGAGGCTTGCGTGAGAAGGTTTTGAAAACGAGAGAGAAAATAAAATATTTGAGAGGTACCGAGAAGAAAAAGAATAGGCGCTAAATATATAGAGAAATAGAACGTCCTTCACCGTAACGCCGTTTGAACTTCCGTTCGACTTGACGCCTTCAACAGTCACTTCGGACTGGTGTGACGGTTCTTCTTCAACGGTTAGAATTAAACGGGTTTGAAATCCAACGGTTAGCGATTCATCACAGAACCCAAATGAGAAAAAGATTTTTAAAAAATTTACGAAACTCTCCACTTGTCTAGAGATGATCCCGAAGTTTATGTCCAGTTTTCTCATCGTCCGAGTCTAACTCGACTTAGTTCGAGTGACTTCAACTCGAGACAATAACTACCAGCTTAGTATCACAAAATCAACTGAACTAATGGTTATTCAAGAAATCTAAGCGAGATAACACATAAGCATGCAAGGCAATTAACACATAGAAAAACACATAATCATGCGTTTAACATGCCAAGTTCATTCCTAATGAAGCAAAACTGATCTTCACCAAGAGGATTAGTAAAGATATCAGCTAATTGAAGATTAGTAGGAATGAATTCAAGCTTGATATCACCTTTCTCGAGAATGATCTCGTAAGAAGTGATACCGACCTCAATGTGCTTCGATTTTTAGTGCTTGAACCGGGTTTTTGGTGATGCTAATTACACTTTGATTGTCACACATGATTGAAACTGATTTGAAGTCAAGTCCCGGATCTCTCAAGTGTTGCTTTATCCATAGGATCTGTGCACGGCATGCTCCGTCAATAATGTACTCGGCTTCGGCAGTTGATAGAGTTACGGAGTTTTGCTTCTTTGAGTGCCAAGAGACTAGGGATTGACCCGAAGCGGCAAGCTCTAGATGTGCTCTTTCTATCAACCTTATATCCTGCATAATCCGCGTCCGAGTACCCGGTGAGGGTCGGTTCCGAGTCTCTTGAGTACTAGAGACCTAAATTCCGAGTTCCTGCGAGATATCTAAAGATTCTCTTCACCGCAGTGAGATGTGATTCTTTGGGATTAGCTTGAAATCTTGCACATAAACACACGCTAAACATGATATCCGGCCGGCTTGAAGTAAGATAGAGCAAAGATCCAATCATACCTCAATATAGTTTTTGATCTATTGCTTTACCTTTCTCGTCCGAGTCAAGCTTTATACTGCTTGCTCATTGGTGTAGATGCATGCTTCGCATCTTGGAGTTTGTATTTCTTCAGTAGCTCCTTGGTATACTTTGATTGATGGGCATAGATTCCATCTTTGTCTTGTTTGATTTGTAAACCAAGAAAGAAATTGAGTTCTCCCATCATACTCATTTGGAATTCCGACTCATTAACTCGAGAGAACTCTCGGCATGCATTTTCATTAGTTGCTCCAAAAATAATATCATCAACATAAATCTAAACAATTAGAAAATCTTTTCCCTTGGTTTTGATGAAGAGAGTCTTGTCGATCTGACCTCTTTTAAAATCGTTTTGAACCAAGAAATTGCTCGAGTCTTTCATACCAAGCTCGGGAGCTTGTTTAAGACCATATAGAGCTTTTTGAAGTCCGAAAACATGGTTTGGAAATTCTGAGTTTTCAAACCCGGGAGGTTGCTCGACATAGATTTCTTCTTCAATGAAACCATTGAGAAATGCACACTTAACATCCATCTGATATAATTTGATGTTCATGCTAGATGCAAATGCCAACAAGATTCTAATGGCCTCAATTTGGGTAACGAGTGCAAAGGTTTCCCCACAATCAATCCCTTCTTCTTGATTGTATCCCTGAGCCACAAGTCTAGCCTTGTTTCGACTACTACCCCACCTTCATCCAGTTTGTTTTTGAAAACCCATTTGGTTCCTATGACTAGGTGGTTGGAAGGTCGTTTGGTCGAGTCCGAGACTTGGTTCCTTTCGAATTGATTAAGTTCCTCTTGCATGGCCTCTACCCATTCGAGGTTCATTAAGGGCCTCTAGTGCATTTTTGGGTTCTGTTAATGAAATGAATGCAGTGAATGCACAAAGATTTTGGAGAGAGGAACGAGTTCTTACCCCACTTGTTGATATCGAGAGTATGTTCTCTAGTGGATGACTAGAAGAGAACTTGAAAGCGTTACCTGTCCTCCGATTCACCAGATTTGTAGGCTAAATTGTCCGATCTTCATATGTTTGTTGTGAGTTGGCTTGATTCTCGGATTCTCCTTCGACATTCCGAGCTGACTCTCGAGTTGTCTCATTCCGAGTCACTTCATTCCGAGTGACATCATTCCGGGTCGAGTTGAGGTTGAGTCTTTGTAAGCTCGGTTTCATCTTCTTCTCTCTGAGCTTCAAATCCGAGTATGAAGACTCACTTGGCTTTTCCTGTTCAAGCTCATCAAAAACAACATGGATACTCTCTTCCACCTTGTTAGTTCTTTTGTTAAAAATGCGATAAGATTTACTATGTAAGGAATAGCCCGGAAAAATACCTTCATCCGACCGAGCATCAAACTTGGTCGAGGTGATCCTTACCGTTGTTGTGGACAAAGCATTTGCATCCAAAGGGCTTAAAATATGAAATGTTTGTCTTCTTCCCTTTGTAGAGCTCGTAGGGTGTTTTCTTCAGAATGGGTCCGATGAGGCATCTATTCAGCTTATAGTTTGCAGTGTTGATTGCCTCAGCCCGAAATAATAGGGAAGATCGTGTTCGATCATCATAGTCCTAGCTATCTCTTCAAGGGTTCTCGTTCTTTCTCTCAACAACTCCATTTTGTTGTAGAGTTCTCGGGCCGAGAAGTTATGAATGATGCCATTTTGGTCGCAGAACTCCGAGAATTCCGAGTAATCGAACTCCCTTCCATGATCGGTTCGAATCCTCCGGATCCGAGTCCGAGACTCAACTTGAATCTTTCTACGAGTTTGCTTGAACTCCTTGAATGCTTCATTCTTGTGCTTGAGAAAACACACCCAGGCAAATCGTGAAAAGTCATCTATAATGACAAGTATGTAAGATTTACCTCCGAGGCTCTTTATCGGGATTTCACCACACAAATCCATATGCAGCAATTCAAGCACCTTGGATGTGGAAATAGTCTTCAGAGATTTGAATGAAGATCCGACTGTTTCCCTCTTGTGCATGCTTCACAAACTTTATCTTTGGTGAAAGCACAATTTGGCAAACTCTCGACTAGGCCATAAGCTGATAACTTTTTAATCGTATGCATGCTTATATGACCTAATCTACGATACCATTGCCATGACTCATCAATGAGAGATGCTTTTAAGTATACCCGGCAATCGGGTCATTCGGTTCGGCTTAGTTCGGTTCGGGTTAACTTCGGGTCAATCTTGTTCGGGTTCGGTTCGGTTTCGGGTTCGGATCAACTTCGGTTCGGGTAAACTTCGGGTCGATCTCGTTCGGGTTCATTCGGTTTCGGTTCGGGTCAACTTCGGTTCGGTTCAACTTCGGGTCAATCTCGTTCGGGTTCGATTCGGGTTAATTTCGGATCTAGTCGTAATCGGGTCACTTTTTGGGTCAAAATTGATTCAAAATTGTACCACTATAGGTACAAAAGTACATCCCGAGAGACCCAACAAAAAAATGTGGGTTGGGTCACTTTTATTGCGGTTAAATCGATTCGGATCCGATTCGGTTCGGGTCATTTTGGGTTCGGTTCGGTTTCGGTTCGGGTCGGTTTCGGTTCAGGTCATTTCGGGTCGGTTCATTTCGGTTTCGGGTCAAAATCGGTTCAACTGTTTCGGATGTCGGTTCGGTTTGGGTTTCGGGTCGTTCGGGTTGACCCGTTCGGTTCGGGTCGGCTTTGCCGAGTCTACTTTTAAGCATGATAAGTTCGACTCGGGTCGGAAAGAGGGATGATGTAAGTATTACCCGATCTCTTACCCGAGAGCTTTACTTCCTTGGTGGTCTCATCGGAGATGTAACACTTGGATTGAGTAAATCTTACCTCTTGACCTTTGTCGCATAGTTGGGAGATGCTTGAGCGGATTGTACTTTAGTCCCTTGACAAGGTAGATCGGATCGACCAGATTGTTTCCATTTCCAATCTTGCCAATTCCAACTATCTTGCCTTTGCTTGTCATCTCCAAAGGTCACCTTTCCTCCCTTGTATGCTTCTAGCTCGGAAAAGAGTCCTTGGTCACTCGACATGTGCCGTGAACATCCGTTGTCTAGGTACCAATGTCCTTTTAACCTCTTCCGAGTGACCTGCAAAATAGAGAGAAACTAACCTTTCTCACTTCCTTTAACGAACCCGAGTAACATTTCTTACTTGTGGTCCCTTTACGAGGAAGAAGTCTTTTTGGAACCTAGATTTGTATAATTTTGGGTTTAGTCGACTCCGAGATTTTCGTTTCAAGGGTTGAGTCCGTGTCTCCCTTTTCTTAAATGATTTTCCTTTTTGAAAAGAGGGAGATGGCTGTCTCCTAAAGGTTTGTCCGGGCTCGATCCTTCGTTTGTTAGTATAAATGGGACCGTGCTCAGCCTTTTGAACTTAACAATTCTAGTGTCCTTCTTGAAGAGATCCGTGTAGGAATTTGATTCCTCCACTTCATTAAAACTAAGTCCTTCTTTTCCGAAGGAGACACATTGGACTCCTAAAAGCATGTCAAGGTTTTTCGACCTTGAGTAAATTTCAAAACAAGAGCTTGAGGCTCATTGAGCTTCGGTTTAAGTTGCTCATTCTCTCTTACGAGTGACTCGGACTCGGTCTCATTGGATTGAGCACTTGTCTTGAATTCTCTGAGAGTTAGTCTCGGTTTTTCTAATTCATTTTTTAAAGTCATGCTTTCGGTGGAGACCGACTCAAGTTGCTCCTTGAATCGAGAGGAATCGGAGTTGGACTTTTCTTCCAAAGTAAAATATATCTAGCTAAATCAACTTTGGAAAATATAAGGAAGTATTTGATTACCTCCTGAGGATTTGTCTCCTCATTGTCGCAGATCGACTCGCTTCGAGTTAGTGAGTGCCATCGGACACTTCGAGTCGTCCGAGTCCTCGTCGTCTTCGATAAGTCCTCATCGCTCCATGTGGCCATCATGGCCCTCTTCTTCTTTCTGTCCCTTTTTCTCTTGGGACAATCTTTGACTATGTGGCCCTTGCTGCCACATTCAAAACAACCAGAATTTTTAGTCAAAGATAATTTAGAAGGAGAAGAATACTTACCTTTTGATCCTTCTTGTCTCTTTTGTAGTAGTCTTCTTTTGACTTCTTGTCCCATCTTTTGTGCTTCATCATTTTCTTGAAGCCTCTTTTGTAGAGGAACTAAGATTTTCTTCTCGGGTTTCGAGGCCTTCAGCGCAATTTTTTTTTTGTGCTAGCCTCGGCATCCTCCTCTTCTAGGTGGATTTCGTGAGTCGAAGTTTCCCGATCAGCTCGTCGGCTTCAGCTGTGCTAGATTCTCGAGCCTCCTCTATGGCAGTCCCTTGGGACCCCATCTTCTTTTGGGTAGGCTTCGAGAATTTTTCGGCACATTTCTTCATGGGAAATCTTCTTTCCCGGAGATTTGAGATTGTTGGTAATCTCAATGAAGCGAATGAACATCCGAGTGATGTTCTCCTCTGGCTCCATTTTAAAAAGCTCATACTTATGAAGATACTGGCTGATCTTCGCTTGTCTCACCTGGCTTGTGCCTTCGTAGGTGTTGACTAATGTGTCCCACACTTCTTTGGCGAGTCACGAGCGGAGACTCGATTATATTCCTCCGAGCTTATGGCGCACATAAGGATGTTCATTGCTTTGAAGTTCTTCTCGAACTTCTCTCGCTTCTCTGGTGAAAACTCGGCCTTTGTCTTAGGAACGAGTCCGAGTTCTTCTTCCTTCATGGGAGTATAGTTTCCTTTTTTATGATGTCCCGGACATCTTCATCATGATCCTGAAGGAAACACTACATAAGTTTCTTCCAAGTGTACGAAATTCAACCCTTTGAAATTTAGTGGTCTGCTGGAAGATCTTCCTTTATCGAACTCTCCATTATGTTGAGCCATATGATCTTTAGACCTTTGGGCTGTTAAATCCTTTCAAAAGGCTAGCCTCGATACCAATTGAAGGTTTGCTCGTGGAGAGGCAAAGTCACCCTAGAGGGGGTGAATAGGGTGATGAAGGATTTCGAGAAAATTAAATTCTTTCACTCGGAATAGAGGCGAAATAGATTCTTAGTCCGCACGGGGATCAGAAAATAAGAACTCGGAATATGGGTTCGGATAGGATCTAAGGAGAAAAGACAGATCCGAGTCTAGAATGAACTCGTAAAGTAAACACTCGTGAGATTTACGTGTGTTAAGTCACATTTTATACGTATTTTTAGTAGCGATTTAGTTTATATTACATAGTTTATTTTATCTAAATTATTCTATTTTGTCTATTTATAGGTAATTATCAAATAAAGTGGGGAAGAGAAGAAAAGTCGTTAAAAGTGGATTTTTAGCTACCGACAAGCATCCAAGAAAATATATGAAGTCGGTCCATAAATATAATATGTAATAAAATATTTATTTTAGGATATTATATTTTAGGAAATCCTAAGTGGAATAGAAAAGGGAAACTTAGAAGAGAAGAAAGAGAAATAAACCCTAACTCTTTCACCCTATATATACTACTTATTATCATCATGGAGAGAGACCTAGGAGCACCCACACACAATCACCACCTCTTGCCTTTGCTGTCCACGGCAGCCACCACTGCTTGCTGCCGCCTGCACCTGCTGCCCAGCCACCACCGCTTGCTGCCGCCGCTGCACCACCAGCCAGCCGCTGCACTCCGCCGCCTGAACCTGGCTGCTGCCGCTGCTGCCCCTTGCTGCTGCTGCTGTCCGCTGCCCAGCCAGCCACATTCCATCATCATCTTTTTCATCTTCCCGGGTCAAAGAAACTAATATCGGTAGTATAATTTAGTTTTGTAATTTTTATTAGAAAAGATCGAGTTTTTATTGTTAGATTAATATTAAAGATGCTAGTTTTATTTAGTTTACATGTTTTAAATTACATTATGTGTGAGTAGTTTTTCTTATACTTGGTATAATCTACTTGAAGCCATGTTAAATTATTTATTTTGAAACAAAGTTTCGATTTTTATTGTCTTATTGATTCAATCCATGATTTTATGATAATTTGTGTTTAATGTTTATGAATTTATGTCTAATTAATTAGAGTGCACGCTACTTAGTTTTATATAAATTCATGTGATAGTTTAGAGGGTTTAAGTACGTAATTGCTTGATCTTTTAGACATAAGTATCACCCTACTTAATCATGGATGGCTCATACCCATCTCTTTTAATTAGGAAATTATCATAGATCCTTCTTAAATCAATTTGCTAGTAGATTGGTTATTAGGTGCTAGATGATGTTTTTCTAATACTTAATGCTCTGATTTGATTAAATTCTAGTGCTAGTGCTAGGGTTATCAATATTAGTAGGGTTTATATTAGGGCTAGGCCTAAGTAAACTAATAACTAAGGAAAACGGGAAGATCCGCTAGTGGTTGTCTTCTACAGCTTTAGCTCATGGGTAGATCAATTTGTGTGTTAATGATAAATAATAATTTGTATGGTGGATATAGATTATACTAAGTGTTTTTATAAATTTGTTACCTTTGATAATTATTTGTTTGCTTTTAGTTATTCTCTTGAGTTTATTGATTTTTACTTATAAAGTTATAGTCTTTTATTATCAATTTCATTAAACCCCCTAAAGATCAGTATTTTAGGTTAGTTTTAGTAATTTTATTTTAATTTAATTTTGAGTCTTTATATATTTTAATTTTCAGAATTAATTTTCTGTTAGTGTTTATTATTTTTGAGTCAGTTTGTTAGAAATTAGTTTAAAAATAGTTTCTTTTGTTATTTTTCTTGTTTTATTTTCTTTTAGGGTTTAGATAGAGTCCTAGTTTGCTGTGATTAAATTTTAGAATTTTTGGAATTAATTTGATATTTTTTCAGATTTAATTCTTGAATTTAATTACTGCAGGTTTTTAATAAAATAAATTCGTAAATTAGATTTTAAATTTTGTTTTTATATTTTTAGGGTCTGGTTAGGTTTAGAAAATTAGTATTATTATTCTGGGTAATTTTAGTATTTATTTTCGTAATTATTTTAGTGCAGAATTTTACTTATTTAATTTTCTGTTTTAGAATTTGTTTATTTTCTGCTTTAGTTTTCTGTTTTAATTGTTCTAAAAAATATACAAAAATATTTCTGGGTTATTGTAGTTTTATTATTCTGTATAAATTATTTATTTAGTTATTAGATAATTTTCTATGAATTTTAGTTATTGATTTTAATTTATATTTTCTGTTTTGTTTTTAAGAGTAGTAAATTTAATTAGATTAAAACTTGCATGTTATTATATCTTTCCTCGTGGATTCGATCCCTACTTGCCCTTGCTATATTGTTTATTATAAGTTTAAGTAGTGGTTTAATTTGTTGCTGTACGACAAGCTTAACAAATTTTGGCGCCGTTGTCGGGGAAAGAAATAAAAAATCTTAGTTTTCTTTCAATCTAATTTAATTAACTATTTATATATTTTTGAACTTATGCATTTTAATTGATTACAGTTAGTTCATGCAATTACGAAGTGGTCGTATGATCGGAGAATTGGAAGAGCATTCGACGGAAAAAGTTGAGAACGACATCGAATCTCTACAATCCGAAACTTCGAAAGTGAAATTGAGGTTGATTCTATAAACTTTGAAATGGCTACTTTACGTGAGCTTGCTGCACCTAATTTAGAAACACAACCTTTGTCTATATCATACCCTACTTTGGACCGACCTCTTAAATTGAATTCTGGATTTCCGAACTTACTACCTAAGTTTCATGGACTACCCGGTGAGGACCCATATCGTCATATTAATGAATTTATGATTACTTGTTCTACCATGCAACCTGAGGGAATCACACAAGACCAAATTAAATTAAGAGCCTTTCCCTTTTCACTTCAAGATAAGGCTAAAGACTGGTTATATTACATACCCCCGCAACATTTACTACATGGACCCAAGTTCATAAAGCATTCTTAGAAAAATTCTTTCCAACACCTAGGATTGGATCCATTAGAAAAGAAATTTGTGGCATTAAACAAATGACTGGAGAAACTTTTTATGAATACTCGGGAACGTTTTAATAAATTATGTGCTAGTTGTCCCCAACATCAAATTTCGAACAATTACCGATTCAATATTTTTATGAAGGGCTACCGTCAATTGATAGAAATATGGTAGATGCCGCTAGTGGGGGGCTTTGGTTAATAAGACTCCAGCTCAAGCTAGAGAATTATTTAATAACATGGCCCAAAATACTCAACAATTTGGGACTAGAGATGTCCAATTTAGGAAGGTTAATGAACTAAATTCAAGTACATCATTGGAAAACCAATCGACTCAAATCATCGCTATGTTGAACAAACTCGTCACCGGAGGAGTTCAAAAGGCGATAGTGTGTGGAATTTGTCTGTTTAGAAGGGCATCCTACTCGATTCATGTCCTACATTACAAGGGGGAGAAGTAAATGCTGTTTTCCCTAACCAAGGTCAAAGAAAGTACGATCCATTTTCAAACACCTACAATGAAGGATGGAGGGATCATCCTAACCTTAGGTATGGACCTAGAAACAACCCCCCGGTTTTGACCAAACCCAGGCACAACCATCTCGCTCAAGATAAAACGAACTTCCTTTTGGAGCAAATGATTAAGAAAATGGATGACCAAAAGAAGGAATCTGACCTTAGGTTCCAAAGTTTAGAAATGAGTATTAAGCGTGTTCAAGAGAGACAAAGCGCAACAGTATACCATGTTTAGTAACCCGCAAGCCCAATTGCAAAATAGATTACCATCTCAACCCTTCCAGTAATCCCAAAGAAAATGTGAGTACGATAAGACTAAGGAGTGGAAAGGAACTTAATGAACCTAAAAACAACAGAGAGGTAGAACTCGAACTAGAGGTTAAGGAATCCGAACTCGACTTAAAGAAGGATAACTCCTCTAATGCTAAAGAGATAAGTGACACTAAGAAAAGTCGTTATGAACCTATTCCACCTTTCCCTAGTAGACCGAGAAGCATAACTCCTAAAATAGATGAGGCAAACCAAGAAATTTTAGAAACATTCAGGAAGGTAGAGATCAACATTCCTCTCCTAGATGCCATTAAACAAGTTCCTCGTTATGCTAAATTTCTTAAGGAGCTTTGTACTTCTAAAAGAAAATTAAAAGGAAATGAGAAGATAAGTGTGGGGAGAATGCATCTCGCTGTTTTTCAAAAGAAGCTCCCTCCTAAATGTAAGGACCCGTGTGTGTTCTCTCGTCCCTTGTAAGATTGGAAACCTATACTTTGACAGAGCCATGCTTGATTTAGGTGCTTCCATTAATGTGATGCCTCGGTCTGTTTATGATAAATTGAATTTGGGAGAGTTGAAGAAAACTGGGCTAGTAATTCAGTTGGCCGATAGAAGTAGTACGTATCCGGATGGAGTCTTAGAGGATGTCTTAGTCCAAGTCAACGAGCTTATTTTTCCCGCTGATTTTTATGTATTGGACATGGGTAATGCATGCCATGACATTCCTATTTTGCTTGGTAGACCATTTCTTAAAACATCTAGGACAAAAATAGATGTACATGGGGAACATTGACTATGGAATTTGATGGTGATGTTATTAAGTTCAATATTTTTGATGCCTTGAGATTTCCCGCAGATGTAAATTATGTTTAGTGCACTTGATACAATTGATGAAATGTCCCAAAATGTTTATGATTTGTCTCAAGAAGATGAATTGTTAACTCGTGATTACCAAAGGGTTGGATCATTCTGTATTTCATGCTATACCCTATCATGTTAACTCAGGACTAGTAGATAGCATAGAGTCTTTGTTACAATTGCAAGTAATGGAAAAACCTAATATGATAAAGTTGCTCAGTAAATCATGAAAAGTTGCTACCTTCTCTTGTTTCACCCCCTAAATTAAATTTGAAACCCTTGCCCGAAAATTTAAAATATGCTTATTTAGGAGATAATGAGAATTTACCTGTTATAATTTCTAATGCACTAACACTTGAACAGGAAGATAAGCTTATTAAGGTGCTTAGAGAACATAGTGAAGCTTTAGGGTGGACTTTAGCAGACCTGAAAGGGCTGAGCCCAACATTGTGTTCACATAAAATCACTTTAGAGTTAGAGGTTAAGCCTAAGAGAGACCCTCAACGTAGATTAAACCCACCTATGATGGAGGTAGTGCAAAAAGAAATTCTTAAGTGGATCGATGCTGGAGTGATATACCCCATAGCTGATTCTCGAATGGGTTAGTCCAATACATGTAGTTCCTAAAAAGGGGGTACAACAGTGAGTACAAAACAAGGAAGGTGAACTAGTCCCTACTAGAGTCCGGAGCGGCTGGAGAGTGTGCATCGACTATAGAAAACTGAACAAAGCCACAAAGAAAGATCATTTTCCCTTGCCTTTTATGGACCAAATGTTAGAAAGATTAGCTGGAAAGACACATTATTGTTTTCTAGATGGATATTCAGGGTATATTCAAGTCCCTATAGCTCCCGAAGATCAGGAAAAGACCACTTTTACATGTCCCTTTGGCACTTATGCTTTTAGGAGAATGCCTTTTGGTTTATGTAATGCTCCCGCTACATTTCAAAGATGTATGATGAGTATCTTTTCTGAGTTTATCACCAAGATTATGGAAGTTTTCATGGATGATTTTACTCGTGCATGGTGATTCATTCGATGAGTGTTTACATCACCTTACTTTAGTACTCAGCGGTGCATCGAAACTAATTTGGTACTTAATTTTGAAAAGTGTCATTTCATGGTTGAACATGGGGTCGTATTAGGGCATGTTGTGTCATCTAAGGGTTTAGAAGTTGACAAGGCAAAAGTAGACATCATTCAATCTTTACCCTACCCCAAATGCGTTAAGGATGTAAGATCATTTTTAGGTCATGTTGGATTTTATAGGAGATTTATTAAAGACTTTTCAAAGATTGCCTCTCCTTTATGTGCTTTACTTGCAAAAGATGTTAAATTTGATTTTCATGAGGAATGTGAGAGGGCGTTTGATGAACTGAAGCTAAAATTGACCACTACTCCTATTGTACAACCTCCTAACCGGGCCTTACCTTTTGAGTTGATGTGTGATGCTAGTAATAAGGCGGTAGGGGCTGTCTTAGGTCAAAAAGTAGGAAGGGTACCACATGTAATTCATTATGCTTCTAGAACTCTTGACCAAGCACAATGTAACTATACCACTGACGTAAAAGGAAATGTATGCTATTGTTTTTGCTCTCGAAAAGTTTCGTCCTTATCTCGCTAGGTGTGAAAGTTATCGTTTATACCGATCATGCTGCTATTAAATATCTCTTGAAAAAGAACGACTCTAAACCAAGATTGATTAGATGGGTCTTATTACTACAAGAATTTGAAATAGAATTTAAAGACAAGCGAGGAGCTGAAAACTTAGTCGCAGACCATCCGAGTAGGCTAGAAAATGGGGAAAGTAGTGACCCTTTCAGTGATTGTTTTCCCGACGAGACTTTATATGTTGTCATTGATAAATTACCTTGGTATGCCGACATAGTAAATTACATAGTTGCCAAAACTTTTCCAAGAGACATGTCTAGAGCCCAAAAAGAAAAGATAAGATCTCAGGTTAAATATTATGTTTGGGATGACCCGTACTTGTGGAAATTTTGTGGAGATCAAATTATAAGGCGTTGTGTAGATGACACTCGAGTTTCATTCGATTTTAACTTTCTGTCACTCATCCGAAAGTGGAGGGCATTTTGGCCCAAAAAGAACAACGACACAAAGTTTTAGAATGTGGATTCTATTGGCCTACTATTTTTCGTAATGCTTATGATTTTTGCAAAAATGTGAAGCATGCCAAAAGACAGGAAATTTATCAGGGAGGAATCAAATGCCCTTATATAATATGTATGTGTGTCAAATATTTGATGTGTGGGGAGTGGATTTCATGGGACCATTTCCTTTTCCTTTGGTTTTACTTACATACTCCCGTTTGTTGATTATGTGTCTAAATGGGTTGAAGCGATAGCTACTAAAGCCGATGATGCTAAGACTGTGGTGAAGCATGTTAAATCTCGTATTCTACATAGATATGGAGTACCTAGAGCAATCATTAGTGATAGAGGGACGCATTTTTGTAATAAAACATTAGGTACCCTGCTAGCTAAATACCATGTAATTCATAAGGTATCTACAAGTTATCATCCCCAAACAAATGGCCAAGCTGAAATCTCTAATAGAGAAATCAAAGGAATTCTAGAAAAAGTTGTTAGACCAGATAAGAAGGATTGGAGTCTTAGGTTAGATGAAGCTCTCTCGGGCTTACGTAACCGCATACAAGACCCCTATAGGTATGTCACCTTACAGCACTAGTCTTTGGAAAAGCATGTCATCTTCCTGTAGAGTTAGAGCATAAATCATATTGGGCTGTAAAGAAGTGTAATTTAGATTATGACTTAGCGGGAAAGGAACGTAAGCTGCAACTCGCAAGAATTAGAAGAGATTCGTATGGAGGCTTATGACAATTCAAGTAATTTATAAAGGTAAAGCCAAAGCATTTCATGATGCTAAGCTTGTCGGAAGGAATTTCAAAAGGGGGAGAAAGTGTTATTGTTCAATTCAAAACTAAGGCTTTTTCCTCGGAAAGTTAAACTCTAGATGGCTAGGACCATTTGAGGTAGTAAAGACTTATCCACATGGGGTCGTTGAGATTAAAAGCTATTCTACTAACAAAATTTTTAAGGTGAATGGTCACAGGTTAAAGAATTTTTATGAAGGAAGCCAAATTTGCTTAGTAGAGGAGATACATTTAGAAGATCCATGAGTGACAACGATGTCGAGCCAAAGACTAGTAAACAAAGGCGCTCGGTTGGGAGGCAACCCAACATTTTCAGGGAAGTTTCTATAATTTTTACTTTAATTTAATTTTTATTTTTATTTAGCATGCATTAGGGACAATGCATGAATTAAGTGTGGGGAGTGCATCCTGCATTTTAATTTTATGCATTTATCTTTATTACATTTTAATTTTATGCATTTATCTTTATCTTATTTTTTAAAAAAAAAAATAATAATAATAATATTCTTGTAAAGAAATGCATGAACATAAATATATGCTAGGTTAACTTGCTTAAATTTTTCTGTTTCTAATTTTTCTTTCCCTTTGAAAGTGAGAAATTTGAACATGTTAATTGTCATTCAGAGTTGTTTGAGTTGATCCTCATATATTTCTTCAATTAGTGACAATCATAATTTTTCTGTCGATTTGATCATGTTATATGATCGTGATAGAGGCAATAAATTGACTTAAACCGTTCACCTAGACTACCGAACTTAGCAGATTGACTCATTAAAATTTTGATTTTTCTTGTTTTGCCTACAAATAAAAAAAAAATTTAAAAAAAAAAAAAAAATTGTTAGTTTACCAACATGGGTCGGAGTTGGTGGCTCGGCGCCATTTCCCTTAAGTTTAGGTCTCAAGTTGAGCCTTATGAATGGAGTAACCCATGCTGGGAGAGTCATGCCCCTTTTAGGCCGATCAATGGCTCGAACCATACTAACGAAAAAAAAAAAAAAAAAAAAAAAAGAGCATTAACTCCAAGCACCTCTGTTTGGGTGAGTGGGAGACAGGGAGTGTTATATTTCTAAGACCCTATATGGGCCTCGAATATGTGCTTGAATGGAGTTATATATATATATATAATTAATTGAAAAAAAAAAAAAAAAAGGTTTGCAAAACAAGTTTATTATCGATTTTTAGTGAGTTATCTCGCTGATTCAAGTGTCTCTATAACCATACTCGCACCTGAATTTTTCCTATCCTAAAAGTTTTAGACCTCTTGACCGGAATGTACATGTTTGAAAAATATGGATAAATTTTTGATTGTTGCTTAATTAAAAGAGATATTGTGAGGCCGATGAATAAACTCTCCGATGGCAATGAAATGTTTAGTTCTTCACTTGCTTAGAAAAGACAAATTTTTCATCAAAGTATTTTTGAAAAGCAAGGCAAACTTAGTGCATGCTTTATGTTTTATGTATATCTTTATAAGAAACCATAATATTAGATCGAGTCTTAGATTTCTTTGCACGAGGACGTCCAAAGTCTAAGTGTGGGGGATTTGTTAAGTCACATTTTATACGTATTTTTAGTAGCGATTTAGTTTATATTACATAGTTTATTTTATCTAAATTATTCTATTTTGTCTATTTATAGGTAATTATCAAATAAAGTGGGGAAGAGAAGAAAAGTCGTTAAAAGTGGATTTTTAGCTACCGACAAGCATCCAAGAAAATATATGAAGTCGGTCCATAAATATAATATGTAATAAAATATTTATTTTAGGATATTATATTTTAGGAAATCCTAAGTGGAATAGAAAAGGGAAACTTAGAAGAGAAGAAAGAGAAATAAACCCTAACTCTTTCACCCTATATATACTACTTATTATCATCATGGAGAGAGACCTAGGAGCACCCACACACAATCACCACCTCTTGCCTTTGCTGTCCACGGCAGCCACCACCGCTTGCTGCCGCCTGCACTCTGCTGCCCAGCCACCACTGCTTGCTGCCGCCGCTGCACCACCAGCCAGCCGCTGCACCTCGCCGCCTGAACCCGTGCTGCCGCCGCTGCCGCCTTGCTGCTGCTGCTGTCCGCTGCCCAGCCAGCCACATTCCATCATCATCTTCTTCATCTTCCCGGGTCAAAGAAACTAATATCGGTAGTATAATTTAGTTTTGTAATTTTTATTAGAAAAGATCGAGTTTTTATTGTTAGATTAATATTAAAGATGCTAGTTTTATTTAGTTTACATGTTTTAAATTACATTATGTGTGAGTAGTTTTTCTTATACTTGGTATAATCTACTTGAAGCCATGTTAAATTATTTATTTTGAAACAAAGTTTCGATTTTTATTGTCTTATTGATTCAATCCATGATTTTATGATAATTTGTGTTTAATGTTTATGAATTTATGTCTAATTAATTAGAGTGCACGCTACTTAGTTTTATATAAATTCATGTGATAGTTTAGAGGGTTTAAGTACGTAATTGCTTGATCTTTTAGACATAAGTATCACCCTACTTAATCATGGATGGCTCATACCCATCTCTTTTAATTAGGAAATTATCATAGATCCTTCTTAAATCAATTTGCTAGTAGATTGGTTATTAGGTGCTAGATGATGTTTTTCTAATACTTAATGCTCTGATTTGATTAAATTCTAGTGCTAGTGCTAGGGTTATCAATATTAGTAGGGTTTATATTAGGGCTAGGCCTAAGTAAACTAATAACTAAGGAAAAACGGGAAGATCCGCTAGTGGTTGTCTTCTACAGTTTAGCTCATGGGTAGATCAATTTGTGTGTTAATGATAAATAATAATTTGTATGGTGGATATAGATTATACTAAGTGTTTTTATAAATTTGTTACCTTTGATAATTATTTGTTTGCTTTTAGTTATTCTCTTGAGTTATTGATTTTTACTTATAAAGTTATAGTCTTTTATTATCAATTTCATTAAACCCCTAAAGATCAGTATTTTAGGTTAGTTTTAGTAATTTTATTTTAATTTAATTTTGAGTCTTTATATATTTTAATTTTCAGAATTAATTTTCTGTTAGTGTTTATTATTTTTGAGTCAGTTTGTTAGAAATTAGTTTAAAAATAGTTTCTTTTGTTATTTTTCTTGTTTTATTTTCTTTTAGGGTTTAGATAGAGTCCTAGTTTGCTGTGATTAAATTTTAGAATTTTTGGAATTAATTTGATATTTTTTCAGATTTAATTCTTGAATTTAATTACTGTAGGTTTTTAATAAAATAAATTCGTAAATTAGATTTTAAATTTTGTTTTTATATTTTTGGGTCTGGTTAGGTTGAAAAAATTAGTATTATTATTCTGGGTAATTTTAGTATTTATTTTCGTAATTATTTTAGTGCAGAATTTTACTTATTTAATTTTCTGTTTTAGAATTTGTTTATTTTCTGCTTTAGTTTTCTGTTTTAATTGTTCTAAAAATATACAAAAATATTTCTGGGTTATTGTAGTTTTATTATTCTGTATAAATTATTTAATCAGTTATTAGATAATTTTCTATGAATTTTAGTTATTGATTTTAATTTATATTTTCTGTTTTGTTTTTAAGAGTAGTAAATTTAATTAGATTAAAACTTGCATGTTATTATATCTTTCCTCGTGGATTCGATCCCTACTTGCCCTTGCTATATTGTTTATTATAAGTTTAAGTAGTGGTTTAATTTGTTTCGTACGACAAGCTTAACAACGTGGAAACCCTCCCGGGCGTAAAACCACGGACCGTGCTAATTCAAGCACGAAGTCAAATCCACTATTTTGAGTCCACAAAATACCGTGAGCTTGACTCGAACCCGAGTTGCTCCCTTAGATAACTCTTACAAGATTTTCCTAGACTCGAAGTTCCCTTATCTCGATCTAGTACTTCCTAGTTGAGATAACCTTTACAGCTAGGGACAACTAAGCCGAGTTAACCCTTATAGCTTAGTCAAGGGATCCTTACTCGAAAGTAAGATGAGTATGTTTGTAACTAAGTACAAGCTCTTACAACTCAGAATATAAAGAATTACAGACTAGGAGTTGTAAGTTTGAAGACTTAGAATGAATACAATAACTTTTCACAAGTTTGTGTATGAACAATATGTACGACTCTCTATGTTCTTGTTCTGTTCTTCTTGTCTTCTTGTCTTCAAGTCTTGTACTATGGCTTCCTTTTATAGATGACCAGGCAAAGTAGCCATTACGTCCATCTTCTAGTTGGAAGTCCGCTATGACCTTGCTTGAGAGATTTTCTCGAGTCATTCGTAAAATGCCCGTTGAAATATAAACGTTGAAGTAACGGTCCTTGGCTTCTTGGGAAGTCCCAAAACCACCGGCGAAGTCCGAAAAGTAAGGTAGAAACCACCGTTGAATATGGTGTTTCAGATTTTCAGTTTTGGAAGCGCATGACTTCGACGCAGTTGTATGGGGCTTTGACTAAAAGCGGAAAAGGCTCCTTTTGGCTGGTGATTTTGACATCCGAAGCCGGTTGCTTTTGCAACTTAAAAAGTCATGATTGCTTCAAACAGATAATCTACAAAAGCAAATCAACTTGTGGTTCTCAAAGTATAAAATACTTTGGTCCAAGGTTAAACGCAAATAATATAATAAATAAAATAATCAAACAATAATTATCCGGGTCGAAACGAATAGGAATTTTCCGAGTCTAACAATTCAAATTCCAACTCGGTTGTAATAGAACATATTTAAGTCAGATCAAGAGTATCGAGTGAATGAACTTGATACATGTAGTATGTCCGAGTGATATACGTGACTCGGAATATAATAATGCGATCCGAGTCAATCAAAGATAAGCGAGAATACTCACAGAAAATGTTCTATCACTTAGAAAATATTCTAAGATGCATGGAATGTCTTGAAATCAAAACTTGAACAGAGATAGACTCTATATAAATCTGAATTCTAGAAGGAACTCGAAATGACTATGCAGGTCCGAGTCTACGGTCCGACTCGGAATTCAATATAAGAACAATCTGAGT
Organism: Talinum fruticosum; assembly: GCA_021018815.1. NCBI lineage: Eukaryota > Viridiplantae > Streptophyta > Magnoliopsida > Caryophyllales > Talinaceae > Talinum > Talinum fruticosum. The sequence goes on along the minus strand of JAITYX010000091.1, from coordinate 1,790,248 downwards.
CTTCAACTCGAACAATGGAGAGTTCGATGAAGGAAGATTTATGAACATTAGAAGAAGATAATGGAGTGTTTTTTCTAGGATCATGATGAGGATGTTTGGAACATCATTAAACATGGGGACTAAATTCCTATAAAGATGGAAGGAGCAAGAGTTGTGCCCAATGAAAAGTCAAAGTAAACTATTGAAGAGAATGAGAAGTTTAGAATGAAATTCAAAGCCATGAACTCTCCGATGTGCGCTATCGGCTTAGAAGAACAAAACAGAGTATCAGCATGTGAAAGAGCCAAAGAGGTGTGGGATACATTGATCAACACCTATTACGGAACTAGTCAAGTGAAGCGAGCAAAGATAAGTCAATAGCAGGCAAAGATAACCGGGCAAAGAATAGAGATCGAGGAGAACATCACTTAGATGTACGTCTAGTTCACTAAGATTACTAACAATCTCAAATCTCTGGGTAGAAACGTCTCTCATGAAGAAATGGTCGAAAAATTCTGAGAAGTCTACCAAAGACAAGATGGGATCCCAAGGTGACAACAATCATAGAAGCTCGTAATCTCTCTCAATTGAAGCTAGATGAGCTCATTGGGAAACTACTCACCGATGAGCTGCGCCTAGAAGAAGAGGATGCCAAGGTCAGCACCAAAACAAACATCACACTCAAGGCCTCGAAAGCGGATGACAAAGTCTCGAGCTCCTCATATTCGAAGTCGATCCCATGGCACTCATTTCCCAAGGCTTCAAAAAATGATGAATAACAAAAAGTGATAAAAGAGGCCAAATGAGGAGTTCTACAAGAAAGACAAGAAAGGTATATAGTCATCCCCTTCTAAGTTGTCTTTAATTAAGAACTCTGGTTGTTTCAAGTGTGGAAGCAAGGAGCACATAGTCAAGGACAGTCTAAAGAGAAAGAAGGACAGAAAGAAGAAAAAGGCTATGGTGGCTACTTAAAGCGGTGATGACTCCTCCGAAGCCGATGATTCTAATGACTCAAAATGTCTCATGGCACTAACAGAGTCATAAGCTGGATCTCGAGTCGGATAGTGACAACTTAGATGCTCAGGAAACAAGTCTGCAAGAGATGATTGAACACTTCCTTAAGTTTTCCAAACTTGATCTTGGTGGATATATCTTAACTTTGGAACAAAAGTCAAATTCGACTCTTCCGATTTCAAAGAACAACTTGAGTCTCTTACTACTAAGGGCACTCGTTTTTAAAAATGAGCTAGAAAACTTGAGACAAAATCTGAAAGTACTTGAGACCAGTGCTCAAGACAATGAGACCGAGTCCGAGTGCCTTAGAAAAAGAATGAGCAACTGAAATAGAAGCTCAAAGAGTCTCAAATGTTGGTTTTAAAACTCACTTAACGTCGAAAAACCTTAATCTTTTACTTGGCTCTCAATGTGTCTCATTTAGAAAAGAAGGTCTTGGTTACATTGTTGAAGAGGAATCTAATTCCTATTCAAATCTTTCCAAAACCGATTCCGAACTCGTTAAGTTCGGGAAGGTTGAGCATGGTCCCATTCACTCATATGAAAAAGGGACTGAGCATAGACCTGTTTACTAAAAGAAAGGTTCTCAAAGAAAAGAGACACAAACTCAATTTTCTAAAAGGAAGAATCAGAATTAGAAACAGATTGAACCCAAAATTATTCAAATCTAGGTTCCCAAAAATTCTCTTCCTCGGAAAAATACCATAGTAAAGATAGTTACTGGGTTTGTGAGAGGAAGTGAGAAGAGTTAGTTTATTTCTATGTTGTTGGTGACTTAGAAACGAAAGGGACACTTGTACTTAGATAGTGGCTACAACCATATGTCTAGAGACAAAAACTCTTCTTTGAGTTAAACGATATGAAGGGAGGAAAAGTCACATTTGGAGACACTAGCGAAGGTAAGATAGTTGGGATTGGTAAGATTGGTCGGAGAAATAACTCAGTCAGTCCAGTCTATGTTGTCAAAGGGCTTAAGTACAATCTCCCTAGTATCTCTCGGTTATGTGATAAGAGTAAAGAGGTAAGATTCAATCGGACCAACTACTTCATTTCGATGTAGTCACCAAAGAGACAAAGCTCTCGGGTCTAAGGTCATATAACACTTATACTATTCCTCTCTCATATTCTAGTCGGAGTTTATCTTGTTTGAAAGCATCTTTGAATGATGATTCATGGACATGGCATTGTAGACTAGGTCATATTAGCATGCATACTATTAAGAAACTTGCATCTCATGGATTAGATACGGGTTTACCTAACCGAGCATTTAAGAAAGATAAAATTTGTGAAGCATACACAAAAGGAAAGCAAGTTAGATAATCTTTCAAACCACTCAAAGTCTGTGTCTACAGCCAAAGTACTTGAATTGGTTCATATGCATTTATGTGGTGAAATTCCTGTTAAAAGCTTAGGAGGTAAATCATATGTGCTAATCATTGCTGATGATTATTCATGATTTACCAAAGAACAAGAATGATGCATTCAAAGAGTTCCCTAAGATCTATAGGAAAATTCAAGTGGAGTATGAGACTCGGATGAGAAGAATTCGAGCTAACAATGGAAGGGATTCGATTCCTCATAATTTGCGAGACTTTTGTGACAAGAATGGCATCTCCCACAACTTCTTAGCATCAAGAACTCTTTAACAAAAAGGAGTAGTGGAGAGAAAGAACATAACTCTTGAAGAAATAGAAGGAAAATGATAATTAAAAATGATCTACCTTACTATTTCCGAGTCGAGGCAATCAACGAGCAAATTATAAACTCAACGGATGCCTCATCGGATCAATTCTGAAGAAGACACCCTATGAGCTGTACAAGGGAAAGAAGCCTAATATCTCCTACTTTAAACCATTTGGATGTAAATGTTATATCCATAACAATGGTAAGGAACATCTAACTAACTTTGATGCAAGGTCAATCGAAGGTATATTTCTTGGTTACTCATCTCATAATAAATCTTATAGAGTTTTTAACCAAAGAACTAACAAAGTGGAAGAAATCATCCACGTTGTCTTTGATGAGATTAACCTTGGCAGGATAAGTGAATTCACCTTCTCAAATCTCAAGCTTAATAGAGATGAAGATGATATTGCTGAAACTAAGCTCAGAATGAGCCAAAACAAAAGAACTGAGGTAACTCAAATTGAGCCAACTCGGAATAAAGTGACGCAGAATGAACAAGTTTAAGAGCCAGCTCGAATGCTAAAGAACAACCCAATGTTGAAGTTTAGCAAGATTAGCCTATTCAACCAACAAACTTAGTAAAGAAGAGGATAGGTACAGACTTTCAAATATGCATCTAGTCACCCACCTGAGAATATACTTTTCTAATATCAACAAGTGGGGTAAGAACTCGTTCTTCTTTGTAAAATCTATGTGCATTTTCAGCATTCATCTCATTAACTCGAACCTAAAAATGTATTAGAAGCCTTAACCGAACCTGAATGGATAGAAGCCATGCAAGAGGAACTAAATCAATTTGAAAGAAACCAAGTCTAGACTCGACCAAATGACCTTTTAACCACCCAAGTAATAGGAACCAAATGAGTTTTTAAGAACAAACTTGATGAGGGAGGTTGGTAGTCGAAATAAGGCCAGATTAGTTGCTCAAGGGTATAACCAAGAAGAGGGAATTGATTGTGGGGAAACCTTTGCACTTGTTGCTAAGATTAAGGTAATTAGAATTCTCTTAGCATTTGCATCTAGCATGAACAACAAGCTTTATCCAATGGATATTAAGTGTGCATTTCTCAATGCTTATGTTCAAGAATAAGTTTATGTTGAGCAACCCCCTGGATTTGCAAACTCTCAATTTCGAAATCATGTTTTCAAGGTACAAAAGGCTTTATATGATCTGAAACAAGCTCCCGGAGCTTGGTACGAATGATTAAGCACTTTCTTGGTTGAAAATAATTTTAAAAAGGTCAGATTGACGAAACTCTGTTTACAAAAACCAAGGGGAATGATTTTCTTATTATTCCGATGTATGTTGATGATATTATATTTGGAGCTACTAATGAAACTCTATGCTAGGAGTTTTTCTAAGTTAATGAGATAGGAGTTCCAAGTGAGCATGATGGGAGAACTCAATTGTTTCCTTGGACTGCAAATCAAGCAAGAAAAGGATGGCATCTTGTCCATCAATCAAAATACACCAAGTAGTTATTGAAGAAGTACAAGCTACAAGATGTGAAGCATGCAGCAACACCTAGGAGTAGCAGTTTAAAACTGGACTCGGATGAGAAAGGTAAAGTCTGTAGATCTACAGAGATATGATTGGATCTCTACTTTATCTCACATCTAGTAGGTCAAATATAATGTTTACTCGTGTGCCTTTGTGTGAGAGTTCAAGCTAATTGTAAGGAATCACATCGCACTATGGTGAAGAGAATCTTTAGATATCTTATAGGGACTCCGAATCTTAGTCTCTGGTATTCAAAGAACTCGATCCGACCCTCACTAGATACTCGGATGTTGACTATGCTAGATACAAGGTTGATAGAAAGAGCACATCAGGAGCTTGCCGATTTCTGGGTCAATCACTCATTTCCTAGCATTTAAAAAAGAAAAATCAGTTGCTCTATTAACTGTTGAGGCTGAGTATGTTGTAGCTAAAGCATGCTGTGCTTAGATTTTCTTAATTAAGGAGCAGTTGAAGGATCTTGGACTATCATTCACATCTATTCCAATCATGTGTGACAATCAAAGTGCAATAAGCGTCAATAAGAATCTAGTTCAACACTCAAAGAGAAAGCACATTGAGGTCAAGTATCATTTTCTGAGAGACCATTATGAGAAAGGTGATATTGAACTTGAGTTTATTCCTACAAAATTTCAATTAGTTGATATTTTCACTAAGCCTCTAAATGAAGATCAGTTTTGCTTTATTAGGAATGAGCTTAGCATGTTAATTGTATGATTATCCGAGTTATTCTACTATGATTGATTGTTGTATGCTTTGAGTAGATAACAAATGGATGGATCCATTGACACGAGAATGAGACTCGAGCTATGAGTTATAAAATTTCGAGTGTGTTCCGAGTCACTCGGACACACTACTCGAGTCATACTCGGATTTTTTGGAGAAAAATAGACATTAAAATTTTGAGATCATCTCTAGATAAATGGAGAATCTCATAATTATTTTCAAAAATCCTTTCTTTTCTCTCTCTCTCTCTGTCAAGCGATCAGTCATTAGAACTAGCCGTTGGAAGACAATTGTTGGAAAACTAGCCGTTATGCGCTGAAAGACTCTACGACTCGATAACCATTTCTTGGTAACTAAGTCAAAAAGGATGTTGAAAGCTTTTACTCCCTTTAAATAACACTCGCTTTGTTTTCACTTATTCACTTTACCTACTTATTGCTCTCTCTCTCTCTCTCTCGCTCTCTTCGCCCTCGAATTCTTTCACTTTCATACTCAAACTCTCTTTGTGTTTCTCAATCATCCGTGTTCTCTACTCTCTCGATACTCTCAAACACTCTCTATCTTCTCAATTATGCCTAAGAGAGGATCAACTATAGAGGTAGGTTTGGCCACAAAGAAGGCTAGAACCAAAACCACTCGTTTTGAGGCTGCACAAGGATAGGGGAAAGCCGCTGTCTCGGACGGCCCAAAGCTCAATGGCGCCCAACATTTCTTCTTGGATGACAAATTCTTCCCAAAGACTTCTTTTTCCTGGTTAAAGCACATCGCCAAAACCGGTGTTTTCAACTATTTGTGTTTCTTTGTGTATATCTACCCAAACCTTGTTATTGAATTCTATACTCACATGACAACAAGAGATAACATTATCTCTTCGTTGTTCAAGGGAAGATGATTCGCATCAACCTTGCTCTTCTTCACAAACTCTTCGATGTCAAGTCTCTCTTTCTCAATTCCAATTCCATTCCTTTCACTCGAAGTTGCAAATGACTTCTTTGACAAGTATGCTAAAGAACCTCCTCGGTCTAGAAAGAATTTTTTTGTGAATCGGATGACCTCTCAAGCAAGACTTTTGTGCTTCATTCTTGTAAGGACTTTCTTTTCTTACTATCCGTCTAAAGAGAACCACCGTTGAGCTTAGCGAAATGATGTTTTCCATTTTTGGAAACATACAACCCTAACACGAGTGTCCGGGCCTTGTTCGAAGTAGATAAGCCTTGTCTACTGGTGATTGACAGCTTGAAGCCGGTTACTTTTGTAATTCAAAAATGAGATAACCTCGTTTGGATAACCTACAAAAGTAAACCACTTTTATTCTCAAAGTATAAAATACTTTGGTCCAAGATTAGGCATAGATAATAATTTAATTAAGACAATTAAGTGCATAATTATCTTAGGCCTAGAAGAGTGGAATTTTCCGAGTCTAATATTAATTATACCGAAATTCCATTAGAGTCGATCCTAAGAAAGATCAAGTTATAAGAGTGAAAACATTAGAGTATAAGGACTTGATCTCGGACACGTAATTCTCAAACATACAAACCGACTTAGAAAGATGAATTAACATTGTAATTCACTTTTGCTTTGAAATATGAAGTCGAACTTAGATAAAAAGTGTTAGAGAGATTATTTGATCATCCGATAAATCTGAGTGATGTCCGAGTGACTCAAAAACATCAATGTGAGAAGATAAACAAGAATGTGTTTTCTGAGTCGGTTAGAAACGAATGAAAACTTATATAGAAGTTTCTACAACACTCAAAATGACTTGTAATCAAAACTTAGGAGGGATGAGGTTTGTACCGAGTCTTTATATAGTACTCAAGATGATCTAGATTTCGAGTTTGAGTTTTCAATCTCCCCTTTTTCATGAAAGGCATTCCACACTTAGATAGAAACTTGGTTAGTGAAAAAAACATGAGTTTTCATTCTCACTCAGTAGAACATGTCGAATACGAAGTAGTGGGTTCATACTTAGAACATTTCAAATACTATCACTACTTAGAACATTTTTTGTGGATAACTCATCTATATCGGAGCGAAAGAAAGAACATAATATGAACAGATATATCGGAGCAAAAATAAATAAGAGATCGAACTCGGAAAAGTTAACTCGAAATAATTTTTCTCCAAGAAAGAAAATTCATTCATATATTCACAAGAAAAGACAAGAAAAGAGGGTGAGAGAACTCCCCTAAACAAGACAACAATAATTTTTCTATTGTTCTCCCCCTGTCCTTTCAGCAAAAACAAAAACAGGGAAGAACGTATCAAGATGATACAGTTGATGTCCGGACAAAACAAAAATTAAAACAAAAGAAAATAAATCGGGATGGGGGTGCTGTGTGTGCCGAGGTGGATGAGCGGGCGGTGCGGTGGCACTGGTAAGCCTGGGAGGATGTTGAAGACCAGGGCGGTGGTAGCACTGGGATCTCCGGTAGCGGCCGAGCTCCGAGTGGCCGACCCGAACGAAGTCATCCATAGGCTCATCCTCTTGGAAAACCACAGAGGGGGTGCTTCTTCCGGCTTGACTGCTGTGGACTGACCAACGTTCATAAGGTCTTCGACCCACTCGGACCGCTATCCGAGCCGATCGGTTCAGGTTGAGGAGCTGCAGCACCTTGTCCCTCGACTTCTTCCTTCTCTCCTTCTTCCTCCTTCTCTTCTTCCTTCTCTTCCCCCTTTTCTTCCTCCTTCCCCTCGGAAAGAGCTGCTTCAGCCGCAGCTTCCTCTTCTTCTTCCGCCTCTCCGAAGGGAGACTTGGTTGGGCATGAGGATTCCTCACAAGTATCGTAGCTGGTTGGATCCCGAGCAACCTTTGTTTAGCTTTCTCGGAGGAGCTCAAGTTGCTCCTATTGCTCCTTGACTAGGCTTTTCATTTCGAGGAGTAGGTCCTCATGCTCTCGAATCTAAGATTGTACCATCTTCTAGTTGATGACCATATTCCGAAGGACGGTTTTGTAGGAGCGAAGGGTGTCTCGAATTTTGCGGACACGAGAGGAGAGCTTATCTATCGGGGCTATAGATAAGGCGTGAGTGGCTTAGGGAGGAGGACCTGAGGTGAAAGCATCACCAGGTAGAGAAGGAATAGATAGGTGAGTCCGAGTCCGAGTCTAAGGAAAGGGTGAAGGGGCCCTCGGTTCTAACCTATGGACCCGGACACCAGGCTTGGTTTCTTGGTACTGTCTCCAAGAAGTTCCTTCCCGGTAACAACAATAAGAGCCTCGGACACTGCATTTGGGTCCGAGGGGAGGGCAACCTTAAACTACTTGATGACTACGGTTAAAAGGCCTCCAAAGGGAAGAGGAGTAGTTTTCTTTGATTGAGTTGGCACAGTGGCCATCCGCTCGATGATAGCCGGGAAGAGGTCCGCATCGTAGCTCGAAGGATATCAAACAGAGCTTTGAGAATCTTACGCTTAAGATTCTCTTTGCTCGAGTGATGAGAGAAGAAAGTTCTCATCGAAGGAAACAAAGAAGTCCGGCCTCGCCTTCATGTGAGTCACTGAGAAATTCTTTTGTGACTCGGGGACTTCCTTCGCATATTTTTCAAAGAACTCATCCGCAATCTCATTGAAAGGGATGGGATTGCAGTTGAGGAAGAGAAAGGAAACTTTTAAAAGACAATGGAGGAGGGAAAGGTTGATGTGCACAATTGTGTCACGAACTCTTGAGGAGATGACTCCCTCAAAGCGAGATAGATTAGAGTAGAACTCAACAACGAGTTCCGGGTATATGAACTCAATGAAGCAAAGGAAGTTGTAAACTCTAGTGGTTTTGATATGATTCAACCACAAGAATGATGTGCTTGGAAAGAACTTGTCATCCAACGTGAGGTGTTGGGTGACGAAGATTTTGGGAGGGTTAAAAGCGCCCTCTTGGGTTTGCTTGGTTTTAGGTTTCTTAGTTGCAGACCCTAGAAAATCTTGAGCTAAACCTCTTTTAGGCATGGCTGATGAATTTGAGGTGAAAGAGAGTGAACTCGAAAGAGAGAGAGAGAGAGAGAGACAGAAGAGAGTACTGAGACCTTTGTGTGCGAAAGAGTGAGTAAGCGAGAGATTAGGTTAGCAGAGACTAAATTAGCGGAATGAAGGTAAAGGGATGCTATTTACAGCGAAAGGAATGTCCTTTAGTATTCTTTCTAACCTAAACCTCCAACGGTCGCCTCGGACAGGTGTGATAGTTCTCGCTCTCCAACGGTTAGAATTCTAGTGACTATCTCCCAAGGGCTAGTTCACTTATCGATGTGCACAGTAGAGAGAGAGAAAAAGAGAAATTTTAAAAGGAATTTCTAAAATTTTCCACTAATCTAGAGATGATTTCGAAGTTTGAAGTCCATTTTCTCAAAACCGACTCTAAATCGAGTATTATTTCTAAGTGACTCGAAAGCACAAACATATAATAACCGCTAGCTTAGTCTTACTCGGGTCAATCGAACCAATTGTTATTCGGACAAAGAAAGAAAACATGTAACACATAATCATCTAAGACAATTTCACTTAGAAAATCACATAATCATGCATTAGTCATTCCAAGCTCATTCCTAATAAAACAAAACTAATCCTCACTAAGCGGATTAGTGAAAATATCAGCTAACGAAATTTTGTACGAATGAATTCAAGTTCAATATCACCTTTCTCATAATGGTCTCTTAGAAAATGATACTCGACCTCGATATGCTTTGTCTTTGAGTGCTGAACGGGATTCTTGGTGATGCTGATTGCACTCGATTATCACACTTGATTGGAATTGATTTGAATGAAAGTCCAAGATCTTTTAAGCGTTGCTTGATCCATAGAATCCGAGCACAGCAAGCTCCAGCTGCAATGTATTCAGCTTCGTAGTTGATAGAGCAACCGAGTTTGGCTTCTTTGAGTGCCAAGATGTAACACCCCTAGCCCGTAATTACTAGTTTAGGCTAAGCAACCCGCTAACCAGTGATTAGTGCAGCGGAAAAAGGGTTAGGAATCGTCACCGCCGCCCTTACCAACGAAAGGGCAAGGCTGTCGGGAGTCGGATACTAAACTATTCGACTTAGATTACTCTATTTAACAGTGAACAACAAAAGGAAACTACAACATGTACAAAGCCGAAAAACGTACAAGGTAACCCAACATTCGCTAGCTCTAACCCATCACACTCGCGTATTAGTCTCCAAAAGGCTATCATGGCGAGCCGGAGTCCCTAAGCCTCAAACACGATTCTTCCGACCTGCCGTCATCACTATTCTTACCTAAAACAAAATAAGGAAAATATTTTCGCAATGTGAGTCAAAACTCAATACGTTCACTATCATGCAGTAAAATAAATGTTATGAAATAATTGAATTGAGCGCATGCATTTCAATTCATTTGTAAATGAGGGAGAGTGAACAATGTAAAACTCGTTGCTAATTAATTATCTGAATGGATCCCTTTACGATCATCGGGTTTCCCTAAATGCATGTGCACACACCTGCACCGATCGGATAGTCCGGTTGAAGGCGATAACGATTACGGTGTTACCAACTCGAATATTGGGCGTACCAAATAATGGCACTTGATGGGCGGGTCCATATTAATGATGGCAAATATTATTTGCAAACAATTCTTCATTGTTGTTAATGTTGGCCATATCCGGCCTTTATTTATAAATAAAGCATTGAAGGGCACGATCAATGAACGTACCTTGAGTTGAAGCTTTTCCTTCGTTTTCTTAAGTACTAACTCCTAAAGTCAGATTACATACATACTATAATCAAACTTTAATCCTCATGAACGAAAAGAATAACCGATTACAACTTAAGTACTTAAATTAAAAGGAACTGAATTTGAAAAATTACCCTAAGAAATTAAATTAAAATAATCGAATCGGAAAATTTTACCCTAAAATTTAGATGGAGAAGGTTAATTTAAGAGGTGTTTTTGAGGTGGTTGAAGGTGGTGGTTGAAAGTTGGACGATTGAAGGCCGGAGGATGACCGAAACGGAGCAGGTGGCCGGCGGTTGAAGCTGTCGCCGGGAGTAGCAAGCGGCGTAGGTGCCCGATCAAAGTGGCGGTAGCCGGACAGGGACTCGAAACCGAGGAAACCGAGACCAACTGGAGCAGAGTCGAGGCGAGCCAGGCGCAAAACTCGAGCGAGAGACGGGAATAAGGATGGCGGTGTCGTTGGGGTTTGGTGGTTGGGGCGGCGACAGCGCGGCGAGAAGGTAGTAGCGGCGACTGTTGGTTTGTCGTGGTGGTGTTTCCGGTGGCTGAATCGAACTGTAAGAGGGAGACGGAGGAGGCTAGTGAAGAAAGGGATGTGTTTTTGGACGTTTGATGAGGAGATCGGTGCAGGTAATTTGGACTCGATATTCCTCATGTGTTAAATTCTGCGCAATTTCCACCGGTTCCACCTCTATGATGTGGCTTGGATCGGATATGTACTTCCGAAGTTGAGATATATGAAAGACATCGTGGATATGCTCCGGATCAACCGGTAAAGATAATTTGTAGGTCACGGGGTTTAATTTCCGAATTATCTCATATGGCCCAATGTATCTAGGGCTTAATTTGCCCCCGATTCCGAATCTTTTGATTCCTTTCGTTGGGGATACATTGAGAAAAACCCTATCCCCCACCTGAAACTCTAGAGGTTTCCTCTCGTCGATCTACATAGCTCTTCCGTCTACTCCGAGCTTCTCTAATTCACTCGTTGTGTTACTCTTATTGTTTCAGTAGTATCTTGTATCAACTTTGGTCCTATTGTGAGCGTCTCATCTAAATCGCTCCAACACAAGGGGGTTCTGCATTTTCTTCCATAGAGGGCTTCGAATGGGGCCATTTTTATTGTGGCTAGGTAGCTATTGTTGTATGAAAACTCAATCGGAGCAAGATACTCTTCCCATCTTCCTTGGAAATCAAGGATGCAAGCCCGTAACATATCTTCTAGAATTTGGTTAACTCTTTCAGTTTGACCATCTATCTCTCGGATGGTATAAGCTACTAAAGTTCAACTTAGTCCCAAAAGCTTGCTGTAAGGCTTCCCAAAATTGAGATTGGAATCGGGTGTCCCTATCGGAGACTATATCCTTGGGTATTCCATGGAGTCCGACAATCTCTTTCAAGTATACTTGAGCTAATTTGTCCACACTCCAATTGTCACTAATTGGTATGAAGTGTGCGGACTTGGTGAGACGGTCAACTATCGTCCAAATAGCATTTTTCTTTGTGGCAAATGGAGGTAGTCCTATGATGAAATCCATTGATATAGAATCTCATTTCCAGGTTGGAATCTCCAAGGGCCTTAACTCGCCCACGGGCGTTGATGTTCTGCTTTCACTCTTTGACATATAAGGCACCTATCCACATATCTCGCAACTTCTCGTTTCATGTTGGGCCACCAGAAATTCTTCTTTAGATCTATATACATCTTTGTTCCCCAGGATGGACAGAATATAAAGTCGTATGAGCCTCATCTAAAATCTTCTTTTTAATCTCCTCTTGATTGGGCACACACAAACGATTTTGGAACCTCAAAATTCCGTCTTCATGTATGATGAATCCCGGGAATTTACCCTTTTCAATGTTCCGCTCAATCCTCACCAACTTCTCATCTTTCTTCTGTCCTATTTTGATTTCATCTACAATTGACGGTCCGACTTCTACAAAGTTCAGGACCCCTTTGTCTCCTTGGTGTCGAACGATCTCAATTCCTCGCTCTGTGTAATTCCCAAAGAAAGATTGGTTGGGTGATAATCGGGGTATTCACGTCATGTTGCATTTTTCTATTCAAGGCGTCCGTTACGACATTAGCTTTACCTGGATGATATTGAATCTCCAAATCATAATCCTTTAATAGCTCCAACCATCTCCTTTGCCTCAAATTAAGCTCTTTTTGAGTGAACACGTACTTCAAACTTTGGTGATCAGTATATACCTTACATGATACTCCATATAGATAATGTCTCCAAATTTTCAAAGCAAACACGATCGCAGTCAATTCCAAATCATGAGTAGGGTAATTTCCTTCATATGGTTTTAACTGCCGAGAAGCATAGGCTACCACTTTGCCATTTTGCATCAATACGCACCCTAATCCGTTCTTCGACGCATCACTATAGATGGTATACTTCTCGCCTTCCTCGGGAGGGTCGGAACTGGGCAAGTAGTCAGCTTGCCCTTCAAGGTTTGAAATGCTTTTTCACACTCAGTAGACCATTCAAATTTAGTGGTTTTCTTTAAGAGGTTAGTCATAGGCAAAGCTAGTTTTGAAAAGCCTTGTACAAATCTTCGATAGTATCCAGCTAACCCTAGAAAACTTCTCACCTCAAGTAACATTGGTTGGTCCGGGCCATTCGGTAACTGCTTGTATCTTGTGTGGGTCTACCTTTATCCCCTCCCGAGATATCACATGACCTAAAAATTTCACTTCATTTAACCGTAACTCACACTTTTGTAACTTGGCATATAACCGGTGTTTCCTTAAGACTTGTAATACTATCCTCAAATGATGGACATGTTCCTCTTTATTCTTCGAGTATACCAATATGTCATCAATGAAAACAACCACAAATTTGTCCGGATAAGGTCCGAAAATCCTATTCATCGGATCCATGAATTTGGCAGTGCATTAGTTAACCTAAAAGGCATGACAACAAACTCATAATGGCCATACCTAGTTCGAAATGCAGCTTTGGGTATATCTTCACTCCTTATTCTAAGTTGATGGTATCCGGACCTTAAGTCTATTTTTGAAAATATTTCGCACCTTGTAATTGGTCGAATAAATCGTCAATCCGAGGTAATTGACCGTAAGTTTATTCAACTCCCTATAGTCAATGCATAACCATAAGGTGCCATCCTTCTTCTTCACAAATAACACCGGTGCTCCCCAAGGTGAAGTACTTGATCCGATAAATCCCTTCTCCATAAGTTCTTCCAATTGACTTTTCAATTCTTTCAACTCTGTTGGGGCCATTCTATAGGGTGCTTTAGAAATTGGTCGGGCTTCGGATATAATTCTACTTCAAAATCTACTTCTCTCGAGGCGGCAATCCCGGAAGTTCTTCAGGGAAAACATCGGGAATTCATTTATCACCGGAATATCGTTGAGTCTCACCTTTTCCTCTTTTTGTTTAATCCTATGACACCAATAACCTTGACACCCCTTTTCAAGAGTTTTGCTGCATTGGTCAAAGATATGAGGGAGCATTCCATTTTATTCTCGTCTCCATAAAAACACACATCTCCTCCTTGCCTACTTTTTAATATCACCTTTCGTTCATCACAATTGATTTTGGCCCCATATTTCGACAACCAATCCATTCCTAAAATTATTTCAAAGTTAACTAGATGAAACTAGATAAGATTGGTTGGAAAGTCTTCCCCGACTATAGTTAAAGGAACTTCCTTGTAAGAAAATGAACACTCTACCACTTGACCATTAGGTAAAGTGATTTGATATATGGTCAAGGCTTTATGTGCTTCTAAATTGAGTTGAGATGCAATAGGAGTTGACACAAATGAATGCGAAGCTCTAGAATCAAATAACGCATAAATTGGCTTCGAATTTAAAAAGAGAGTTCCGTAAACTACCATACCCGAGGCGGCTGCATCCTTTTTGTTCATAACATATACACGACTTGCGTTAACGAGGAATAGCCGAGGAAGGTCCTGTACATAGGTTAGGTAATGGTCTTACTTGTTCCCTTTTCCACGGCCTTCGCCTCCTAGGATAGTTGAGCAATCGATGCTCCGTACTTCCACACCAATTGCATTTATTTGTCCCAACTCTACACTCTATTGTTGTATGGTTGGTCCTGCCACACTTCTCACATGGTTCGCGGCTAGTAGGTGCAGAGTTTTTAGCTTGGCTAGAGTTCGCCTTTCTTGCTATGTTATCTCGACCATGACTTTGATTTCCCTTATCGTTCCATTTTCATTTGGAACTTCCTATACTCGAGCTCTTAGCTCGTCTTTATCCTTTCTACCTCTGCAGCTCTCTCATACCATTCCCGGGTAGTCTTAATTGGTTACCCAACTAGTTGATGCCGTATGAACAGGGCCAAACCTTCTTCATATCTTAACATTTTTATTCTCTCCGTAGACACAAAGTCTTGGGCGAACCGAGCCAACTCATTAAACTTCATGGTGTATTGCATCACCGACATGCCCTCTGTCATTCTTAATTCTAGAAATTCCTTCTCCTTATGACGTTGGACCGAAGCGAGGTAAAATCGAGCCCTAAGTTCCTCCAAAAATTTGGGTCGAGTAAACTCGGGTCCTTGGCATCTTTTTCTAATTGTGTTCCACCATATGTCCGCTTCCCAGCACAAATAAAAGGTTCCTATGACTACCTTCTTGTCCTCAGTACCTCGAGGATCATGAAAATTTTCTCCAAGTTCCCGATCCACTCTTCTAATTCCACCGGGTCAATTTTGCCATTATACACCTTAGGGTTCCTTTTGGCCACCCTATCTCGCCAATTTCTCCGTACTCTTGGAAGATTCGGGTGGGGCCATAGGGACAGGGACTCTCTTTAGTAATTCTTGAATCAGATTTCCCCAATACGCAGGGTTGGCATTTTCTTGTGAGTTTGATTGCGTAAAAGCAAGCAAACGGGGTCGGTTATTTTCCCGCTGTGAGGTAGCGGGTATTTCATTGAGACTAATGCCCAAATCTCTCATTGTCCCTTCATAGCCACTATTCTCGGGCTGGTTGTTTCTTGTACCTTGAGACATTCTACAAAACAAATAGATTTGCTGGATTTACTCAATATGTTAACAGACTCCTCGTTCTATATTCAAATACTAAAGCACCGAAATCCTCTAAACCTAACTTGACTCTTAAATATTCCTATATGGCTCGCAATGATATCTTAAACCTAGGCTCGATACCACATCCGTAATGCCCCCAACCCGTAATCACTAGTTTAGGCTAAGCAACCCGCTAACCGGTGATTAGTGCAGCGGAAAAAGGGTTAGGAGTCGTCACCGCTGCCCTTACCAGATGAAAGGGCAAGACTGTCGGGAGTCGGATACTAAACTATTCGACTTAGATTACTCTATTTAACAATCAACAACAAAAGGAAACTACAACATGTACAAAGCCGACAAACGTACAAGGTAACCCAACATTCGCTAGCTCTAACCCATGACACTCGCGTATTAGTCTCCAAAAGGCTATCATGGCGAGCCGGAGTCCTTAAGCCTCGAACACGATTCTTCTATGACCTGCCGTCTTCACTATTCTTAACTAAAACAAAATAAGGAAAATATTTTCGCAATTTGAGTCGAAACTCAATACGTTCACTATCATGCAAGTAAAATAAAAGTTATGGAATAATTGAGTTGAGCGCATGCATTTCAATTCATTTCAATTCATGAGGGAGAGTGAACAATGTAAAACTACTGCTAATTAATTATCTGAATGGATCCCTTTACGATCATCGGGTTTCCCTAAACGCATGTGCACACACCTGCACCGATCGGATAGTCCGGTTGAAGGCGGTAATAGTTACGGTGTTACCAACCTGAATATTAGGCGTACCAAATAATGGCACTTGATGGGCGGGTCCATATTAATGATGGCAAATATTATTTGCAAACAATTCTTCATTGTTGTTAATGTTGTCCATAGCCGACCTTTATTTGTAAATAAAGCATTGAAGGGCGGGATCAATGAATGTACCTTGAGCTGAAGTTTTTCCTTCGTTTTGTTTCCAGGCGTAATCCGGATGAACGCACGACGCTTGATAACCTTAAGTAGGAGTATAAAAGTTTTATTAATAAACTGAATTTTTATTTCGTATTTGTTAAATCACTTCAAAGATACTTGAAATGAAAATTAACAAAGTTAATTTTTATTAAAGGATACTAATGATATCTTTAATCTATACGATTTATTTATCTTATTTTATACAATACGTGCATATATATATTGATATATATATATATATATATATATATATATATATATATATATATATATAGCAATCTTAAAAACATATGTACCTTTCTTCTAAATACATACATAAATATATGCATACAAATATATATATATATATATATATATATATATATATATATATATATATATATATATATATATATATATATATATATATATATATATAGTAACCTCAACATACATAGTTTTCTTAAATAGTACTATGGTTATCTCTAACCTATAAGGCTTATTTATTTTCTTTCTATAAAGTGCATACCTAAAAGTGTTTATATTACATTGAACACTTATCTCCTTTTTCTCTACAAATAATGGTATTGGTATTATTTGCTTTTAAAATCAACGGAAGGTTTGTGCTTTTTAATTACTACTACTAATTACCTATTATACATATACCTTTAGTTATTTATTTATGCTAATTATTTCTAACCTAATCTGTCTTATAATGGCAGAGACTAAGTCCCCTTCAATTTTTCCTTAGCATCCTCATGTCCAGATTCCTTCCAACTTTTCCATACCTCGGTTAAATCCTTCCTCACATTTCTTTTAATCTCACCATTAGGTTAACTGATTATCTAAGTTAATAAAAAATACTTTCTAATTCAAATTATTTCTAAATGTCCTGTGTACAAAAATCTGTCCATAATTTCTTTCGGCTTAAGTATATCGGATATCACCAACTTTACTAACTCCTAGAGTCGGATTACATACATACTATAATCAAACTTTAATCTTCATGCAGGAAAAGAATAACTAATTACAACTTAAGTACTTAAATTAAAAGGAATTGAATCTGAAAAATTACGCGAAGAAATTAAATTAAAATAACTCGAATCAGAAAATTTTACCCTAAAATTTAGATGGAGAAGGTTAATTTAAGAGGTGTTTTTGAGGTGGTTGAAGGTGGTGGTTGAAAGTTGGACGATTGAAGGCCGGAGGATGACCGAAACGGAGCAGGTGGCCGGCGGTTGAAGCTGTCGCCGGGAGTAGCAAGCGGCGTAGGTGCCCGATCAAAGTGGCGGTAGTCGGACAGGGACTAAAAACCGAGGAAACGAAGACCAACTGGAGCAGAGTCGGGCAGAGCCAGGCGCAAAACTCGAGCAGAGACGGGAGTAAGGATGGTGGTGTGCTTGGGGTTTGGTGGTTGGGGCGGCGACAACACGGCGGAAGGTAGTAGCGGCGACTCGTTGGTGTGTCGTGGTGGTGTTTCCGGTGGCTGAAACGAACCGTAAGAGGGAGACGGAGGAGGCTAGTGAAGAAAGGGATGCGTTTTGGACGTTTGATGAGGAGATTGGTGAAGGTAATGGCGGTGGTGCTGGTGGCTAGCCGGTGGTGGCTGCCGGCGCGGCGAGTGCCGCTGAAGCTGTCGGTGGGCGGTAGAGACGACAAAGGCGCAGAGAGAGGGGGTGCGATGGCTAGAGAGAGAGGGAGAGGTGTGATCGAAATGGATTTAGGTTAAAAATGAACTCGAATTATACAACTTCGCTTAAATACTCCTCCATTTCTTCAATTGGACCGACTAACCTAATTCCTCCGGCCCAATTCTTATTAGTACTCAACCTAATCCAGCTTCCTTATCCTCATCTACTTCCTAATCCTCTAAGCTTTTTATTATTTTGCTTATTAGGCTTATCTTACTCTAGGAATTTTATTTTTAGTACTATTAAGTTTATAAAAATTATATTAATTTCCTTTGTTTATGGATTTTTTAGAATTCAAAATAAATTAGTTATATAATAATGTTAATTATCCTCCGAGTCATTGAAATTTATAGAGTATACTCGTGCGTCGTCGTTGTCATCATCCAGCTTCCTGCACTTTAAACAACATTGACATATATATATATACATACGTACATACACATGTGTAATATGAAAATATTTGGAATTTGAAATGCATGCGCTCATGCTAATCTTGAATGTATTTAAAGTTAATTATTTTCTTAGAGACGGGGTGTTACACAAGATATAAGGGATTGACCCGAAACCGGCATGCTCCTGATTTGCTCTTTCTATCAACCTTGTATCCAAGCATAATCAGCATCCGAGTATCCAGTTAGGGTTAGTTCCGAGTCCCTTGAGAACCATAGACCTAGATTCCGAGTCCCTACATGATATCTAAAAATTCTCTTCACCGTAGTGAGATATGATTCTTTTGGATTAGCTTGGAATCTTGCACATAGACATACACTAAACATAATGTCCGGCCTACTGGATGTGAGATATAGTAGAGATCTAATCATACCTCGATAGAGTTTCTAATCTACTACTTTACCTTTTCTGTCCGAGTCCGGTTTCATGCTCGCTACTCATTGGTGTTGCTGCATGTTTTGCATCCTGAAGCTTGTACTTCTTCAAGCAACTCCTTGGTATACTTAGATTGATGGACATAAATGCCATCATTATCTTGTCTTATTTGTAGACCAAGAAAGAAATTGAGCTCTCCCATCATGCTCATTTAGAATGTCTGTCTCATCAACTCAGAAAAATCTCGACAGAGATTTTCATTAGTAGCTCCAAAAATTATATCATCAACATAAATCGAGCGATAAGAAAGTCTTTCCCCTTGGTTTTTATGAAAAGAGTTGTGTCAATCTAACCTTTTTGAAATCATTTTCAACCAAGAAACTGCTCAGTCTTTCATTCCAAGCTCTGGGAGCTTGTTTAAGATAATAAAAAGTCTTTTGCAACTTGAAAACATGATTTGGAAATTCTAAGTTTTCAAATCCAGGGAGTTGCTCAACATAGACTTCCGCTTGAATGAAACCATTCAGTAAAAGCACATTTGAAATCCATTTGATATAGCTTCATATTCATGCTTAATGCAAATGTCAATAGGATTCTAATTGCTTTGATTCTAGCAACTAGTGTAAAGGTTTCCTGATGTATAGTCGGGGTAAGAGGGGAAGAGGGCAGAGGAAGAGGATAAAAGCACATGGAAAATCACCCGGGCAAAAGGGTGGCTCTCTACACGTCTTGGGAGAATGGAAAGATGGGGGTGTTTCTGGTGGAATTTGGACGTGATGTTTGAGGGGGAACTCTTGGAGAAGTTAGTTAGGAGTGGTAAAAGAGGGAGATCATTCGAGGTCGGGATCACCTCGAACTAATGGTGAAAAGACTGTCCCGTGGATGCGGGAGTCTAGGATGGTATGCGCTGATGGTTTTGGAGGCGGGGGTCGGGATAGGCCTTGGATTGAGATGAAATTTGAGCGGGAAACTCTTGGGGAAGTTAGGAAAAAGTGGTAAAAATAGGGGAATCATTCGAGGTCGAGATCACCTCGAATTAATGGCTTAAGAACCGTCCCGTGGGTGTAGGAGTCCGGGATGATATACTCGATGGTTTTGAAGGACGGGGTCGGGGTAGAGCTTAGATTGAGCTGAAATTTGGAGGAGGATAACTCAACTCGCTCACAAAAAGCTGGGTAAAATTTAGAGTGCATGAGATTAGGGGTTTGGGAGATATGGGACTCGGAAATTAGGTAAACGGATAGAACTAAGGACCTTAAGAATACGTAAACACCACCTTAGGGATCTTGGGGCACCAAAGGTTAAAGGCCGGATACAAACACACCACCAGCTTTAAACCTAAGGACTTAATTGATCACAACCAAGTATGTCACACTTGGATACAACAATTAAGGATTAAAAGGGGGAAAGAGCACACAACTCAAATTCTCATTCAATATTCATAATCTTCAATTTTTATATAACCGAATACATGAGATATGTATAATGCTCAAAGATTAAAGCTAAGCGTAATCTAAGGCTAAGAGTGTATGTGCAAGATCAAAGGCTAAGATTACACTATCGCTAACCCCTTCTCCAAGCTAGCTTGGGAACATGTGGCCTCGAAATGAATAGTGATTTCCGGTCATGTATTTGCTTTCCCCTTCCTTATGCTAAACTTTGATTGGTCTGTAACTTTTGATTCCCTTCTCCAAATTGAACATGCAAGATATGCATGGAAATCTTGGGTAATACACTTTCGAATCATATGTGGCTCGACCCATTTGAAGTCGTGAGAAAACAGACTATGACCGTAACAATCAGCATGGGGCAAAGAGGGTTAGCGTAAATACCCGATTTGAAACTAAGACCATTTTCTTTATTATCTCCGGCCTAAAGGGCAATCCCCATAATTTGATATTAATCTAAACATGTCCAGGAATATCCTTGTGAAAATTGGAGACCAAAAATTAATCCAAGGTTGACTCGAACACCCTTTTGAACTTGACCTTTAAGCGCCATTCCGGGTTTGTAATAACCTCCAGCTTTCTAAGTCAAATTCAAACGCTCATAACTTTTGATTCACAACTGCAATTTTGTTGTTCTTAGTATGGTTAGAATTGTAGGATGTTAGCTTTCAATCCATATATCATGCGTTGTTGTTATAGCTCTGGATCGAAGATATGGTAAAAAAAAAAGTGCAAGTGTCATCCTGGATGAGCAAACCGCCGCTTTAACAAAGGTCTTCCTCCTTTATTATCTCTGCCAAATACCAAGATGCCCATTATTGGAGTAGATTGAGGACATCTTTAGGTGCTTCCATGCAAAGTTTGAGGTCCAAACGCTAAGACATGAGTGACTAATTGACCAAAACATTTAGCCTTAGAAACACCGGCCATGGCTAAAATATTCTAGCACTTACAATGAGGCTCAAAATGGTTCTTGCTCAACTCATTCTTGTCTAGGATGGATTTGGGTTTGTAGTATGTGATCACTGCTAGGCACATCTCCATCATACTCTCCTTGTTGGGAAAAATTTGTCCTTAAATTTGCATCACATCCAAGGACACAACAAAGACCTCCAGGATCAAATACTTGAGTTAGCTTACTAAGCAACAAAGGATGGCTTTGTGTGAGGCTAATTTCAAGAGGTAAGAAAAATTTATTTTTGGGCTGCATGGCTCAAGGACTTGGGGTAAAGGAGGTTTAAGTGGAGGGGCAAGAATGGGGTTCAAATCAAATATAATCAAGCTCTCCTTATGCTCCTCTTCAAGCTCTCCTTTTGGTCGTTTCACATAATCTGGATAAAACCTTTTAGGGTCTCTTTCAACAACAGACGCCCATTTAAATGGCTCATGAGCAACTCCATACACTTCCACATACAAAGGAGGTTTAAGTGGAGGGGCAACGGCTCTTGACTCCTTTGGAAGTCCCAAAACCACCTGGTGGTGTCTTTAAAAGTAAGATGGAAACCACCGTAGAGCTTAGTGTTGCAGCTTGTCCAGCTTTGGAAACGGACAACCCCGACACGATGTCCGGGGCTAGGTCATAGGTGGAAAAAGCCTTGTCTCGCTGGTGATTTGACGTTTTAAAGCCGATTACTTTTGCAATTCAAAAATAGGATAGCCTCGTTTGAATAACCTACAAAAGTAAATCAATTTGGTTCTCAAAGTATAAAATACTTTGGTCCAAGATGAGCCACGGATAATAACGTAATTAATATAATTAAGTGACTAATTATCTAAGTCGGAAAAGGAATGGAATTTTCTGAGTCTAATATCCACGAGACTCAAATTCCATCTAAGTCGATCTAAAAGAGAATCAAGTTAGATAAGGAATATCGGAGTAAACAAACTTGATCTAGACTAAACAAGTTCAAACAAAGTATGCTAACTTAGAAGAATGAATTAACATGGTAATTCTTGGAACACGAAGTCGACTCGAGTTTATGCACGTGAAATAAAGTGTTTGAACATGCGATATATCCGAGTATTGAGTGACTCGAACCGAGTGTGAAGTGGCATGCGAAGTATGCTTTTGAGTCGGTTAGAGTCAAGCGTAAACATATATAATAGTTTCTATAACACTCGGAGAAAATGATATATCACTCGGAAAAGCTTTTAAGGCACATGGAATGACTTGAAATCAAAACCCTATAAAAGATGAAGTCTTAAACCTGATTCCTCGATGGAACTTAGAAAAGTGTAAGTATAAAGTTTGAGTCTTCAGTATGAGATACTCTAAACCCATCATGAGCTAATCTCTTGTCAAGCAACAAGGGCCATTCCCAAAAAGCAAAGCAATCACTCACAAGCATAGCAACATTCCACATCTCAATAATGCTTAACTTCACAAAACCAAAAGAGATTAAGCAAGGATGAACAAAGTGATTTATACCTTGATAAGGCCGTGGGATATAACATTGAGGGAAGTCGGTTGTGGCGTGAATCTCCAAACTCCCATTGCTAGCAAGCTCTTCTACCTCACTAGACAATGAATGGAAGGTAATACCTCCATACTCCTCAATCTCTAGAAATTCTTGGCCATATTCATCAAGAGTAGGAAGTAGTTCATCTTGGCTTGGGTCTACCTCATTGTTTATAAGAGCTAGGCTCACAACTTGCTCCTCTTGTGGTGGGTTGGACACACCCAAGGTTTCTTGCTCAACCAAAACTTCACATGAAGAGAAATGGACATTGATTTCTTCCTCACTTGTAGATGAATAATTATCCACCAAGACATCTTCATCAATCTTAGAAGGCAATTCAAACTCATTTGTTGGTTGGCAAATATTCTCCAAATCACTTTCATCATACTCATCAAACTTTGGAGGCAAACCAAAGTTGGGCTCAATTTCCTCTTGAGTAGGAAAAATAGGAGAGGACATAGGTTTTGGTGAGGGAAGTGGGGGGTTCTTTAGGTGAGTGGATGTGGGTTTTTGTGGAGGTAGAGAGGGCTGGACGGTAGGGGTTATGGTTAAAGGTTTTTTGGCAGTGGAGGAGCCGAAGACAGAGATGGTCGAAGGTTTGGAGGGAAGAAAAAGACTCCCTTGTTGAATGGTTTGGTCTTGGATGGAGGAGCTTTGTAAATAAGTGGACCAAACATATTCAACAATTTTCCTCTCAACTTTCTCCATGTGTTCACTTTCTCTTTGGCTTTCTTCTTCCTTCTTATCTTTTAGGTTGTCCACCAAGTGAGGCCATGACTCCTCAACTTAGACACAACAATCTCAACCTTCTCATACTCTTCTAAGCTCAAATTTGCAAAGGCTTCTTCAACCTTTACAAACCAACTAGAAAATTGATCTTGTTGGCCATTAAATTTGGGCACAATAGACTAGCCAGCTCAAAATTAGAAATGGCCATTTCAGCTCTCACAATAAAATGCAAAGTGTTGATCAAAATGGTGAAATGAAAATCGGCGTAAACTATTTTTTGTTGTTTTGGTTTTTTTGTGGACTAATGTGTTTGGGCTAAAAGGGTTGTGTTTGGGCTTAAGGAAGCTAATCCACCAGGTGGTCGAACTTGCTCCGATACCAAAGTTGATGTATAGCTGGGGTAAGAGGGGAAGAGGGCAGAGGAAGAGGATAAAAGGACAAGGAAAATCACCCGGCAAAAGGGTGGCTCTCTACGCAGTCTTGGGAGAATGGGGAGATGGGGGTGTTTCCGGTGGAATTTGGACGTGCATTTTGTGGGGAAACTCTTGGGGACATTAGTTAGTAGTGGTAAAAGAGGGAGATCATTCAAGGTCGGGATCTCCTCGAACTAATAGTCAAAATACTGTCCCATGTGAAGGTTTGCTCGGGAGAGACAGAGTCACCCTAGAGGGGGTGAATAGGGTGATGAAGGATTTCTGAGAAAATTAGACTCTTTCGCTCGTAATAGAAACGAAGTAGATTCCGAGTCTACAATAAGGTCAGAAAAGTAGGAACTCGTAAATAAGATTTAGATAGAGTCCGAAGTAATAAGATAGTCCGAGTCTAGAATGAACTCGTAAAGTGAACACATAGAGATTATGTGGAAACCCTCCTGGGGCAAAAACCACGGACCGTGCTAATCCAAGCACGAAATCAAATCCATTATTTTGAGTCCACAAAATACCATGAACTTGATCGAACCCGAGTTGCTCCCTTAGACAACTCTTACAAGATTTTCCTAGACTCGAAGTTCCCTTATCTCATCTAGTACTTCCTAGCCGAGATAACCCTTACAACTAGGGACAACTAAGCCGAGTTAACCCTTATAGCTTAGTTAAGGGATCCTTACTCGAAAGTAAGATGAGAGTATTTGTAACTAAGTACAAGATCTTACAACTCGGAATAATATGAATTACAAAGAGAGAGTTGTAAGTTTGAAGACCGAGAATGAATAACTTTGTACAACAATGTGTTAGGCTATTTCTCGTTGTTGGTTCCGTGTCTCGTGTCTCTTGTCTTCAAGTCTTGTACGATGGCTTCCTTTTATAGATGACCAGGCAAAGTAGCCGTTATGTCCATCTTCTAGTTGGAAGTCCTTTGTGACCGTACTTGAGAGATTTTCCGAGTCACTCGGAAAATGTCCGTTGAAATATGAACGTTGAAGCAACGGTCCTTGGCTTCTTGGGAAGTCCCAAAACCACTAGTGCAGTCTAAAAAGTAAGGTGGAAATCACCGTTGAGTATGGCGTTTCGGTTTTCCAGATTTGGAAGCAAACGACTTCGACGCAGTGTATGGGGCTTTGACTAGAAGCGGAAAAAGACTCCTTTTGGCTGGTGATTTTGACATCTCGAAGCTGGTTGCTTTTGCAGCTCGAAAAGCATGATTGCCTCGATTATTTAATCTACAAAAGCAAATCAATTTTGGTTCTCAAAGTATAAAATACTTTGATCCAAGGTTAGAGGCGAGATAATATGATAAATAAAATATTCCGAGTTTAATAACTCAATATTCATCTCAGTTAGTCAAGAAATAAAATCAAGTCGGATAGAGAATATCGAGTGAACAGACTTGATACATGTAGTACGTCCGAGTGGTATGTGACTCGGAATATAATAATGCAATCTGAGTCAAACAGAGATAAGCGAGAATAATATAACAACACTCGAGTCAAAGGTTCTATCACTTAGAAAGGATTCTAAGATGCATGGAATGTCTTGAAATCAAAACCTTAACAGAGATAGACTCTATATACATGATTCCTAGAAGGAACTCGAAATGACTACGAGAGAGTCCGAGTCTACAATCTCTACTATCCGACTCAGAAATAGATATGCGGAAGGGTCTAAGTCTTCAATCTCCCCTTTTTGATGAAAGGCATTCCATACTTAGATGTAAGCCATTCCATACTTAGACAAACTTGGGCGGAGATTTTTGTAAGTGAACGTATACCAAAATGTACAGCTTGCTCAAAAAGGAATCATAAAATAGAACAATTTTCGGAGCAAGAAATTATGTATTAGAGAGCAATATGTATCCAAGCAATAAGTCATGTAAGCATATAAGCACGTAAACATTGCATATTGAAGTATTGAGAATGAAGAAACATAAATTTCATTACTTCACATAAAAATTACAAAGAGTTAGAAAAACTCCCCTAAACAAGATATCTCTCCCCTAAACATCTAATTCTTCTCCCCTTGCCTTTCAGCAAAAACAGAAAATGAGAAGAAAAAAATACAAGATGTTTGGACAGAAATATAAATAACGAGAGAAGAATCGCGGACTTTGGAATCAAGACATAGTGCATGATGTCCGCCAAAAATAATAGAATTAAGGAGGGGAAAGGTGTGTCTGGGTTGATGATGAAGAACGAGGAGTACGCCTGCGCCGATAAGATCTTAGCGATGTGCTTGAGCGCGGCGGAGGAAGAGCAGGGATCTCCGGCTCGGCTCCGAGTGGCCGACCTAGAACGAGTTCGTCCGGAGGCTCTTCTAGAGGAGCATCCTCATATTTGCCACTGCCGACTTCCCTTGGTCGGCAAGGTCTTCGACCCACTCGGACCACTGCCTCGAGCCGATCAGCTCCGGTTGAGCTTTAGGAAAACTCGGACCTTCTCCTTGTTCTTCCTTGTCTTCCCGGGCTTCGAGCTCACCAGGCTTAGAAGTAACCGCATCGGCCGCATCTCCTTCTTCGTCCCCTTGATCTTCTCCTCTTTCGGAAGAAGATCCCGCCGGGCTCGAGGATTCCTCGCAGTATCCGAGTCTACCGCTGGATCCTAAGCCGCTTCGGAGCGGCGCTCTTGGAGGAGTTCAATCAGCTCCTCTATTCCTTCACTAGAGCCTTTATCTCGAGAAGCACATCTTGGTGCTCTCGGATTTGAGATTGGGTGATCTTTTGGTCAATGGTCATGGACTCGAAATATAGTCTTTAATGACAGGAGGAGTCCCCGAAGGTCTTGGGACACAGAGTTAATTTTGTCCATGAAGGCATTGGACAAAATGGTCGAAAGACCCTTGGAGGGGCTCGAAGAGGATGCACCACCAGGTGGGGCAGGAAGAGAAAGAGGAGTCGCCTTCTAAGTTGGAGGAGGGGAAGGCTTCCTCGGTTCCGAGTTATGCACCCGCACACCGTGGTCGGTCTCCCGGTACCCATACCCCGAAGTTCTTTTCTCCCTACCACAATCGCAGCCTTCCGAGACTGCGTTCGGGTCCGAGGGAAGGGGAATGTGGAAATGTTTGAAAACAAAAGTAAGAAGAGCACCGAAAGGAAGAGGGATGTTCTTCTTGTTTTGGAGTTGAGCAGCACAGTGGCCATCTACTCAATTATTGAAGGGAAGAGGTCTACTTCGTAGCCCTTAAGAATATCAAAACAAGCTTTTAAATGCTTGGAGTTGGGGTTCTCCTTGCTGAAATGCTCGAGAGAAAAAGGTTCTCATCAATAGAAAACACGAAGCCCGGCTTCGGCTTCGACTTGAGTTGAGTCACGTAAAAGTTCTTTCCGGACTCAGGAAACTCCTTGGCATATTTTTCAAAGAAGTCATCAACGACTTCAGTGAAAGAAATAGGGTTGCTTGTTCAAGAAAAGGGAAGTAACCTTGAACAGGCGATGGAGGAGGGAAGTGTTGATACGGACATTTATGTCCCGAACTCTGGAGGTAAGTATACCTTCAGAGAGAGAAAGGTTGGCGTAAAACTCAGCAACAAGTTCGGGGTAAATGAACTCGCTGTGGCGTAGAAAGTGATAAAGGCCGGTGGTCTGAATATTTTTCAACCACAAAAATTTTGTGGTTGGGAAAAACTTATCATCGCCGCGAGATGCTTGGGTGACAATGGGTTTTGAAGACGAAATGTCTTCATGGCTTTTTGTGCGTGGTTTCTTTGAGGAAGACCCGAGAAAGTCAAGGTGAGAACCTCTCTTAGGCATTTTCAAGAAAAGAGAGAATGTGTTTGAAAAGATGAGGAAGAGAAAGATTCTCATAAAGAAGAGTGAATTTACGAGGATGATGATCTCCTAACAAGCTTGAGAGAATGGGAGAGCGCGAAGATCACAAAGAGTAGGTTTTTAGCGTAAGTTTACGAGGGTAACGAAGTGAAGGGGCAAGAGTTCTATTTAAATAGAAAATAACTCGACCCTTCAAGTCCGTTCCGACCTAACTCCGTCTAAAATCACGTCCAACCGGATTAGACGGTTATCTCTTTAACGGCTAGAATCCTAGTGCTCCATCTCTCAAACGGCTAACAGTCTAATTGGCTACCTAGGGAAAGAGAAAATTTTGAAAACACAATCTGAAATACTCCATTTATCTAGAGATTTCGAAGTTTTGATGTCCAATTTTTCTACGTCCGAGTCTAACCCCACTCGGATCCGAGTGACTTTAACTCGGAAAACTAAGAAATAACTATCAGCTCGAGTATCACGAAATCAACTCGAACTAATGGTTATACATTCAATCTAAGCATATAGCACATAATCATGCAAAGAGATATAATCACAAAGAAAGCACATAATTATGCATTTAACATGCCAAGCTCATTCCTAATGAAACAAAACCGATCTTCACCAAGAGGCTTAGTAAAGATATCAGCGAATTGAAGATTAGTAGGAATGAATTCAAGCTCGATATCACCTTTCTCATAATGGTCTCTTAAGAAATGGTACCTGACCTCAATGTGTTTTGTTTTTGAGTGTTGTACCAGATTTTTGGTGCTGCTGATTGCACTTTGATTATCACACTTGATTGGAATTGATTTGAAGTCAAGTCCAAGATCTCTCAAGTGTTGCTTTATCCATATAATTTGTGCACAACATGCTCCGACTGCAATGTACTCAGCTTCAAGCAATTGATAGAGCAACAGAATTTTGCTTCTTTGAGTGCCAGGAAATTAGGGATTGACCCGAAACCGGCAAGCTCCGGATGTGCTCTTTCTATCAACTTTATATCCAGCGTAATCCACATCAAAGTATCCAGTGAGGGTCGGTTCGAGTCGCTTGAGTACCAAAGACCTAAATTCCGAGTCCCTGCAAGATATCTGAAGATTCTCTTCACCGCAGTGAGATGTGATTCTTTGGGATTAGCTTGAAATCTTGCACATAAACACACACTAAACATGATATCTGGCCGGCTGGAAGTAAGATATAGTAAAGATCCAATCATACCTCGGTAGAGTTTCGATCTATTGCTTTACCTTTTTCAGTCCGAGTCAAGCTTTATACTTGTTGCTCATGGGTGTAGATGCATGTTTTGCATCTTAGAGTTTATATTTCTTAAGCAGCTCCTTGGTATACTTTGATTGATGGACATAGATTCCATCTTTGTCTTGTTTGATTTGTAAACCAAGAAAGAAATTGAGTTCTCCCATCATACTCATTTGGAATTCCCGACTCATTAACTCGGAGAATTCTCGACACTGATTTTCATTAGTTGCTCCAAAAATAATATCATCAATATAAATCTAAACAATGAGAAAATCTTTTCCCTTGGTTTTGATGAAGAGAGTCTTGTCGATCTGACCTCTTTTAAAATCATTTTGAACCAAGAAATTGCTCGGTCTTTCATACCAAGCTCGGGGAGCTTGTTTAAGACCATATAGAGCTTTTGAAGTCCGAAAACATGGTTTGGAAATTCTGAGTTTTCAAACCCAGGAGGTTGCCCGACATAGACTTCTTCTTCAATGAAACCATTGAGAAATGCACACTTAATATCCATCTGATATAATTTGATGTTCATGCTAGATGCAAATGCCAACAAGATTCTAATGGCCTCAATTTGGGCAACAGGTGCAAAGGTTTCCCCACAATCAATCCCTTCTTCTTGATTGTATCCCTGAGCCACAAGTCTAGCCTTGTTTCGACTACTACCCCACCTTCATCCAGTTTGTTTTTGAAAACCCATTTGGTTCCTATGACTGGGTGGTTGGAAGGTCGTTTGGTCGAGTCCGGACTTGGTTCCTTTCGAATTAATTAAGTTCCTCTTGCATGGCCTCTACCCATTCAAGTTCATTAAGGGCCTCTAGTGCATTTTTGGGTTCCGTTAATGAAATGAATGCAGTGAATGCACAAAGATTTTGGAGAGAGGAACGAGTTCTTACCCCACTGTTGATATCGAGAGTATGTTCTCTAGTGGATGACTAGAGGTGAACTTGAACGCGTTACCTGTGAGGACTCGGACCGCTTTTATATTGTTTTCCGAGTCGGACCATAGACTCGGACTCACACAGTCACTTCTGAATTCCCTCTAGGATTCAGATCTAAATTGAGTCTATCTCGTGTTAAAGTTTTGATTTCAAGTCATTCCTCGCATCTTAGAATATTTGTTAAGTTGAAAGATCACTTATTCTCGTGCATTCCGATATTACTCATGCATATCTTTGATTGACTCGGATTATGTCATTTAGATTCCGAGTCACAGTCATCACTCGGACATACTTCATATTTCTAGATTCATTCACTCCGATATTCTTGTTCGACTTGAACGTATGATAGTTCAACCGAGATGGAATTTGAGTCATTAGACTCGAGAATATTTCTATTCGTCTCGACCCGGATAATTATTGCTTGAATATTTTATTTAATATATTATCTCGCGTCTAACATTGGACCAAAGTATTTTATACTTTGAGAACCACAAGTTGACTTCCTTTTGTAGATTACTTGTTCGAAGCAATCATGATTTTTAAGCTACAAAAGCAACCGGCTTCAAATGTCTAAATCGCCGACCAAAAGGAGCCTTTTTCCCGCTTCTAGTCAAAGCCCCATACACTGCGTCGAAGCCGTCTGCTACCATAATTGGAAATCTGAAAGCACCATACTCAACGGCAGCTTGCACCATACTTCTCAGCTTACGCAAGTGGTTTTGGGACTTCCAAGAAGAACAAAGACCGTTACTTCAACGTTTATACTTCAACGGGCATTTTCTGCAAGACTCGGAAAATCCCTCAAAACGGTCACAACGGGTCTTCTAATGAGAAAATGGACTTAACGGCTACTTTGCCTGGATATCTATAAAAGAAGCCATAGTACAAGACTTGAAGACAACAAAAGAATTACAACAAGAAAGAAAGCCGTACATACTGTAAAATCTCTTGTAAACACTTCTAGTCTTCAAACTTACAACTCCTACTCTATAATTCCTTGTATTCCGAGTTGTAAGATCTTGTACTCGAGTTAAAAACACAAACTCATCTTACTTTCTGAGTAAGGGTCCCTTGACTAAGTCTGTAAGGGTTAACTCAGCTTAGTTGTCCCTAGCTGTAAAGGGTATCTCGGTTAGGAAGTACTAGATCGAGATAAGGGAACTTCGAGTCTAGGAAAAACTTGTAAGAGTTGTCTAAGGGAGTAGCTCGGGTTCCGTCAAGTTCACGGTATTTTGTGGACTCAAAATAGTGGATTTGACTTCGTGCTTGGATTAGCACGGTCCGTGGTTTTCTGCCCCAGGAGGGTTTCCACGTAAATCTCTCGAGTGTTCACTTTCCGAGTTCATTCTAGACTCGGACTTTCTTAAAATATATTCGGGTGATTATTGTCGACTCTGAACGGACTCGGAATTCACTTCTACTTCTATTCTAAGCCAAATAGTTTAATTTTCAGAAAAATTCTTCATCACCCTATTCACCCCCTTCTAGGGTGACTTTACCTCTCCACGAGCAAACTTTCAACTCCGTCCTCCGATTCACCGGATTTGTAGGCTGAATTGGTTGAGCTTCGGAGGGTTGTTCCGAGTTGGCTTGTTGCTCGATTCTCCTTACACATTCCGAGTTGACTCCCGAGTTGTCTCATTCCGAGTCACTTCATTCCGAGTGACATCATTCCGAGCCAGTTGAGTTTGAGTCTTTGTAAACTCGGCTTCATCTTCTCTGCTGAGCTTCAAATCCGAGTATGAAGACTCACTTTGCTTTTCCTGTTCAAGCTCATCAAAAACAACATGGATACTCTCTTCCACCTTGTTAGTTCTCTTGTTAAAAATGCGATAAGCTTTGCTATGTAAGGAATAACCCAGAAAGATACCTTCATCTGACCGAGCATCAAACTTGGTCAGGTGATCCTTACCGTTGTTGTGAACAAAACACTTGCATCCAAAGGGTTTAAAATATGAAATATTTGGCTTCTTCCCTTTGTAGAGCTCGTAGGGTGTTTTCTTCAGAATGGGTCCGATGAGGCATCTGTTCAGCGTATAGTTGGCAGTGTTGATTGCCTCAGCCCAGAGATAGTAGGGAAGATCGTATTCAATCATCATCGTCCTAGCTATTTCCTCAAGGGTTCTGTTCTTTCTCTCTACTACTCCATTTTGTTGTGGAGTTCTTGGTGCTGAAAAATTGTGAGAGATACCATTCTGGTCGCAAAACTCGAGAATTCCGAGTAGTTGAACTCCCTTCCATGGTCGGTTCGAATCCTCCGGATCCGAGTCCGAGACTCAACTTGAATTTTTCTGCAGAGCTTGCTGAACTCCTTGAATGCTTCATTTTTGTGCTTGAGAAAACAAACGCAGGTAAATCGTGAAAAATCATCAACAATGACAAGTATATAAGATTTACCTCCGAGGCTCTTTACTGAGGATTGCACCACATGAATCCATATGCAGCAGTTCAAGCACCTTTGATGTGGAAACAGTCTTCGAGGATTTGAATGAAGATCCGACTGTTTCCCTCTTGTGCATGCTTCACAAACTTTATCTTTAGTGAAAGCGCAGTTTGGCAAACCTCCGACTAGACCGACCGGATTGCTTCCATTTCCAATCTTGCCAATCCCAACTATCTTCCCTTTGCTATCATCTCCAAAGATCACTTTTCCTCCCTTCTATGCTTCTAACTCAGAAAAGAGTCCTTGGTCACCTGACATGTGTCGTGAGCATCCGTTGTCCAGGTACCAATGTCATGTTCCCCTCTTCCGAGTGACCTGCAAAACAGAGAAAAACTAACCTTTCTCACTTCCTCTAACGAACCCAGTACCACTTCTTACTGTGGTCCCTTTCTAAGGAAGAAGGCTTTTTGGAAACTAGATTTGGATAATTTTAGGTCTAGCCACATTCAAAGCAATGAGTGCCATGGGATCTTCTTCTAAGTTTGAGAACTCGGACTTTTTCCTCTCGCTTTACGAGGCTTTCAGCGCAATGTTCTCTTCTACTGCTGACCTCGGCATCCTCTTTTTCGGATGGATTTCATGGGTAAGTAGCTTCCCAATCAATTCACCTGGCTTTAGTTGAGAGAGGCTCCGAGCTTCCTCAATGGTTGTCACCTTGGGACCCAATCTTCTCTTTGGTAGACTTCTTAGAATTTTTCTACACATTTCTTCATGGGAAATCTTTCTACCCAGAGATTTGAGATTGTTTGTTATCTCGGTGAATCGTATAAACATCTAAGTGATGTTTTCTTCAGCCTCCACCCTGAACAACTCATATTTGTGAAGATATTGACTTATCTTTGCCTGTTTCACTTGACTTGTTCCTTCATATGTGTTGACAAGAGTGTCCCACACATCTTTAGCTATGTCACAGGCTGACCACGAACAACTAGTCCAAGCACCAAATTAATTCCACTATTTTGAATCCACAAAATACAACGAACCGACTCAACCGAATTGTTCCCTTAAACAATTCCTTACAATGTTTTCCTAGACTTAGAAATTCCCTTATCCGATCTAGTACTTCCTAACTAAGGTAACCTTTATAACTAGGGACAAGCTGTGTTGAGTTAACCTTTACAGCTCGAGTCAAGGGACCTTACTCGAAAGTAAGAAGAGTATGTAACTGATTACAAGACTTTACAACTCCGAAAGTATGAATTACAAGCTGAGAGTTGTAAATAGAAGATTGAGTATGAAAACAATGACTTTTTCTTAAATAATGTGTTTCAACAATAATTCCAGCAATCTTCAAGTCTTGTGAAGTGGCTTCTATTTATAGATGACCAAGCAGATTGGTCGTTGTGTCTTGTTTCTGAATAAAAGTCCTTTTTGACCATTACAACGGTTCTTCCGAGTCGCTCGAAAAGATCCGTTGAAATATGAACGTTATACAACGGCTCTTGCCTCCTAAAGGTCTTCCAATTAGCTAGTGATGTCTAAAAAGTAAGGTGAAAGCCACCGTTGAGCTTAACGATGAAGTTTTCCATTTTTGGAAACAGACAACCCCGACACAACGTCTAGGCCTTGTTCGAAGTAGATAAGCCTTGTCTACAGGTGATTGACAGCTTGAAGTTGGTTACTTTTGTAATTCAAAAATGAGATAACCTCATTTGGATAACCTATAAAAGTAAACTACTTTGGTTCTCAAAGTATAAAATACTTTGGTCCAAGATTAGGCATAGATAATAATTTAATTAAGACAATTAAGTGCATAATTATCTTAGGCCTAGAAGAGTGGAATTTTCTGAGTCTAACATTCATTACACTCAAATTCCGTCGAGTCGAGTCCTAAGAAAGATCAAGTTATAAGAGTGAAAACATTAGAGTATAAGGACCTGATTTAGACAAGTAATTCTCAAACATACAAACTAATTTAAAAAGATGAATTAACACCGTAATTCACTTTGCTTTGAAATATGAAGTCGAACTCGGATAAAAAGTGTTAGAGAGTTTATTTGATCATGCGATAAATCTGAGTGATATCTAAGTGACTCGAAACATTAACGTAAGAAGATAAACAAGAATGTGTTTTCCGAGTCAATTAGAAACGAATGAAAACTTATAAAGGAGTTTCTATAACACTCGAATGACTTGTAATCAAAACTTAGGAAGGATGAGGTTTGTATCTCGAGTCTTTATGTAGTACTCAGAATGATCTAGCTTTAGAGTTAGAGTCCGAGTCTTCAAAAACAAGTGATGAGATCCTTCCAAGCCAACTATTTGCCCTTTCTCAGTGCGATTTGCTCCTTGGCGCCTTGTAATTAGGTGAGCGGACATGCTGAAATGATGGTAGAGAGGAGGCTGGAACTCATTAACCTATAGAGACTCCCTTAGGAATTCCAGCAACCATGGCTGCCTAATCCGAGTTTCCATCCGTGTGAAGTATACTAGTGTGCTTCATGTATATATGCTTGTACCTTATGTATCTTCGGTACTCGCTTGTTACGAATTTTGGGGACGAAATTCTTTTAAGGGGGAAGAAATGTAAGACCCGTAATTTTGGGTTAGGTAGTTATATGAGTTGAACTAATTATTTAGCCTTAATTAATTAAAGTGGGCCGGATAACTAAAATATATATACGCGGGTATATATTCGTGAATTTATTTAAGCGAATTATTATTAGTTCGCGTAACTATAATTAGTAAAGCGTATTAATTCCTTCCTCTCGAATTTTTCTGCCCGGACTAGCTAAATAAAAACCTGATATCGCTTATGTTGCTTATTTGGGGTCTACTCTAGTTATTGATTGGGGAAAAAAAGGGAAAGGAGAGCTAAAAGAAGATAGAGAGGGATGAGTTGGGGTCTAATAGGGGTTGAAGACCGACAATTAATCGGTGGAGAGAGAGAAAAGTAAAGAGGGAAGGCTCAGGGGCCCGAGCGGAACAAAGAAAGGGAAAAGCGAGAGGGAGAACACAGAGAGAGAGGGAGCGACTGCGATGGCTAAAGAGAGAGGAAGAGGAGACCGGTGGCACGCCTGAATAGCAGCAACCAGCGAGCGAAAAGTGAACGGCTGACGGGCGAGAACCGGTGACCGAACGAGAGTCATGGGGAAGTAGAGAAAGCAAGAGCAATTGACCGAGCAAGGAAGAGGAATTGTAGCAGTGATGACCGATAAAGAAGGCGACGACGAGCGAGAACCAGGTGAGCAGGAAGCAAAGGGGAGCGAGAGGCTAAGAAAGAACCAAGCAAAAGGAGATTAGGGTTAACAAGGAGCGAAGCAGCGTGAGGGGAGAGCTCAAAATAGAGATAGTCAAAGACAAAACGAGAAGAAAAGGAAGGCAGGGAACCCGAATCAATTCATCCAAATCAACTTCACAAACCCTACAATTCGAGGTGGGTAGTCTTATACTCTAAGCTATTAATAATTTCGAAACCAAAGTAGATTTATTGTGAATATTGAATGTTTGTTGTGAATATTGAATGGTTGTGCTATAGAAAGTAGTTAGGGTTGAATTAGAACTTGAGAGAATCGATGAAGTATTAAGGCTGAATTGGGAATCTAGAGATTATAATGAAGTTAGATTGCTTAGGTCTAAGGAGTAATATTGAAGTTTTAATTAGCAATTAAGGACAAAGAAGTTGCGATTTGGGTGCGAATTACTTAGAGATTTCTTGAATTTGCGGCATTAGGAGATAATTGTTAATGTTGGGAAATAATGAGTTCAAGTATAAAGGGAGTATGAGTTCGTACTCGATTGATGCACAATTGAGGCATGGGAGTGAGAAGTGGATGATTGTTAGGTTAATGGAGTTCAAAATATATTTAAATCCTTGAGGTTGAACTAAACTTGAAGATAAGCGGAGCTAGCGGAATTTGAGTCATGAAAGGAGATTAAGAGTTATATGATTGAGTATGGGTGAGAAAGAGTTGATTAATAAGGTAGAAACATAAGATAAAAGTTTGAGGTAAAGATGGCAATTTGTGAGAAGTTGGGGCATTGGAGTTAAGTAGTGATTACTTGTGGTTATTGTGGCTCGGAGAAGTTTTAGTTCCTAAACTCATTAGGCTTAAAAGTGAATTAAGTTAAAGGAAATGGACTTTGGAGTATAGAAGAGGAACGGGAAATTGGAGTATCAAGGGAGTATGTATCTATGTGGATTGTTTACGAGACCCTTCCCCTATTTGAGTATTAACGACATTTGCATTTAAGTTCTTGATTGTTCAATTGACATTGATGTCAATGATGTCTCCTTCTTTCGCTCATCGTCAAAGTCTTCATCGTGGTTCGGCTCCTTATCGGACTCTTCATAATCAAACTCTTTACTAGAGGCTTCGGATGACCTCTTCTCCAACTTCTTTGTCAAGCGAGCAATTGATTCACTTTGATGCTTGGTTTGCACATCCTTTTCTTTACTTTCTTTAACAAGTGTTGTCAATGTTTCCTTTATCTTATTCAATTGGTCTTCCACTTTAATAGCTCATGTCACCATCACTGGCATCATAATAGTGTTATACGATTCAACTTTAGATGGAGAGAAAAGTGACTATGTTGGAGATAAAGGTGAGAAATCTCGCTGGTATAACCATCATCCTCTCCACCAAAAGGTGTGAAGATAGGATTGGTGTAAGCTTGGAGTTTATCCATCCTACGTGGAATTGTCTAATTCAAGTTGAGGACAAGAACAACTATATGTTTCAAAATAGCATGCAACACAATTTTACCTACTCCATTAAGTAGGTTGGAGTAAAGGTTTTGAATAACAAGTAACTGCAATGGTGCATCTACGCCTGGCTCAATCACAACAACATCTGCATCGGCTCTTGCCATACTTCTCGTCATCATTTCGCTAGATGTTACTAGCATTGATGGATCCTTGAGAAGTGGATCCAACAATTTTAAACTTTCAAGATTGAGAAATGACATTTTTGGAGATCATGTCTTCTTCAAAGATGTGGAGCATTGATTTTTGGAGAAAGAGATGAGAGACAGAGATGTCTTACCGGACTCGTCGAAATTTGTAAACATAAATTTTGAGTCTAAAATAAATAAAGACAAGAAATTGAAAAAATAAATATAATTTGTATTGATTTTCTTTAAATGGTACAATCTCTATAACTAAATATAATTAATTAATTAATTAATTCTCTTATTCAATCAACATGTAATTTAAATAATTCGAAAGCGTGAAAGCTTGATCTCGAATGTTAATATAGGACTAGAACATTTATGTTGGAGTGTTTTTGATCTCGGAGATGCTTGAAAGTCTTGAATATGAATTCTTGACTTTGATTTCGAACTTTGAATGGTTGCTAACTTCGATCTTTGACGTTTAATAATTGCATGATGTTTACGATTTGAGCTCCGAATTTTA
The DNA here is from genome assembly GCA_021018815.1 of Talinum fruticosum. Taxonomy (NCBI): domain Eukaryota; kingdom Viridiplantae; phylum Streptophyta; class Magnoliopsida; order Caryophyllales; family Talinaceae; genus Talinum; species Talinum fruticosum. The sequence goes on along the minus strand of JAITYX010000091.1, from coordinate 1,752,328 downwards.
CGGATGTTGGATGAATGCAATTCATTGTTAGTTAATGTGAAGCTTTGTTGCTTGTTCTTGATCCATGATGAACTAATGAACAACTCGAGACAATCCTTGATTTAGAAATGCAAAAATATTGAATTTCTTGACTTTGATCCTTGTCGCATGGTAGCAACGAGTCATTTGTAGTACAAAATTCTAGAGCTTGAAGAAATGAATGAATGAAAAAAATGAGAAAATGACCCATATTTATAATTTTTTAGAGTTAGAATATGAGTCCGACATTGGATCTAACTCATAATTTAATAATTATTTATTAAAAAACATTAATCATTCACTACGTCATCAATGATGCATTGAATTTTGATTGGGTGGAATTTAATTTCCTTTTATTTTAATTATAAAAGCCCACGGGAGCCAATTTCAACGCACAGTCATTTGTTATTGATCCAATAAAAATTATTTAATTTTTCACATGATAGGTCATTGGCGAATTTTTGCCTCCCATGGTAATATCATATAAAAATTGATATTTGACAAATAAATGTTGCTTGATGTGCGCTCACAAGTCACAATATGATGATAGAACGTCATTTCAATCCTCTTTCTTAATTAATCTCTTAAAAACAAGTGACAATAAGCAAACGTTGTGAGAAGAGCATCAATTTAGAGCATTTGCACCGCAGGATTCCTCGGTCCACCTTTAACGACGCGATCCGATCTGTTAAGCCACAGCGTTTGGTTCACTCGCCCCGGGCTCGGTCCGCTCACGTAGTCGCCCGCTTACTAGATCCGCTTGCGTCGCCTATTTGTCTGATTTTCTTTTTTTTTTTTTCCTCCAGCTAATCTCTTCTTCTTCTTCTTTGATTCCTCGGAGCCTCTGGCTTGCTAACCACCGATTGAAAAATCCGACCAAGATTCTAGCATTTGTGGGTCGAATTGTCACAAAGCTCTTTCCAAACCCTAATTCTAAACTCACATGACTCTGAGAATTGAAACGTTAAATGATGGCAGAACAGGAGCAGACCAACAATGGAAGGAGGAAGGAGGAAGGAGAAGTAGTAGTAGAAGATGAAGAACTCGAGCTTTGAGATTGACGAAGACTGTCCTTTTTCCCCTCCCCCAATAAATTCATTATTTAATTTTTCAATAATAAAAAAATTCATTATTTAATTACTTTTTTATTAATTTTTCTGTCATAAAATTAATTATTTAATTTTTTGAAAAATGTACAACTTATTTTTTGCAACTTATTAACTTAAATTATGATACAAAATAAAAAGACTAAAATTAATTAAATATATTAAATAATTAATTTTATGGGAATATTTTATTTGATTATCCAAATTAATAATCCAAGAAGTGTGGGGATGATAAAATGCCAAAAAACCATAATTGTAGGATAATATGGGAGATGTAGGCCCTCACATATAATCCATAATTTGGGATCATGATTGCAAATACTGTTAGTCGAATTCTTATTACTTTCATCAACATCTTCAATGTTCGATTTCTAGTAACTTGATTTTTTGTGTGTATTTAAACGGGTAGGTCCTTAGGTTTGGACTTTAAAAGTTACGTTCATCCATATCTGTTTCACCTCCTTTCCTGAACAGACTTGCCTAAGATTTTGATGTAAAATTTTATCATATTTCCTTAGTTATTTTGTGAAGTACTTTTATAAAGTACACCTTCCTTTTTTATTCTTCATATTTTCTAAATTCTCTCCTTTTTCTTTCATTTCATCCATCTATTAATTGATATGTGGTAAGGGAGTATAATACATTCTATTTCGAAACTCACAAATTATAGTATAAATTTAAATTTATCAACCGAAATTACCATATATGATATTTTATTTTAATTTTTTAAAATTCGTCTTCTATTTTTATAATCCCTTCTCTAAATTATATCATATTATTAAATTTATAAACTCATATATATATATATATATATATATATATATATATGTATTCTCTTAAGGCCTACCATTTAACAACTAACTAGGGCCCTGAAGACAGGGCTTACTTACTATTGTTTAAACCAAAAAAGGAACTAAACAGAGACATCTTTTGCCGTGGCTAGATGGATCCGTATTCCGAGGCACGAGTTACGAATGAAGACTAGTGGCTGCCCTCTTTTTCTCGTTACAACAGCTACTAGAAGGCATAGGAATACCTCCTTTTCATTGAATCTTCTAAGTCTTGGCGTGGTGGAATGGAATTATTTTTTATATTACATCATTACAATTAGATGACTACGGTGTCTTCTAGAAAAGCAAATATTTAGAGAGATGTTACTAGATTGGATAAGAGAAGGTTTATCAAAATTGTCCTATATTATATTTTTATTATTTATTAATTAAAATTAAATTATTTAAAAAATAGGGATTTTTCATCAATTGTCCTCTATGAGGATGGAGAAAAAGGAAATAAAAGCAATAGAAAGTCACGATAAAGAAGAAAAAATGGAAAGCCTAAACATGGCATTCCAATATGCGGGCTGATTTCTTTCTCGGGACTTATGTTGGATGAAAACATGGTCAGAATCAATAAGTTACCATCATGTATTCTGTGTAAGAGTATGACCCTCCCAAGTTAAAGAAACTTATAACAACGATTATCATGTATAACCGTTGTAATAGGTGAGTATTATTAAAAAAGTTCTTGATAATTGTTTTAAAAAGTTGGCCTATAACAATAGTTGTACAGTAGAACTGTTGTCATAAATTATTGAGGGCTACGACAATGATTTTCTTAGATAACATAGTTAAAAATATTGTTTATAATTATGGTTATACATGAGAATCGTAATTATAGGCCTAACCATATGACAACGATTTCCAGAACAACCGTTAACAAAAGTAATTTTTTCTAAAAACATTTTCCCGTCAACCCCCTACAGACATTTTTTTTTTCGAATCAACAACAAACTCAAAGCATCATCCCATATCATTCATTTTTATACAAATCAAATAGCGGAAATGTACATAACAAGTAACTAAAAATAAAATACAAAATATAAATTTATACAAGTATAACTAACAACGAATTCACATATTTTTGTATAAGTTTATAAACAAACTTCGCTCATCCCTCTCGGAGTTCATCCATTATGGCTTTTGTATAAGGGGTGGGGGTTTCTTTTCATGAAATTACTTCGACCAATGCTGTAAATTAATATTTAACGTCACCAAGTATTAAAAAATTATTGATCAAAATACATATTTAATTTTGGTAAAATATTAATAGTAAATAATGATGGTTAGCAACACCAGTTTCGGATTGGACTTGGAATCATCAAAATCCAGATGTGTCACAGTTTCCTTCATATATTATAGAATGTAAAAGTCACACTCCATGTTCCCCAATTGCTTATAACATTAATAAATAATCGAGGTATATATATTCCTAACGCATAAATTAGTAGGTACATAATAAATAATTTAGGAAAAAACAACTAATTTTTTAAAGTTAAGTAAGAAAACTTCACCTCAACATTAACATCAGATACTTGTTTACAATCCTTTCCATGGGATTTTAGGTCTCCTTTTTAATTGTAAACTCCGGTAGCACTATTTATGAATTTGATGGAAAAAATGTAATTATGATCGTGTATTAGAAATATATCATAAAGGCATACAATAATTGAAAGAATATTTAACAAGTGCAATAAAAACGATTAAGGGAACTTACTTCTCGAGGATGAATTTAATTTTATCTTGAGAACTCATGGGTTTACACAGAGGATCGAGCCAATAAGTCAGGTTACGTCTAAAAAAAAATGTTAGCAAGCATCCAATGACGACTACACCGACACAAACAACCTCAAATGTAAATAAGAACATGTAATAACAAATTTTTAGGTTAATTATTTAGGTTTGAACACTACTTTTGAATGAATGGTGCCAAATAACATGTCTTCCTTGTCTGACTCATTAGCTCATATATAAATTGGGATCTCTCGTCAAAGGTCCAACCTATATAAATTGGATCACTTTGAGGCAACAAAAATTGATGGACTCAATGCCCATAGTGCGAGTCAGCTCGTGGAGCTACCTAGTACATATTAATTTTATGGAAGTAATTAGAAATAAAACTTAACATATATTCAGGGAACTAATATATAGTAACTCACATAATGCCAAGTAGGGTTTGCAGCGAGCTCCTAAAAGTTGTTGAACTATAGTAAGTCGTCCTAGAACATGGCCAATTCCTTCTCATCATATTTGTCGTACCCCAGCGAGTGATTCTCGTGTTCGAACAGGACAACCCCATCTAATCATTGAGTTACCAAATCTAGAAGAAGCCTATTCCATTCCATAACTGAATTGTGAACAAGTTGGAGAACTTCGGGTTCATTGACTTTCTCAAGAGTACGTTCGGTCGCTGATTGCTCTGTCTTTTGACTATGAACTAACTTGGTAGTCTTCTTCTCCCAACATTTTCTTTCACCGAGTTCGGTACTTCTCCCCAATTATCAAAAGTGATCGGCACATGCCTACAGGCTGCCATTGCCAAAAAGTTATTGAAACGAGCTCTACCCTCACCAATGTGGCTGCCATGCTAATTGAATCGAACCTTACTTAGCATCAATGGATATTTTTGCTATGTGCCAACTTCTTCTTGTTCATCATTGTTCGAGTATGTTGTCTTCTTACTAGCATTAGATAAAGACAGAAAGGGAGTGCCCTATTGCTCCATTGTAGCCTGAAGAAGGATACATAAGGGGTTTTCAATCCTTTTACTTCATCCATTTAGATAGTTATGAGCATCATAAACAGCAAACTCTAATAATTCCTTTGTTAAACTTAGATTAACCACTTTTGTACTATGCATAAACATGTAGTGAAAGTCAACCACAAATGCAACCATATTTAATCTAACTTGGTGTCCTCACATGATCATTTTCATATATAAGTCAAAAGCACATATACAATCCATATTTATTCTATGAAATCACACTTCATAATCTAACCTATCATATACACACAATTTATCATACTTTATTTTTACTAATCTTAATCAAAACCACAACACAACCTCTAAATTCGTCAAGCAATACATTTAAACCATAATGCTAGCCATTCGGATATCTGCAGAGCTTTCGCCTCACTAAGGAGGATGTTTTCTTTGACTGTCCATACACTCACTATATACAGAGCCCAGTCCTAGAAGAACAAGCAAAACCGTAAACTTTAAACCATAATGCTTTCCTTAGTCATTTGTCAGCATTTCCTAAACTCATTTCTCCATATCTCAAACATTTGAAAACTTCAAAGTGAATAAACAAAAAGACAGAGAAGTTTCGTCGTTGCTCAAAGTAAACCCTAAACCCTAAGCATTTGAAGATTTGGAAGCGGATAAAAAAAAGTGAATAACCAAACCCATTTCTCAAAATCTCTAAACATTTCAAAAAATTCGTAACAAAAAAACAAAAATAGAAAGACAAGTTAGATACCTAGAAGAAATGGCGAGAGAGAGAGAGAGGTGAAACCGAAGATGCAGGTGGAAGGGGATCACGATGGTGGTGGCCGAGGACAATGGCGGTAGCAGTAGAAATGACCTCGTTAGCGGCGTTGGGTCAAAGAGATGACATCGTCTGTGAGAGAAGTGTTTATGAGAGGAGAGCAAAGAGCGAGCAAGATGTTTCTTAGATAGCGGGTAAAAAATAGCATAAGACTCTTTTAAATTTTGGAACAGATCTATGAGTATGATCCCCGAGGAAAACGTTCACATAGAGTAACTATGACAATGGTTCAAATCAAGAAATTGTTGTCATACATGAAATTTCTTAAAACTTTAAATGTTTTTGAATCAACCCTTGCTGCATGGCGAGTGCACTCCATGCACAAGTTCCAGTGCAAAACTACTAATGTTTATGTATGAAATGCATGACATACTTGTACACGACATGACTTATGATAGCGATTCCTGCAAACAACCATTGTCATATTAAAATTATAGCAACTGTTCATATTAGGAACCGTTGTTATAAGTCACTTGACCTATGACAATGGTTTCTAGAAACAACTCGTTCTCATAAAAACCATAGGTTGCCCCATGGTCGTAGGGCACTTTGTGGTGCCCCACAACAGCTTACAAAGTAACCGTGGTGGTTGCCGCCCGTGCATGTGTTAGGAAGATGAAGACTCGGACCTTACATATATATCATTTTGAGTTCCATCAAGGAATCAAGTATAAGACTTCATCTCTCATAAGGTTTTGATTAAAAGTCATTCTATTTACTTTAAAGACTTTTCCGAGTGATATAGCATCTTTTCCGAGTGTTACATAATCTATCACATATATTCTCACTTGATTCCGATCGACTCGGAAAGCATACTCCTGTATGCTACTTCACACATAGTTTTCGAGTCACTCAGTCAACACTCAGATATATCACATGTTCAAACACTCACTACTATGTGCATAAACTCAGGTCCGACTTGGTGTTCTAAGTATTACCGTGTTAATTCATCTCCCTAAGTCAACATGTTTTGTTTGAACCTTATTTAGTATAGATCAAGTCTGCTTACTCCGATATTCTTTATCCGACTTAACTCTTGTCTAGACTCGACTCGGATGGAATTTGAGTAATATGGATATTAGACTCGGAAAATTCCATTCTTTTCGACTCGAACAATTATGCACTTAATTATCTTAACTATATTATTATCTCGTGTCTAATCTTGGACCAAAGTATTTTATACTTTGAGAACCAAATTGATTTACTTTTGTAGGTTACTCAAACGAGGCTATTCTTTTTTGAAATACAAAAATAAACGGCTTCAAGATGTCAAATCACCAAGCACACAAGGCTTTTTCTACCTCCGATCAAAGACCCGACACTCGTGTTAGAGTTGTCTGTCTCCAAAACTGGAAATCTACAATGCTAAACTCAACGGTGGTTTCCACCCTACTTTTCGAGACACCACCAATGGATTGGGACTTCCGAACGAGTCAAGAGTCATTGCCCAACGTTCACACCTCAACGGACATTTTCTTAGTGACTCGGAAAATCCATTGCAACGGTCACAAAGGAATTCCAATCGGAAGATAGTCACAATGGCTAATCCGCTTATATATCTATAAATAGAAGCCAACTCTCAAGACTTGAAGATTGCTGAACCAACTGTTAATACACGCACTTAAGCAAAAGTCTTTCTATTTCATTCTCAATCTTCAACTTACAACTCCAACTCCGTACTTAATATCTTTCCGAGTTGTAAGGTCTTGTAATTTATTACAAACACTCATTCTTACTTTCCGAGTAAGGTCCCTTGAGTGTGTTGTAAGGGTTATCTCAACTCGGTTGTCCCTAACTGTAAAGGTTACCTTAGTTAGGAAGTACTAGATCAGATAAGGGAATTTCTAAGTCTAGGAAAATTTTGTAAGAAATTGTCTAAGGGAGCAATTTTGGTTGAGTCTGTCTACTCGTATTTTGTGGATTCAAAATAGTGGATTTGACTTGGTGCTTGGATGTAACAACCCGACCCTAAATCACATTGTTTGTTTTATTAATCCCTTAATTACAAGATTCATATAATTGAGCGCGTGCACTTCAATTTCATATTTAAATTATTTTTATGTATACGTGTTATGCAGCTCGAGCAACGAAGTGGCCTTGATAAAAAAACCTCATAATAATGATTATAAATTACGCATATGTAAACTTCAAAAATTTACATGAGTTGTATAATTACAAGGTCGCTAATATTATATTTCAAGCGAACAATTATATTTATAAGTTGTAAACATCATCGATAAGATAAAATAAAATTAAAGAGTAACAAAAAAATAACAAATAAGTAAATAAATACATAAAAATAAACCAAAAAAATAAATAATAATAATAATAATAATAATAATAATAATAATAATAATAATAATAATGAATTAAGCAGATTTTTTTAAGAAAAATCCAGAATTGGATTAGTCTGGAAACGTTTACAAAAAAAAATAAAAATAAAAAAATAATAGAATGAGGGATAGAAATGTCGGGCAAAGGTTCGAGTATACTAGCTCTCTCATTTCGCTTCCCCGCTTCCTCTCGCTCCTCCCGTTCCCCCGCTCTCTCGTCCTCCCTCGCTTCTTCTTCCCCGTGGGCGCCTTCTCGGCCACCAGCGCCGGCGACGCCGGCGGGAGACCGTCGCCGGCCGTCCCTCATCGCCCTCGTCTCGCATCCTCCCTCTCTCGCGCTCTCGCTGCCCCTCCCTTCCTCCCACTAGGCGCTGCGGGACTCCTCCGCCGCGGCTCGTTTGGCAGCCAACCCCAACCGCAGCGGCAGCCGGAGTGTGTCGCCGCCTCGCCAAGTGGTTGCCGGTGCAGCCACTATCCACCGCCACCCTCTCGCTCGTCCTCCTCGACTTCTCCTCTCCGAATTTGAAGGTAAACTTTTAACCCTAAGTTATCAAATTCCTTATTTGTTTAAGCAATTGTAATGGTAAATTGAAGTATATAATCTAGAGATATATTTGTGAAGTGAATTTGAGGATGGATTTGAGAAAATTCGGATTGGTATGGGTAACGGAGTTATGGAAGTGGATGGATTGATTGTGTATAGAGGTAATTTCTTTTAGGAAATTATAATGTAGAGAACGAAATTAGGAATGCTTGGCTATATAATTGAGTAATTGGATGGGTTCCGATAATTTGGGGAATGACTATACGGAGCAAACGTAGGGTAGGGTATGTGCATAGGTTGAACTAGCAAATGTGTAATTGCGGAGGTTTGAGAAAATAGTTCAAATATTAAGCATGCCTAATTGTGATTGCGAATGTGAATTTTGTGGTGAAAATAATGCTCATGACCTTAAGTTGGTATATGTGTGAATTGTGAGTAATTTGGTTAATTGTGAAGTCTTCCTATGGAAAGGCATTGGTAGGTTAAGTAATCACTTAGCTATGGGTTTGAATTCGATGAATTGAGGAATGAAGAAATTACGTTAGGAATAAGGATCGAAAGATAAGTTGGGCTTAGCAAATTAATTAAATTAGCTATAATTAATAATGATAATGATAATGATAACAACAAGGTGGATAACAATAGTTCTAGGAGCATGTTTCACGCCTTCTTAATGAATGAAATGAAGATAAGCGATTGATCATATAAATATATATATATATATATGCATATACATATAGCTTTCTAATTCACGCCAACAAATGAACTGAATTACATAGATAACATTAGTTATTTGGTTAGCTTGATAAACCCCTTCAACTAATAGGCGTTGTTGTCTATATTCAAAACATAATTAATGCAGTGAAATTATGTAAGAGAAATGTAGTTTACCTAATTGCGTAGCGAATATAGAAAATGAAATGAATCGTCAATACTTATACAAATTCAAATATTAAAACTCAAGAGAACATTATTAACAATAGAAATCTATTTGAAACAGAACTGAAGCCACTTCGATTGCTTGGAAAGCTGGTAACTTAAATTTTTATAAAAATGGGAGAAAACAAACATCCTCGGTTTAGGTACGTTCATTGCTCGTACCTTGCGAAAACTCACATGTTTCATCAAATCTCAATATTTATCATATAATAATGAATCATTTGTAAATCAAGTTTTACCACCTAATCAAGTGGTCCCCGCCCAATTATCAATTATCGTGGCTTATGCCCATCAATTATCAATAATCGGGGCTTATACCCAACCCACGCGGCTTCAACTCGGGTTCTTAGTCGGCCCGGGAGGTATGCACCTTACTAAGATCATATCAATTATCAAGGGGTTCCACTTTCAGATAATAACCAGCAAGCAAGTTTTACTTATATTCTCTCCCCCTTATTACAAACTAAAATGAATTGAAATGCGCGCGCTCAATCAAGGTGTTTTAGAATTATTTAACTCGTGCAGGAATGTTCGTACTGAGTTTCGACTCATTTTTCGAATTATTTTGATGTTTTTGTTTTTAGGAAAAGCATATGTGAACAGCCCTTCGCCTAAGAAGCCTGGCGGGAGCAAGACTTAGCCGGATATTTCATTGCCATTGTTCTCGTGATGGGTTAGATGCTCACAAGTGATGCTCATCCTCGCTAATTTTGGGTTTGATTTTGGTTTGTAACTAAACATGGCGTATTTCCTATTGTATTGGCCGCTAATATCTCGTAAATATGTACCAGCACTCGTACTTTGGGGGTGGTTTATTTAAGTAGTCAGCATGAAACTCCGCAACGTAACATTTAATGTTACCCTAACTTACTAAAGCCTATCCGATGGATACTGGTTATTATGGTATTTTAATTAAGCCTTGTCCTCCTGTTAGGGCGGCGGTAACGCCTTCGATCGTTAACTTCCGCTGCGACCTTACCTAATATTCTCGAATTAGAGAATTATTAAGTGATGGTAACTGGGGCGTTACATTGGACTAGCACTATCCGTGGTTTTCTCGCACCGGGAGGGTTTCCACGTAATTTCTAAGTTGATACTTTTCTCGAGACCAATTTAGACTCGGACATGACTTAAAGTTTAGTTTAAACATTAACCCCTTTATTTGCTTGTATTCCGAGTCCGAGATTTTCCGAGTTCATTCTCAACTTACACTTTCCTCGGAGTCCTGTCTAGTCTTCTTTCTTCAATTACTCGAGCGAATTTCCTCATCACCCTATTCATCCCCCTAGGGTGACTTAGTCTTTCAAAGACCAAACCTTCGGAAGAATTAAATCTTAAAATTTGTAACTACAAGTGCATGACGTTGTAGCTAGCCTATAAGCACAGGTCATGTCCACAAAGATTTGTGTTTCAAATATCAAAACTATCTTAAAATTTCTATCTTGGAGAATAATGAGAGATAAGATGTATGAAAACTAAATTCATCCTAAAAAGCAATAAAAGAATGCTTGGGTTGTAACTTCACAACTTAATAAACTAAGTAATCAAGACAAGCCTAAACCTAACCAAATCTATGCAAGTATTTAGTGGTGGATTAGTTGTACCATCAAAGCCTACTCAAGTCACACTTTCAAGGGTCATGAGCTAATCTAATGGTTCTAACCACCTACTTTTGTGGGGTTGGCCCAATTAAACTACAAGAATAGTATCCTCAAACCTAGCTAGGATTTGGGCTACTTTCATGCCAAAATCCCTGTTATTCTCTATAATCTGCGCTAGCAAATTGGCTCCACCATTCAGTGATAGACCAATCATGCAAAAATCAAGATGAAACTCCCTTTCAGGCGTTTCATCGAACACGTAGTGAGCACGAGAAATGGATTGAGGCCACAACGAGACCGGTTAGCCAATAAAGAGGTTAATCGTAACTAAAGCAACCAACTTTAACAACTAATTAACATTAAAATTTAATAAATTTAATAAATAAAGTGAAGAACAAACTAATGCAAACTAATGTGAATAAGAATATAAACTAATTAATTAAACTCAAACATGAAAATAAACAATTAATCTAACATAATTAACGTCCAATATAATAAAAGTTGGATCTTTAAAATAAATTGAACAATCAAAATAATAAATTTGAAGTAAAGAGGAAGAGAGAAAGAGAAAACTTATGCTTGAAATGGAATTAAAGCCGTGAATGCAAAATCTTGTATAAACTCTACACTAATCTGCCTCTAATGAGGTTTTATTATGACCAAGCAAGGACCCTATGAGGTCCCCTAAAATTCCTAAAAATCACCTTCCCAAAATCAAAGCCAAAGTTGTCCTTCTATAGCCTGTAAAAACCGAGAAAAAACAAAACCGGGCCGTCGCACGCCCGTAAAGAAACTACACTAGTGTTGTACAAGGTCGCACAGCCGTGCATGGTCCGCACTAGTACCCATGCGAGTCCGCATAGCTGTGCGAAGTTGTTTTGCTGCTCGTGCACACCATTATCTTCCTTATTTTGCTTCTTTTTTGGCTCAAACTTTTTCTTATGAGTTCAATTCATATTATTACCAACAAAAGTAAATAAGCTAAGTAAAAATCCTGGATATATATTATTTTACAATTTAAAAACTAACCAAATAATGCTATAAATTACGTAATATTTGGAGCGAACAACATAACATCTTATTACAACTGTTCATATGAGGAACTGTTGTAATAGGTCACCTAGTTTTTTTTTTTTTTGGGAAGAAATTAATTTTATTGTATTTTTTATTTGCCCCCTGCATATACATTATCAATTTCAACAAACAAGAAGTGTGCGAGACATCTTTCGTGGAGTCTACCCATTGGATAATTATTTTCTCTCTAAATCAATTGACAAATGACCGATTAGTTGAGCAAGTACCACGTTCATTTCTTCCTCGACACTATTTCCTTATACAAGAGTTGTGCTTCTCAATGTAAAGTTTCACTTTATCACTATTTTGTGCTTCTCAATGTAAAGTTGCACTTCATCACTATTTTGAAGGACACAAATGTGCACTTGGTCCCTTATTTCATGACTGATTGTATGTACTTTTGCCCCCACTCTTCCCTTCCCATCGAACTTCCCCATATGTCAATGTTTAGGAATATCAATAACGTCCATTTGAATGTAGTATTTAGAACATAACTCAACATATTTCTCAGATATTTAAGCCTCAACAATACACCCTTCTAGTCGATACCAATTTCTAACATACCCTTTCGGAATTTTCATAAATCATTCAACTGAGTAAATCCATCTATAGATTACCGGACCATAGAAGTGTACTTCTCTCCCCAAATGGACCACTATATGCACCATGATGTCAGAAAAAGAAGGTGCGATGTACATCTCAAGTTGGCACAATGTAACGATAATATCACTCTCAAGATTTCCAATTTCTCCAAATTAATGAATTTACTACAAATGACATTGACGAAGAAGCAAAGTCTTGTAATAGAATGTCTCACATGTTTCGACGTCACCAATTAGATAGCCATCCGTAGCAATTGTTGCATTAAAGTATGACAATCATGAGATTTTAACCCAACCAGTCTATAATCGGACATCGAAACAAGGCGGCTGATGTTAGAAGAATATCCCTTTGGCACTCGGAGTTTCTTCAAGGTCTTAGACAAACGTTTTTTCCCTTCTGCTCAATGTGTAGGAAGTCGGAGGCAAAAACATTTTCTTCCCCTTTGGTTGTGGTGCTAATTCCTCATGTATTCCCATTTTGAGTCTTTCTTTCTCTCCTTCCTTAGTCTTCCTCGGTATGTTCAAAAGAGTGCCAACGAGACTTTCACAAATATTTTTTCTACATGCATCACATTAAAGTTGTATCTCACATACAACTCTTTTCAATATGGAAGATAAAAAATATTGATATTTTTTCCACATACTCCTTTCTGATTGATGTTGGTATGGTGTGTCGAGCTCCACAACAATATCCTTCACTTGTTCATAAGTTTGTCATCCCGTTAATGGAGTTGGAGCATATTCTATTTCGGCAACGCCTTCTTTTCTTCTGATAATGATGAGACAATGGAAGAAACTTTCAATGTCCGAGATAGGTCACCTTCTTCCCATGCTTAAGTTGGAAAGAGGAAGTTGCATGTTCACAAATAGGGAACACCTTATGGCCTTTGACGGTGTACCAAGATAAGTTTCCGTATGCAGGGAAGTCATTTACTGTTGTACAGATCATAACTTGCAACCTAAATTACTCTTGGTAATATGCATCAAAAACCAAAACACCTTCATCTCACAAGAGCAATAAATATTCAATAAGAGCATGGTAGTCATGAGAAGTAAAGAATTCCTAGCACTCATAAAAAGTACAGAATTCGATGACTACCGCACTTGTCTAGATGCGTTGATGAAAAACGTGAAGGGAGCGGAAACTTTGAAGCAAATTGTCGATTTAAGGGAAGAAAAAAGGTTAGAGGATACAGGCATTGAGGAGATAAAGAAGCAGTTCTCGAAGTGGTGGATATACCAATGTAGTTTCTAATGTCAGTCTTCACTTCTTTTCTATAGGTAAGTTCCTCTTCCAATTAGGAGTGCATGAAGTGATGGATGAGTCATACTTATGAATACGACTCTTCTAAAAAGAAGTTGTTATAGGTGCAGTCCCCCTTTTAACAACGATTCCATGACAAAATCGTAGACAAAAGGAACAAGTATGCACCTCCCTTTAACAACGATTCCTTGACAAGAACCGTTGTCATAGGACTTTAACAGCGATTCCTTTACAAAATCCATAGTCATAGATCTTTAACATCGGTTCCTTGACAAGAACTCGTAGTCATAGGTCCAGAAAATAAATTTTTGCCCTACTCGATTCGTAAGCAAACCCGAAACTACCTGAATAGCCAAGTTCTAATTTTTTATCACTGCCTCATTTTTAGGGTTTTTACCGGTATATAAGTCAAGGCTGTTGTTATCATTTCCACCGCCTCAATTTTTTCTCTTTTATCTTCTAAGTGAAAATGAGTTTTAACGTTTTCTCGAGTGATTGTCTGTGTACTCGGTTGCGTTATTTAGATGGTTTTATGTATTTAGATGCTTTGATGTATTTAGATTCTTTGATGTATTTAGATGTTTCTATTAACTTCAGATGTATGTTTTAATATGTGCATCTCGATTGCGGAGGACTAAGTGTTGACAAAGAGTCTTTCATAGAAGAAGTGGAGATGGCCCCTGAATGCTTGCAAAAGATTTAGTTAGCAGAAGCTTAATCCTTCTTCAATGATCTCTTTTGATGAGATTCAACATGAGTTCGATAGACAAGTGCAAGCTTGTATCTCGAAGCTTCCTACCGACAAGGTTATTATTTTGTGTCAAAGCTACACGGACAAAACACTTTGTCGTAGGTAACACTCCACAACTACAAGATTGCACTTTTCTATCAAGCTCACATTGAATCTCCTCAAAAGAGAACTACAAACACATATTTAAACACATATAATCTCGTCGTTGGATTATGATCCAATAGGTAGAACTACAACAAATCCAACTAATTAAATATAGATAGTGAGTATGAGATAAAGAGATTGGCTTGTGGAGAAAACAAAGGAGATAGTGGAGGATGAGACACATACCAATAAGCAAGTGAAATGGATCTTTTTATCAAAGGATCCGAAATGCTGAAAACCGATGTGAAAGGACCTTTGCCTTTAGTTTACTCATGCAAATGACGAAATTGCTCTGAAAGTTCATAGGAAGTACGAGTGTGTCATTAATATCCTCGTCCCCTTCATTATTTGATGGGCACTTATTTTCGTCCATCAGATCATAAATCTAACTGTTCTTATGAAATTCGTCTCAAAATTAATATGCATTTTAATTTTTAAATTTACACCTAAACCTAACATTATGTATATCCCTTATATAAATATATACCATAGTTTTTTGTCTTACTAAACATTTCTGAATTTTAATCTAAACTTGATAAAGCCATGAATCATTAAAACTTAAAATAAATCAATGAGAAGCTGCCGAGTAAAATAAAATATATAATAAAACAAGGAAGTGTAACAAAAGATACAAATCAAACAAGATTTCTCTTACTTGCGATTGGACTCCAGATGCATATGAGCGATAGGAAAAAATCACTCATCAAGTGGAAATTTGTACCAATATGTTTTGCCGTGGAAGCCAATCCGTGGAAAAGTCAATAAGAAGGATTGAAATCAATCCAGTTCTATCAAAGCCTTCGTTTGACTATATAAGCAGAGAAAGCTTGTACTTTCTGATTCATTAGCATCTTAAACACACAAAAGGCACAGAGAGCGAGAATGGCGGAGCAAAAACCCCACGCAGTCTGCATCCCGTTCCCAGCCCAAGGCCACATAAACCCGATGCTAAAGCTAGCCAAGCTCCTCCACTCTCGGGCCGGGTTCCATGTCACCTTCGTCAACACCCACTACAACCACCGCCGCCTCCTCCGGGCGAGGGGGCCCGACGCTCTCGCCGGGCATCCCTCCTTCCGGTTCGAGTCCATACCCGACGGGCTCCCCAGCCAGGACGATGACGCCAATGTCACGCAGGACATCTACGCGCTCTGTGTAGCGTCCGAGACTCATGGCGCTAAGCACTTGCGCGATCTCATCGACAGGCTGAACGATACGGCGTCGTCCGGGGTGCCACCAGTAACTTGCATAGTGTGGGACATGGTCCTGTATTTCGCCGCTGACGTAGCCAAGGAAATTGGGGTCCCTAGTGTGGTGTTATGGCCTACCGCCGTTTGTTGTTTGCTTTGTTACACACTGTTTGACAGGCTTCTTGACTTGGGAATTATCCCTTTCAAAGGTACCAACTACTGGCTAGCTACATAATTTTTTTTTATTTCATTTGAGTAATTTTCGATTTTTTTTTTATGTATTAACCTTTCTCTTTTAACTGTTTACATCTAATTAACCCCAAGAATTGTGGTCCAAAGGGCCCATATGTTAGTGGCTCATAAGATGATCTTTATTACTCAGCCACGAGGTGATCACTGCAAGGATCAGAATCCTCCACTGAAAGTTCACAAGATGATCTTTAAACCATATGATCACAAGAGATAAAAAGTTGGTTTATGGGATTATGTGCAGCATAAGCCCCACTTAAGGCTTGCTTTTTTAGCGTTGGGAAAAAGAGTGGGGAAGAGGAAGATAGAAATAAAATGATGTGAAATTTTTTTAAAGTGTAATAGAATGGAAAGATGTGCAATTAAATAATGTTGGAATAACAAGGAGTAACATGAAATCAAATAGAGTTGAGTCGAGTGAAATAAAATGGAAATGGTTGGAGAAGAGTGGGATAGAGCAGGGAAGACGAATTCTCCACCTTAAAGAAGTAGTGATCCAATTTTTGGGTTATACAATGGAAGCGCTCTAACCCGCTATAAAAATAAACTAATAAGTTTAGGGAGTAAACGTGTTGAGTAGAGCTTGAGCTGGCCAAGCTCAAGCTCGAGCTCGGCTCAAAGCCTGTCAAGCTTGTGAAATTTAGGCTTTGGTCTGATTTTAGCTCATGCTCAGATTCACACTTCTCAACTCGGAGCTTTACTCAAACTCACCTCAAGACTTGCTCAATTTTTTTTCATTTTTTTTGCTCAAAAAGTTTCGAAAAGTAATATAATATTGAAATTTATATCCTACATTTTTACCTTGGTTTCAAGAAATACGGATTGAAATAAAATTTTATCGGTTCCACTAGTAATTTGATGCTCTTCACATGAGCACTTAAGAAAAATAATTTACCAACCAAGCCAAACCGAGCCTAGCCAAGCCAAACCGAGCCGATATTGGATTCGAGTGGGTAAGTTTTCAAGTCGTCTCAAGCTTAGTTGACATGAGCCTGAGCTGAGAATTGATTAGGCCAAACCCAAGGGGCTCGAAGAATTGATTTGTTTTCATTACAACCCTAAATATGTCTATAGTGATAAAGAATTGCTGATAAGATCATCTAGAATTAGAGTATAACATAAATTTGTAAGAGTTACTCCTTGTTACTCTTTGTTACTTTCCTATTTTATCAAGCTATATATGTCATAGGATAGTTTGATTTAGATCTAACAAATAAGTTTTTTGATTTGGATTTATATTTAAGTTAATTTTGAACCTGCTTATATTTAATAAAATTATATCTAATTTGAATTAAGATCAAATCATTTTCAATCCAAGCCAATTTTGAGTTGTTATGTTTGTTCAGCATGCATGTTATACAATTATGAGCAAGAGCAACATATGGGAAACCAAGTTAGAAGCAGTTTAATGGTATTATGGATCTTGAGCATTGAGCAGAGGAATCATCTAATTGAATAATGAGATTTCATTCAAAATTATCAAATCTATTTCTAATAAGAGGTACAAGGGCATTGTCAACAATAATAAAGTCGGTAAAAGATATGTTAGTGGCCTACTTTGGCTCGCAATCGGCCACTATGTCGATGCACTTAATTTCGCGGTCGGTCATTGTTACAAATTTTGTGTCAATTGTTCTTTTTTGTGCATTTAATCTTTCACTTTGTTGGAATCTATCTATTAGTCCATATTTTACACCAATAATTTTTACTTTGTACCTTTTTTTAAGGGAAAGGTTCCCTAAAAAATTTTAATTCATAACTTCATTTGCTTTTACTCGTGTATTATTGTGATGTCCAAAGTCTAAATAAAAAAAAATCAATTTTCTTTTTGATAAATATCAGTTTAACTATTACTTTCCCTCTTTAACCATTTATGAATACCCTTGACAACCATTAATGTCTAATAAAATTATCTTTTTACTAAGGTTAAAATGCATCCAAACATCTACTACCAGTATTTTATTGAATTAATCACTTGGCAAGCACTAATACTATTGCTTGAATCTAATGCAGATAATAATTATGCTGCAACTGGTGAATTGGACATGGTCCTAAATTGGGTACCAAAGGCAAGTGACATACGATTAAGGGACTTTCCCACCTTTGTAAGAATCACGGACCGTAATGATTATATGTTCAATTTGATCCAACGGAAACAGAAGAGCCTCAAAAAGCCTCAGCCATACTTTTTAACTCATTTGAAGCCTTAGAGCATGATGCCCTCCAATCTCTTCCCCCAATTCGCCTCCCTCCTTTGCCATTGGCCCTTTGCAATTCATGCTTGATCAGATTGAGGATACCAAGATCAAGGCAATTAGGTCAAATCTATGGAAAGAGGACCCACATTGCCTTACTTGGCTCGATTCCCATGGACCTGACTCTGTCATATACGTCAACTTTGGGAGCATCACAACTATGACAAATGCACAACTTGTGGAGTTTGCATGGGGACTTGCCAACAGCAAGCAATCTTTCTTGTGGATCATGAGGTCTGATTTGGTTCCCGGGGAAACTACAATTCTTCAACCTGAGTTCCTTGAAGAGACGAAAGAGAGAGGGTTGATTACAAGTTGGTGTGATCAGGATATGGTACTGGCTCATCCTGCAATCGGAGGATTTTTAACACATTGTGGGTGGAATTCTACAATAGAGAGCATTACTAATGGAGTGCCTATGATATGTTGGCCTTTCTTCGCGGACCAACAAACAAATTGTTGGTATTCTTGCACAAAATGGGGAGTTGGCATAGAGATTGATTCGAATGTAAAGAGAGATGAAATTGAGCGACAGGTGAAGGAAATGATAGAAGGAGAGAAAGGAAAAGACATGAGGAGAAAAGCAATGGAGTGGAAAAGGTTGGCTGAAGATGCTACTTTAGGTCCTAGTGGGTCTTCTTACTCTAACTTTGACAGGGTTGTCAAAGTGCTCCTCTCCCAAAATTAAGTAAATATAGTTAGGATTAAAATAATTAGTCTTTTTCTAAACATCCTATAATTAGGCACGACTACGTCTAAGGAGACATTTTTATTAGCATTTAACCCATATAGACTATACAGTAAGGTGTGTATTTATCATATTGTTTGTATTTTTATTTGTTGCATTTTCAAAAGTATTTTTCATGTCTCTCCTTTGTTTTTATAATTCTTTTTCTGATGCTGTTAATAGAGTTCATAAGGAATTTTATCATTTTAGTAATTTTTTATTGTGTCGTTTTTTCAATAAATATGCTCTCAAAGAGGGAAAGATGTGGAAACAATCCAGAAACAAACAAAAGAAACAGAAGAATACAGGGACAAAAGACCTCAAGGGAGACAAACTCCCTAAAATTGTGGCCAGCCTCGTGATTACAACATCAAAGAGTGACTAAGTTCAGGAAACTGTGAATACGTCTTCCTTCTGTTTATCTTCCTCTTAGGTGCTTGTAGTTTACGATTTGCTCTATTCCTTCCCGCTTTACTTCTTTCCAAAGTCTCATGTGTAGCAAGGTCATGACCTAGTGAAGTTTTAAAGCCTTGACCACTCTCTTTTCTTTGCCAAACTTCTGTTGTATGGTCTCTGGCTTTGGCTGAGTTATGCTGCATAACCCTTCTTTTTCTATCTTTTCCATACTTAGCCATGCATACCGTGATCCTGAAACCCTTGATAATGGCATTATTTAGCATGGAGATACTTCTAATTGCTTCATCTTCTCTCCAAAATTGAACAAAGCCATATCTCTTCTTAATTCTAACACCTCTTCTAATTGGTATATATATATATATATATATATATATGTATCACTTACTCTACCAGCCTTTTAGAAGATTCCTTTTAACCCATATTAATCTACGCTAGACCTAGACAACGGGCCGGGTTGGGCCCGACCACTTACTTAACGGGCCGGGCTGGGCTGCAACTTTTTAAATGGGTCGGGTCGGGTCGTGGGTCAAATGGCCCTGACCACGCAAGGCCCACCCACTTTGAGTAATTGAAGCAAATTTTAAACTTTAATGCATAATGTGAAAGGTCTGTGCATCGAAAAATGTTTGATTAATATATATGATTTATTCTCTAAGCGACTTAATTGTTATAATGCTCTTGGGGATCGATGATTGGAAGGAAATGTGTGTTTGCCTAAAACTTGGTATGAAAAGTATGTATCTTACATATGTATTTTAATGGGTTTTATTGAGCTAGTATGTTACTTAGAAGGATGAAATGAATTTTTCATAGACATCCCACAAGGACAAGATAGGTAGAAGATAAGAAAATATAGTTTGGGAGCCACTGCCACCCACCAAGGGTGCCCCCACAGGCTGTAGGGCAAACCGTGGTGGTCAGCAGCGATTTATTTAACTCAAAATACCCACCGCGGGTGCTCCACAGGCCGTGGGGTAACCCGCGGTGGCCACCAGAAGTCCCCACTAACTATGGGAAGGCCCTTGATGACCTCTAAAGCCAACCATTGACCTACACTGGCCGTGGGAAGGTCCGTGGAGACCTCCAAAGCAATTTTGGACTCCCACAACCTGAGGGCTTTGTCCTGTGATGCTTGTAAACCTTATATGTTGTGTCGAGAAGAGAGTTTAAGAATTTAAGTATGGCTTTGTCCCGTGATGCTTGTAAACTTCAAAATCCTTTTACGTTGTTGAGTGCTATATTCACTATATCCATCTTCGAGTGGGATTGATGAAGTTGCCGCTTCACTTTCCATGTCTGAAATGTAAATTATGACAAAAAGATAATTAGCAATGCTATCATATTGTTAAAGCATCTCCCACATACATGGATAAGATTTCTAGTTCATAGTGCCATCTGTAGCAATCATAGGAATAGGAGGACTAGGATTATAGCAATGGAAGAGACCATATGTAAACATTAACCACACATACAGCTGCCTTACAATCAGTGAGATTACCCCCTGTTCTCTCTCTGCTCACAGCTGCATTGTTCTAGAGACTAAATCACCAAAGGTCAGAGTTCACACAACCCACTAGAAACTAAACCACTAAAAAATAGGTATTCTTAATTTACTGTTCAGTTAGCACAATCTGACATTAAGCAAGTTCACATGGCCTGCATTTGAGGCCATTGGGCACATTCTCAGTAAATTCCTATGATCCCAAACCTACAGCTTTTCATTCTCTACACAATTTTATCATATTGTATTTCTGATTGTGAACACGCACACACATACACAATTTTATCATTTAAGGTCATTAGGAATGATATTTAATAATTATTTATGCACATTTTCATGACCCTAAAGTCCTTCAAATTAGGAGTCAAAGGTTAACAAACACAGCAACCCAACTCCTGTCTGGGCAGTCTAGCAGCACAGTTTAGAAAGACACTTGTGCCAAATCTTCCCTATTGATTGTCGAGGGCTGAACCTTGGGTGATACACAAAAGAAACCTTGCTCTTCATGAGTGGAAGGTGTGACACCCTCCAGTGCTTTGGCTTATCAAGATCATGAAACTCGGATTGTGGCACATCGTGTATTTTCCACAGTGCTTATGCCCTCTCTGATCTGCCCATGTTCAGACCGAAAAGAGCATAATTCGCAAGAGAATTTGGGACTATCATAAGTCGTTGGCCTGTTGAAGGTGAATGGTGGAAGTTTCTCCATTCCGGAGGAAACTGAAGCAAAAGCACCGGCCATGACTATGATTGGAGACATCCAAAGATTCAACAATGAAGTAAAGCAATCTCGAGTGGATCAAATCCATAGTAAATCACGTAGCTTTAAAACTGCTATGACCAATGGAAGGATGGTAATAAACAGTTGTAATCTATAATTTTTCTTTGTGTTTTCTCCTCTTGATCTGATAGAGGTGACTTAATCCAACTCTCTATTTCCTTGTTATTTTAGCTACTGGGTGCATTATCCTCCCACCTCTGCTCCCTAGGCAACCCCTAACCAACTTGCTCCCAATCATGTAATTTCTTCTGTTTGTAATGACTATTGGTTCTTTGTCAACTGATTGTTGCCTCTTGAACCTACGTTAATTAAAACATTTTTGTTATCTGTTGCTCAACTATTGGCTTGGGATTTAAGGGTCCCTAATACATGTAATTAAGTATAAAAAGACCTACTTAAAATAAGTTTAAAGTTGTCTAATTATTATAGACAAAAAATACAAAAATTGCTCCCAAATTATAAAAAAAATCTGTTGCAAACTAAGAACTCAATGTGCTAAATTCAGAAATTATACTTAGACAATCTTTTTCTTCATTGATCATCATCCTTTAATGCATTTTAGACTTGATCAAGGCCATGATAACCTCAAACTGCACTGCTATCATCTTTTATGCACATTCTTAGTTTCCAACTAATCCTACTTGATGGAGAGTGGCCAGCCTTAGATTATAAGACAATGAACATTCAGCTCGAGGAGCCAAACATGCATGCAAAGCAACCGGATACATTTGCATTTTTAATGCGCATGGTACAAATTGAGCCCAGAGGATGATCATTTGTCTTATGGTCTCTTGTTCATAAATAAATTAAGAAGGGTAGTAAAGGATCAAGCTCGCCAAATTTCCCATGTTGAAGCTAGATGAGTTCAGCCAAGTCCAACCGAGGAGTGCTACAAATGTTAAGTCCCTTAAACATAAATAAATTGATGCCTATGGAGGGTCGGTCCAAGGGAGGCCGAAGGACTTATGAATATTCACTAAAAGAAGCAGCCAAGGAAGCCAAGAGATGAGCATTCTAGAAGCACTAACCATAGTGGAGAATGGCTTGTTGAAGAGAGCTTGGAGAAGGGGAAAGTCACCACGGCCACATGTTCCCAATTCTCAAAATATTTGGCTAGAATTCATCCAACTTTAACTTGGAGAGGAGGAAAAGCATCTTTGTTATTTTTGTTTTAATTTTCAGCTTTGTTTAATGTTATTTTCAGCTAGATGTATTTTCATTGCTTATAAATATAGCTTGTAATAGCAATGTGAAAAAACAACTTTGATGAATATATACCCTTGAGCTGGATTGCTCCTTTTTCGAGATGGATTTCTCGGCCCCTTGAATTCTCATTGCTGTATCCAAGTTGGCTACTTGGTGGTTTTCTTTGAGTCCTTATAATCTACCGGTGGTGTTTTTGTATCCGACCAGATTACAAGGTGCCCCTTGGTTCACTTTTGGTGGTGTTTCTGTATCCAAAAGAGAACCTCGGTACTATCCCTTCACTTCCCACATGCATATCTCACAAACCGCTCATCCATTTCACTCCAAACTTTACAGACCTCCAGCCCATCGAGTCCACTTCCATCCCTCCAAAAATCACCTCCATCCAAGCAGTATCCCATCCCCCACCTGTGATACAAACAAAGGGTGTCATCCTGAACAGTCAGCCTAGAACCCTGACTTTCAGACCTTTGATCGAGGTGTTCCCGGCGATCAAAAAATCCAAACAAAATACCAGAGCTTCTTGGATCAGTTGAGAAGCTCCATACCAAATTTCAGCACCAAACTCCATCATTTTCCCCTCCTTTCACCTATTCTCCCAAGATTGCTCCTGCAGCACTCATTCTGCCCGGGTAGCTCATCTTACGGTTTCCCTTCATTTCTTGCTTTTGCCTCCACTACACATCACTACTCATCCTGGGGATTCAAATGAAGATGGACAAATATTTCCATACTTTTCCTCCCCTTCAACTCACAATCACAAGAGGATACTTCCACTAATAAATGAAATTTGCACAAGGAAGAAAATCCTCACTTGAAAATCAGAATAATGTTCACTCTTAGTCTGACACTCTTATGCTGAGCATAGGCATAGAATAACTTACCTGTACAATAAAAAAGAAACTGAAATTTCTCCAAAAAGAGAGAAGGGGATGGAAAAAAACCTGGCTAAAGCGTAGTGGAAGATGAGGGTATCTTTCTCTTTGACTTGTTGAATGAGATTAGGGATTTTCTCCAAAAAGGTGTCGTTGGCAAAGTGAAGGGAACCCGCTATATGGCCAGAATAATGTTCACTCTTAGTCTTCATCCCTAAAATTCCCAAGACCTCAAGATTAGAAATTTCTAGACCCAGAAACCAATTAAGCATCAAAGTTGAGAGAAAGAATTCCAGTACCTTTTTGTGGATAACTAGCGAAGAAAATGCCAAATTAGGGTTTTGGCGGAAGCGAGAGAGAGAGAGAGAGAGAGAGAGCACTGATTTACCGACGACGGCGAGAGAGAGAGCGAGAGAGAGCGAGGGAGGAGGGGACGGTGGAGCAGCGAAACACGATGGACAAAGAGAGAGACAGAGCATGTAAGAGTTGGGGGAGAGATAGAGTGTGTGAGAGTGTGAGAGTTGGAGGAGCAGCAAAAACAACGGTGGCCCGGTACCCGCCCAGTCCAGGCCCGAAAATTCACTTAATTGGTGGCCCATTTCATGCCCAGTCCATTTAAGTTATCAAATGAGTTTTGACCTTATTTTTCAGGCCACCCAATTAAATCCATTGGACACTCTGTCCATTGTCCAAGTCTAATCTAGGCTATCTGAAATGTTATCTATGAACACTGAGAACTCCTTTCTTCCTTTACTCTCTCACTCCCCAGCCCTCCCCAACCTTTCCGCCTCTGCCTTCCCAACATAGTTTTGTTTGTAGTAGAGCATATTACTCTCAGTTTATTGTGACATTGGTTCTCATATTTTGATCCTCCTCCTATACGTTGAAGACATCATTTATACTGGCAATTATTTACGGTTTTTTTAAATATTCACTCTCAGTAGTTTGCAATGAAATATCTTGAAGGCTTCTAAAAACTTTTTAGTCCTACGAGTGGTCTGTTGTCCTTCTGTGCTTTTCTTTTCATTATAGAAATATTTTCTTAATTTGCTTCATAAATTTCAGCTTCAAATGGTCAAACGTAATAGAACTCTTTTTGCTGCTATAACCGCTTTATCCATTTATGATAGTGAATTGTTTGCAGATTCGTCCTAGTATGGGATTATAGTAGGTTCTTTTAGAGTATTTGATCATGAGTGAGTCTGACATTCCATATTCAATTCATGCAGTTTCCCACTCAACTTGAATGCTACCAAGTGCATTTTCAAATATTTATAAGAAACTCTGGATCATGACCTCCTTATACTATCATTTGCTTATCATCTTTAAAAAGCCTTAACCTTTTATCTACTTCAATAAAGGGGTTCATCATCTATAATCGTGTAATTATCGGTGATAATCCTTAATCTTTGCATTTCTCAAAATTTATTTAGTTAATTAGAAGATATTTACTAGTAGTCTTAAATCATTTTTCAATAAATTTTCTCTTTGTTTCATGAGAGTTTATTTTTTATTTCTTAGTCTTTATTGTGAGTTTTGATTTCTCATAAATTTTAAAAGTTTTTTTTTTGTTATAGTGATTTACTTATGCTAGATGATATGAATGATATCATATAAGATCAAATTGTCTTTATTAGGGAGTGAATGAAGGAATTTTATGTGGTTCTGTTATGAAATATTCCTAATATTTTATTCATATTTTGAGTGAATAACACAAATTATGACAAGAATAATGCTATAAAAATATAGTACAAATGATGATATTTTTCTTGAAATCATTTTAGAGATAAATGTTCATTTTAATATTTTAGATTACAGAAAACGTTTGATTAGGTCCTTTTTCTCTCATAAAAAGTACTTGAAAACCCAATATTCGTTAAGAGAAAGCACCTTTTTTTTTGGGGGGTTGGGGGTCAATATTTTAAAATTAAGAAAAAAATTTCTTTAAGTTAGACAAATGAACAACACCCATTAAAAAATATCTTTTGAAAAGGATAAGTGTGGGTCACCTTACTACGTTCCTGTGTTAAGGGTACCTCAGTTAGACTTGTAGACCCAAGGAAAATGAAACATATCAAAAATTGCACATAATTTTCTAAGTATTCTTTCCACTCACTTAGATATCCAAAGTTAGTGTGTCCATACTTTAACTTACGACCTCTTTCATTGATAGACCACATTTAATGATACACATTGAAGAATACAATGGCTTTTACTAAAATAAGATTAGTGACTTTTCTTTGCCTTTGAAGAATCCAATAGCACTCCGTATCTTCTTGACTTTTTAAATCAAGTACTTGAATTAAATAATAAGTTGACTTAGTTCATTCATTTTTAATTTTGATAATAGCACACTAAACATGGATATTAATATTAACCTATAAAGAAAGGGTTGCTAGTCCTTCAATTTTAGTTCAAACCCCATGTTTCTTCTTGAACATACTTTTTGGAACTTAATTAACCTTGAGAAAAAAGGACTATCAAATGTTGGAACTTCTCTTCCAAAACAAGCTACTGTATCATATTTCCATGCATCTAAAATAAAATTATTAGGAAGGATTGTTTGGCATGTAACCTTACTTCTCCTGCTCCAGACATGTCTGGGAAAAGATATGGGTTGCCCATGATTCCTATATATCATAGGAATAATAGCTCAAATGTTCGATGATACTTGCATACCCTTTTCTAAACCACTTTTCACAGACATGTCTATTTATTATTTTTTCCTTAAATGTGTATATGACTCTTCAATTAGTGAATTTTCTTTTCAAGGAGGAATAATCTTTCTGCTATAAAGTCATAGGAATAGGTCATACCAAATTGGCATCTCTTTGCTTGATATACTTCTAGACTATCTACAAAAAATCTGCCAAAATGTGACACTTGTTGGTAATGAACTCCTTCATTCATTTGATTCTGGTTGGCAACGAGTTCGGTTATGCTCGCCATAGGCTAACTCTCGTGTAAGGTTGTCAGCTTAAGAGTTCTTTTATCCTTGTACGTGTTCAATAGAAAGGAAAATTGGTTAAGCCAGAATTGCCAACGTGTGAGCCTCCCTTGCACTTGCTTATTTGGTAAATTCCTTTTACAAAACCAAGTATTTCTTTATAGTTAGTTCAAATAAGAAAAATTTTTGTTGCTAAAAAGATAGAATTTTTTATTTCCGTTATCGTTGCAAGAATCTCATTTTTCATTGTAGGATAGTTGCATTCATCTTATATAATTTCCACTACAATATTTGTAGAGTTTTTCTCCTTTCTTGATTTTGAGTGTTGCACTCCAATGCTCATTGCTACCATCTGTCTTAAGAATTAGATCATCTTCATTATTAGTAAAATTAAGAACTTGAAGATTTTTGCATAACTTTTTGAAGTTTTGCATTGTCTTTTAATCCTCAATAGTCTAAGTCTAGGTTACCTCTTTCTTACGCAATTCTTTTGAATGCTTTCTTAACTTTGTAAGATATTTGACAAAATATGAAGCATATGTGAGATATCCTACATACTTTTCTAGTTGCTTTTTATCTTTAATTTTTTTCAGGAAAGTTATTTAATTTTTCTAAGACATACTTCTACAAAATTACTTGTCCAACCTTGATATCTAAACCTAAAAAGTATATTTATTGTTCAACGTGGTTGGACTTATTTTTACCAAGAATAATGTTATGCTCAATGCATCTTTGAGTAATAGCAAGAACATTATTTTTGTGTTGCTCCATTGTCTTAGAAAAATGAGGCTATTTTCGATATAAACTAAGCAAGTAAGAGTGATTTAAGTCTTTAAAGATATTATCCATTTTTCTTTGAAATATTTAAGGCACATTCTTTGGACAAAATGACATTATAAGTCATTCATAATGTTCTTTGGGGCACTAAATGGTTAAAGGGATACTTTCTTCATCCATTTTTATTTGTCAATATCTGGTTTTGCAATCCATTTTGAGAACTAGGAATCTCCCTGAATTCTATTGAAAAGGACGGTCTTGTTAGGGATATAATATCCATTGAAAATAGTATTATCATTGAGTTTTTTTTTTTATTAATTGATTACCATTCTATCTTTACATCTTTTTTTCTTTAGAATGGTTCATTACCATGAATGTAGAACTTGTGTGAGGACTTGTACTATTTCTTATAAAACACTTTTCCAAGAGTTCTTTACTTTGTTCATCACATTCTTGTTTTTAATGTGGATAATAGTATTAGGATTTACGAGGTAATTTTTGCAAATCTCTTTTTTTATTCTAGAATCTAAGAGAATGATCACAGTAGAGTTCTTTGCATAACTCTCCTTGTTACTCAATAATTTTCTCTATAATATTAAACTTAAATAGAGAGATTCTAAAATAGTTTCTCGTTGAGTGGAAATTATTACCTTCTCACTATGCTTGTTGCATGTAAACTCAACCGTCTAATGAGTATAAATTTTACTTAACTTATAAATAAGAATCGAATAACTATTCATGGTGAAAATAATTTGGCTTGTGGTTCACATGCATGGAGAATGCAACATTAAGAAATTATTGTTAATTATCATATCATGGGATGGTTGGTTTAGTTGCTCATAATATTGGTATAATGAATTGGACTACTCCTATTTCTATAGGTATCTTCTCCATAGTTTCATTATGACTTATTATACTTATTTGTCATTCTTACTAGTAAAGGATTTGTTTCTTGTTTCCACATGAAATCGGACAATAATGATCTTTTGCCAAGCAAACAGAGCAACCACTATCAATATAAGTATACAATTCATACTTATTATATCTCTCAAAGCATATATTTAGTGGAATATAAATGCTGTTAAGGCTGGTTTTAGTAACAGATCTCTATGTCCATAAGCTTTAAATTATCTTTATAATTTGGGTCACTTATGATTCTTGTCTTATACCCAATAACCTTTCAACCTAAATAGACACTTCCATCCTAATTTCGTCGTGCAACTTTAAACTCATTTTGTCCATTTCACAATGCATATTTAATATTGTGTCATCTTTTATAGTAGATGAGATTTCTTCTCCCCATTCTAATTTTCTACTCATACTCTTCAATAGATGCAGTTTTATGGTTATGTTTCCATTCTTATTGATCTTGATATCATTTTTCTTCTTCTTATTATTAATCTTTGTAGGGTTGGAGTAACTATTAATTTTCATCTTGATATGATCCTATGGATTGTGTGTTTTGAGGTAGGGCACTTAAACTTTTTGGCTTCTATCATGGGTACCTTAGTTTTTGGATCTATAGTGTTATTGTAACACCCTACCCCGGCCCGGGTCGAGTGTATTACATGTTAGGGTTCCCGAGAGGAACTGTAAGGCTGCATAGGATTTCAAATAAAGTTTGCTAGTTTTCCTCTTAGAATGGCGGAAGCTTATTTCTAAATTTTCAAAGGTTTTCCAAAAATTCAGCAGAGTTTCGTCTGTAATTTGGCTAATCCCATAGGTTTAAAGTCTTAACCCTGTACAAAACACAATCATAAACTCAACAAGCCACACGTCCGGAGTATCCACAACACAAACTCAACGAGCCACACGCTCGGAGTGAACACATTGGTTTTTCATATATATATATATATACATGGTCAGAATTTCAGTTCAACATACAACCGATCTTTACATCTTGGAAACATAAAATATCTAGCACTTCGGGAGTCCCCTATCCATTAGTCAACTTCCTCTCGAAAACCATGAATCAATACGAGGAGTCTAACTTCGTACCTAAAAATATTGATGGGATCATGAGCTTAATGAGCCTAGTGAATATTCCAAACTCGAACCCTTGTTTCACTTTGCACATTAATTTATTAATAATCACAAGTAAGTTCAATAATCACTCATAACATGTGATTCAGAGTATACATGCTCAAAATACAAAAGATACATGAACTTACTAAACTTACCATTGGGTTGCACAAAATACCACATTTTCATGCATTCAACTACCACATAATTCATTTATTCCTTCCATTCATGCTAATCATACAATAACATTCAATAATCTTTCTTACATTTCAAGCTCGTCATGCATAATCACTCATTAATCGTCTCATGTAATATCATATCATAATTCTTATCTTACATCATATAAGTTTCATACTAAAATAAGATTCATTCTTCTTCTTGAACTCATTCATATATTCCATCATAATATAAATCATTTATTTTTTTCTTTCTTGTTTATCATGCATAATCGTTTATCTCTCATATCATAATTCTTGGTTTAAGTCATATTCATTCGAATGGAAAGAAGATTCGGGTCTTGCTCTAGAGGCCCAATTCTTTAATTCTTGTAGCCAAAACAATTCATGGGCTCAATTCTTGGAGGCAAAATAATCCGTGGCCTCAAACTCGAAGGATGCGTACTCTTAGGAATTCGTCGAAGCAATTCAATTCGTGACTTCAGTTTGGCAGACACTTCTATGGCCATAACTTCATAAGTTCTTTAATTTGTGGGTTCTTTAGATCAATAATACAATCCTTTTTCCCTTCTTTAGTTATTTATATTCTTATTTTCTTACTATTTTCTTAGTACTTATATCTTCCGACAAGATACACTTAATCCCCATAAATCATGCTCGATCACTTCATAAATAACAACTTCTTAACTAATAATGCACATAACATGTTTCCATTTAGCATAACTCATATAAACATTTTTCTATCAGTTAGATTCAATATATTTCAAGATATACATATTATAGTATAAACATATCAATTAGGATTTCTAATTAACGAACTTATCATTTTATGATGGTGTATTATTGCATCTACGTGGTTTATAGTTCCACAACCTTCCTTATTTATCACATCTTAAACTTCAGTTTCTGACCAATTTACTTAATTAATCCCAAATTCACACAAAACAAGACAATTTCACTCCAAACTTCATAACTGTCAATATACTCATCCAACGTGTACCAAACTTCAGAGAAAATTGCCATAAATTATCATAAATCTCCAGTAAAAAAAAAAAATATACACTTGTAACATGTATTCAATTCTCTTATTTTATCTTCCAACTTTATTCAACTTAAATTCATCAAAATCTCAACATACAACTCAATAATCACGCCCAACAATACTCAATCATTAAATTCATAAATTTTTTTGAGCAATTAAATTCATGAATTAGACATCACATAAATTACAAGATGCTTTCCAATTTGTGAGTTGTTAATTTATTGAATTAGGCCCCTAAATTCTTCAATTAAACCTAGGGTTTCCAATTTAATGAATCAATTTCGAATTTAATCCACCTAATTTGTTTTAGGTTTAGAGGATGAATTTAAATTACTCACCTTGGATTCTTAGGGTTTGGATGATTTCTAGTGCAAAGGTTTAATTTTCTTGTTTTACTTTGCCTTTCGTCTTCCTTTTAGTTTCCTTTTCTTCTTCCCGTTCTTGGTGTTGCTCCCTTATTCCTTTCGTTCAATCTCGCGTTGCCTCCTTCTACCTCTCTTGTTTATGGGCTCTTAGACCCTTGACTTCTCATTCCCTTTCGCTCTGTTTCTACTTCTCTTCTCGTCTTTGCTCTCGCCTTTTGGCTTCTAGGTCCCGACCTTTTGCTCTCTCGCTTGGCTCTCTTCTTTCATTCTGGTTCAGCCTTTCGTTCTCTCGCTCTCCTTGTCCTCTTTTTCAGGCTTTAGTTCTCTCAATTCCTCTCTATCTCTCACTCTTTGTTGCTTTAGTTTGCTTCGATTTGGCTCTTATTCCCTCTGTTTCTCATTCTTGATTGCCCTCGGGCTATCTCGCTCGCTTTCTCTCTCTTGTTTTATTTCTGCTGATTTGTTTCTCTATCTAACTAGTTCATCTTAATCCCCTTCTTAGGCTTTCTCTCTCTTCATTTCCTTACTCCACCTATTAAAATTTGTTGTTTGAACATTATTGGACCGAAAGTTATTTTGTCTCGGCTATTACCAGCACCACTGCCACTAATCCCCGTTTCTTTCTTTTCTTTTTCTTTTTCTTTTTAGTTTCTGTTCTCTTTTTATTTTTCTTATTTTATTTTCTGTATTTTTCCTGTTTTTAAGTTCATAATCTGTTTTGAGTTATTTAACTAATTAGGACCAAATTTATTTTTACAAGGCCCATTTAATCAATCCATGTTCGAGTTTCTAATTTTTAGGTTTTCAATTTAACTTGGGAAAATTATAATTCATTAATTCTCGTAAAATTTTAATTTTAACTTAACTTTTAATAACTTAATTTCTTATTAAGGTAGTATCTCAAATTTCTGGATATTACAGTTATCCAATTTATAAATGATTTTCTAGAATATTTTCAAATGATAACCACCTCTTTTTATGTCGATTTCTCCTATTATTAATTTGAGGGATAGAAATTTTTTAATAAATTCATCCTTTAAGCTTACATAATATCCACATTGACAATTAAAATCGATAGAACTATTACATAAAATTAGTCATTATTTTGTGATTATTTGACTTAAAGTAAAGCAAAAAGACAAACATCCTAAGTGATATTGTAATGATGTGATTTGCACTTAGACACTCTCAGTGGTGATATCTATATTTTTTATCCTCATTATACTTAAGGATATTATCCCAATTAATGAGATCGTCCACATTATACTCAAAATTTTTCAAGGTTTGCTCGGGAGAGTCCGAGTCACCCTAGAGGGGGTGAATAGGATGATAGAAAATTCTTTGTGAAAACACACTCTTTTGACGAGAAAAGAGGCAAAGACAGTTTCGAGTCTAAACACGGGGTCGAAAAGATTGGACTCGGAAAGCAATGAATCGGAATAAACAAGTACGAGTAAGGCTATCCGAGTCTAGAATGAACTCGAAAGAGAACACAGAGATTTTACGTGGAAACCCTCCTGGGGTAGAAAACCACGGCCCGTGTCAATCCGGACATGAAGTCAAATCCACTATTTTGAGTCCACAAAATACCGTGAACTGATCGAACCCGAGTTGCTCCCTTGGACAACTCCATACAAGTTTTCCTAGACTCGAAGTTACCTTATCCGATCTAGTACTTCCTAACCGAGATAACCCTTACAGCTAGGGACAACTAAGCTGAGTTAACCTTTACAGACTTAGTCAAGGGACCTTACAAAGAATGTAAGAAGAATTTGTAACTAAGTACAAGACCTTACAACTCGGAGAGTAAAGAATTACGGAATGGGAGTTATAAGTAGAAGATTGGAAGTAAATACAATGACTTTTCTCAAGTATGTGTATTAACAATAGATTCGGCAATCTTCAAGTCTTGTGAAGTGGCTTCTATTTATAGATAACCAAGCAGAGTAGCCGTTATCGTTATCTGCTGACCGAGAGTCCTCTGTGACCGTTGATAATGGCTTTCCGAGTCACTCGGAAAGTATCCGTTGAAATATGGACGTTGGACAACGATTTAACTCTCTTGGAAGTCCCAAAACCATCGGTTGTGTCTTGAAAAATAAGGTGGAAACCACCGTTAGGCTTAGCGTTCCAGTTTTCGGATTTGGAAGCGGCATGGCTTCCGACACAATCTTCCGGGACTACAGCGGGGAAGGTGAAAAGCCATATCTGCTGGTGATTTGACGTTACGAGCCGGCTACTTTTGTAGTTTGAAAAGATATCCTCGATTGAATAACCTACAAAAGTAAAATACCTTCGGTTCTCAAAGTATAAAAATACTTTGGTCTAAGGTTAGACACGGATAAAATAATTATGATAATTACGCAATTGATTATCCGAGTCGAAAAGAAATGAAATTTTTTGAGTCTAATATCCATGATACTCGGAATTCCATATGACTTAGTCTTAAGCGAAGAATCAAGTTCTATAACGAATATCGAGTGGGAAAAGCTTGATATAGACTAAGCATGAAAAGAACTACGAATGCCGACTATGCAAACAATAGAATAGATAACCACAAGTCGATTCCGAGTGAGAAACGGCGGAATACTCGGTATATTCAAAATGCGATTAGTCCGAGTGGGAGTGGACTCGGAATAAAGAACCGGTTTTACGAGTCGCTAACCGAAAAGCGATAAAAGAGATAATTGAGGGCCGAAATACTTAGAGAAAATACTATTTTACTCAAGTAAGTTTCTAAGACGCAGAGAATGCCTTGGAATCAAAACTCTATATGAATAACATCGTTATACCCGATTCCTTTTGCATGACTCGAAAGATATTGAGCAGAGTGTCCGAGTCTTCAATCTCCCCTTTTTGATGAAAGGCATTCCATACTTAAACGTAAACTTTGTTAGAGGAAAATAGATTGATTCTGAGTAGTTTGCTCATGAGTAATGCATATTGAATAAGTCGAGCAATATATAATATATCAATGCAAAATAAAATAAAGTATGCTTTAACATTAACTCGGAAAAATAGAGAACTCGGAAATTAATAATGAAATGCATCACTTCATTAAAAAGAAATTACAAGGGAAACTCCCCTAAACAAGACAACCAGTTTCGACTACATTTCTCCCCCTTGCCTTTCAGCAAAAACAAAGAAACAAAAAAGAAGGGAGAAAAGTACAAGGAATACACATTAGTTGTCCGGACAAAAGAAAATTTGAAAGAAGAAATTCTGGAGACACCGAGGAATTGTGACTCGGTGCATGGCTCCAACTAGGGAGGAGGGATTTCGAGTGGAGGCGGAGGTGCGCCGGCGCTGATACGATCTTGACGATGTGCTTGAGCGCGGCGAAGGGAGAACCGGAATTGTTCTCGGGGCTCATCTCCGAGTGGCCGACCCGGAGAGAGTGGATCGAGGGGTTCTTCCCTTGGGACCTCGGGGGCTGGAGGGGCTGCTCTAGCCGACTCGCCTGGAGTAGCGAGATCTTCGACCCACTCGAGCTCGCTGTCCGAGCCGAGTACGAGCAATTTGAGCTTGGGGAGCAGGCTGACCCTCGTAGTTGCCACGACCTCTTCTTCCCTTTGTCCGGAAGGGCTCGCCTCAGCTGCAGGTTCCTTAGCATCCTCCGCCGCATCTGCAGCCTTCTTCCTCTTCTTCATCAACTTCCTCGTTGTCCGAGGAGGTCGGGCTGGGCTTGAAGATGCCTCGGATGCATCCGAGTCATCCCGGTCTCGAGCCGCCTTGGACCGTCTCTCTCCGAGGAGCTCGGCCAGCTCCTTCTGCTCCTTAACCAGCTCTCTCATCTCAAGAACGAGAGACTGCTCGCTCTCAGATTTGTGACTCGACCGGTCTTTTGGTTGATGGTCGGACCTTGAAGAACGGACTTGAAAGCCCCGAGCATGTCTCCGAGTTCGGAAGACACAGAGCTGATCTTGTCCATGAAAACAGGGGACAAGAGGGCGAGAGAGATCTGGAAGCACCCGAGGTGGAGGCACCACCAGGTGAAGAGGGAAGAGGGAGAGGGGTTGATTTCGAGTCCGAGGTGGAGAAGGAGGCCTCGGCTCCGAGTTGTGAACCCGGACACCGGGGTTAGTTTCCTGGTACCGTACCCCGGAGTTCCTTCTTGCCGACCACAATGGCCGCCTCGGACACCGTGTTAGGGTCGAGAGGAAGAGGAACTTGAAATTGTTTGAAGACAAGGGTGAGAAGAGCACCGAAAGGAAGGGAGGTGTTCTTCTTGGTTTGAAGTTGAGCTGGCACGGCGTCCATCCGCTCAATGATGGAGGGGAAGAGGTCGACTTCGTATCCCTCCGGGATATCGAAGAGGGCTTTGAGATGCTTGGAGTTGGGGTTCTCCTTGCTAGAATGCCGTGAGAAGAAGGTTCTCATCAGCGGAAAACATAGAAGCCTGGCTTCGACTTCAAGCGAGTCACGTAAAAGTTCTTTCCGGACCCGGGGAATTCTTTAGCGTACTTTTTAAAGAAGTCGTCGGTGACTTCGAGTGAAAGGAATAGGGTTGCTGTTCAAGAAAAGAGAAGAAACTTTGAATAGTCGGTGAAGGAGGGAGGTGTTGATACGAACAGTAATGTTACGAACCCAAGAGGTTAGAACATTTTCGGAGTGGGAGAGATGAGTATAAAACTCGAAACGAGTTTAGGATAGATGAACTCGCTGAAACACAAGAAAGGGTAGACTCCGGTGGTTTAGATGTTGGGCAACCAGGAGAATTTGGTTGTTGGGAAGAATTTGTCGTCCAACGCAAGGTCGTTGGGTGACAACGGGTTTAGAAGGGGTTGAGCTTTCCGGCTTGTTGGTGCGGGGCTTTTTGGAAGATGAAGAAACCTGGAAGTCGGGATGGTTTCCTCTTTTAGGCATTGTGAGAGTTGGAGAGAAAAGATGAAGCTTTTCGAGTGAGAGAGAGAAGAAGGTGTAGGAGAGAAGAAAACGAAAATGGTAGAAGAAACGAGAATAGAGCGAGTCGAGACTTACGAGAGAGAGAGAGCTTCTTCAACGCTTGCGGACGATCGAGGGTCACTTGTTCACGTAGAAAACTTCCGCGAGAAGATTTTCGTTTGAGAGGGAAGGAGTTTT
This sequence comes from Talinum fruticosum, assembly GCA_021018815.1. NCBI lineage: Eukaryota > Viridiplantae > Streptophyta > Magnoliopsida > Caryophyllales > Talinaceae > Talinum > Talinum fruticosum. The sequence continues at coordinate 1,715,956 of JAITYX010000091.1, read as the reverse complement.
AGAATATCGAGATGAAGATGGATAGTCGTTATTTATAGAGAATAAGCGCGCCCGTTCACTATCCGTTAAGTAACTCCGTGTCGACTCAGCCTGTCCATCGGTCATTAATGCCCGGTGTGACGGTTCTTCTTCAACGGTTGAGATATCAGCGGTTTGAAATCTACGGTTATGATCCGATCGCAGCGCTCGAGAAAGAGAGAGGAAAAGATTTTGAAAATATAATCCGAAACTCTCCACTTGTTCTAGAGATAGCTTCAGAAAATTTGATGTCCAAATTTCTCTACTTCGAGTTTGACTCGAAACATTTACGAGTGACTCGAAACACGAAATAACTATCAGCCCAGTATCACGGAATCAATCGAACTAATGGTTATTAACACGGAAAGCACATAGCACATAAATATGCAATAAACGTAACACGGAACTAAGCATTTAACATACCAAGCTCATTCCGAATAAAGCAAAATTGATCTTCACCAAGAGGCTTAGTAAAGATATCAGCTAATTGAAGATTAGTAGGAATGAACTCAAGTGCAATATCACCCTTTTACGAGTGATCGCGTAAGAAGTGATACCGACTTCGATATGCTTTGTTTTTGAGTGCTTTGGACAGGATTCTTAGTGATACGATTGCGCTTTGATTGTCACACTTGATTGGAACCGAGTTGAGAAATAGTCCAAGATCCTTCAAGTGTGGTTTTATCCGAGAGGATACGAGCGCAACAAGCTCCAGCGGCAATGTATTCAGCTTCCGCGAGTTGATAGAGCTACCGAGTTTTGTTTCTTCGAGTGCCGAGGATATTAAGGATTGACCCAGAAATTGGCAAGCTCCGGATGTGCTCTTTCGATCAACTTTGTATCCTGCGTAGTCCGCGTCTCGAGTACCCGGTCGAGTCGGTTCGAGTTTACGGAATACCACGAGTCCTAGATTCCGAGTGCCTGCAAGATATCCGAATATTCTCTTCACCGCGAGTGAGATGTGATTCTTTTGGATTAGCTTGAAATCGTGCGCATAAGCAAACACTAAACATTATATCCGGCTCGCTTGAAGTAAGATATAACAGTGATCCAATCATACCTCGATAGAGTTTCGATCAACTCGCTTTACCTTTCTCATCCGAGTCAAGCTTTATGCTTGCTACTCATGGGGGTAGATGCGTGTTTTGCATCTTGAAGTTTATATTTCTTCAGCAGTTCCTTGGTGTATTTCGATTGATGAACAAAGATTCCATCTTTGTCTTGTTTGATTTGCAACCCAAGGAAGAAATTGAGTTCTCCCATCATACTCATTTGGAACTCTTGACTTATCAACTCGGAAAATTCTCGGCACGGAAATTCATTAGTAGCACCAAAAATAATATCATCAACATATATTTGAACAACAAGAAAATCTTTCCCTTTGGTCTTTATGAATAGAGTCTTGTCGATCCGACCTCTTTTGAAATCATTTTGAACCAAGAAGCTACTCAGTCTTTCATACCAAGCTCGAGGGGCTTGCTTAAGACCAAAGAGAGCCTTTTGAAGTTTGAAAACGTGATTTGGAAATTCCGAGTTTTCAAAACCGGGAGGCTGCTCGACATAAACTTCTTCTTCAATAAACCCATTGAGAAAGGCACACTTAACATCCATTTAATATAATTTAATATGCATGCAGGATGCAAATGTCAACGATATTCTAATCGCTTCAATTCTAGCTACTGGTGCAAAGGTTTCCCCACAATCAATTCCTTCTTCTTGATTGTAACCTTGAGCTACAAGTCTAGCCTTGTTTCGACTACCACTCCACCCTCATCCAGTTTGTTCTTGAAAACCCATTTGGTTCCTATAAGCTGGGTGGTCGGAAGGTCGGTTGGTCGAGTCCGGACTTGGTTTCTTTCAAATTGATTTAGTTCTTCTTGCATGGCCTCTACCCATTCAGGTTCATTAAGGGCCTCTAGTGCATTTTTGGGTTCGAGTTAATGAAATGAATGCAGTGAATGCACATAAATTGTGTAAAGAAGAATGAGTTCTTACCCCACTTGTTGATATCGAAATGATGTTTTCTTGAGGATGACTGGGAGTAAATTTGAATGTTTTACCAGTTCTTTGATTCACCAGGTTTGTGAGCTGAATTTCTTGATCTTCGAAGCTTGTTCCGAGTGATCCTCTTCATTGACTTGTTCGTTCGAGCGACCTCTTGAGCTGTCTCATTACGAACTTCCTCGTTCGAGTGGTCTCAATCCGAGTCTTAGTAGGCTCATCTTCGTCATCATCCTTTACGAGCTTCGGTTCGAGTATGAAGACTCACTTGGTTTCTCCTGTTCAAGCTCATCAAACACTACGTGGATACTTTCTTCCACTTTGTTAGTTCGCTTGTTGAAGATACGATAAGCTTTGCTATGAGAGGAGTAACCTAGAAAAATACCTTCGTCCGACCAGAGCATCAAACTTGGTCGGATGATCCTTACCATTGTTGTGGACAGAGCACTTACATCCGAAAGGTCTCGAAATAGGAAATATTTGGCTTCTTCCCTTTGTAGAGCTCATAAGGTGTTTTCTTCGGAATGGGTCCGATGAGGCATCGATTGAGAGTGTAGTTTGCTTTGTGTTTACTGCCTCCGCCCAGAAATAGTAAGGCAAGTTGTGTTCAATCATCATTGTCCTTGCTATTTCTTCAAGGGTTCTGTTCTTTCTCTCAACTACTCCATTCTGCTGAGGAGTTCGGGTGCTTGAGAAGTTGTGAGAGATACAATTCTTGTCACAAAACTCGAGAATTCCGAGTAATCGAACTCCCTTCCATGGTCGGTTCGAATCTTTTAAATCTGAGTCCGAGACTCAACTTGAATCTTTCTACGAGCTTGCTGAACTCCTTGAAGGCTTCATTCTTATGCTTGAGGAAACACACCCAGGTAAATCTTGAAAAATCATCAATAATAACAAGTATATAGGATTTACCTCCGAGACTCTTCACGAGAATTTCACCACATAGGTCCATATGCGGTAATTCAAGCACATTGGATGTGGAAACTGTCTTCAGAGATTTGAATGAAGATCCGACTTGTTTCCCTCCGGTGCATGCTTCATATACTTTATCCTTCTCAAACGCACGGTTAGGTAATCCTCTAACCAAACTATGAGATGCAAGCTTTTTGATAGTATGCAAAGCTAATATGACCTAATCTACGATGCCAAGTCCAAGAATCATCTTGAAGAGATGCTTTTAAACAGGATAAGTTCTAACTTGGGTCGAGAGAGGGATGATGTAGTTATTACCTGATCTCTTACCTAAGAGTTTTATCTCTTTGGTGGTCTTATCCGTGATGTAGCACTTGGATTGAGTGAATCTTACCTCTTGACCCTTGTCACATAGGCTGGGAGATGCTAAGTAGATTGTATTTTAGCCTTTGACAAGGTACACTGGGCTCACCAGATTGCTTCCTTTTCCAATCTTTCCAATGCCCACTATTTTACCTTTCGTTGTCATCACCAAAAGTCACCTTTCCTCCTTTATATGACTCCAGCTCGAGAAAAGAGTCCTTGGTCACCGACATGTGTCGAGAACATCCGCTGTCCAGTACCAGTGTCCTTTGATCTTCTCTCGAGTGACCTGCAAAATAGAGAGAATCTAACCCTTCTCACTTCCTCTAACGAACCCAGTAACATTCCTTACTTGTGGTCCTTTTACGAGGAAGAAGGTGCTTTGGAACCCAGATTTGAATGACTTTGGGTTTTGTCGATTACGAGTCTTCCTCTCGAGAAGCCGAGTCCGTGTCTCTTTCCTTTTAAAAACCTTTCCTTTTGAAACGAGGAGAAAATGGTTTCTTTTTGTAAATAGGTGCTGGGTTTAGTCCTCCTTTCATTTACGTGAATGGGACCATGATCGGCCTTTTTGAACTTTACCGTTCTAGAATCCTTTTTGAACAATTCCGAGTAAGAATTAGATTCTTCCTCTTTGTTGAAACCAAGACCTTCTTTTCGAAACGAGACACATTGTGATCCTAAGAGCATGTCAAGGTTCTTCTCACCTTGAGTAAACTTTAAAACCAGATCTTGAGACTCGGTGAGCTTACTGTTTCAGTTGCTCATTTTCTTTCTCGAGTAACTCGGACTCGGTCTCATTAGTTTGAGCACTTGTCTTGAGTTCTCCGAGTGTGAGTCTCAATTTTTCTAATTCGTTTTTTAAAGAAGTGCTCTCGAAGTGATTGACTCAAGTTGTTCCTTGAATTGAGAAGAATCGGAATTGGATTTTTCTTCCAAAGTGAAGATGTATTTAGCTAAATCAACTTTGGAGAATTTGAGGAAGTAGTTTATTACCTCTTGAGGATCGGTTTTCTCGTTGTGCGAGTCCGAGTCGACTCTCTTTCGGCTTACGAGTCGAGATTGCCATCGGACACTTCGAGTCATCCGAGTCCTCGTCGTCTTCGAGATGAATCCTCATCACTCCATGTTGCCATCATGGCCTTTTTCTTCTTCCTGTCCCTTCTTCGTTTTGGACGAGTCCTTGACTATGTGGTCTTTGCTTGCCACATTCAAAACATCCAGAATTCTTAGACAAAGATAGCTTTGAGGGTGAAGAAAACTTACCTTTTACTGTCTCTCTTGTCCTTTTTGTAGAATTCTTCTTTTGGTCTTTTGTCCCATCTTTTGTGCTTCATCATTCTCTTGAGGCCTCGTGCAATGAGTGCCATGGGATCATCTTCGAGTCGGAGGAGCTCGGACTAGCTTCTTTGGATTACGAGACTTTAAGCGCAATGTTCCTTTTGGCGGTACCTTCGACATCTTCTTCTTCCAAATGTATCTCATGAGTCGAAGCTTTCCGATGAGCTCATCCGGCTTCAAGAGTGAGAGGTTCCGAGCCTCTTCTATGGTAGTCACCTTAGGGCCCCATCGTCTCTTGGGTAGGCTTCGAGAATTTTCCGGCACATTTCTTCATGGGAGATTTTCTTTCCCGAGAGATTTGAGATTGTTTATGATCTCGGTGAAGCGTATGAACGTTTGAGTAATGTTCTCTTTTGGCTCGATTTTGAAAAGCTCATATTTGTGAAGATACTGGCTGATCTTCACTTGTCTCACCTGACTTGTACCTTCGTAGGTGTTGACCAGAGTGTCCCACACCTCTTTAGCAGAGTCACGAGCGGAGACTCGATTATATTCTTCGAGCTTATGGCGTACATGAGGATGTTCATGGCTTTGAAGTTCTTTACGAACTTCTCTGCCTGTCGGCGTGAACTCGGCCTTTGTCTTAGGAAGGATTCTGAATTCATCTGTCTTCGTTGGAATGTAGTTTCCTTGTTGTATGATTTCCCATACTTCTTCATCATGATCCATGAGGAAACATTCCATAAGCTTCTTCCAGTGACCAAAGTTTGAACCTTTGAATTTTGGTGGCCTGTTGGAAGATCTTCATTCGTCGAACTCTCCGGTGTTACGAGCCATCCGATCTTTAAACCTTTGGATTGTTAGATCCTTTACGAAAGGCTAGGCTCGATACCAATTGAAGGTTTGCTCGGGGAGAGTCCGAGTCACCCTAGAGGGGGTGAATAGGGTGATAGAAAATTCTTTGTGAAAACACACTCTTTTTGACGAAAAGAGGCAAAGACAGTTTACGAGTCTAAACACGGGGTCGAAAAGATTGGACTCGAAAGCAATGAATCGGAATAAACAAGTATAGCAAGGTCATGTCTAAGTCTAGAATGAACTCGGAAAGAGAACACAGAGATTTTACGTGGAAACCCTCCTGGGGCAGAAAACCACGGCCCGTGTCAATCCGGACACGAAGTCAAATCCACTATTTTGAGTCCACAAAATACCGTGAGTCGATCGAACCCGAGTTGCTCCCTTGGACAACTCCATACAAGTTTTCCTAGACTCGAAGTTACCTTATCTCGATCTAGTACTTCCTAGCTGAGATAACCCTTACAACTAGGGACAACTAAGTTGAGTTAACCTTTACAGACTTAGTCAAGGGACCTTACAAAGAATGTAAGAAGAGTTTGTAACTAAGTACAAGACCTTACAACTCGGAGAGTAAAGAATTACGAGAATGGGAGTTGTAAGTAGAAGATTGGAAGTAAATACAATGACTTTTCTCAAGTATGTGTATTAACAATAGATTCGGCAATCTTCAAGTCTTGTGAAGTGGCTTCTATTTATAGATAACCAAGCGAGTAGCCGTTATCTTTATCTCGCTGACCGAGAGTCCTCTGTGACCAGTTGATAATAGCTTTCCGAGTCACTCGGAAAGTATCCGTTGAAATATGGACGTTGGACAACGGTTTAACTCTCTTGGAAGTCCCAAAACCTTGTGTCTTGAAAAATAAGGTGGAAACCACCGTTAGGCTTAGCGTTCCAGTTTTCCGGATATGGAAGCGCACGGCTTCGACACAATCTTACGGGACTACAGCGGGGAAGGTGAAAAGCCATATCTGCTGGTGATTTGACGTTCGAAGCCGGGTACTTCGTAGTTTGAAAAGATATCCTCGATTGAATAACCTACAAAAGTAAAACACCTTCGGTTCTCAAAGTATAAAAATACTTTGGTCCAAGGTTAGACACGAGATAAAATAATTATGATAATTACGCAATTGATTATCCGAGTCGGAAAAGAAATGGAATTTTCCGAGTCTAATATCCATGATACTCGGAATTCCATATGAGTTAGTCTTAAGCGAAGAATCAAGTTCTATAACGAATATCGAGTGGGAAAAGCTTGATATAGACTAAGCATGAAAAGAACTACGAATGCGACTATGCAAACAATAGAATAGATAACCACAAGTAAGATTTTTGTGAGAAACGGCGGAATACTGGCATATTCAAAATGCGATTAGTCCGAGTGGGAGTGGACTCGGAATAAAGAACCAGTTTTCGAGTCGCTAACTGAAAAGCGATAAAAGAGATAAGTGAGGGCCGAAATACTTAGAGAAAATACTATTTTACTCAAGTAAGTTTCTAAGACGCAGAGAATGCCTTGGAATCAAAACTCTATATGAATAACATCGTTATACCTAATTCCTTTTGCATGACTCGGAAAGATATTGAGCGAGTGTCCGAGTCTTCAATTTTTTTATTTCTATATATCTTTTTATCGTTTTTTATTGCTCTTAAATTGAAGTGAAGATTTTCTTGTTTAGTATATCTTTGGAATTAATTGGGATTATCCAATTACTTTTAACTTCTTCATATTCATTTTCGTTTTCATTATATATGACGAAGGCTTCACCATGTAGATCTCCAAGGGAATTTCGTTGAGTTCCATCATGAAAGTATTTCCTTCATATCCCTTATTTACATATTCATCTCCCACAATTTTCAACTATTCTTTTGTTGTTTTTTAATTCAAGATCTAATGTTTCATCTTCACCAAGATCAACATAGTTTAGGTTTCCTAATGTTTTAATAAGTTTGTTGTTCTCTCAACTTTTGCATTCTTTGGTATAATAGCCTATTTTTCCACTTGCTTAACACTTAAAACTAATTTTCCTGCAAATAATAAGTAATCTTCCTAAAAAACTTTCTTGGTTTGGAATTTTTAGCGATTTTGTTATCATATTTTCTATTACATTTTTCATCATTTTGCTTATTAAAGCTCTTTTTCTTAATGAACTTTCATTTTCTTCTTCTTTCAGGCTATTTTCCCTACTTATGTGGAACATCCTGACATATAAGAAATTGTTTCTACATTTTCTCTTGCTTTGGAATATCTAGATATTGCTCACTAACTCATTTCTTAATAAATAAATTCTTGTTTTTAGGGTATCTACGACATTTACCTTTTCAAGCCATACAACATATTTCTCATTAATTATTGAATCAATGGGGTATGGTAATTTGTCATACAACATACATAGTGTAGGAACCACCACCGAGCGGGGCCGTGCTTCCCCACGAACCTTGGCGTAAGGGTTTTTGAAAGGGAGATTAGAGAGGGATAGTTGGAAAATGATTTTTAATGTAAGGATTGATCTCTTATTTAGAGTTCGAATTTTATTAAACCAAGTTAAAGATAAACTGAATGACATGATTGCTGGTTTTATTAATTATTTCATTTTATAAGTTATTTTCAGATTCTCGGGATGTCATTTCTTAATTGAACAAGATAAAAAAGATTAAGGATTCACATTTTCCGTGAGGGTTTAAGACCAAACACCAATCTAGACCAAAGCCACAACCACCGACCACCTTGTGCTGGCCAAAGCCTGCACTTGGCGGTCAAAGGTGTCGGTCATAGGTCACGGCTGAAGGAATCAGCCACGGCCTTTGGCCTGGCAGGCTGATCCGGAAACCCTAAATTCATGTACTGCAATAAGAAAAAGCCGAGATGCAGTTTTGGATAGAAATAAAGTAAAAGGAGGAGTCGCCAATTAGTTTTTAAGAAAGAAAAACTAACATAAAACAAATGAAAAATTCACCACTACGAAACCACTTTTAACTACGGTTAAAAATGACCTTTAATTACGGTTAACCGGCGCCGTCTATATGGTCGTCGTTGAATGTAACACCTTTTACTACGGTTCAAAGCCGTAGTAATAGGTCACTATATGACGACGGTTCATATGGAAAGATGTAGTCATAGATCACTATATGACGACGATTCGGATGGAAAACCGTAGTCATGGGTCACTTTATGATGATGGTTTCTTCACCTAAACCGTAGTCATAGGCTTCTCTATGACAATGGTTCTTCATTTGAACCGTCGTTATAGGCCTTCTTACGTAGTTCAAAAAAATTATTATAGAGCACTTATGACGACGGTTCGGATGAAGAACCATCGTCATAGAAAAACCTACTACTATGGTTCAGGTGAAGAATCGTAGTCATAGGTCTTCAATTGGACCTTTTACTATAGTTCTTCCTTAAGAACCATAATAATAGGTCTAATTTTTTTAAAAATAATTTTTCTCGTGTTTGCTTGTCCTATGTACAGTACAAATCATATACAACCTTACACATTAAGAATATACAAACCACAATCCAATACACTCTTCACCAAAATATATACAAAACAACATATTCATCACATTTTGTATACGGTACAAGTCGATATAAAAATATAGGATTATTAACATCCGCACCCTCGTACTATGTTGCAATCATTTTTCTACCTATGTCCTATTGAAAATTATTTTTAACCCCCGACTTTAGTAGCATATTACAATTGTAGTCAAACTTAGGGTTTAAAGTTGACCAGAATAGTTAAAAGACGAAAATACCCTTGCATTATCCCTCCCTCTATCTCGCCATTAATCAATTCTCTCCATTTTCATGTCCTTTTGCTGAATGAATTCCCTCTGTTCTCTCTCTTCTCCCCACACCCATCTTTCTCTCTCTCCTCTTCTCATTTCCACCTATTGATCCAACCTAACCTAGAAATAAACCCCAATTAGAATTGCGTTAGTGACCAGATTGGTAAACCTAATTGTCAAATTCATTCCAAAAAACAAACCACAATCTACCACCATCAACCCGAAACCAGCGATAGCAAAATCAACAAATTCGATACTTGAATAAAATAAAAATTAAAAAAGCCCGGAATTCGGGAGGAAGTACCCGATCTAGGATGGACAGACTATCGAGATCGTGAGCCGGTGTTCGTCCACAAAGAGGGTGATGGTAGTCATTGTTGGGATATGAAGAACGAAAGAGAGATACAGACAAGAGAGAGAGGGGGTAAGAAATGAGAAATTCGCAGGGAAAGAGAGATAGAGAGGAAGACGAAAAAAGAGGGACGAAGGAGAGAGAGGGGGAGAGAGAAAGCGATTTCAATGAATAGTTCTATTCAGCGATTCCAAAAACAGAGAGTATCGAAATAAAGAGAGAGAGACAAAGAGGAGGAGGAAAAGTTCCCTCTGCCATTAATCAATACCCTTTGAGCTTCAGCAAATTCAACTCTACCCTCACCGCTGGGCTCCTCAACCGGATATCCCATCCTCCTTCTCGGGCCCAATCCAGCCCTAACCTTTTTGAGATGATGGCCAGTGAACGTGATTGCCTTCCCGGTTCCACTTCCACCCCTCCAAACGGCGTCGTTCCTTCCTCCTCTATAAAATCTGTTATGCCTACTCCCGCTTCTTTAATGGTGGATAAGCAGGGGTTGATGCAACAGAGGATAACCGAGATTTTGGGAAATCGGAGCCCCGGAAACCAGTTTAATGATTTGGGTTCGAGTGATATAAAGCTTACTTTGAGTTCTCGAGATAGGTTTAGTGTTCAATTGAATGTTCATTGCCAAATTCTTGTTAGGCATGGCCGATTTTTTGCTGGGAGAGGAAGAGAGACAGGGGAGAGAGAGTGAGGGAGCGAGAATTAGATAGAGTGAGGGTGTCGGGTTAGGGAGGAAGGAGGGTGAAAATAATGCAAGGGTATTTTTGTCTTTTAACTATTCCAACCAACTTTAAACCCTAAGTTTGACTATAATTGTAATATGCTACTAAAGTTAGGGGCTTGAAAATAATTTTCAATAGGACATGGGTAGAAAAATGATTCCAAGCATAGTACGAGGGGTACGAATGTTAATAATCCTTAACCGATATCTTTACTAAGCCACTTAGTGAGGATCGGCTTTGCTTTATTAGGAATAAACTTGGCATGCTAAATGCATGATTATGTGTTCTTCTAAGTGAAATTATCCTGCATGATTGTGTGTTATATGTTTCCTTTCTATGTCTTAATAACAATTAATTCGATTGACCTAACGATATTGAACTAGGAGTTATTATCTCGTTTGCACTTTCCGAGTCACTTAGAAACTTTACTCGAGTCAGACTTAGTTTTTGAGAAAATTGGACTTCAAACTTCGAAATCATCTCTAGATTAGTAGAGTATTTCAGAAATTTCTTTAAAAATTTCTCTTTTCTCTCTCTCTCTCCCGTCCGCATTGATCGATAAACTAGCCGTTGGGAGACACACAGGAATTCTAACCGTTGGAGAGCGGAACGGACACACCGGTCCGAGGTGACCTTTAGAGAGTTGGGTCGAACGGATACCGAGGACATTTCTTTCTCTATAAATAGCATCTATTTTCCTTCATTTTACTACTTTACTCTCTGCTAGCATACACTCTCGCAATCTAACTCTCAAGCAATCCGAGTACTTTCAAGCAATCGAAGGGATTAAACATGCGTAAAAGAGGTTCCGCTCCATATTTTCTTGGTTCCGCAACCAAGAAACCTATAAGAAAAAGCCACGAGGGTCCTTCTAACCCCTCGAAAGTCCTTGTCACCCAACATCTAACGTTGGACGACAAATTCTTCCCAACCACAACCTTCTTGTGGTTGAAACACATCAAAACCACAGGGTATACAATTTCCTCTATTTAAGTGAATTTATTTACCCGGAACTCGTTGCTGAGTTCTACTCGAACCTTTCTAGCTCGAAGGGATCATCACCTCCGGAGTTCACGATATGGTAGTTCGCATTAACCTCTCTCTCCTTCATCGTCTATTCAAAGTTTCATCTCTCTTCCTCAACATCAACCCCATCCCCTTTAATGAGGTTGCTAATGAATTCTTTAAAAAGTATGCCAAGGAAGTCCCCGAGTCACATAAAAACTTCTCGTGACTTAGATGAAGATTGAGGCTCATCTTCTCTATTTCTTACTGATGAGAACCTTCTTTTCTCATCATACCAGCAAAGAGAATCCTAATTCAAAGATCTCAAGGCTTTGTTTGACATTCTCGTCCGCCTGAGACTCGAGACTCCTCTCTCACTCCCTCCTCCACTTGGCGGTGCATCCACCTCAGGTCCCCCTCTCCAAGCCTCTATCGCCTTGTCTACAACTCCGATAGACAAGCTCTCCTCTCGTGTCCGCCGATCTCCGAGACACTCTCCGCTCCTTCAAACTAGTTCTTCGTAACATGTCCATCAACCAAAAAATGGCCCAATCTCAAATTCGAAATGAAGGCTTTGGTTAAGGAGCAGCAGAAGATGATCGAGCTCCTCGGAGAAAGGCGCTCCAAAGCCGCTCAGGACCCGAGATAGCTCAAAAACATCCGAAGAGTCCTCGAGCCTTGCCAAGTTTCCTTCGAGAGAGGCAGCTGAAGAAGAAGAGGAGGTTGCGGCTAAAGCAGCTCCTTCGAGGAGAAGGAGTAAGAAGAGAAGGAAGAAGAGAAAGAGGAAGAAGGAGAGAAGTTGGAGGAAGCCGAGGGACAAGGTGCTCCCACTCCTCAACCGAAACTAATAAGCTCGGACAGTAGTCCGAGTGAGTCGAAGACCTCGCCGATATTGGACGAGTCAACAGCCATCAAGCCGGAGGAAGCACCTCCTTCGTGATGTTCTAAGAGGATGAGCCTCTGGATGACCTTGTTCCGGGTCGGCCACTCGGAGCCGAGCCCATTCCGGAGATCCCAGTGCTACCACCGCCCAAGTCTTCAACGTCTTCACAAGCGTATCGGCGCAGCTTGCACAACACGCTCATCCGCCTCAACTCGGACCTCTCCCATTCTACCATCTTGATTTCTTTTTCTTGTTTTCGTTTTTGTTTTTTTTTGTCTAGACAAACAAATTGTATCAACTTGATACATTCTTCCCTATTTTGTTTTTTTTTTTCTAAAAGGCAAGGGGGATAATACTTAGAAAATTTGTTTGTTGTCTTATTTAGGGGAGTTTTCTCACCCTCTCTTTTATGTATTTTCTGTACTTTCGTATATATCCGAATGAAGTTTCGATTTCGTGCATATTGATTTCCGAATATAACTTCTTTCCGAGTTTAAATTTCTTATTTTATTTTGCTCCGATATATCGACTCATTTCTTTATGTTGCTTTGATATAACTACTCGGAACTTTTCATCAAATAAGCTATCTCGCAAGCAATATCCTAAGTCCGAATCCCTTCATCTACTATTCTATTATTCCGTGATATTTTATTCTAAGCTCGATATATTCTTTGCCATATGAGTAAGAATGAAAAGTCTTGATTATTTCACTAACAAAGTTTCTATCTCGAATATGGAATGCCTTTCATCAAAAAGGGGAGATTGAAGACTCGGACTCCGAATCTATATCATTCTAAGTACCACCAAAGACTCAGGTACAAACCTCATCCCTCCTAGGTTTTGATTACAAGTCATTCTGAATGGTATAGAAACTATTGCATATGTTTTCATTCGCTTCGATCGACTCTAAAATCACATTCTTGCTCATCAACTCATACTGATGTTTCGAGTCACTTAGACACTACTTAGATTTATTGCATTCAAACAATTTCTCTAACACTTTTAATCTAAGTTCGACTTCATACTCGAGGAAAAGTGAATTACGGTGTTAATTTAACTTTCTAAGTCAACATGTTTGTTCGAGAATTATTTGACTAGATTAAGTACTTATACTCGATATTTTCTTTATAACTTGATCTTTCCTAAGACTCGACTCGATGGATTCTAAGTACAATGAATATTAGACTCGAAATTCGACTCTTCTAAGCCTAAGATAATTATGCACTTAATTATCTTAATTAAATTATTAATATGTGCCTAATCTTGGACCAAAGTATTTTATACTTTGAGAACCAAAATTGTTTAGCTTTGTAGGCTATCTAAACCAGGTTATCTCATTTTTGAAATACAAAAGTAACCGGCTTCAAGCTATCAATCACCAGCAGACAAGGCTTTTCTACTTCGAACAAGGCTCGGACGCCGTGTCAAGGTTGTCTATTTCTAAAATTGAAAATCTTCAACGCTAAGCTCAACGGCGGTTTCCACCTTACTTTTCAAACACCACCAGCTAAATGGAGCACCTTTAGGAGTCAAGAGCCGTTGCACAACATCCACATCTCAATGGATCTTTTCGAGTCACTCGAAAGAACCGTTACAACGGTCACAAACGACTTCTATTAAGAAGATAGTCACAACTGCTAATCTACTTGGTCATTTATAAATAGAAGCCACATCACAAGATTTGCAGATTGCTGAATACATTGCTGAAATTATATCTCTTTGTATAATTCTCATTCAATCTTCCTCTTACAACTCTAAGTCTCGTACTTAATAATTTGCTTGAGTAGTAAAGTCTTGTAATCAGTCACATATTCTTTCTTACTTTCTGAGTAAGGTTATTTGACTGAGCTATAAGGGTTAACTCAGCTCGGTTGTCCCTAGGTGTAAAGGTTACCTCGGTTAGGAAGGACTAGATCGGATAAGGGAACTTTTGAGTCTAGGAAAATCCTGTAAGGAATTGTTTAAGGGAGCAATTCTCGTTGAGTCGATCCGCTATAGTTTGTGGATTCAAAATAGTGGATTTGACTTGGTGCTTGGACTAGCACTGACCGGGGTTTTCTGCCCTGAGGAGGGTTTCCACGTATATCCGAGTTCACACTTTTCCGAGTTCAATCTAGACTCGGATTTTCTTGATTATTCTTTTCAAGCTTTAATCTTCCATGTTTGTTAAAATTTCCTCATCACCCTATTCACCCCTCCTCTAGGGTGACTAAGACTCTCCAAGAGCAAACCTTCAATTGGTATCGAGCCTAGCCTTTCATAAAGGATCTAACTGTCCAAAGGTTTAAAAATCAAATGGCTCGGAAAAATGGAGAGTTCGATGAAGGAAGATCTTCCAGCTTACCACCAAAGTTTAAAGGATTAAATTTCGTACACTAGAAGAAGCTCATAGAATGCTTTCTTCTCAATCAAGATAAAGATATATGCAACATCATACAAGAAGGCAATTACATTCCAATGAAGATCGAAGATACAAGATTCGTGCTTAAAGCAAAGTTCGAGTACACCATCGAAGAGGCGAAAAGTTCGGAAAGAACTTCAAAGCGATGAACATTCCGATGTGCGCCATCAGCTCGAAGAATACAACAGAGTGTCGACTTGTGACATAGCCAAAGATGTGTGGGACACTCTTGTCAACACATATGAAGGAACAAGCCAAGTAAGACAAGCGAAGATAAGTCAATATCTTCACAACTACAAGCTCGTTCAAGATGGAGCCGGAAGAAAACATCACTCGGATGTTCGTACGCTTCACCGAGATTACAAACAATCTCAAATCTCTGGGTAGAAAGATTTCCCATGAAGAAATGAGCAGGAAAATTCTAAGAAGTCTACCCAAGAGAAGATGGAGTCCTAAGGTGACAGCCATTAAGGAAGGTCGAACCTCTCACAACTAAAGCCGGACGAACCGATTGGGAAGCTACCCATGAAATCCATCCGGAAGAAGAGGATGGCGAGGTCAGCACTAAAAAAATTATTGTGTTGAAGGCCTCGTAAAGCAAAAGAGAAAATCCGAGTTACTTAGATTCGGAAGAAGATCCCATAGCACTTATTGCTCGAGGCTTCAAAAGAATGATAAAGCACAAGAAATGGGAGAAAAGGCCAAGAGAAGAGTTCTACAAGAAAGATAAGAAGGATAGAAAAGGTAAGCACTCTTCCCCTTCAAAGTTTTCTTTAACTAAGAACTCGGTCTGTTTTGAATGTGGCGAGTAGAGATCATATAGTCAAGGACTGTCTAAGATGAAAGAGGGACATAAAGAAACTATGATGGCCACATGGAGTGATGAAGATTCATCCGAAGAAGATGAAGACTTAAACGACTCAAAGTGTCTCGATAGCACAATCGGACTCGGAAGCCGAATCGAGTCAAACTCGACAACTCAAACACTCGGGAAACAAATCCTCAGGAGGTAATTGAATACTTTCTTAAGTTCTCCAAAGTTTATTTAGCTAAATACATTTACACTTTGGAAGAAAAGTCCAATTCTGACTCTTCACAATACAAAGAACAACTTGAGTCTCTTAGTCGGATAGCATTAGTTTGAAAAATGAACTGGAAAAACCGAGACTTACTCTAACAGAGCTCAAGACTAGTACTCAAGCTAATAAGACTGAGTTTGAGACACTCGAAGAGAAAATGAGCATCTAAAATAAAAGCTCAATGAGTTCAAGAACTTGTTTTGAAATTTACTCAAGGTCAAAAAACCTTGACACACTTTTAGGCTCTTAATGTGTCTCCTTCAGGAAAGAAGGACTTGGTTTTAACAAAAAGGAGAAATCTATTTCCTACTCATATCTTTCAAAAAGGATTCCGAATTGTAAAGTACAGGAAGGCCGAGCACGGTCCCATTCATAAGAATGAAAGGAGGATCGAGCCCAAACCAGTCTACAAGAGAAAGCCCTCTCCACCTGCTTATAAAAGAAAAGATTTTCAAAAGAAAGAGACAAAGACTCGGTTTTCTAAAAGGAAGACTCGGAATTAGATCAAACCCAAAGTTTTTCAAATCTTGGTTCCCAAGAGTCTTCTTCCTCGGAAAAGGACCACAGTAAAGGGGGTTACTGGGTTCGTTAGACGAAGTGAGAAGGGTTAGTGTGTTTCGATTTGCATATAACTTAGAAAAAGACAAAAGCTCATTGTTACCTAGATAGTGGGTGCTCACGCAACATGTCGGGAGATTCAAGACTCTTTTCCGAGTTAGAAGATTACAAGGGAGGCAAAGTCACTTTTGGAGATGACAGTGAGGGCAAGATAATTGGTATAGGCAAAATTGGAAAAGAAGACAACCTGGTCAGCCCAGTCTATCTTGTCAAGGGATTAAAGTACAATTTACTCAAGCATCTCTCAATCTGTGTGACAAAGGTCAAGAGGTAAGATTCACTCGGACCAATTGCTATATTTCGATACAACTACCGAGGAGACTAAGCTCTCGAGTAAGAGATCAAGTAATACCTACATTATTCCTCTTTCGATCCAAGTCGAACTTATCTTGTTTAAAAGCATCTCTGCATGATGATTCTTGCACATAGCATCGTAGACTAGGTCATGTTAGCATGCATAATATCAAAAATGTTTGATCTCATGGTTTAGTCGGAGGTCCGCCTAACTATGCATTTAAGAAATATAAAATTTGTGAAGCATGCACAAAAGGGAAACAGGTCAAATCATCTTTCAAGTCTCTCAAAACTGTTTCCACATCCACGAGTGCTTGAAATGTTGCATATGGATTTATGTGGTGAAATCCTCGTCAAGAGTCTCGGAGGTAAATATTATGTACCTATAATTGTAGATAACTACTCACGATTTACCTAGGTTTGTTTTCTTAAGCATAAAAACAAAGCATTCAAAGAGTTCAAGCAAGCTCTGCAGGAAAATTCAAGTTGAGTCTCACACTCGGATCGGAAGAATTCGAACCGACCATGAAACGGAGTTCGACTACTCGGAATTTCCGGAGTTCTACGATAAGAATGGTATCTCCCACAACTTCTCAGCACCAAGAACTCCTGAACAAAATGGAGTACTAGAGAGAAAGAATAAAACTCTTGAAGAAATAGGAAGGACAATGATGATTGAACATGATTTGCCCTACTATTTCTGGGCCGAGGCAGTCAATACAAGCAAATTACACTCGAACAAATGCCTCATCGGACCCATCCTGAAGAAAACTCCATACGAGCTTTACAAGGGAAAGAAACCCAACATTTTATACTTCAAACCCTTTAGATGTAAGTGTTTTGTTCATAATAATGGTAAGGATCACCTGACCAAGTTTGATGCTCGGTCAGATGAAGCTATCCTTCTTGGTTATTCATCTCATAGTAAAGCATATCGCATTTTCAATAAAAGAACTAACAAAGTGGAAGAAAGCATCCACATTGTTTCGATGAGATTGATCAGGGAAAACCAAGTGAGTCAACATTCTCAAAACTGAAACTTAGTCGAGATGAAGATGATATTAATGAAGTCGAGCTCGGACATGAGTCAAGGAAAAACAACTCAAAATGAGGTAGCTCGGAATATCATGACTCGGATCGAACCAGCTCTAGAGCTAGCTCGGAATGCTCGAAAGTCAATTAGATAAGCAAGCTTAATCGGATCAAACCACCGATGATCAACCAATTCAACCTACAAATCTGGTGTACCGGAGAACAAGTACAACATTCAAATATGCTTCGAGTCACCCACTCGAAAACATCTTGTCCGACATGAACAGTGGGGTAAGAACTCGTTCTTCTTTGCAAAATCTATGTGCATTCACGGTATTCATATCATTAATCGAACCCGAATTGCACTAGAAGCCCTAAATGAACCTGAATGGGTAGAGGCCATGCAAGAGGAACTTAATCAATTTAAAAGAAACCAAGTCCGGACTCCGACCAAACGACCTTCGACCACCCGGTCATAGGAGCCAAATGGGTTTTTAAGGACAAAATTGATGAGGATAGGTTGCTAGTCAGAAATAAGGCTAGACTTGTGGCTCAAGGTTACAATCAAGAAGAAGGAATTGATTGTGGGGAAACCTTTGCACCGATTCGTTGGGATTGAAGTAATTAGAAGGAATTGGCATTTGCTAGGATTGAAGGAATTATATCAAATAGATGTCTAAGTGTGCTTGGTATGAGAGACTGAGCAGTTTCTTGGTTGAAAATGATTTCAAATGAGGTCAGATTGACAAAACTCTTTTCTTAAAAACCAAGGGGAAAGACTTTCTTATTGTTCGGATTTATGTTGATGACATAATTTTTGGAGCTACTAATGAAAATCTTTGTCGACATTTTTCCGAGTTAATCGGACAAGAATTCCAAATGAGCATGATGGGAGAACTCAATTTCTTCCTTGGTCTACAAATCAAGCAAGACAAAGATGACATCTACATCCATCAATCAAAGTATACCATGGAGTTGCTAAAGAAGTACAAGATTTAAGATGAAAAACATGCAGCGAACACCAATGAGTAGCGAGTATAAAACTGGACTCGGACGAGAAAGGTAAAGCAGTAGATCGAAACTCTATCGAGGTATGATTGGATCTCTACTATATCTTACATCCAATAGGCCGGACATAATGTTTAGTGTATGTCTGTAGTGCAAGATTCCAAGCTAATCCAAAAGAATCACATCTCACTACGGTGAAGAGAATTTTTAGATATCTTGCGGGGACTCGGAATCTAGGTCTATGGTTCACAAGAGAATCGGAACTGACCCTCACTAGTTACTCAGATGTTGAATATGCTGGATACAAGGTTGATAGAAAGAGCATATCAGGACATGCCGGTTTATAGGTCAATACCTTATATCTTGGCATTCAAAGAAGCGAGAACTTAGTTGCTCTATTAACTGCTGAAGTCGAGTACATTGCAGCCGGAGCATGCCGTGCTCGGATTCTATGGATCAAGCAACACTTTAAAGACCTTGGACTTTCATTCAAATCGGTTCCAATAAAGTGTGACAATCGAGTGCAATCAGCATCACTAAGAATCTAGTTCAAGCACTCAAAGACAAAGCATATTGAGGCCGGATAACATTTTCTTAGAGACCATTCCGAGAAAGGTGATATTGAACTAGAATTCATTCCTACAAAATTTTAGTTAGCTAATATCTTTACTAAGCCACTTAGTGAGGATCAATTTTGCTTTATTAGGAATGAACTTGGCATGATAAATGCATGATTATGTGTTCTTCGAGTGAAATTATCTTGCATGATTATACTGTTATATGTTTCCTTTTTGTGTCTTAATAACAATTAGGAGTTATTATCTGTTTGCACTTTCTGAGTCACTTGGAAACTTTACTGAGTCGGACTCAATTTTTAAGAAAATTAGACTTCAAACTTCTAAAATCATCTCTAGATCGGTGGAGAATTTCAAAAATTTCTTTAAAATTTCTCTTTCTCTCTCTCTCTCTCTCGCGCGCGCATCGATCGGTTAACTAGCTGTTGGGAGACAGACACTTGGAATTCTAACTGTTGGAGAGCGAGAACAAACACACGGGTCTAAGGCGACCGTTGGAGAGTTGGGTCAAAATGGAAGCCGAAGGACATTTCTTTCTCTATAAATAGCATCTATTTTCCTTCATTTCGCTACTTTATTCTCTCGCTAACATAGAGTCTTGCAATCTCACTCTCAAGATATCTCAGTACTCTCAAGCAATCGAAGGGATCAAAACATGCCTAAAATAGGTTACGCTCTAGATTTTCTTGGTTACGCAACCAAGAAACCTAGAACTAAAATCCACAAGGGTCCTTCTAACCCGTCGAAAGTCTTTGTCACACAACATCTAACGTTAGACGACAAATTCTTTCCAACCACAACCTTCTCGTCATTGAAACACATCAAAACCATAGGGGTATATTTCCTCTATTTCAGCGAATTTATTTACCCAGAACTCGTTGCTTGAGTTCTACTTAAACCTTTCTAGCTCTGAAGGGATCATCACCTCCGGAGTTCGCGATACTGGTAGTTCGCATTAACCTCTCTCTCCTTCATCGTCTATTCAAAGTTTCATCTCTCTTCCTCAACATCAACCCCATCCCCTTTAACGAGGTTGCTGATGAATTCTTTGAAAAGTATGCCAAGGAAGTCCCTAAGCCATGTAAAAACTTCTCTATCACTTAGATGAAGATTGAGGCTTGTCTTCTCTGTTCTTGCTCGATGAGAACCTTCTTTTCTCATCATACCAGCAAAGAGAATCCTAATTCAAAGATTCTCAAGGCTTTGTTTGACATTCTCGAGGGCTACAACGTAGACCTCTTCCCAGCCATTACTGAACAGATGGCCTCTATTCTAGCTCGAGACCGAAAAATCCACTCCTCTCCCTTTCGGAGATCTCCTCACCCTCATTTTCAAACAATTTAAGGTCTCGCTCCCTCGGACCCTAACGAGGTGTCTAAGGCTGCCATAGTAGTTCGTAAAAAGAGCTTCTTGGCTATGGATACCAAGAAACCCAACCTATTCACCCCCTCTTTAGGGTGACTACGACTCTCCAAGAGCAAACCTTCAAGCCTTTACGTAAGACAAAAATCCAACAAGATTTTTAGTAGAAGTACTACTCTAAGTGAGCAAAAGTGAAAGTCCAAGCCAGCTACCTTACTCGAAGGAGTAATGACAAGCAAAGAGACATGGTTTTTAGCCTCCACCGAAAGGTCATTTGGGTTTCATTTGTCTGTGAGGATGCCATTCCTATTCTAAGAAGTTATCTTGGACCAACTTCTCAATCCTTATCCTCCTAGTAGGATAAGCCTTTCTCCTAGACATCTTTGAAGAGGTGAGTTTGAAAACTAACTAGTTTTTAGCAAGAGCTAGAAAATAAGAAAAGAGTAAGTAAAGAGTGTGCAAAATGAACAAACTAAGTTCCCCTTTTATAAACCCATTCGGTCAAGCCAAGGCAAGCATACAAGATAAGAGTCAAAAAAGCCAAATGAGACTAAGGAAATGCGGCAAAATCACGCCATGGCTAGGCTCGCCAAAGACTAGCCGGTGCTGGCCAGGAGGTGAGGTGATGTCCCGTCACGGCAGCCTTGCAGCCCTAGCGGATGGGGTAGCTTGTGAAGTCTTGTCAAGAATGGAAAGTGTATGTTTGGCACCATATGTATGCAATCGAGAGCTCATGGACCCACCAACTCAGCTTTTTCATATCAGATTTTTAGTTTATTTTGGATTGAATTATTCGGGTAAACCATTGACCTTCCGTCAATACGATTATCCAAGTAACAAACATATTAGTACAACATAATATCGAGGCTAAGCTTTACATCAAAGACGATCGAAGTTTCGAGCATCAAACTTTACCAAGCTTTAGGCTCTTATCCAACCTAGTTTAGGACCCTCTCACCGGACTTCGAACACATGCATTGTGATCAAGTCTAGGCCCCGTCTCAAAGTTCGGGTTCAACAGACAACTAATTCCAAATATTACACAACAATTACTATTAAAATCATCACACGTAACCGAGGTAAGTATCCTTTATGGTCTACTTTGACCCTTCGTCTTTCAAACTCGATCAAAGTGGGAGCTAATTGTAGACACCTAAAACGTGTCGCCCCTTATCTCCTTCAATTTTATATTTTATATTGTTCCCCGATGATGAAATCTCAAGTCCTATTTGAGGATTTAGATCATTGATTAAATTTGATTGGTACGACGGAAGCTGATAAACCCCAAAGAACCCCTAGCACTAAATAAATTGCCTTTTGCCTTGGTTCAGTCCAAAAATCCTTTTTTCTTTTGGACGGTCCAAGCTTGCGTCAAGCCTCAAGAGACAACGGAGTCTAGTGCCGTGTGTTGGGAAATTTCGGGCTCGAATTCGCATTTTACTTTTGTCCAATCGGATACGGAGTCGAAGACCTGAAAGGGTGTTAACCATTGCATTTCATGATCAAAAGTATCAAAGTGCTGCGTTTAAGCTTCAAGACAGTCCGCCTGAGACTAGAAGCTTTCTCCCTCAAAATGTCGCCCTATGGCCACAGCCCCTACCTGGATATTTCAAGTGAAATGCCGCGTTTTGGCTCGAAGACTCCTCGGCAGCACGAAGGGCACAAAACCCTAGGCATCCCCGGGTGGCGGTGCCCTTGACCGGAATTCTATCCGATTTTATCCTATTCTTTCCGGTCTTATCACTTTAGTATTGGCTCGATTTTTTGCTTAGCTTTGGATGGCTGGCCAAGAGCTAACCCTAGGTCATTTGTAACCTAGGCTTCTCCTTATAAATAGAGAGCCTTGGCACTTATTTTCGAAGGGCTTTCTCCTATACGTTATGCTTGCGAGAAAGTTAACCGGAAATCTCATTCCTAATGTTACGTTTCGAAATTCAACTAAGAGCTACTGAATGCTCCTTTTGTATTATGATCTCTTGGTCCTTTTTCAACTTATTCCCGTTCTATTCTTTATCCTCACCACACCCGAACTAGAATACTTGAATCATCAACCTTCTTACCTATACTCAAAAATCACAAAAAGCCACTTTCTTGACTCACCACCGTCGTATCACCGAATCTAGTGCGAAGATCTAGGTCAGTAGGTGGGACAACCCGAGGGCACCGATTCAGCCTTCAAACGAATATTTATTTTATGTTATTTTTATCGCTTTCTATATTGTGGAAAAGAGTTGTATTGCTTTTGTTTCCTCCCTGCCCGATGTAATCCTTTAGATTTCGCTTTCTTTTCTTTCTCGCTTTTGTTTTCTTTTGCTTTTACTTTCTTTACCGCTTTTAATTTTCTTTTATCGCTTTCGTTCATGTTTTGGTTGCTTTGATTCTATTTAGCATGTTGTTTTCTTGTGTTTAGTACGTTGTTTTAATTCACTACTCAAACTAGTAATGGTCGTCATCCGACGGGCGGAACGGAAAGGTTTATCCCTACACTTTGTACCCTCGCCCCGAATCCGATTCTCGGTTCTAGACCAATAGAGTCACTTTTTAGCCGTTTTCTAGTCTTAGTTTTCCCATATTAAGATTGAAAGAGCAAATTTTATTTATTATATTTTTGTTAGTTTTTCTTTCCTAAAAAGTGATTGATGACTCCTATTTTTGCTTTATTTGAATTTAAATTGTATCTTGACTCTTTTTTGAATGCAGGTAAAATTTAAGGGCTTCGAACCTATCAGCCAGGCCAAAGGCCAAGGCTGATTTCTTCGATCGTGGCCCGTGGCCATGGCTTGGGTCCAAGCCGGTGTTACACCAGCTTGGCTCTAAAGCCTCATGGGAGATTTGAAACCTTAACTCTCTTTATTTTATTCAATTAAGAAAAATAATATCCTAAGACTTCTGAAAATAATTTCTAAAATAAAATAATTAATAAAATCGCCAATCAATTTGATTTAATCTTTAATTTAATTTAATAAAATTGGGAACTCGAAATTAGAATTCAATCCCCACTTTCTAAAATCAATTTTCAAAACCCTAAATCATTTCCAATCCTCATTTTGGTTTCTCTTTTAAAAGCTACTCCAACCCGTGAGGAAGCTCGGCCTCGAAGCGGTTCGGCCGCCGGCTGTGGTTCCTACACAAGTCCACACCACAAACAACCTAAAAATCCATCCCATTGTAAGAGGAAACTAGCCTGAGTTTCCTCCCTAGCTTCAATGCCCTAGACCAAAAAGGAAAGCAGTGTTGGTTCTTAACCTAGAAAATATGGCTTTTCTTACTAGTTAAAAGTAGCTATTTCCCAATTGATTTTGTGGCAATTGTTGGGTGATTGTCTTCTTAACTATGCTATCCGTTTTCGGTGGATGAGAGCAAATATGGCTTTTCTTACTAGTTAAAAGCATGTCAAGGTTTTTCGACCTTGAGTAAATTTCAAAACAAGCTCTTAAGACTCATTGAGCTTTTGTTTCAAATGCTCATTTTCTCACTTTTGTTTCAAATGCTCATTTTCTCTTTAGAGTGACTCAAACTCAGTCTCATTAGCTTGAGTACTAGTCTTGAGTTCTCTTAGAGTAAGTCTCGGTTGTTCCAATTCATTTTTCAAACCAATGCTCTCGAAGTGAGAGACTCAAGTTGTTCCTTGAATTGACAAGAATCGAATTGGACTTTTCTTCCAAAGTGTAAATATATTTAGCTAAATCAACTTTGGAGAACTTGAGAAAGTATTCAATTACCTCCTGATGATTTATCTCCTCAATGTCCGAGTTGTCCGAGTCCGACTCGGATTCGACTTCTAAGTCCGATAGTGCCATCAAACACTTTGAGTCATCTAAGTCTTCGTCTTCCTTAGACGAATCTTCATTACTCCATGTGGCCATCATAGCCTTCTTCTTCTTCTTTCTATCCCTCTTTCTCCTTGGACAGTCTTTGACTATATGATCTTTGCTACCACATTCAAAATAGCCGAGTTCTTAGTTAAAGATAACTTTGAAGGGAGGAGTGTTTACCTTTTCTGTCTTTCTTATCTTTCTTGTAGAACTCTTCTCTTGGCCTTTTATCCCATTTCTTGTACTTCATCATTCTTTTAAAGCCTCGAGCAATGAGTGCCATGGGATCTTCTTCCGAATATGAGGAACTCATATTTTCTCCTTTGTTTTCCGAGGCTTTCAGCTGCAATATTCTTTTTGGTGCTGACCTCGGCATCCTCTTCCTCCGGATGGATTTTATGGGTAAGTAACTTCCCAATCAGTTCGTCCGGCTTTAGTTGAGAGAGGTTCCGAGCTTCCTCGATGGTTGTCACCTTGGGACCCCATCTTCTATTTGGTAGTCTTACAATTTTTCTACACATTTATTCATGAGATATCTTTCTACCTAGAGATTTGAGATTGTTTGTAATCTTAGTGAAGCGTATAAACATCTTAGTGATGTTTTCTTTTGGCTCCATCTTGAACGAGCTCATATTTTTGAAGATATTGACTTAACTTCGCTTGTCTCACTTGGCTTGTTCCTTCATATGTATTGACAAAAGTGTCCCACACATCTTTAGTTGTGTCACAAGTTGACACTCTATTGTATTCTTCCGAGCTGATAGCACACATCGGAATGTTCATCGCTTTAAAGTTCTTTCCGAACTTTTCGACTCTTCATTAGTGTACTCGAACTTTGCTTTAGGCATAGGTCTTGTATCTTCCATCTTCATTGGAATGTAATTGCCTTCTTGTATGATGTTCCAAACATCTTCATCGTTGTCCAACAGAAAGCATTCCATTAGCTTGTTCCAGTGCATGAAATTTGATCCTTTAAACTTAGGTGGTCTGCTGGAAGATCTTCCTTCATCGAACTCTCCATTGTTCCGAACCATTTGATCTTCAGACCTTTGGATTGTTAGATCATTTCTAAAAGGCTAGGCTCGATACCAATTGAAGGTTTGCTCTTGGAGAGTCTTAGTCACCCTAGAGGACGGGTGAATAGGGTGATGAGGAAATTTTAACAAACTTAGAAGACTTATGCTTGAAAAGAATGAATAAGACAATCTAAATCTAGATTGGACTCGGAAGAGTGTAAACTCGGAGATATGTGGAAACTCTCTTGGGGCAGAAAACAACGGATAGAGCTAGTCGAAGTACCAAGTCAAATCCACTATTTTGAATCCACAAAATACAACAGATCGACTAAACCAAAATTGCTCCCTTAAACAATTCCTTCCAAAGTTTTCCTAGACTCGAAATTCCCTTATCTTATCTAGTACTTCCTAACCGAGGTAACCTTTACGAGTTAGGGACAATTGAGCTGAGTTAACCTTGACAGCTCAGTCAAGGGACCTTACTTAGAAAGTAAGTAGTGTATGTAAATGATTACAAGACTTTACAACTCGGAAAGTATGAATTACAAATTGGGAATTGTAAATAAAAGATTGAATATGAAAATAATGACTTTTGCTTTAGTTATGTGTTTCAACAATAATTCCAACAATCTTTAAGTCTTGAGAAGTTGCTTCTATTTATAGATGACCAAGTAGATTAGCCGTTGTGAGTAATTTCGCACGAAGTCTTTTGTGACCGTTGTAACGGTTCTTCCGAGTCGCTCGAAAAGATCTCTTTGGGATGTGAAGGTTGTGCAACGACTCTTGGCTCTTAAAGGTGCTCCAGTCAGCTGGTGATGTCTAAAAAGTAAGGTGAAAACCACCGTTGAGCTTAAAACAGACAACCCTAACACAACGTCTCGCCTTGTTCAAAAGTAGAAAAGCCTTGTCGGCTACTCGATTGACAACTTGAAGCCAGTTTCTTTTGTAATTCAAAAATGGGATAACCTCGTTTGGATAACCTACAAAAGTAAATCATTTTGGTTCTCAAAGTATAAAATACTTTGGTCCAAGATTAGGCATAGATAATAATTTAATTAAGATAATTAATTGAATAATTATCTCGAGGCCTAGAAGAGTGGAATTTTCTGAGTCTAATATTCATTATACTCAAATTCCATCAGAATTAGTCCTAAGAAAGATCAAGTTATAGGAGTGACAAAATTAGAGTATAAGTACTTGATCTCGACAAATAATTCTCAAACAAACAGATCGATTTAGAAAGATGAATTAACGCTATAATTCACTTTACTTCAAAATATGCGATCACAACACAAATAAAAAATGTTAGAGAAACTGTTTGAATATGCTATAAATATGAGTGATGTCCGAGTGACTCAAAAATATCAATGTGAGAAGATAGACAAGAATGTGTGTTCGGAGTCAATTAGAATCGAATGAAAACTTAAGCGGGAGTTTCTATAATACTCAAAATGACTTGTAATAAAAACTTAAGAGGGATGAGGTTTGTACCTGAGTCTTTGGTACCCAGAATGATCTAGATTCGAGTCTAAGTCTTCAAATAATACTAAAATTACAATGTGAGAATGCAAATAATAAAAACCTTTAGATAAAGATTAATCACACTATCATGCCTGAAATCATATTCAAATTCCCCTTAATACTTGTCTACGCTTGCAATTTAGAAGGGTACCATTCCATTCAAGCCTTCTTTTCCTACTTTGAAGGTCAAAGACTAACCTTGTTCACTCCAATCACCTATTTTCCTAGGATTAACAACAAATAAAATTACAAGATATGCATCTCAAAAACCCTGATTTGAAACCTTAATTATTCTCATGTTAAAGTCATGGTCGTTCACAACGTTACTCTAGGCAAAGATTCCATCTTTCAATGTTCACAAAACCCTAATGAGATTTGATGATTTCTCTTTCGAGACTTTCATCAAATAAGTGGTTAGCGAGCAAATTTTAAATAAACAATCATAGAATAACTCAATTGGAAATTCCAATAAACATGTGTCTCATAAGTATTGGAAAATCAATAACAACAAGCATAAAATGAGAGAGAACTAGAGTTACTGATTAGAAGTCCAAATGCTTTAATTGAAATTACTCCTCAAAACTATAATCATAATCTTCAAATCTCAAGAAATTACAATACTAAAGGCTAATAAAAACCCTAAAAAATAAAATGAAAAATCTATTATAAAATAAAATTGGGAATCACTTCATAAAACTGCACTATTATACCTTGCACGACCGTGCAGATTTTACTGCGATCATGCAACTATTCTGGTAGTGACTTCATACGGCTGTGGGAATATGGACGGATACCCATGAAAACTGCCTGAACTTTCTACCGATTTCTTCAACTACTCTGCAATATTGTGCGAGTCTACATTGACGAGCATGCGTAACTTCAAATATTCATAACTTATCACACAACCGTGCTGGGTTGCGCTGTTGGTCACACCATCTTTTTCTTTATTTCTGCTTGTGTCTAAAGGTAATGCACTTTTGCACGCTATTGCACAGAAGCCTGTGCTACTTGGCTCAATGAATTTGCGTCATTCTTCTTGCTTTCTCTTAATCTTGAACTTTCCTTCTCATCATCTTTCACCGAATTCAACTCTAATATCCTATTATTTATGCTCAAATACCTATAATTTAAAAAATTTATGCATTAGATGACAATTAAGAGAGAACGCAAAATTGACCCAAATCCAAACATAAATTCTCAATATTATCATGGAAATTGGTGAAAAAAGAGGATAAAAAGTGGTAAATACGTGGTTTAGCAATTGTCGATATAGGATAATAGTTTTAACCCTAAAGCTTTCTATAATTAATAGTTGCACAACCAAATAGCCACTATTAGTAATATATAGATCTAAAACTAGAATTTGGGAGCTACCCCTCAATAAACCTATTAACAATTAAAAAAAAGTATGTTTAACCTCATTAGAATATCTATCACAACTAGAGATGGCAATTAAGCATGAGTGCGATTCAAATAAGGCAAATCTATGTCAAAATAATCCGATTCGAATTCAACAAAATTGAATTTGACCCAAATCCAATAAACAATAATATAACTTTGAGTCCGATTCAAGAAGATTGGAATGTTGGAATATCCGATTCCATTTAATTTTTGATCCAATTAATTTTTATAATTTTAAAAAATCACATTTTACTCTTTAAAATTTAAGAAGTCAAAAATAAAAGGTAGATATTGATTAGGCTTCTCCTTTCTCACTCGCTGGGGAGCTTTCATTTCATGGCTAACTGTGGGAGACTGAAGAAGTCTGCCAGAGCAAGGACTTCATTCCAAGATGGATTCAATTATGAACCAGAACTAAACAGGTAGCACTCCCCTCTATCTATTTGGGATTCTTTTGAAATTTCTAAACATAGAAATGTTGGGCATAAACTCAAGTATGTTGCTCCAAAACAAGAGAATGATATTGTGTTTACCTCAATTAATATGTCTGGTGTTGAACATAAAATTGCGTTTTGGGAAACTGATGTAGTTGCTATGTTTTAGGGGTCTCACCCCAATTCTCGGTGCTAAGTGGTTTTGTAGGCGTATTCTAAAGGATTATATCGTTTATAGAATAGTGATGACGAGCAATGGTGTTCTCTTAGTCAGATTTGACTCTATGGATGTAAGAGATGCAGTCATTCAACATGTTTACCTTTTTGACATCAAACTTTTCAATAGTGAAACCTTGGCACAAGGACTTTAAGAAGGAAGACATTAATCAAATCCTAGTCTAGGTCAAATTCCCCAATCTAGATCTCAAATATTGGAATTTGTCTTCTTTGATTAAGTTGGCTAGCTTGTTGGAAATTCCAATAATGTCTATAGAAATACCCAAGAAAAAGCCAAGGGAGGATTAGCTAGAGTATTGATTGAAGTACATATCCAACATAAGGTTCCTAAGCATGTCTACTTTGCTGATGAGTATGGGATTCTGGTAAAGCAAGTAATAGAATTTGAATAGTGCCTTGTTCAGTGTTGAAAATGTAAGAAATATAGTTATGAGATCGACCATTAAAAACAAGGAGAAAATTAGCAATGGAGGCCTAAAATTGTACCAATTGTGGAAAAACCTCCCCAACAAGAAAAGCAAGATGAATCGGTAGCAGTGAGGAACTCAGCTAGACCTACTCAAATTCTGCACTGAGCTTGCGATTCAACAACAATACATAATCCCTTTCAGGTACTCAATACAAGAAAAGAAGATATAGTGCCTGTTGATGAGGTAATCCTGATTGTCGCGGAAAGAGCCACTCAGTGTATTTCTAATGGATAACATAGTTACTTGGAATATTAAAGGCCTTAATAGCCCAAATAAACACAAGGCTATCAAAAGCTTTCTGTTAGAATGATAGGATAGGTTTGTTATGCTTAATGCAGACTAAGGTGCAAGCAAGGAATTTTGGGAAAGTATGTTCTCTTCAAGAATGGTCACATTTTCTAAATTATAATAGTCATGATAGGCGTAGAATTTGGTTAATGTGGATGGCTAAAGATTTTCATGTATAGATCCTAAATACTATAGCACAGTTGGTGCACCGCTGCGTTAAGCATATAGGCCATGTTCATCAACCAGCTCTTAGCTATTAGCTTTTAAATGTTTGATTTAACTGTTTACATTAGTTGTTTGTTGAAAATGATGCTAGATAAAATTAACTATTTCTAACAAACTATTTGGTAAAATTCACTATCTATTAGAACATTGTATAATATATATATATATATATATATATATATTTGTTTTTCTTATCAATATTATATGATATGTAAAGTACACTTATATCTCTACCCAACTTTAATTACGAATTTATTTTATTGCTATTGACTTGATTTTATTTTAATGATATATAATATATTTAAAATTTATATGATATAACTATTTATTTTTTATGATTAACGATGACAATGAGACATTTCTCTTTTGACCCTGTTTCAACCTAATTATTAATAATTACTGCCAAACTCATAGAAAACTATTTAAAAGTAACCCAAATCTATCACATTAGGGGTAGGTAAATTGTCCTCCAAAATTATGATAGACTAATTAACATAAGTTATTCATAATTTCAAAAACTTAATGTTAAAAAACTAACTTAAATAGGGCTTTGTTTTTTAAAGGCATTTAGTGTAATTTTTTTTAAGTCATAAGGACAATATGATAATTTTAAATATTAATTATAAAAAGTTATTTCAAATAGATTTTTAGGAGAGAGCTTTTTGGGTTAAAAAGCTTTTCCAGAAAGCTCTTCACAAAACAAGTCAATTAACTTTTTGACTAAAATCAAATAAGTAATTGGTCCGAAAAGCTCTTTTTCAAACACCTCCATACTCACAAATAATACCTTCTACTTAACAACAATCTATGGTTTTAATGGAGAAGGGGAAAGACAAGAGATGTGACAGTTCCTTACTCAATTGTTACCTAATATTAGAGAGCCATGGATTTTCAATCACCTATTCTGTTTGGAAGATAGAATTGGTTGGGCACCTGTTACTTTGCATGATATTTAGAATTTCTAATCTTGCATTATTATAGCTGACTTACAAGATACGAGGGGGAAGAGATGTCCATATACCTGCAACAATAAGCAATAGTTTGGCTCAAGGATCTTTTTAAAATTGATAGAATTCCGGTAAATTCAGCATGGACTAATTCTTCAAAATGGATAATAATGGTTCAAAACCATTCAAGTATTTTAATATGTGGTCATCAACTGAAGATCATAATCAGATTATTGAGCAAGTATGGCTTACTCCAGTTTGGGGATCTCCAATGCGAAGCTCGCCTTATTACAGAGGTCACTTAGAACTCTGAATAAATCTCAGTTTAGGGACATCAACACACAGGATGCTAAAGCCAAGAAGAAACTTTATTAAATACAAGCTAGTATGCAACTATCCCCACTCAATCAGTAATTACATGAGGATGAGAAAGTTGCTGCAATGGATTTTTATCTTTGGAAGGATAGGTTGGAAGGTTTTTATATCCAAAAAACCAAGATTGATCGAATTTGGGAGACTTAAATGAAATTATTTTATGAAAGCCTCAAGTTAAGGCAACAACATAATAGAATTTCTTCTTTTCTCCAAGATGATAGTACATGGACATGGGAATCCAAACAAGTGATCCAACACTTTCTACAACATTATACTAACTTGTTGGGCACTGTTGCTATTACTACTAATTCTATCAAGGATGAAGTTATCCAAATTAGCCCATGCTTATCCATTCAACGACAAATTAATCTTATCAAGATTAGAAAGGAAATATTCTCCATCCCTAACCTCAAAAGCCCAGGGCCAGATGGGTTTAATACTGGTTTTTTCTATAAAAAAATAGTCAATAATTCACTACTAGAAAATCGTCATATAGCGACGGAAATAGCGACGGAAAAACGTTATTTAGCGTGTACGGCGGTGGCGGTGGCGGCAAATTCAACTACAATTAAATACAAATCGAAAATAATCCGGTCACATAACAACATCAAATTCAACTTTAATTCAAATACAAAAATCATATACAAACACAAAAATCATAAATAATCCAACTTCAAACATCCATAAAAACTAATTGAAAATAAAAACAAGAGTAAACAAAGTAAATTATACAAACACAAGTTATGTTCTTCATCTTCCTTTTCCTCTTCTTCTTCCTCTTTCTCATTATCTTCATCTTCTACCTCATTCCAACCATACCTATCAAAATAAGTTAAATCAAATCCTCTAAAATGTGAAATTTTATAGTAAACAAAGTAAATTATAAATACAACTAACAATAAGGGAGGATCGAGAAAGCATACCTACAAGAGGTTAAAGGTGCTTAGTTGGTGACGTGTACGGCGGCGGTGGTGGCGGTGGCGGCGGCGGCGGCGGCCGGCGGCGAACGGCGGTGGCGGAGGTGGGCGGCGGTGGCGAACGATCGATTCGCCTCTCCCTCGCTCTCTCACACTCCCGCTTCTATTTGTTCTTATGTTTGCCGAGTGTCGTTGAAGTTCGTATTTTATATCGAAAATAGCGACGGACTAGGGACGGATTTAATCCGTCGCTACTAAAAATTTAATTAGCAACAGAAAATTCCGTCGCTAATTAAAAAATTTTAAATTTCCAACACATTTGAAAATTTAATAGCCCGCCAACGTAAAATTTTTCAAATTTTATACTTAGCGACGGAATCAACGACGGAAACGTCTGTCGCCAACTAAAAATTTGAAAATTTTTTAAATTTGAAAAATGAAATAGGCGGCAAATTTAAATTTGAAAATTCGGATTAGCGACGGAAAATTCCGTCGCTAATTCAAATTTCAAAATTTTTATATTTTTCAAATTACAGTAGGCGGCAAATTGAAAATTTTAAAAATTTTGAATTAATGACGGAAAATTCCGTAGCTAATTAAAAAAAATTAAAAATTACATTTAGCGACGGACTGATTCCGTCGCTAAGGTCAAAAAATTTTAAAAAATATATATAGAGACGGAATCGGCGACGGATCGATTACGTCGCTAATTATAAAAAAAAAATAATAATTTTAACTTTTTTGTTTTCGAAAATCCGTCGCTATTTTTTCCATTTTCGTCTTTAGGTCCGTCGCTAATGACTAAAATAGCGACGGAATTAAATTCCGTCGCTAGTTCCGTCGCTAATCCAGGTTTTATCGACACATGTCGATTCCGTCGTTGTTTCAGTGCTAATTAGCGACGGACTCGATTCCGTCGCTATATAGTGTTTTTGTAGTAGTGATTAGTCATGAAGTGTGTGAAACTATCTAGCAGTTTTTTAGAACAGGTAAGATGTCTAAGAGTTGCAACACCACCATGACTAATTGCCCACAACACCATGACTAAACTCAACTCCTTACTACCTCATATTGTTCATGACAACCAATCTGCATTTCTTGAAGGACGGCTAATTGCCCACAACATCATGGTTTGGCAAGACCTTGTTAGGTTATATAAAATAAAGATAGTTTCTGTAGATGCCTCTTTTAAGATAGACCTTACAAGGAGGTGTATGACTCAATTTCTTGGGAGTTTGTTAAGAGGTTATTACAAAAATTCAAGTTCCATCCTGGATTCATTACCTTGTTTATGGCCCTCATTACTACATGCACTTACACTTAAGCATTAATGGGAATTATCATGATCAATTATTACGGAGAAAATGACTTAGACAAGGAGATCAAGTCTCAGCCCTTATCTTTACCTGGTTAAAGAGTAGTTAACAAGAACAATGTTATATATTGCTCAAAAACAGGCTTTCAGATACTACCCCATGTGTAAATTACAAAACTTAGTCAATTACAAAACTTAGTCACTCTCTACTTTGCGGATGGCCAAATGATATTTTCCAATGCCCAACAAACAACTATGCAAATGATTACGGATGTATTTGGTCACTTCTCCAACTGTAAAGGCATGCATATCAGTTCTCATAAGTCTCAAATTTGATAGCATGAGTTTCATCTAGCAAAACTGAAGAAATTATGCAAATCATAGGGTTTTCTCATAGAGAATTCCCTGTTAGATATTTAGGGATTTCACTTATGTTGGGAGAGTGCAACTCATAAATTCCTTTTTGTTTTCCCTTCACACGTGTTGGACATCCCTATTCATTTTACCAAAAGAGGTTATAAAAGAGATGGAAGGAATTTTTAGGAACTTCCTTTGGGAACAATCTTCCATTTTTGGCAAGCCTCCCCTATAAACCGGGATGATGTTTGTAAAGAAATAAAGAAGGAGGCTTGGGGATTAAGAGATGTGAGATCTAGAACACAATAGTAGTGGCTAAACATGTATGGTATCTGGCTACAAACAAAGAGTACTTATGGGTTAAATGGGTTAATGAACTCTATATGAAAGGAACCTCTATCTAGACAATGACTACAACCATCAATACATCGTGGTATTGGAGGAAAATTCTAAACTTTGAAATATCTTCGCATTAGGATACATCTGCAACAAGTGGGCTACCGACACTTCAACTATCTACACCATCTTGTTTGGATATGAGTGGTTGGCTAACAATATCAGGAATCATATTGCTCAAATTGCTTGGAGTAAGTTTAATATACCAAAGCATAGTTTCTGTTTTTGGATGATGCTGCACAAGAGACTGAGTACTAAAGACAGGCTACTAGCTAGAAATATGCAAGTTAGTGATCTTTGTCCCCTTTGTTTAAGTGCCCCTAATAGTCATGAACACCTTTTCTTCGAATATGCAATCAATCAAAATGTTATGTAGAATATCATGGCTAATACGAAAATCAAGTTCCATCTCATCTCATCACATGATATAGATCAGAAACTTCCGAGTTGCAAACAGAAACTTCCCCTAATGATCATGTTGTTTTGCCTCTCAGTTAAATATACAATCTTTGGAATGTTAGAAACAATTGTGTCTTTAAGAACAACCAGTTAAATGCTCGGCAGATAACAGCTTAATGTCGAAAGTTATAGATATGAGAATTCGCCTTTTGACTAAAAATTGTAAATCGGGAAAAGCTAAATCTTCTTGTCATCTAGTTTGACCAAAGGCTTGGGAAACCCTTCCTTTTAGGTTCTATACTTGAGTTAATTCTCATTATGGTAATGAAATCATACTTCTTACAAAAAATAAATTTAAGAAGTCTAACATTGACTCATTAACACTGATCCCCTCCTCCTCCCCTTAACAAAAAAGCTTTATCTCTTTAATCTCACTTTATTCACACACATACTCTCTCTCTCTCTCTCTCTCTCTCTCTCTCTCTCTCTCACACACACACACACACACACACACATATGGTCAGATTCTTGATTACTGGTGTATAGCTTGCCTGGTCTTGTTAAATTTGGGTCTTAATTCAACCAAGCAATGGATACAAGCTCATCGGGTTCCATCCCAAAACCAATTGGCAATAGGAGAAGTAACTCACAAACTTATAAACATACTCAAGGTCTTTTAATTTGTCAATGTGGGACTTCCCCATTTAATTAATTCCAACAAGCCCCCTCACATGTGGGCTCCTAACAAGGCCCAACATGTGGCATGATCTGATAGGGTGGAGGTGGCAAACGATGAGCAACCGTGACTCTAATAATACCATGTAAAATTTTGGAGATTGAGAGAATCTTTTGTGTGTGTTACCACTCCCGAGGTAATTCACCTTGTATTTATACATGAAGTGGTAGATGTACAAAGGGTCGAGGTTTCTCGGATACAAGAATTAGAAACCAAGCTGTTATGTTGTCTCCTAGTCCTACTAGAACACAAAGTTCATGCTAATCACAAAGACTAAATACAATAGGATGAGATATGATTTACAGAGGTTGACAACTAATCAAACACAAAATAGGAAAATACATCCTAATACTGCCCCTCAAGTTGGCGCATGAGGATTGAAAACACCCAACTTGCCTATGAGATGATGAAATTGTCGTTGTCCTGACGCCTTTGTGAAGACATCGCTTTCTATTGTTTGGAAGAGACATAACGTGACTACTTCCCGGAGGGAATGCGCTCTCAAACAAAGTGACAATCCAGATTCGATATGTTTTGTATGATCATGGAATACTTGGACTAGCGGCAATGTGAGTTACCGCTTGGTTGTCACAATACAGCTGGGCTATTGGAACAGGAAGCCGAAGATAGCCAAGTAGATTACGGAGCCATATTGCTTCACTTGTAGCATTGGCCATAGCTCGATACTCAACTTCAGCTAAAGAACGAGACATTGTGGGCTACTTCTTAGTCCTCCTAGAAATAAGTGCTTGACCTAGTGACACAAAACACCGACTCACCGATCGTAGAGTCATTGGGCAGCTGGCTCAATCGGAGTCGATGGCATCAACGATTGGGACATCCTTCGCACAATAGTTTAGCTTCATTATTTGTAATGTGAGATTTTCAGTTAAATAAAGATTTTTTGAGTGTTGTGACGTGTGCCATAGGGCAAAGTAAACCCAAAACAGTTTTCCTTTAACCAATTCTAGAGCAATAAAACCCTTTGATTTAGTTCATTGTGACTCGTGGGGTCGTTACCATACTCCATCCTTGTCTGGTTGTCACTATTTTCTGTGTATTGTCGATGATTTTAGCCGTGTAACTTGGGTTTATTTACTTCGAGACAAATCGGAGGCTTGTGCCCATATAGTGGATTTTTGTTGCATGGTCAAAACCCAATTTAGGACACATGTTAAAACAATACGAATTGATAATGGAACGAAATTCACAAAAAGAGATCTGCAATAACATTTTATTAAACGGGGCATATTGCATGATACATCTTGTGTTGGGACACCACAATAGAATGGAAGGGTAGAAAGAAAAAATGGACGCCTTTTAAATGTTACTCGGGCCTTACGTTTTTAGGCTTGCTTACCTATTCAGTTTTGGGGGAAGTGTATTCTAACTGCTGCCTTCATTTACTTAAAAGCCCATTCGAGGTTTTGTTTGGAAAGAAACCCTCCTACAAGCAATTAAGAGTTTTTGGGTGTTTGTGCTATGCTCATAATCATAACCGTATTCGAAACAAATTTGACCCTAGGGCTATCAAATGTATTTTCCTAGGATATATGCTCAAGGAAAAAAGGTGTGGCGAGTGTACGATCTAAAGACTGAAAGAGTTTTTGTCTCAAGGAATGTTATATTTTACGAGTTTGTTTTTCCCCTAGCACAAAACCAACCCACTTCTGCTTCAGAAAACCTATTATTATCCGAGCCCAATAGTGTGGAGCCTCTTACTCCTAGCCCATCCAGCCTAGCAGCTATTATTTATCACCAAGAGCTCCATCTCCGGTGTTAGGGAGTACATCTTTGTCGCTGCCAAAGTTCTACGACACCGCTACCATTGTCCCTGCATTTCCGGCCTTCTATTCCTTTTGTAATCATCTGCCCCACTTAATTTGCTGTTTTGTTTCTAATTTTTATGGTTCCAAATTTGTAGATCTAGTTGTTGGTAAGTTTTCAATTAATTTTTGGTTTCATATTTGTAGATATGATACTTCTCCTCCTCTTTGTAACCCACTCGATCGGCCACTATTTATTCTCGTTCGTTGACTTATCGACGACGCAAATGAGCGCAATCCTTCAGCTACCATGTACCCAAAATGAAAAAGACAAAAATGGGAAAAAAAAACAAATCAAATTCAGGTTGGATTTTCCGATCTGAATTTTGATCAGATTGCATTCAGATATTCATATATCTAACCGAGTCTGACCTGTTTCATCCTTAACCATAACCAACACAAACATGATCTCTACCATGATTCACTCTTAAATTAGAAAAACTATATATATATATATATATATATATATATATATATATATATATATATATATATATATATATATATATAGTTTTTCTAACTTCAGAGTGAATCATATATATATATATAGGGAAGAACCAAGGCTTAGATACAGCCCAAACGAAAGGTATAAATCTACTCTGTCACGTAGTAAAACCTTGGAATCCAAGAAAAACATAATGGACAATTGCAAAAGATGGTTTGACCCAAAAAAATGATAATCTTTACGCTTAATCATATAAATTCATATGCTTCTGCTGGAGGAGCACTTGGATTGCTTTGTCAAGATTAGTATAAGAAGACCCAGTAGTAGGTTGAGTGGCATCTTGAGCCAACCTTTTCCACTCCATTGCTTTTTAGTCATTTCTTTTCCTTTTTCTCCAACCATCAATTCCTTGACTAGCCGCTCAACCTCATCTCTCTTCACGTTCGAGTTTATTTCTATTCCAACTCCCCATTTCGTGCAAGAATACCAACAATTTGTCTGTTGATCAGCAAAAAAGGCCAACATAACTGAGGCACTCCATTGAAAATGCTCTCCATTGTTGAATTCCACCCACTGTGTGTTAAAAACCCTCCAACTGCAGAATGAGCCAACACCATCTCTTGATCACACCAATCAGTGATCAAACCCCTTCCTTTTATCTCTTCGAGGAACTCTGAGGGAAGGACTGCAGTCTCTCCCATAACCAAATCGGGTCTTAAGATCCACAAAAACGGTTTCTTGCTACTAGCAAGCCCCCATGCAAACTCCACAAGCTGTGCCTTAGTCATGACTGTTATACTTCCAAAGTTAACATATACAACAGAGTGAGGCTCATGAGAATCAAGCCAGGTTATGCAATATGGGTCCTCTTTCCATAGATTTGACCTAATTGATTTGGTTTCACTCTCCTCAATGTGATCAAGCATGAGTTCCAAAGGACCAATGGGATAGAGTGGAGGAAAACTGGAGGGAAAAGATTGGAGGACATCATGCTCTAAGGCTTCAAATGAGTTGAAAAGGATGGTTGAGGCCTTTTTGAGGTTGTTCATCATGCGTAGGATGAAATTGAACACGTAATCATTGGGGTTTGTGATTCTTATGAATGAAGGAAAATCCCTTAACCGTATGTCATTTACTCGCGGTAACCAACTTAAAATCATGTCTAGATCACCATTTGTAGGATAACTATTATCTGCATTGAATTCAAATAAAGGTTGTCAAGAATAGTTATGTATGTAATCAGTTATAGGAAAATAGAGTTACACTAAAAGGCGGTTAGTTCAAAATATACTTTACAAAATACTGTACATGGGGAATAAGTACTCTCATGTAATAGTGCCCATTTAAGAGCCACAGTATTATCAGGATAATAATAAACTCAATGACTAGAGACACTTTAAAGTTTTGATATATAAATACCCTAAAGTGTGTCTAACTAATAAATTAGCCCATTATTTTAAAAGAGTAGTAATTTATCACTCCAAAATTTTAAGGGATGAATAATTTCAGTGATATGTTGAGAAAAACTAACTTTTTGGTACCTCATGAATTTGTATCAATGTTAGACCCCCAAGGGCCCAACTTGTAACACTAATTATCTGGTATTTTTGCATAATAATGAATTTATATAGATAAAAAAAACATTTACGAAGGTTTCGGATAAACAATTATCTTCTGTTATTTTGGTTTTTTTACTTTTTATTATGTAAATCACAGGTGAAAAGAAAATCGTGCATCCCTTACCCCACCACCTTCAGCACCATCAACCCCCACTTGATTGCGGATAGTCGTCGGTTGGCACGAACGCAAATGCCATCATTCACTAGGGTTGCCGACCACTAGCAAATCTAACAATGGCTCACTAACACCACACCCCCCAGCCCTTCCACGAGCCATATTTGACACTAGTGTACGGTTCGGTTGGATATAATCAATCATGCAATGTAAACAAATTTGTGATTGTGTTTTCATTACTTTGTTTAGTTGTATGATAGTATTGCAATAAAACAACTACCATGCAAATATGATTATCATAAATTATATATTCATCATTTCTTTACAAGGTTGATTGCATATTTGTATTAATGTTTAAAAATCAGAATCTTCTATTTTGTGTATTGCTTTAAAAGTTGTTTTTCCTTTTTATTAGAGTTCAAAATGTTTTGTTTTTTTGATGTGCCAATTTCCCGGGAAGGGCCAGTTCATCTGCAATGTCCCAGGATAACTCTTCCTAATGAGTGAAGTCAACTCGACATCAGTCAAAGCCCTCATTTACATGAGGAAAGGTAAGAGCCAAGCCCACTAGGGTTAGGGTTTGTTACCTGATTGTGGTAGATAACCATCTTTTTCTTCATTTATTTCTTCTATAAATACTTAACAACTTTGGCACTAATCATATCATTACTTCTAACAAAGCCATACTACACTTGGCTCACTTATTCTCTACTCCTAAAAGAGAAAGGGAATCTTTCTATTGAGGGTTAGAACCACACAAACTCCAAAAAGCCTCCTCCATGCACTTCTAAGAAGATTTTCCTTGACTTTCGGACTTCATTCTAGTAACTTGAGCGTCGGAGGGCGTTCTCCGAGATCCAACCCCGGGTGTACCTTCTTTGCATCAATGAGCAAGGTCACAAGGAGCCTGACAATTTGAGCCTATCTCGCCTGAGGTCGGGATAGTAAATCCATTTTTTGGACTCATCATCCATATCACACCTTGCAAGTTTTGTTTCAAAACATTTTGGCGTTTTATGTGAGCAAAGAAATAGTCCATTATCGTTAGCAGAACTCGATCATACTCTAGAATGACAAAGGATGGAGTCGATCTGCTTTTTCTTCCTTATCCTCATTCCTTGCCTACAAAGGGCCAATCCCAAGACATCCCACAAGCAAAGGACGTGGAGTTATCTCATCGCTCCACTTGCAACCAACCACCTCATCACGAAAGGTATGTCACATTAGGGGCACTACAAAGTCTCATTGACTCTTTGAAGAACATTGTGCTTCAACAGGTGTAAGAGCAAGTTAGGGTGACTATGGATCTACGCATGCCATCATGTCATTTCACTATGGTCCCATTCGGGATATGACGCACCTGCATGAGGAGATCAACCTCATGGCTACTTCTCATAAGAGATGCCTTCACACTCTGCCCAAATCCCCGACGAAGCCGTTGAATGCTCCTCCCCTTAAGTAGTCAAGTACTCCTCCAAGGAAGCATCATGATGAAAGAGATGCTAAAGGGATCATTGAGGCCTAGAGAACCCTTCAAAGAGCCAAAAAAAAAAATCACCACTTTGTATACCACCTCCACTCCATATGCTACGGATAGTAGGCGTTCGATATGGTTCAAGGGTCACGAAGGCTCTACATGGACAAACTAGGAGCAAAGGTCCCGGGGAAAAGAAGGTATGTTAGTCGAGCGCATGCAAGCACCTATTGACGTAACATGGAAGGAACACGCCGAGACCCCCAAGAGACGACCAAGAGCAATAAGCCATTAATCATGACCGGTAAATGGATAGGAATCAATGGTTGTTAACATGAAGAACCGCGAGAGGTTAGACAAAAGAAGGCATACTCCCTCCGGTCCGAGAGGAGGAAAAGCCCATCCTTGGTAGAGATTCCGCAATTTCAACCTCGTACCATCCCCATATTTACATCCAACTCACGCCCAGCCAAACAACTTTTCACAACACCTTTCTCAAAAAGAATCTTGAATACATCTTGCCGGAAGAAGATAACGAGTGCTAGACATTGACCCTCTCATGGAATAACATATCCGGATCATTTGTTATACTAGAAGTCCCTCATGTATGTGCAAGACGGAGACGACGCCACATATTGCTAGTATTTCTCCACCACCTTCAAGGGAGTCACACAAAAGTAGTTTCATATTCTTCCCTAAGGAAGCATCTTTTCCTTTGAAGAATTGTGTGAGAAGTTTGTGGGATAATTCATTGCAAGCTACAAGAAAAATAGAAAAAGTATCCATCCCTCCAAAGCCAAGTAAAGAAAGAATGAAACCGTTAAGGACTATATCCGAAGGTTCCATAGAGAAACCTTCCTAATTCCAAACTTACAAGATAAAGTGGCCTATATTGCATTCCTTAATGGGATCATGGGTGGAAGATTCAAATTCTCCCTAGCCGAGCGGAAGATATACACCTTGGCGAGTCACTTTGAAAAGCAGCAAACTTTATTCAAGCCGGAAAATATGTGTTGAAGAAGGAGAAGTCGACAAGAGGGGAGATAACATAAAGCTCATGTAAAGAGTTGACAAGAGACACAAAGATTATGACGTCGATGATCGCTTTAATACCAACTAGAGGAGCATCTTGGTGGCGATTAAGTGTCATCCAATGTTAACAACACTCACTCCAATGAAATCTCTATACGAGCTGCTAAATTCCAACAAGTATTGCGAGTACCATCAGCAAACAAGGCAGGATACTACCTAATGTCGAGTATTGAAAAAGCGCTCGAGGAGCTCGCTGATATTGGCCAAATCATTCTCTTCCTCAAAAGAAGCCCCAAAGGAGCACAATAAGACCTTTCAAATCTCAGGGAGGAGCGACAAGATGAAGAAGACTTTATCCAAGTCGTAGCAACTATCGTTGTTGGCTTTACAGGAGGCCTTACTCCATTTTCTTGGAAGGCTCATCTTTAATGCTCAACAACTCATCATAACTGGATAACCTTTGACCTTAAAATTTCGGAAAATGACCTTTAGTGCGCAAGACTTAATGGGAATGACCACCCCCTTTGTCGACCCAATGGTCATCAAGTTGAAGATTTTCGACACTATTGTAAGAATTTGTGGACACGGGAGTTTGATGGATATTATCATCATGGAATGTTTAAGTTAATTGAAATACTCCACACATGATCTCCTCGTCAATCCCATCATCGAATTGAGGGCGCAAACAGTCTATCTCATAGCATGATACACCTACTTGTTCGAATTGGAGAAAAGGATAAGACTAGAAATACAGGAGTGGACTTCCTAGTAGGGGACGTTGCATTGGAATACAATGTCATCATAGGATGTCCAACCCTTCACAAGGTCAAAGCCGTCATCACACTATACCTCTTACTCATGTAATAGAATCTATATGACGATAATGTGGACCAAATCTATAGGTTCTAGCAGACCACATGAGAATGCTACTTTGTAAGCCTATGACCCTTAAATAAAAGGAAAAAAGACACCAGGAAAACGCAAGATGACCCAAAGGGAA
The DNA here is from genome assembly GCA_021018815.1 of Talinum fruticosum. Classification (NCBI taxonomy): domain Eukaryota; kingdom Viridiplantae; phylum Streptophyta; class Magnoliopsida; order Caryophyllales; family Talinaceae; genus Talinum; species Talinum fruticosum. The sequence continues at coordinate 1,673,034 of JAITYX010000091.1, read as the reverse complement.
AATGATCTAAGTTGGAACTTCCAACCAAACACCGTAAGACCATTATGGTATGCTTTGCTACAACCAAAGAGCATGAAAGGGAGGACAAGTGCCTAGGGATATTAATGAAGGAATTTTTAGCTTCCATGTAGGAAAAGTTCTTACTAATGCAATGATCAAGGTAAGAAAATGCGATGAGTACTAAAAGTTTGCTCCTATCCGTAAGAAGCATCTTCCCTAAACAAAGTAACAACCTTAGGAGGTACTTCACCTAAGTGTCTTGGGCACCTTTGTAAATAAGAGTTCACCTCTCTAAGAACTCATTATATCTATTTCTAACACTGGTGCCATGGAAGCTTATTATCCGACATAGGTTTACCTTCTTTAAAGACCCACCCAGCCCAAGTAAGTCCCAATTTTATCAAGGATTTGCCCATGCTTGAGGCATCTTTGCCAAAAGTACTAAACGGGGCATAAATTCCTCCTTTTGTGTGGACTTCAATTTTCCCTTATTGATACAATGAGTATGCATTTATGTAAGTCATGTAACCTTATGTGTTTCACATTTTTACCCTTTGCTTGAGTTTTGGGGCAAAATAGAGGTTAACATGAGCCCCAATGCAACCAAAATCAAGTCATAAAATTCAAGGGCCTAACATGATTCCCCCAATGAAACAATGTCAAGCCTTAAAAGCTAGGGGTTGGCATGACCTACTAGCTCAATTGATGTAAGGGATAACACGAACCCCAATTACAAGAATTCAAAACTCTACAACAACTAAAAACGTGTGAGAAGAAGCAAATAATGCACAAATCAAGCTAAGGCAAGAAGCATATGGCAAACCAAAGCAAGCAAGAGCCAAGAAAGAGCTAAGTGAACGTCAAGCATGAAGATAAGCAATGAAAATGACATACGGATAAAGTGTTAAGCACATATTAACAAGGAGCATTACGGCCACCCAATGGTCCTGAAAAATAAGATTGATAGACGAAGGGAGTATAAAGACTTAAAGTCTATCCATTATTATGGTCATCTCTTCATCCTTAACAACATCCTCCTTGTTTTCCCTCATAAAGAGTTGACCTTTCGAGTATAATGGGTATGATCAACCTATCGAGATAGACCAAGAAGGACACATCTATAAAAAATAAATCTTTTATAAACGATTATATTTCCAAGAGAAGATCCCATACGGTCATAGATGATCCCTAAGGGACATTATTCAAGCCCTAAGTCACTAGGAAAAAATGCATAAGGTCAATGCCCTTGAAGAATTGGGCAGCAAGAAATCGAACCGAAGTTATACCCATAAGAAACCTCGACTTGACATGCTATGCCTACGTAGGTTCAATCTACTATTACTCTATCCAAAATAAAAAGAGTGATTGTTCACAAATTGAAGAAGAATAAGATGCTCTAGCCTCTAAGACACATAGCCGTTATTGTAACCCTTCACATTTTTAGCCCTTAGAGGCTTATGTTGTACTCATCTATGAGTGTTCCCCACTAAACGTCACTTCATGTCATCAAGTTGGAGCGCAATTGCGGAGCTAAAAAGACCTCCATTGTAAAATCATGACTTGCACATAATCAAAGGCACCCACGAAGTCCAAACTAAGGATCCGGCATGTTTCATCCCAAAGTGGAGTTAACATGTTCTCACCCAAAGTGGGTTTGCCTTTTCTCACCCAAAGTGGAGCTAATATTCTTCACCGGAAAGGAGTTGTGGTCGCCATCTTTTCTCTTTGAAATGGGTCGATATTTTTATCCAAAGGAGTAACCGATTTTCACTTCGAGATGGGTCGGTGTAGACTCGGACCTTCCGCATATTTATTTCCGAGTTAGATTGATAGTAGAGATTGTAGACTTAGACTCTTTTGTAGTCATTTCGAGTTCCTTCTAGGAATCGGGTTTAAAGAGTCTATCTCTAATAAGGTTTTGATTTCAAGTCATTCCATGCATCTTAGAATCTTTTCTAAGTAATAGAACCTTTATTCTAAGTGTCGTAATATATTTCTCGCTTATCTCCGATTGACTCGGATTGCATACTTATATTCCGAGTGACATATCACTCGGATGTATTGCATGTATCAAACTTGTGTCCGACCCTATGATTCAAGAGTCATACTATTCCGAGTCGGATTACTTAGTTGCATAGCTTAGTCTAGATCAAGTCTATTTACTCGATAATCTTTATCCGACTTGATTGTGTTCTAGACTAACCGAGATGGAATTTGAGTTATAAGGATATTAGACTCGGAAAATTCCTTTTCGTTTCGACCCGGATAATTAATCGCTTGATTATTTTATTTGTCATATTATCTCGCCTCTAATCTTGGACCAAAGTATTTTATACTTTGAGAACCAAAATTGATATGCTTTTGTAGATTATTCAATCGAGGCAATCATGCCTTTTAAGCTGCAAAAGCAACAGGCTTCACACGTCAAATCACCGGCCGAAAAGAGCCTTTTCAGCTTCTAGTCAAAGCCCCATACATCTGCGTCGAGTTGTCTGTTTCCGGACATGGAAAACTGCAATGCCATACTCAACGGTGGTTTCCACCTTACTTTTTCGGACATCACCAATGGTTTTGGGATTTCCAAAGAAGTCAAGGACCGTTGTTTCAACGTTCATATACCAACGGACATTTTACGAGCGACTCGGAAAATCCCTCAAGAACGGTCACAAAGGACTTCCAGGTAGAAGATGGACGTAACGGCTATGTTGACCGATCATCTATAAAAGGAAGCCAACTTACGGGACTTGAAGAGAGAGAGCCGAACTTATTGTTAATACACGTACTTGAGCAAAGTTATTGTATTCATTCTCAATCTTCTACTTATAACTCCTACTCTGTAATTCATTATATTTTGAGTTGTAAGGTCTTGTACTTAGTTACAAACACTTCTTTTCTTACTTTACGAGTAAGGGTCCCTTGACTAAGATGTAAGGGTTATCTCGACTTAGTTGTCCCTAACTGTAAGGGTTATCTCGGTTAGGAAGTACTAGATCGAGATAAGGGAACTTCGAGTCTAGGAAAATCTTGTAAGAGTTGTCTAAGGGAGCAACTCGGGTTGAGTCAAGTTCACGATATTTTGTGGACTCAAAATAGTGGATTTGACTGCGTGCTTGGACTAGCACGGTCCGTGGTTTTCTGCCCCTGGAGGGTTTCCACGTAACTTCGTGTTACTTATTTTCTAAGTACATTCTAGACTCATACCTCCGTGCTTCTACTTTATACTTTACGAGTTAGCGCTTTTCCGAGCTCATATTTACTACTCAGAATCATCTCTGTTTGAGATTCGAAGAAAATTCCATCATCACCCTATACACCCCCTTCTAGGGTGACTCAACCTCTCCGAGAGCAAACTTTCAATTGGTATCGAGCCTAGCCTTTTAGAAAGGATTTAACCATCCGAAGGTTTAAAGATCAAATGGCTCGGAACAACGGAGAGTTCGATGAAGGAAGATCCTCCAACGAGACCACCAAAGTTCAAAGGATCAAACTTTGTTCATTGGAATAAACTCATAGAGTGTTTCCTGCTCGACCATGATGAAGATGTCCGGAATATTATACAAGAAGGAAACTATCTTCCTATGAGGACAGTTGAAACCGGACTCGTGCCTAAAGTCAAGTCGGAATATACTCCGACGAAGCGAGAGAAGTTCAAAAAGAACTTCAAGGCCATGAACATTCGATGTGCGCCATCGGCTCGGAGGAGTACAACAAAGTATCCGCTGCGACATCTGCCAAGGAAGTGTGAGACACACTAGTCAACACTTACGAAGGCACCAGCCAAGTCGGACAAGCGAAGATAAGCCAATATCTTTATAGGTATGAGCTATTTAAGATGGAGCCGAAGAAAACATCACTCGGATGTTCATTCGCTTCACTGAGATTACTAACAATCTCAAGTCTCTAGGTAAGAGGATTTCTCAAGAAGAAATGTGCGAAAGATCCTCAAGAGTCTACCTAAGAGAAGATGGGGTCCCAAGGTGACAGCCATCAAGGAGGCTCGGAATCCGGCCTGCTGAAGCCGGATGAACTCATTGGGAAGCTTCTCACCTATGAGATCCATTTGGAAGAAGAGGACGCCGAGGTCAGCACCAAAAGGAACATCGCATTGAAGGCATCGGAATCCAAAGAAGCCGATCCGAGTTCATCCGACTCGAAGAAGATCCCATGGCACTCATCACTAGAGGCTTCAAGAGAATAATGAAGCATAAAAGATGGAATAAGAAGCCAAAGGAAGAGTTCCACAAGAAAGATAAGAAGGACAGAAAAGGTAAATACTCCTCTCCTTCGAAGTTATCTTTAACTAAGAACTCAGGTCATTATGAGTGTGGCAACGAAAGAACACATAGTCCGAGACTGTTCAAAGAGAAAAAGGGACAGAAGAAAGCAAAAGGCTATGGTGGCCACATGGAGGGACGAGGACTCATCGGAAGATAACGAGGACTCGGACGACTCGAAGTGTCCGATGGCACTCACCGACTCGAAGCGAGTCGGACTCGGACAGAGAGGAAGCGGACCCACAAGAGGTAATTCAAATACTTCCTCAAATTTTTCAAAGCTGATTTAGCAAAGTACATTTTTACTTTGGAAGAAAAGTCTAAGTCCGAGTCTTCATTCTTCAAAGAGCAAATTGAGTCAATTTCCTCCGAAAGCAAATCTTTGAAAATTGAGATGGAGAAACCGAGACACTCACTCGGAGAACTCATGACTAGTGCTCAAGTCAATGAGACTAAGTCTAAGGTATCGAAGAGAAAATGAGCGGCTTAAGCAAAGTCTCGGTAAGTCTCGGGATCTTGTCTTAAAGTTCACTCAAGGTTAGAAAAACCTTGATATGCTTTTAGGAGCTCAATGTGTCTCCTTCATAAAAGAAGGGTTTGGTTATAATGAAGAGGAGGAATCAAATTCCTACACGGATCTTTTCAAGAAGGATACAAGAACTATAAAGTTCAAAAAGGCTGAGCACGGTCCCATTCATACAAATAAACGAAGGACCGAGCCCAAACCAACCTTCGGGAGAAAACCACAGCCTTCTTTTTCAAAAAGAAAATCCTTTAAGAGAAAAGACACGGACTCGGCTCTCAAAGCGAAAGACTCGAGAATCGAGGCTAGACCCAAAATTATCCAAATCCGGGTTCCAAAGGCCTTCTTCCTCGAAAGGGACCACGGTAAGGAGTGTTACTAGGTTCGTTAGAGGAAGTGAGAAGGGTTAGTTTGTCTCTGTTTTGCAGGTCACTCGAAGAGATCAAACGGGCATCGGTACTGGACAGCGGATGTTCACGACACACGTCGGGTGACCAAGGACTCTTTTACGAGTTAGAAGCATACAAGGGAGGAAAAGTGACCTTTGGAGATGATAGCAAAGGCAAGATAGTTGGGATTGGCAAGATTGAAAATGGAAGCAATCTGGTCGAGTCCAGTCTACCTTGTCAAAGGGCTAAAGTACAATCCGGTCGAGCATCTCCTAACTATGCGACAAATGTCAAGAGGTAAGATTTACTCAATCCAAATGTTACATCTCCGACGAGACCACCAAAGAGATCAAGCTCTCGGGTAAGAGATCAGGTAACACTTACATCATTCCTCTTTCGACCCAAGTCGGAACTTATCGTGCTTGAAAGCATCCATTCATGATGATTTGTGGCAATGGCATCGGAGATTAGACCATGTTAGCATGCATACAATTAAAAAATTGTCATCTCATGGTTTAGTCGGAGGTTTGCCAAACCGTGCCTTTACTTAAGATAAAGTCTCGTGAAGCATGCACAAGAGGGAAACAAGTCGGATCTTCATTCAAATCCCGAAGATCGTTTCCACATCCAAGGTGCTTGAACTGCTACATATGGATTTATTTGGTGAAATCCCTTTGAAGAGCCTCGGAGGTAAATCTTATGTACTTGTCATTATTGATGATTTCTCACGATTTACTTGGGTATGTTTTCTTAAGCACAAGAATGAGGCATTCAAGGAGTTCAGCAAGCTCTGCAGAAAAATTCAAGTTGAGTCTCGGACTCAAATCCGGAGGATTCGAACCGACCATGGAAGGGAGTTCGACTACTCGGAATTCTCGAGTTTTGTGACAAGAATGGAATCTCTCACAATTTTTCAGCACTAAGAACTCCACAACAAAATGGAGTAGTGGAGAGAAAGAACAGAACTCTTGAAGAAATAGCAAGGACAATGATGATTGAGCACAATCTACCTTACTATTTACGGGCCGAGGTAGTCAACACAGACCAACTATACTTTGAACAGATGCCTCATCGGACCCATATCGAAGAAAACACCCTATGAGCTCTACAAAGGGAAGAAACCAAATATTTCCTACTTCAAACCATTTGGATGTAAGTGTTTTGTTCACAACAATGGTAAGGATCACCTGACCAAGTTTGATGCTCGGTCGGATGAAGGTATTTTTCAGGTTATTCTTCTCATAGTAAAGCTTATCGCATTTTCAATAAGAGAACTAACAAAGTGGAAGAAAGTATCCACGTTGTGTTTGATGAGCTTGAACAAGAAAAACCAAGTGAGTCTTCATACTCAGATTTGAAGCTCAGCAGAGAAGATGATGAAGCCGAGTTTACAAAGACTCAAACTCGGTCGGCTCATAATGAAGTCACTCGAACGAAGTGACTCGGAATGAGACAACTCGGGAGTTAGCTCGGAATGAATAAGCTAATAAAGAAGATCACTCAGAACAAGCTTCTAAAGATCATGCGGTTCAACCCACAAATCTTGTGAATTAGAGAACAGGTAGAGCATTCAAGTTCACTCTTAGTCACCCAATAGAAAACATAGTGTCCGACATCAACAAGTGGGGTAAGAACTCGTTGTTCTCTTCAGAATTTATGTGCATTCACTGCATTCATCTCATTGACCAAACCTAAGAATGCATTAGAGGCTCTAGAAGAACCCGAGTGGGTAGAGGCTATGCAAGAGGAACTCAATCAATTCGAGAGAAACCAAGTCCGGACTCGACCAAACGACCTTCGACCACCCAGTCATAGGAACCAAATGGGTTTTCAAGAACAAACTGGATGAAGGTGGGTTGGTAGTCGAAATAAGGCTAGACTTGTGGCTCAAGGTTACAATCAACAAGAAGGGATTGATTGTGGGGAAACCTTTGCACTTGTTGCCGAATTGAAGCGATTAGAATTTTGTTGGCATTTGCATCTAGCATGAATATCAAATTATATCAAATGGATGTTAAGTGTGGATTTCTAAATGGTTTTATTGAAGAGGAAGTCTATGTCGAGCAACCTCATGGATTTGAAAACTCAGAATTTTCAAATCATGTTTTCGAACTTCAAAAAGCTCTTTATGGTCTTAAACAAGCTCCCAGAGCTTGGTATGAAAAGACTGAGCAATTTATTGGTTCAAAATGATTTTAAAAGAGGTCAGATTGACAAGACTCTCTTTATAAAAACCAAGGGGAAAGATTTCCTTATTGTTCGGATCTATGTTGATGATATAATTTTTGGAGCAACTAATGAAATTACATGCCGAGAATTTTCTCGAGTTAATGAGTCGAGAATTTTAATAAGTATGATGGGAGAACTCAATTTCTTCCTTGGTCTACAAATCAAACAAGACAAAGATGGAATCTATGTCCATCAATCAAAGTATACCAAGGAGCTGCTGAAGAAATACAAACTCCAAGATGCAAAGCATGCATCTACACCCATGAGCAGACGAGTATAAAACTTGACTCGGACGACAAAGGTAAAGCAATAGATCGAAACTCTATCGAGGTATGATTGGATCTTTGCTATATCTCACGTCCAGTAGACCGGATATAATGTTCGAGTGTGTGTTTATGTGTAAGATTTCAAGCTAATCCTAAAGAATCACATCTCAATACGGTGAAGAGAATTTTCGGATATCTTGCAGGGACTCGGAACTTAGGTCTATGGTACTCTAAGGACTCGGAACCGACTCTCACTGGATACTCGGATGCTGATTACGCTGGATACAAAGTTGATAGAAAGAGCACATCAGGAGCTTGCCGGTTTCGGGTCAATCCCTAATTTCCTGGCACTCAAAGAAGCAAAACTCGGTAGCTCTATCAACTGCCGAAGCCGAGTACCTTGCAGCTGGAGCATGCTATGCACAGATTTTATGGATAAAGCAACACTTGAGAGATCTTGGACTTGACTTCAAATCAGTTCCAATCAAGTGTGATAATCAAAGTGCAATCAGCATCACCAAAAATCCGGTTCAGCACTAAAAACAAAACACATTGAGGTCGAGTATCATTTCGTAAGAGACCATTCCGAGAAAGGTGATATCAAACTTGAATTCATTCCTACTAATCTTCAATTAGCTGATATTTTTACTAAGCCTCTTGGTGAAGATCAGTTTTGTTTCATTAGGAATGAACTTGGAATGTTAAATGCATAATTATGTGCTTTCTTTGTGATTATATCTCATTGTATGATTATGTGTTATGTGTTTCCAAATTGTTAATAACCATTTGTTCAATTGATTTAATGATACTGAGCTGATAGTTATTATTTATTTCTTGTTTCCGAGTCACTCGAAATCTTATCCGAGTCAAACTCGGACGTTGAGAAAAATGGACATCAAATCTCCGGAATCATCTCTAGACGAGTGGAGAATTTCGGAATTCTTTTTCAAAATCTTTTCTCTCTCTCGGATACTCGTGATCGGACGCTAACCGTTGGATATCAAACCTCTACAAATCTAACTGTTGAAGAAGAGAACCGTCACACCGGTCTAAGGTGACTGTTGAAAGCACCAAGTCGAACAGTAATATAAACGGTGTTATGTTGAAGGACGATTTCTCTATAAATAGCACCTATTCTTCTTCATCTCGGTACTTTACAAATATTTTACTCTCTCTTTCATATTCAAAACTTCTCGCGAAAGCCTTCTACGTCTACAGTGATCTCTGGACTTCTTCAAGCGACGTAAAGATCATCTCAAGTAAGTTCGACTCGCTCCCCTCTTTTTCTACTCTTTCTCTTTCACTTTCGTCGACCTATTCTCTTCTACTCTTTCTCCAAGTCTTGTTTCTCTCATTTCTTTCAAAATGCCTAAGAGAGGTTCTCACCTCGACTTTATTGGGTCTTCCTCGAAGAAGCCCCGTACTAAAAGCCAAGAAGGCTCATTTTCTAAGCCCGTTGTCACCCAAGCATCTTGTCCTGGACGACAAGTTCTTCCCAACCACAAAATTTTCTTGGTTGGCCCACATTCAAACTACCGGCGTATATAACTATCTTTGTTTCAGCGAGTTCATCTACCCCGAACTTATTGCTGAATTCTACGCCAACCTCTCTTTCTCTCGAAGGTATACTTACTTCCAGAGTTCCGGACGTACCCGTCCGTATAGTTCTATTTTTTTCTTCTTAGGCAGACACCATGCACTCGTGTCACAATTCCACAGATCCGCAGATTCTTCTCTTTTATTTATCTTTTTGTCCGGACATCTTGTATTTTTTTGTATTCTTCCCATTTTTTGTTTTTGCTTGAAAGGTAAGGGGAGAAGAATTAGATGTATAGATGTCTTGTTTAGGGGAGTTTTTCTCTAACTCCTTGTAATTTTTATGTGAAGTAATGAAATTTCTATTTTTTCATTTTCAATACTTCGTGTGCATTATTTCGTGCTTACATGATTTCTTGCTCTATGAATTGTTATATTCTAAGTTTCTTCTCTAAGCAAGCTTTACATTTTGGTATGAGATCACTTACAAAAGTTTCCGCCCAAGTTTGTCTAAGTATGGAATGGCTTACATCTAAGTATGGAATGCCTTTCATAAAAAGGGGGACATTGTAGACTCGGACCTTCCGTATATTTATTTCCGAGTTAGATTGATAGTAGAGATTGTAGACTTAGACTCTTTTGTAGTCATTTCGAGTTCCTTCTAGGAATCGGGTTTAAAGAGTCTATCTCTAATAAGGTTTTGATTTCAAGTCATTCCATGCATCTTAGAATCTTTTCTAAGTAATAGAACCTTTACTCTAAGTGTCATAATATATTTCTCGCTTATCTCCGATTGACTTAGATTGCATACTTATATTCCGAGTGACATATCACTCAAACGTATTAAATGTATCAAACTTGTGTCCGACCTTATGATTCAAGAGTCATACTATTCCAGGTCAGATTACTTAGTTGTATAGCTTAGTCTAGATCAAGTCTGTTTACTCCGATAATCTTTATCGAACTTGATTGTGTTCTAGACCGAGATGGAATTTGAGTTATAAGGATATTAGACTCGGAAAATTCCTTTTCGTTTCGACCTAGATAATTAATCGCTTGATTATTTTATTTGTCATATTATCTCGCCTCTAATCTTGGACCAAAGTATTTTATACTTTGAAAACCAAAATTGATATGCTTTTGTAGATTATTCAATCGAGGCAATCATGCCTTTTGAGCTACAAAAGCAACGAGGCTTCACACATCAAATCACCAGCTCGAAAAGAGCCTTTTCAGCCTTCTAGTCAAAGCCCCATACATCTGCGTCGAGCCGTCTCGTTTCCGGACATGGAAAACTGCAATGCCATACTCAACGGTGGTTTCCACCTTACTTTTTCGGACATCGCCGATGGTTTTGGGATTTCCAAAGAAGTCAAGGACCGTTGTTTCAACTTTATATACCAACGGATATTTTCCGAGCGACTCGAAAATCCCTCAAGAATGGTCACAAAGGACTTCAAGCTAAAAGATGGACATAACGGCTATGTTGCCTAGTCATCTATAAAAGGAAGCCAACTTACAAGACTTGAAGAGAGAGAGCCAAACTTATTGTTAATACACGTACTTGAGCAAAGTTATTATATTCATTCTCAATCTTCCGAGCTCATATTTACTACTCGGAATCATCTCTATTTGAGATTCGAAGCAAATTCCATCATCACCCTATTCACCCCCTCTAAGGTGACTCAGCCTCTCCGAGAGCAAATTGTCGATCGAGTATTTTGACCTAATAAGGAGTCTACAAATTCTTTTTAAATGGGGTAATGGGTCGATATTGTTGATCCGAAGGAGTCGGTAATTTTTCTCTCCAAAATGGGTCGGTATTTTTGATCCAAAAGAGTCGTAATTTTTCGCTCTAAAATAGTTTGGGATTTTTTTATCGAAAGCGATCGGCATTTTTCACTCCAAAATGGGTCGACATTATTTATCCAAAGGAGTCCGCATTTTCACGCCCAAAATTGGGTTGATGTTCTTTCTCTTAATGGCCAGGTCGGTATTTTTCCGTTCATAGACTCAATCTCGCATAAAATTGGTGAGGAATGTTTGCCCAAAAGATATTTTTTCATTACGAAATTTAAAGTAAAGTAATTGACGTTATTTGGGGGGGTGTTCTCTCGTTTTTGGATTGGGGCTTATTGGAGAGAAAAATTAGGGGCTGGATCATGTAGGAGGGATTGGGGGCTTTTGGGGATTCAGGAAAATGGGGCGGGGGTCGGGATTGGAAATTTACTAAAAGGTGTTGGATAAATTCGTAAAAGATTTCAATGTGTTTTGGACAAATTAGTGTTAATTTGTGTGGGACCTCTCTCTCTCCTCTCCACTCTCTCTTTCGCTCTAATTCGCTTGCCCTCTCTCACTCTCGGTTACTCTGTCTCTTTCTTTCTCTCTCTCTCTCTCGGTCTCTCCTCCCCTTTTCTCAATCTCCCTCCCCTTTTCTCAGTCACACTCTCTCTTTCCTCATTTTTCTATCTCCTCTCGCCTTCTCATATTTTTTTAAAATAATTTTTTAAAATAAAAATAATATTTTATTTTATTTTTAAATTATATTATTTTTATAAAGAATTTTATATTTTTATATAAAAATTAATTATTGATATTATAGATGATTTTTTAAAAGATTTTGAATGATGAATTATTTAATATTTTAAATTTTACTTTTATTATTAATTTATCATTATACATTTTTTTATTAATTATAAAGTTTCTTAGGGTTACTTACAACATATCAACATATAAACTCATACGTGTTAACTTACTGAAAATATATATATATATAACTTAATATTCATTGGTTTTTAGAATAATAAAACATTAAAAATTCATATAAGATTTTATCAATTCGCTCTCTTCAAATAAGAAAAGTATATTAGGGAATCATATTATAAATATATAATGATGCAATTGTAAAAGTTTGTAATTTGAAGATTTTATAAATGATGTTTTGAATAAGAATTTGTAATCTTGTGATTTTATAAAGGCATATTTGGTTGGATGTAATCAAAGTGATAATGCAATCAAATTGGTAATGGTGATTACATTACCATGTTTGGTTACAACTTTGTAATGCAATCAAAATTATATTGTAATCACATTAACCTCTATCTATGTAATTACAATTACTTGAACATTTCCTAAACAATCATGATTACATCCATCCTTATGATCAAATTTTAACACACTTCCAATAATTCTCTTTCTCTCCCCTCTCAATTCCATATCCATTTTCTCTCTCTTCCTTGGCAAGCAAAAATTTGATAAGAAACTTTTTTTTCTTTTATTATCTTAATATATGATATAATCATTAAGAGAAAATTTTAACTTTAATATTTTGGATTTAAAATTTAACTATTCAATTAAAAAAATAAAAGAAGCTTAAATTAAAATTTTTAGATCAAATTTTTTTACTTGTTAACACTTATCTTTAATTCAATAAATATTTATCATAAATAAAATAATTTTAGTTTGTATTTTTCATTCATGGAAAAAATTCAAAACTTAATTATATGATAGAAGAGATTAAAAAAACTCAAATATAAATTTAGAGTTTAAAATTTTGTTATGTGGATAACATTTATCTTGACTACGACAAACAATTATTACCATTAGAATAATCCAATTGATTTTTGGGCAGAAAAAAATTTAAAATTAGAAAATATGATATAAAAGATTTAAAAAATCTCAAATATGATTTTGAATTTAAAATATTTTTATGTGGATAACATTTATCTTTATTACTATATTTATTGTTATTAGAATAATATAGTTAATATTTGCAATAAAATTTGATTATTTGATAGAAAATATTTTTAAAAGCTCAAATCTAAATATGTAAGTCAAATTTTTATTTAGATAGCATTTATCTCCATTACAATAATTTAATTACTAACTTTTGTGATTGAAATAATCCATTACCATTGTGATTACATTACACTTTTTATATAACCAAACATGGTAATGTAATTGTTGTCCCATTACATTGCATATCTAATTACATTACATAGTTGATTACATTACACCCCTATTACATTACATCCAACCAAACGCCACATAAGTGTTATCCTCGAGTTTACATACTTAAAATGTCGGGATAATAGTTATTTCCCGTTCAATCTAACATTTTAACATTTTAAAATAAAAACAAAGAATTATTTTATTTTTAGAACAAATTATTTTTTTCAAAAATTATTTTTCTTTAGATAAAAAATTAATTATTTATATTATAGATAATTTTTTAAAATAAAATTTTATCAACTTGATCATTTCAAGAAAGAAGTATATTAGAAAATCATATTATAAAAATATATTGAAGATAATTGTAAAATATTGTAATTCAAAATTTTATAAATGATATTTTGGATAAGAGTTCATAATCATGTAATTTTGTAAGTGATATCCCAAGATTACATTGTTAAAATGTTAGGTTGAGTGATAAAAACTTTATTATCCTGACATTTTAATTACAAATTATTATTCAAAATATAATTTAAAAAATATTAAATTATAATTTTTTATTGTATTTTTATAATGTAATTCCCTACTATAGTTCTCTTACTTGAAAGGATCGAGTTGATAAAATCTTAAATGAAATTTTTTATTTTTTATTATTCTAAAAATCAATGAATATATATATATATATATATATATATATATATATATATATATATATATATATATCCTAGGTTAATGCATATGAATTTATATGTTGTAAATAATACTAATAAATACTCTAACTACTAAGAAATACTTATAATAGTATTTTAAAAAGAAGCGTAAATGAATAATAAAACTAAAATTTAAAATATTAAATAATTTTATCTTTGAAAAACTTATAAAAACTTATCTATAGTATAAATAATTATTTTTATCTACAAAATACAATATTCTTTATAAAAATAATATACTTTAAAAATAAAAAAAGTTTCTTTTCATTTAAAAAATTATTTTGAAAAATTATGTGAAGGAAGATGAGAGAGAGACATAGAGAGAGAGAGAGGAAAATAGAGAAAGTGAGTGACTGAGAGTGAGAGAGGGGCAAGTGAATGAGAGTAAAAGAGAGAGGCCCACACAAATTAACATTAATTTGTCCAAAAAAAACATAAAGGTCTTTGACAATTAACCAACACCTTTTGATCAATTTTCCATCGGGATTTAGGTATTTGGGGGTAATGAAAGAAGAGACAAAATAAGGGGTATGATTGGGTGGTCAAGCAAACGGGTTGGGGACTTGGGATTTTTTTGGAGGGGGACTTCAGGAGTTAGGAAAAATTTTGGGATGAGGGGGTTGGGGGTAGGCGGCGGAAAAATTTAGGGATTGAATATTTTGGGTTTGAGTCGGATAATTCTTTTTTAGTTGGAGTCGTTATTTTTTGAGTTGGATTTTTTGAGTTGTGTCGTCTTAATTTTTAAGTTGGGAGTCAAGGAACACAAAGTCTAGAGTTGAAAATTGGATCCGGAGTCGGGTTCATGTAAAAAGATCGAAAAAATTACAAACAACTATAATTAGCATGTATGTGTTAAAAAGTCGTGTTTTTACCTCTACAAAGGGATGTTCCCTTGGAGATTGATGTCCAATGACAAATTTGCGTACGAAAACCAAAAAGTCGCATTTTACCTTCACAAAGGGATGTTACCTTGAAGATTGACATCCAATGACAAATCAAGCATATGGGAGCTAAAAAGTCGCATTGTTACCTCCACAAAGGAACGTAGGAGATTGACATCCAACGACAAATTAGCCTACAAGAGGTAAAAAGTCGCGTTGTTACCTCCAAAAATGGACGCTCCCTCAAATATTGACGTCCAACAACAAATTAGCCTACGGGAGCTAAACAATCTCTCTTCCGCCTCCACAAAGGGATGTTCTTAGGAAGCTGTCGTCCATCGCAAACTTTTCATTTTTAAGCCTATGGAGTTGTGACAATGGCACTCGCCATGGGCAACTTGCGATCCTAACTGGAGGTTAGGAGGGCGTGTTCTCTGTGTGATATTCCCTAGGGAGAATCATACACTTTTAAGCATACGGGAGTTAAAGGTCACGTAAAAACCTACAATGACACCGCCATGGGCACTCTTAACTCGTAGACTAGGAGGTCGTGCTCTCGTTAGATGTTCCTGAGCGAGAGTTGCACTTTCAAACCTACGGGTACGGGAGTTTGAAAAGTCGCGTCAGACCCACAAGGACATTATCATGGATAAATTCATACTTTTAGTTTACGGGAGCTAAAAGGCCACTAGCTTTTGCCACAAGCCAAACACTACACTTTCAGCCCAAGGGGCTAAGAGGAAGGGTTCCGCACAAAAATCAAAACCTCAAAACAAAACCGCAAACCGATCGAAACGAACTATTTATTTTGTTAATCAAACCGGTTAAATTTTTCGGTTAACCGAACCAGATGAACCGATAGGATATCCCGAGAGAGACTTTTGAACTGTCATATTACACTTGATTCACTTATTCTATACTCCTATGAGAAAAAAAGGTAATCTTTCTATGGTGTTGAAAACCATACAAATCCCCAAAACCTCCTCCATACACTTCGAGGAGGATTCTCCTCGACTTTCCACCTTCGATCGATTAAATTAAGAGTAGAAGGGGCATTCGTCGAGATCCAGCCTCGAGGGCATGCCTTTTTGGAGGACAAAGCGAGCGCCATGAAAAGCCCGACAATTCGAGTCTATTCACCAGAGCCCGGGACAATAAATCCGTTCTCTTTCATACATCATTACACGTCGCAAGTTTCGCTCTGCCGTAATGTGTTTAATAGAAGTATATTCTTTTAAAAATTCAGAAAAAAAGAAATAATACTATTGGATGAGCCTAAAAGAAACAAAAAAAAAAAAAGAATGCTATCATGATTCAAAATAGTGAGTCACCCATTTGTCGTATCCCAATCGTGACACACACATTACTCAACGGTTAGATTATGAAATCATTTTGTTATACCATCAATTTAGGTTTTTAAAATCACACGACATATTATAAAAGTGATACACCAAAATTTTAATGTAGTTTTTTTAAAAAAAAAAAAATTCTAACTAAGCTCCCGAAAATCTCATCAAATGAATATAAGGAGACTTGCGGCTCCCGGGGATTCGCAGCCGCAACGCGAGGAATCCTCAAAAGCTCGGATGCCACTTGCGCCACGAGGCATTTAGCCTTATACAGTTATATGATAGGGAGTAATAACTTTTCTCAAGTATGCACCCTATTTCCTTTTCTATATGATCTATTTGGGATGTTGATAATATATTAGTAGATCTAACGGAGGTCCTTTTGTCAAAAAAAGTTGATACTGTTAGTAAGCAACCAATCTGAACATTCTAACTAAGGTAGGAAACATGTTCGATTCTATTGCCTATGTGAGGATCATGCCGGTGAGCTCTTTGTAATAACAGTTGCGCTCTATTGTGATGAGGTAATTGATATGCATATCAATGGACGACCATTAAGGCCCATTATCTCGACTAAATCAGACTCCCACTCATCCGAAAAAGGTTATTGGATAAGTGGGAAGGTTGAACAAGTTGAGATTGACTCAACTCCTCAACTATGGAAAGTAGAGTTTATGCCTCATATTAAACTGTAATTGTGAAACATAGAAAAGAGGACGTGAGATTAAATTAAGAGAGAGTATCAGTTGCTCTTCTCGGACTCTCTCTCTAGAATTCCTCAATTACTCCCTCACATAAATTGTTATCAAAGTTAACGGGTTTGAAGGCGTCACTATCCATCGGTGACTCTAGTAGCCACCAGCGTTCTATGGGTCATGTTCTACCGAGGAGAAAGCATACAAGTGGAATCTCAACACTTCGAGGACTTGCAAGATCGTGGAGCTCTAACCAGAAAATCAAAAGCTTCCGCGTATTCGAGGTATACTCTAATGTACCAACACATATAAACTCTTTTCTTGCATGAATAAAGCCTGCCGCTACAAAATATTACTTCATAATAACATCATTATATACAAGTGAGTTCTCGTTCAACGTCTCTTTTTCCAAAAATATAAAAATTTAAAAATAATGTTATAAAATAAAAGCATTTATAATTAAAAAAATCATAATTTTTTTGACCTATTAACATATATCCCAAAAATTTAGTGAAATAAACTATTTCACCGTTATAAATTCAAATGATGTTTACCCTTTCTTCTTTTTCCTAATTCATATTACTCTCTGCATTTTACAATTCATATCACTTTAACTAATTTTTATTATTTTACAGTATTTATTATTTTACAATTCAAATAACAAATTAATTACTAGTTTAGTAATTTATCCTTATTAATTATTTATTGAAAAATGATAAAAAGAGAAAGTGATGACATATTTTGGTTTTCCCTTGTTATACTAAAATGACATATAATGTAAAATCAACGGCATATAAACTTTCAATTATTGATGCAGCATAATCAATTGGACAAGTAATTAACTGTCAGGTCCCATATGTAGGGTTGAAAAACAACTTGATGTATAAATTAGTATGAAGGCGTCACAGTTATCTTGAAAGGGTGAAATTAAAACAACTATTTGTCAAAATCTTATGTGGTTATATGCAACGACCTCTTTGTTTTCTAACTCAATGTGGACGTATACTCTTATTTAGCCATTCTATAATTAATGCTCCTTAAAATAAGTGTCATTTGAAAACTAAGAGTTTACTTTTATTTTTTTGGATGAAAGTTTTTATTTTTTAATGGAACTCATATTTAAAAGAGGGAGTAAAAGGCATCAAATCACATGTGATGAAAATAATAAATTCAGAGCAATGCAGCCAAATGGACGAAGTACGCTGGCGCTGATTATTTTATGACAATTTTAGTATTATTATTATTATTATTATTATTATTATTATTATTATTATAACGCAATTATTGTCTTAGGTTGGGATCTTGTTGTTATATCAATTCGTTAATCAAATTGATTTTTAAATCTCCACCAACCCCTTCCCTTAGCATTGGCAAAGTTGACTAATATTGGAAGAGTGGTTAATGATTGGGGTTAGCTAAAGTGCCCTCCCATTATCGCCATGGGTTCCCTGAATACTTTATAATAAATTTTAATTGAGATTAAAGTTAATTATACCCCTTTCGTTTTAAAATTTCATTAAATTAAAACAAGAATTATTTTCTTCACAAACAGTAAACTCTTTTATGAGTAACAATTTTGTACAACGGAAGCAGGAGTAAAACCAGCAAAATTAACGTAATACTCTATGATCTAAGCATTAAAACTATTGTATGCCCCTATTTTACAATCAATTAGGGAGTGACTCAAATTCTAAGTTAAAAAAACTTAAATTTTAAAAACAAACTTCATTAAAATTATTCCATACTATCAAATTTTAAGAAGTTTGAAATGAAACACCATTGCGTAAAATATCTCAATTGCCACAGCTAGAAAAGACAAAAATGAAAAGGCACCAACTTCACTATTAATTTTACAACCACTCTGATACACTAACTAAATACATATAAAATCATAAAAATAAGGTGTTTTTGATTAAAAATTTAAAGCAACCCATTCTAATGAGTTGATATACTTTTAGTATATTTTTCAATAATAAAATAATTTTTTTGTCAATTTTAACTAAACCCATCCGATACAGTTGGATCAGATCTTATCCTTCGCTAGTCAACAATTTAAACTTCGGTTAAGTACGCCTTCTATGAAGATAGTTAAACAAATATACATTACAATTAAATACAAAAAAGTAGCAGAAAATACTGGTAGAGATTGTTACCTTTGAAAGGGATAATGCCCATCTCAAGAAGCCTATCAAACTGAGTGTAACAAAACAAACAGCAAACACCGGCAGGCCAAAACACCACACCTGGAACCCTGATATCCTTAGCAACGTCAAAGGTGAAATGCATCGCTAGATCAGAAACTATGCACGTAACTGGGGGCACCCCCAACGACGCCGTATTGTTCAGTTTATCAAGGAGCTCCCTGAAGGGCTTAGCGCAGGTAGTCTCTATCGCCACGCACAGCTCTTCGGTGTCCTGGGTCACATCCGCATCAACTGGGCCAGGGAGCCCATCGGGTATGGACTCGAACCGGAACGAGGGCAGCCCAGAGAGAGAGTCGGGTCCACCGGCTCGGAGGAGGCGGCGATGGTTGTAGTGGGTGTTCACGAAGGTGATGTGGAACCCGGCCCGAGAGTGGAGGAGCTTGGCTAGCTTCAGCATGGGGTTAATGTGGCCTTGGGCTGGGTATGGGATGCACACTGCGTGGGGTCTTGGCTCCGCCATTCTAGCTCTCGATCTCTCTCTTTTTCTCTAGGTGCGTGCAGGTGTATGTCAAAGTACAAGCTAGTTCCTGCGAGCTTTATAAGAATATCTAGTGGGGAATATCTAGTCAAAACCACCAAGGTGTATGTACGGGGAGTTCAAAGAATATCACATTCTTGGACTTTTTACTGCACCAAAAAAAAACGTTTTTGAACTTTTTTTTGGAAAGGGATAATAAGCACACTAACTAATAGGTTACCCTTTACACAAGGGTTCTAACTAAATTGTCCTCTATTAAAGTAGAATGGCAAATACGAAAGTCAAATTTTTCAATCCAATCATCAGCTCTATTACCCTCAAAGTATGGATATCTTATAATAACTTGGCTGTAGCTTCGAAGTAGCATTGAATATCTTAAAGAAGTGTCCGAATCTCTTAGGGAACCTGAATTTTTCCACGAAGTGCCTTAATGCCAAATTAATTATCCCCTTCAATTACTAGTGACCTACGATCCGCTTCAATTGCTTGCTCGCCCTCCATTACGCATAGCAGTAGCTTCAGGAACCGGTATTGAAGCTATTTGAGCTTCCGGCTTATAAAAATCTTATGTCCCGGGTTTTGATAACAAATCCACTCGTTGTTGATGAAGATTTAGATCCATTAAAATTGATTTTGATGAATCCTCCCAATGACTCCTCCCATCCGACGTGAAAATATGGGGTGGTAGATGTGGAAGAGTGAGTTGTTGATGAAGAAGTGGTTTGATTGTCTAATCTATCTCTAGCCCTCCATTCAGCCCATGCTCTTTTAGCTTTTATAATGGTTTTTACAATGTTGTATCTTCCATTATTAAAAACAATATCATTCATGCTCTTGCATATGCTCCATAGAAAATAAGCCAAACGTACCATTTATGTTGGCTTATTCAAGCTCCTAAACATATGAATAATATCAGACAATGAAATATTACTACAATGAGTAACATTAATAACCAGCCACTTATGTTGATGGGTTTTCTCCTAAGTATCAATAACATATAGGCACTGAGTGAAGACATGATCAATTCATTCACCATTTTGTTAACATAATAGACAACAATGTTCAACATTAATGCCTCTTTTCAAGAGGTTATCCCTCGTTGCTATCGAATTGTGTCATGTGCCGGATAAAAAGTTTAATCTTAGGCAGAATTTCTAAATTCCATATCCAAGCAAGCATCCCAAGAATTGTTCCGATTCGTTAAATTATGGGTATTCCAACTTGCTAATTTGGTTGTCAATATACTAGAGCTTGATAGGCCTGAGCAAACAGAATTTTTCATATCATGAGTAGGAAGTGGTATACTCTTGATTAACCAATAAATATCAGCAGGAAGAAAGGACGATAGATACTAAAGGTCCCAATCTTTAGCAATTGTAATACATTCACTAACAATTGCTTCAAGAGGCATAATATTATGAGCATTACTATCATAATATTGAAGTAATGTCAATTGTCCACACCGGATGTCGTGCTAAATATTCGTAGTTTTTCCATTCCCAATCTTCCATCTTAATCCTCTTTTAAAAAGATTTCTTTCCATCGGTAAACATTTCCAAGCCTAGAGTCCGAAGGTTTGGCTTTTTGTGAAAAAAATCAGATGACAAAGGATATTTGGGGCGCATAATTTTTGCCCAAAAATTATCACGTTCTTATAGATATTTCCATATGAGTTTGCGAGAGAAAGGCTTGATTAATCGCTTCCTTTTTCCCGAGTCCAAGTCCTCCCAATATTTTAGTTGTATAAATTTTATCCCAAGAGACAAGAGGTAAACCTTTAATATCCTTAGATTTTTTTTTCCGAAAGAACTCCTTGTTTATCTTGTCTAATGAGTTGGAAGTACTTTTTGATAACTTGAAGCATAACATGGTAAGAGCAGGCAATGATTCCAAATTGGATTGAATAAGTACAACTCTTCTCGCTTTAGAAAGTGAATTAGCCTTCCAAGATTATAATTTATCATCCGCTTTGGCTAGAATATTTGAAAAGGTATTGTTGTTGGTCCTACCTCTAAAAATTCGGCACCCCATGTATTTCCCCAAGAGTCCCTATGCGAGTATTAAAAATGGATGAAACTGCATATCTATCGAAGCTATTGCATTCTTAGAAAAAAAACAAGCACCGATTTATGGAAATTAACAAGTTACCACGATTGTCGGCAATATTTGTTCAAGATATTAGTAAGTTGAAAACACATTTCCTTATCGAGTCTTACAAAAATTGAGGCTATCATCCGCAAATAATAAACAAGGAATCTTGTGGGGAAATTTTAATTATGATTCCATCTTTTAGCTTTAATGCTACCATATGCGATCTATAAGCAAGAACATCTATACGAGAGAATGAAAAGATAAGGAGACGAATGATCCCCTTGTCTCGGCGCTCCGGAGGGTCCGAAAAGGCCACATGATTCATCATTAATAATTAATGAGTAAAAGACTACGGTAATACATTTTTAATCCAATTAATCCAAGTGTGGTGAAATCCCAATTCTCTTAGGCAGGCAAAAATAAAATCTCATTCAATTCTATCATATGCCTTTTTCATATCCAACTTGAATCCAATATATGCCTGCTTCCCTTTCATATTCCCAATCTTGTTAATAATTTCATAAGCCAAAAGAATAATATCATGGATATTTGTATTAGGTACAAAGGCACTTTGATAGGGACTGATAATTCTTTACAAAATAGGTCTTAGTCTATTAATAACAATAACTTTAGAAATAATTTTGTAAATACTTGTTGCATAGACTAATTGGTCTAAAATTTTCCGTAACCGAATGGTTTGGCACCTTTGGAATAAGAGCTATAAAGGTGTGATTAATTTCTTTAAGGAATTTGCCTTTGTTAAAAAAATCTAAAACACGACTAATATATCTTTACCAATAATATCCCAAAGATGTTGAAAAAACACTGCCCCAAACCCATCAAGGCCTAGAGTTTTAGATGGATTCATTTGAAAAACAACGGTTATAACTTCTTTAGGTGAGATCGATGCAATAAGTTGGTTATTATATGCATCGGAGATAAAAGGTACCATATTAACATTGATAGGACTAGAACCATCCCTTTGTGAGAGAAATCTATTAGTGAAATCTGTAATAAATTTATATTTAATAATGTCTTTATCATGTGTCCAAACTCCCGATTCATTTTTAATTTGCGAGATATTCATTCTTTGTTTCCTAATAGTACAATATCTATGAAAGAATGTAGAACTACGATCACCTTTGGTTAACCATTCTTTCCTATAAAACTTGCCCTAATATTTTTGATTAAATATTAGTAGTGTCTTTCTTTGTTTAATCAATCTTGAATGCCAGTTCAGCAACTATAAAGAGTTCCTTTCCACATGCTCAGGATAATTATTACAAACATTTTTTGCCCCCTTTTCCAGGTTCACTTTAATATTTCTCAACTTGCAAACAATTTTGAACACACTAGTTCCTCTATGAGTAGTATGCCATTGATCTTTGATTAATTTTTTTGACCACATCATAATTAGGCCAATTAATATGAAATTTGAAATTCCTTCGCCATCTTTTGGGATCCGTAATAAGGAAAATATAACTATGATTAGAACAAGAAAAAGACCCATGGGTAACTACAAAGTTTGGATATAGATTCATCAAATCCCTATGTGCTACCACAATCTTTCATAGATAAGTTGACATCTTACAAATTTTTTCCGTGTAAAAATCCTGCCTAAAAGGTATACTTTCCCCCTTAAAGTACTGATAAAGTTTCTTAATCTTTGTACTTTAATAAGAGGTATTGTTTGTCCACCCATTTTTCATTACAATTTTCCAATTCATTGAAATCCTCCATAATGCAACAAGTTATATAACAAGATTATTAAAATCCTAGAATTGATTCCAAAAATCATCTTTATCGATAGCCTGAACCGGTCTATAAATTCCTAAAATAATACAATTCTTTTGAATTACTTTATCAATTACATGCAAATGAATGGTTCGTTGGTCTTTCAACACAACATTAGTTGTAATATTAGTTATGTTCTATAATAACCATAATCCTCCACAATAATTAATTGGATGAACAAAATCAAATTGATCATATCCTAAAGATGATATTATTTTCTATGAGTTGCATAGTCATTGTCTCAACAAGGAAAAGTATATCCGAGCGTAATTGATTTTTTGTTTCTTCGCACAGTTGAACATTCCAAACAACTATTTTCATATTGAACGTAAAAAACCCAACATCCCCTCAATATTGGGATGCAAATCCAAAAACGAACAAGCATCAATCCCTTCCCACTCATTACTTGTAAAACCCAAGTAAAAAAATTCAAAAACCAGCTCAAGAAAACCATAGTTTAAAGCACAAACCCATATGATCCTAACCGAACATTGAATAAATAGTAAAAAATCTGAAATAAAACATTAGTAACTTCATAAAACATAAACCAAAAAACTGAAAATACCATGTCTATACAAGACATAAGACATAGATCAACTCAAACCATAACCCATCCATACCATTATTGCAAAAACCCAACAAAATTCCAAAAGTCTTCTGCTCCAATATAACGCTCTCCTCACCAATATCCAAGAAGAGAACCAACAAAAAATAATAAATAGTAATTTACTTGGCAAATTTCAAACCCTTTTCAAGGTAGTCGGAAAAAGAGCCTTGGGAGGTTCAAATAAACCTGAACCTCCTCTAGAGAATGCAATATTAAAAGGGAACCATATAGAACCTTAAACAATAAAAACATCCAAAAAGCCTTGATCTCCTAAAACATGATTCCATTATCCTTTGGCCTTCAAAAGTTCTTCCAAATCCAATTATATGCCATATGAAAAAATCCAAAGCAAAACCCATTGTCAAAAACCTTTGAGATACTAGTATTCTAGAGAAATAGCCAACAAACCAAAACCACCAAAGTAGACCCTCAAACCCAAAAAGAAGGAAGAAAGACTTCGCGGGGGCGGGGGAGGGGATCAGAAAGGAATAAGTCTCAAAGATGCAGAAATTATCATCATCGCCTTTGACTTTACTAGGCAGCAAAAACCTTAATGCCTTCCAACCCAAAAAGGGAGTAACCATTAGGCAAAAACTGCCACCATAGTAAAAAGTCTTACCCTCATTCGAACTAATCATAAGTATAATACAATTAGTATTAAAGATCCAGTACTTCTAATTATAAAACTTGGTGCATCCAAAGGAACGACAAAAATCATAAGAAAGACACCATAACCTCCTATCTCAGAACGAAAATGAATAGCTCTAACAAAACACCTAACAGTCCTCAACATAATACAAATTAAAATCCTTTGACAAAAATAAGTGCAGGAAAGAATACCAAAACATACTCCAAGGGAAATACAATAGTAATAAAGCTACTAGAAAAATAAATAGAAAACCCCAAAGGATCTTGCCAAAAAAACAGGGAAGACTTGAAGAAGGAAAAAAGTAAGACCTAGCTAAAGAATCCCACAGCAGAGAATAGAAGAGACAAAACAAATCAATGGAAAGGGAAGGAACTGACAGCCATATAGCAGGGTGAACTTCCAGTAGAGAAGCAAATAACAAAGCAAACCCACAAAGAAAGTAGCAGTAAATGGCCAAGCATTGCTAGAATACAGAAACCAAAGAGGAATGATAACAAACCCACCACCAAAATTCAAAGGAAAAAACGATAATAATCATAAATAGATAAGAACTTCCTTTGATTAAAAACCCGGAGGAAAAAGGATAAAAAGAATGAAAGAGTAAAGAAAGAACAAAAACCAAAAAAGAGTGCAGGTGGAAAATAACCTCAGTACAACACAGAGAGAAACATCAGCAAAAAGGAAAAATTGAAAACATAAGGCTTCATTGATAAATAGCAGAAGTAAAAGTAGTACATAACTCCCATAACAAAATGCTCATCACTTAAAAATAAAGTGCAAGGAACCTCCACAACCACCCACAACAAACAACAGCCTAAAGAAAATAACCCCAAGTAGGAAAGAGATACATCCATAACAAAAAAAAAAAAAAAAAAAAACCAACCAAACAAACATAGCAAAAAGTGACCTTTCCAAAATAGAACCTGCAGACACATAAGCTCAGATTAGTGATGAGAGAGAAATCTATCTAATTCTTTGGAGCAGGTGAGGAGAACTCTTCCTCATCCTTTTTCATTATATGCTTCTTAGAGGAATCCGAGGAAAAAGCAGACCCATTCCCATCCTCCTCATCCTGAAAAACATCCTCTCGAGACAAATTACCATTATCCTCCAAAAAGTCAACCTCCATTTCTAAATTTTCAACAAAATTAGGGGAAAGTTGTTCCGCCAAGAGGGGATTATTGTCCTTAAAATCAAGAGAAGTAGGACCCTAAGGCATAGGCAAAATGCCTCTGTCCAGGTCATTAGCAATAACCCGTATCCTCTTATAAAAGTCAGAAAAAGTATGTAAATGTCAGAAAAAGCAAGAGTCATAGTAGAGGGATCCAAATGAGGATTCATGTTAGCATTACCAACACCAAAATCCCCCAAATTAGCATCAATACTAAGAGAATAAGAAGCAGGTAATTAGGGGGTAATCACTTTATCATTATTAGAAGATGAAGGAACACCATAATCCATCTTAAAAGTCCTCCCCCTTTTTTGGGAGAAACTCTTATCCATTTTTCCTTCACAGAATCAGTAAGAGGAGAAGGCTAGCAATCAGAAGAGCTACCCTTACCAATAACAGAAAACCTTGACTACTAAATTTTTCCACAACAACCTCGATTTTGGAATCAACCGGAACATTTGGGCAAGACTCAAGAAGATGCGATTCACACCCATAGAAAGCACAGACCTCATGAAGGCCTTCATAAGTCAGCGAGAGAATCATAGAGAACGAAGAGACCTCAACACTAATAGCACCCTAAAAGGCTGAGAAACATCCACATTAACATAGACTCTAGCAAATTTTTCTTTTTGCTAGAGTAAAGTATGATGATTAAGCCTAAAAACCTCCCCCACAGAATTTCGAAGAATTGATAGTGATTCTAGATTCCAAACTCCCAAGGAAGTCTTAAAATACGGATCCACTGATCAATTCTATCAATTGTGATGGCATAAGGATCGAAAAAGGGGCCTAAGGCCTAAGAACAAGATTCAACCCCTGAACAAACCAGGGCCTATTAGACCAAACAAAATTCTTATCCTCAATATTAGCAAACTGAAAGAGAAAAACTACCTGTTCCCCAAATCAACATAGTCCACAACCCCTTTGACAAACTTCCAGTCAATTTTACTTTTCCCTTTAACATGTAGTGGAAGAGATTCCCCCTAAAGTTTCCCTAAAAGACACAAAGCCTTAAGCAGCTAGAAGTTAGACAAAGAGAAGGAAGGAGGAGGAAGGGGGAAATAAGAGGTTAGACAAAGAGGTTAGTCACTTGAGAACCATCCTTTACCTTATTCGACTAATTATTCCCACCTCCCGTGAGGCAAATACCAGGTTCCTGCTCAGTTGTGGAAGATCGAACATCATGTGGACCCTTCATGCCCAACTTAACCTTATTGAAGAAAGCCAGAACAAAGGACGAAGTAGAGTTGCTCGAATGGTTATGAACGCTTCCAGCTAGCAAATTTGTAGTTAGAAGTTGGGAAGTAGAACTAACAAAGGAATTCTTGTCTGAATCGTGTGGAAAGCCATGAGTGTTATCAGAGGGAGTATGGAGGGAAACAAACATGAGCAGAAAGAAACTCAGAAGAACGTGAGATTGGAGAGGTGTAGGAAAGTGAACAATTAAACCCTTTAATTTATAGATCCATCGAAACCAACAGCAGGGAAAGGGAACCACGCAAACTAGAGTGAACCATAACGGAAGTTAACAGTGCAGAACAGTAACATGAATAGTGAAAAAACCCCAAAACCAAACCTTCAGAGAAGAAAAATCGAGAAGAAACTGATAAGGACCCAACGAAGAATCGAGAAGAACCAACAAAGAAAAGGGATAATTAAATAAAAATAAACTCTGACAAGAGGAAATGACATACCTAAGAGATTAAGTAAAAACTCAATCAAAAACCAGTGGAAAGAATTGTTCAACCAAGGAGACCCTTGATTAGGCCGAGAATCACCATCAAAATACAGATCTGAAAGCCAAATCTCGAACACTGACTCAGAATGGGTCTCTGCACTATAGTACTTGCTATGAACAATGTCGAAGGTGATGTAGAAGGCCGATCTGATTTCATCATAACCATATCTTGCAAAATCAGTCGTAATTACTTTTGAAACACCAAATCTAAACGCAATAGGGGAAACGCAATCCCACCAACGAAAATCATCATGAATAGGAGAGGAAAACACGGGATTCTGATCTAATTTAAGAGCAAAACGAGGATAGCAAAGTAGCTAGAAGACTGAAGAAGAATCGAGAAGCAAGGCAAGGGATGGCATTAAGGGAGAAAGACAAGGGAGTTTGGAGGCTTCTTTTCTTTAGGGTTACAAAACATCAGAACATGTCTCACGAGATATCCTTCTCTCTCTAGACAGGCTTTACTACATCCTTGGACTAGAAGGTGAGTAAAATCCTTAAACTTTAAAATAAAATAAATATTATTTAATTTATTTAAGGGGGTGTTTTGTTAGAGAACATTTGATTTTCTAAAAAAATGTTGGTTTAAGGAGAATAATTTTTATCACATATTTTGTTTGCTGTGTGGTAGAAAAGAAAATAATTTTAAGAAAAACTACCTTTAAATTCAAGTAAAATCAGTAAGCCTTCAGTCAATTTTGGTTAACTATGTGTTTTAAAGAAACTCTTAAATAAATTAAAATTCACTTAAAATTATATCAAATTTGAACATCATTTTGTTATTCAATGAAATATTTTGATTAGTCTTATCAATTCGGGTGGGTGAGTTAAATACCGATCGATTATATTCGAGTTTAGGTAAAATATTGGTCAAGTGTATTTCGAGTTCGGGTAAAATACGTGCGGGCGTATATCAAGTTATACAAGTTACACACCAATCCAACGGGTTGAGAATCTATTTGTATCGGTTATTTTTCTTTTATCAATTATAAAAAATCTAACACATTTTTTGCTTAAAATTGTCAATAGTTCTACGAAAAGACTTACCATTTGTATTTTCTAAAACGAATATTCAAAAATATTAAAAAGTTTCTTGTAGTATTTGTGTAAGGATCCTATTGAGTCGATTGGCTTGATCACTTGATATGTTTAAATGAGGTCAATAAGAGGTTCGATAAATAATGGATTGGATACACTACTATAAGAACCACTTTTAACGATGGTTAAAAACGACATGTAACTACGGTTAACCTGGCATCGTGTATGTGGGCGTTGTTGTATATACCACATTTGATCGCGGTTCAAAACCGTAGTCATAGGTCACTATATGACGACGATTTATATGGAAAAACCGTAGTCATAGGCTCTATAACGACGAATTCATCATCTTATGAACCATCATCATAGGCCTTCCTCTACGGTTGATAAAAATATTTACAAAGCACCTATGACGACGGTTTAGATGAACGAACCATCATCATAGATAAGTATACGACTACGGTTCGGGTGAAGAACCATAGCCATAGGCTCCAACCGAACCTTTTTACTACGATTTTTTCTTAAGAACCTTATTAATAAGTTTGATTTTTTAATAAGTTTTTTTGTATTTGTTGCCCTTTGTACAAGTACAAAAATCATATACAAACTTACACATATACAAACCACAATTCAATACACTCTACACCGGAATATATACAAAACAACATACTCATCACATTTTGTATATGGTATAAAAACAGTGTAAAAATATACATACCTATGTACATATATACCTATAACTACACGACTACTAAAATCACAAACTTGACCAATCAACTAATGAAGAATAACCGTAAATATATACGTATTTTTTTACGATTATATACAAACTCTACCCAACCTTGTATTAACTTGTTGAGCACTTCATGTGTATAGGGAGTGGGTGGCTTCTTTCCTAGGAAATATTGTAATCAATGCTGTAAATAAAATATTAATTAGGTCAAGTGCAAGTGTTAATCAAGCTGAGAAAAGAATATAATCAATTACAAGTGCAAGTATTACCACTTTGGGACTAGAATTTAAATCGAGTTCGGTCACAATCTCTTTCATATATTGGAAAATATAGAAGCCGCACTCCACGTTACCCGGTTGTATATGGCACTACAATAATAAAATACATTCCCAACATAGAGAATTAATTAGTATTTTATGTAGCTAGCAAGTAATACTGAATTGAAAAATAATTAGAGTAAATTCTAATAACCAAGAGAACCTCACCTTGACGGGGACAATTAGAGGTCTGTGATTTCTTCACTTGTTTATCTTTGACGCCTCTGCAATAATAATAATGGAGTATAGTACTATTTTTCAATCGAAAAATAAAATTCAAGTTAGACATACCATTGAACGATTACTAACTAACAAAACAAAGCATAAAATAATTAAAAGTATGAACTCACGACTCGGCGATGTCCTTGATATCTTCCCTTACGTCACCACCCGGAGAATTAAGCCGGTAGGCTATATTAGCCCTTCGATATAGGGTAGCAAGCACGCAATGGTGGCTACGTAACCACAAATAACACATTTTAATATAAGTATATATAACATCATATAAAACCATCATCAGTTAATTATTTCATTATTTGTACACTTATCTCTCATTGAACGTCGTCAAGTACCATGTTTTATCCTGCACGTGAATGTTTCATGACATCGAAGATATAGGTGAATCGTTATTCACGATTCAGCCCAACTCCTTGAATAATGGAATTAGGGTTTACAAACCGAATAAAGTCCTTCCTAATCTCGTGCGACCACCTTATATATTAATTGTATGTAGTTAGAAATTGAAATTAATAGTAAAAAAAGAACTAATCATGAATATATTAACTCACATCATGCCAAGCATAATAGCGGATACATTGATAACCTCCATGTGCACAATTACGACATGTCATCCAGGAAGACACAGACCGACATATCTACTTCATGTTGCCCAAACACATGACTCGACGCGCTATAGATGAACAGTTCCTCCGGTGACAAAGTCTTCACATAATTTTCCGGAGTAGCACACCAATCTGTGCGGGACTCTTCAATGGATGTGAGCGGAGACTTCTTCGGACGACGAATGGGTGCCACCGAACGTTTGCTTGTGTCACTGGCGCCCTTCATCCCACTCTTGGATTTGTCCCCGATATCCTAATGAATAATCAATACAAAAATGAGAAATATATATACGTGATATTCACAACAAGCAAAATCTAATATTTTAAATAAAAATGAATTACCGTAGAGAGGATGACCAAAATCTTGGGCCAACGAAGAAAAGCGTTAATTGCGTCGTCAACAGTATGGAGGTCCGGTCCCCGATTGGCAACTCGCATTCGCCTTTTCCATGCACGACCTCTTTCACACTCACCCTCACCCTCACCTCATTAGTTGCAAGGGCTGCCCTGTGATCGACAATATCCGACCTCCATGGGAAAACAACACCCAATGCCACAACATGCTCTAGGGGAGGGTGATGAGAAGCTAGCTTGCACTTTGATGGCTGCATAAGAATAAGTATAACAATTACAATCATGGGATCACCTTTGACATAGAAGTTAAATAACCTAAAAATCTTGAAAAAAACGGACGAGTTTACCCTTAAAAGTAAACATTTTCCCGGGATAGCGGCCCTCATCCGAAACAACAAAAACATACTAAATAAGTAATTACTCAATGGTCACACGCCGGAGTTACGCAACAACCACACAATATACACCATTCATTAAACAAGATTATACACCAATTAGTAAAAATATAGACATGCATGTAAATAAAGGCACTTATCCGAAACAACAAAACATCCACTATAAGTAATTATTCAACAAGATTATACATTAATTAGTCAAAATATAAACATGCGTGTAAATATAATTATGTTGTAAAATTTGAATTAGCTCCGCCTGAACTTTGAATTGATCGGCGAGTGAGCTCGCATTCACGCCGACCGGTGTGTGAGGTGATAATGGCATACCCATGTTGGTGATGAAGTAGAACTCATCCAGGCCTCCATCTCTCGCTAACTTTGCAGCCATTTGGGACATTTAGGTTTGTTGGAACTCAATTATGGACTGTTGGGACTCCATTTGGGATCTCATTTGGGCCATTTCGGCTTTCATATACATTTAGCTAGAATTGACGGGGCACTTCTTCCTAGCCCCAAAGTGCTCAACTATCCCTACCCGCCCAACGACGACTCGAATATGATCGGGATGCTCACCTCTTTCTAGGTCCAAGGCTACCTTGTCCATCCTCCCGGTGGTGTCGGCGACTTCGGAAGTCGATGTCTATGACAAAGACTCCTATAAGAAAAAAATATTATCATTTGATTAATTCATAAATTTTTAAACTGATAAGTTCTCAAAATAAATAAAGGAAATAGTAAAAAACTCATGAGTGGCTGGACAACATGCCTTCTTCATCGACCGTAGTGATGGTTCCATCTTTCTTCTTTCTTCCATCGACCCACAGCTCGTCCCTATCGATAACTCGTAGACACCTAAAAAGTGTCGTCCTTTATCTCATTATTTCTATATTTTGTTTTGTTGGCCCGATGATAATATGAGTCTTATTAGTGGATTTGGACCTCGAACTCGATCGATAAGTGCAATAAGCCAGTAAACCACAAAGAACCCCCAACGCCACTTAAATAGCCTTTTTGCCTTGGGTCGGTCCACAAATCCTTTTTCTTTCTGGATCGTCAAAGAGCCGGGCCGAGCCTTAAGAGATTACCGAGTCCCATGATGTGTGCTGGGAATTTCCAACCGCGAATACCGCATTCAACTTTTGTTCAAGTCGGACAAGGAGCTGAAGACCTGAAGACGACATTGAAGCATTGCATTTCATGATCGGGAGCATCAAAGTGCTACGTTTTGAGCTTCACGAGACAGCCCATACGAGGCTAGAAGCTCTTTCCCCCAACCTACGTCATGAGGCTGGTGCCCGCCTTCTAGAAGCTTGGTGGAATGCTGCGTTTTGGGCTTGGAGAGTCCTCGGAGATAGAACTAGGGACGAAACCCTAGGAGGATCCGGTTGGCCGCGCCGCACCCCTCTTTTAACTCGGTTCTATCTAGTAAACGTAATTACCGAGGCAACTCGGAATGTTATGACTTAGACCGAACAAACTCAAGAACCAGCTTAGAATGCTAAAGATCAAGTCAATGAGACTCATCAAGATCAACCAACCGAAGATCGGACTGTTCAACCAACAAACTTGGTAAATCAAAGGACATGTAAAGCTTTCAAATATGCATCTAGCCACCCACCCGAAAACACACTTTCGACATCAACAGTGGGGTAAGAACTCGATCTTCTTTGCATAATATGTGTGCATTGTCAGCATATCATTAATAGAACCCAAAAATGCACTAGAAGCCCGAAATGAGCCTGAATGGGTAGAGGCCATACAAGAAGAGCTCAATCAATTTGAAAGAAACCAAATCTGGACTTTGACCAAACGACCATCTAACCACCCAGTCATAGGAACCAAATGGGTTTTCAAGAACAAACTAGATGAGGAAGGGTTGGTAGTTAAAAATAAGGCTAGATTTGTTGCCTAGTGTTATAATCAAGGGAAGGAATTGATTGTAGGGATACCTTTGCACCTGTTGCTAGGATTGAGGTAATCGAATCCTATTAGCATTTGCATCTAGCATGAACATCATGCTTTATCAAATGGATGTCAAAGGTGTTTTTTGAAGAAGAAGTCTATGTTGAGCAACCCCCGGATTTGAAAACTCGGAATTTTCAAATCATGTTTTTAAATTACAAAAGGCTTTATATGGTCTTGAACAAGCTCCTAGAGTTTGGTATGAAAGACTAAGCAGTTTCTTGGTTGAAAATGATTTCAAAAGTGGTCGATTGACAAAACTCTTTTCATAAAAACCAAGGGGAAAGATTTTCTTATCGCTTAGATTTATGTTGATGATATCGTTTTGGAGCTACTAATGAAACTCTATGTTAAGAGTTTTTGAGTTGATAAGATTGAAGTTCTAAATGAGTATGATGGGAGAACTCAACTTCTTTCTTGGTCTACAAATCAAACAAGACAAGGACGACATTTATGTCCATCAATCCAAGTATACTAAGGAGCTTTTGAAGAAGTACAAACTACAAGATGTGAAACATGCAGAAATACCTATGAGTAGCAGTTTGAAATTGGACTTAGATGAGAAAGGTAAAGCTATAGATTAGAAACTCTACAGAGGTATGATTGGATCTCTATTTTATCTCACATCTAGTAGGCTAGATATCATGTTCGATGTCTACCTTTGTGCAAGATTTCAAGCTAATTCAAAATAATGACATCTCACTACAGATGAAGAGAATTTTCGAGATATCTTGCATGAACTCGGAATCTTGCTCTATGGTTTTCAAAATACTCGTAAGCCGACTCTCACTGGATATTCGGATGTTGATTATGGTGGATACAAAGTTGATAGAAAGAGCACATCAGGAACATGCCAATTTCTAGGTTAATCCCTCATCTCTTGGCACTCAAAGAAATAAAATTCTGTTGCTCTATCAACTGTCGAGACCGAGTACATTACAACTGGAGCTTGTTATGCTAAGATTATGTGGATCAAGTAGTACTTGAAGGATCGAGGACTATCATTCTCATCTATCCTAATTAAGTGTGACAATCAAAGTGCAATCAACATTACTAAAAATCCGATTTAACACTCAAAGACAAAGCATATTGAGGTCGGGTATAATTTTCTAAGAGACCACTCGAGAAAGGTGATATTAAACTTGAATTCATTCTTACTAAGTTTCAATTAGCTAATATTTTCACTAAGCCTCTTAGTGTGGATCGGTTTTTCTTTACTAGGAATGAGCTTGGCATGATTAATGCATGATTATGTGATTTATTAAGTGAATTATCCTAGCATGATTATGTGTTACATGTTTTTAATAACAAATAGATCGGTTGACAGATCGAGACCGAGCTATGAGTTATTAGTTCTTTGAGTGTTCCGAGTCATTCGGAAAACATACTCGGGTCGGACTCGGTTTTGAGCAAAATGGACATCAAACTTCCGGACTTATCTCTAGATAAATGGAGAATTTCAAAATTTTTTCGAAAAGTCTCTCTTCTCTATCTCGGACGCGCGTTTCAAGTAAAGAATTCTACCCCTTGGAAGAAAGCTGCTGGAATACTAGTCGTTGGAGTGCGGAACGTCACACCCGTCTCGAGACTCGCCGTTTGAACTTCAAGTCGGACCGAAGGTTGAAGGTCATTTCTTCTTGCTATAAATAGCATCCCTTTGTCTTTTTTATTACTTTCCTCTCTGCTATCTTCTCTAGAAATTTTTGTTATCTCATATTCACTCTGTGAATTCAAAGCGCGCTCTCTCTCTCTCTTTGCTCTATCGTGTCCTCTCTATATCCGACATCACACCATGCCTAAACGAGGTTTAGGACTAGAGCTGTTGGGGTCTGCAACCAAAAAGCCCCGCACCAAAATACTCAAGAGGGTACCTCCAACCCCTCAAAAATCTTTATCGCCCAACACTTTACGTTGGATGACAATTTCTTCCAAACCACATCATTTTCATGGTTAAAACACATCAGGACACTAGAGTTTACAATTATTTGTGCTGCAGTGGTTTCATCTATCCGGAACTCGTTGTCGAGTTCTACTCTAACATGTCCCATTCCGAAGGTGCCATCACCTCAAAAGTCCAAGGGAAGGTTCGCATTAGCCTCCCTCTTCTTCGTAAACTTTTCAAAGTTTCTTCTCTCTTTCTTAACTCCAGCCCTATACCTTTCATGGAAGTCACAGGTAACTTCTTTGAAAAGTATGCCAAAGAAGCTCGATCACAAAAGAACTTGTCCATGACTCGGATGAAATGCGAGGCAAGGTCGCTCTATTTCATTCCGATGAGAACCTTCTTTTCTCATCATTCTAGCAAGACTCCAAGATTCTCAAATCCTTGTTTGACATTCTAAAGGGCTATGATGTAGACCTCTTCCCTTTCATTATTGAGCGGATGGCCTCCGTG
This sequence comes from Talinum fruticosum, assembly GCA_021018815.1. Taxonomy (NCBI): domain Eukaryota; kingdom Viridiplantae; phylum Streptophyta; class Magnoliopsida; order Caryophyllales; family Talinaceae; genus Talinum; species Talinum fruticosum. The sequence continues at coordinate 1,637,463 of JAITYX010000091.1, read as the reverse complement.
CCATCTCGATCCAAAAAATCGCTCCTTTTCCCTTCGGAGCTCTCTTAACGTTTGTTTTCAAACGGTTCAAGATTACTCTTCCCTCGGATCCTAAAGTCTGTTTCTAAGGTCGAAGGTTTGCTCGAGGAGAGTCCGAGTCACCCTAGAGGGGGTGAATAGGGTGATAGAAAATTCTTTCGAAAATACACACTTTTGCGCAGAAAAGAGGCAAAGACAGATTCCGAGTCTAATAACGAGTCGAAAAGATTGGACTCGAAATCAATGAATCGAAGAAGCAAGAGCACAAAGGTCGTCCGAGTCTAGAATGAACTCGAAAGAGAACGCAGAGATTTTACGTGGAAACCCTCCCGGGGCGGAAAACCACGGCCCGTGTCAATCCGGACACGAAGTCAAATCCACTATTTTGAGTCCACAAAATACCGTGAACTGATCGAACCCGAGCTGCTCCCTTGGACAACTCTATACAAGTTTTCCTAGACTCGAAGTTACCTTATCTCGATCTAGTACTTCCTAGCTGAGATAACCCTTACAGCTAGGGACAACTAAGCTGAGTTAACCTTTACAGACTTAGTCAAGGGACCTTACAAAGAATGTAAGAGGAGTTTGTAACTAAGTACAAGACCTTACAACTCGAAAGTAATGAATTACGAGTGGGAGTTGTAAGTTGAAGATTGAGAGTAAAACTTTGATCAAGTATGTGTATAAACAATATGTTCGGCAACCTTCAAGTCTTGTGAAGTGGCTTCTATTTATAGATAACCAAGCAGAGTAGCCGTTATCTTCATCTCGCGACCGAGAGTCTTCTGTGACCGTTGGTAGAAGCTTTCGAGTCACTCAGAAAGTATCCGTTGAAATATGAACGTTGAACAACGGTTTAACTCTCTTGGAAGTCCCAAAACCATCGGTTGTGTCTTGAAAAATAAGGTGGAAACTACCGTTAGGCTTGGCGTTCCATTTTTCCGGATATGGAAGCGCACGGCTTCCGACACAATCTTCCGAGACTAAAGCGGGGAAGGTGAAAAGCCATATCTGCTGGTGATTTGACGTTCGAAGCCGGCTACTTTTGTAGTTTGAAAAGATATCCTCGATTGAATAACCTACAAAAGTAAAAACACCTTTGGTTCTCAAAGTATAAAATACTTTGGTCCAAGGTTAGACACGAGATAATAAAATAATTATTAAAATTACGCACTTGATTATCCGAGTCGGAAAAGAAATGGAATTTTCGAGTCTATTATCCATGATACTCGGAATTCCATAAGACTTAGTCTTAAGCAAAGAATCAAGTTCTATAACGAATATCGTGGAGAGAAAAACTTGATATAGACTAAGTACGAAAAGAACTACGAATGCCGACTATGCAAACAATAGAGTAAATAACCACAAGTCGGATTCACGAGTGAGAAACGGCGGAATCTTGGTATATTCGAAATGCGATTAATCTGAGTGAGAGTGGACTCGGAATAAAGAACTAGTTTTCGAGTCGCTAACCGAAAGCGATAAAAGAGATAAGTGAGGGCCGAATCACTTAGAGAAAATACTATTTTACTCAAGTAAGTGTCTAAGTCACAGAGAATGCCTTGGAATCAAAACTTTATATAAATAACATCGTTATACCCGATTCCTTTTGCATGACTCGGAGAGATATGGAGCAGATGTCTCGAGTCTTCAATCTCCCTTTTTGATGAAAGGCATTCCATACTTAAACGAAACTTTATTAGAGGAAAATAGATTGAATCCGAGTAGTTTGATTAAGAGTAAGGCATACTTGAATAGATCGGAGCAATATACAATATATCGAGCAAAATAAAGTATGCTTTAACTCATTAACTCGGAAAATAAAGAACTGCATCAATTCATTAAAAATTACAAGGGCGGAAAGAACTCCCCTAAACAAGACAACCGGTTTCGACTACATTTCTCCCCCTTGCCTTTCAGACAAAAACAAGAAACAAAAAGAAGGGAGAAAAGGACAAGTAATACACATAAGTTGTTTGGACAAAAGAAAATTTGAAAGAAGAAATTCGGAGACACCGAGGAATTGTGACTCGGTGCATGGCTCCAACTAGGAAGGAAGGGATTTCGAGTGGAGGCGGAGGTGCGCCGGCGCCGATACGATCTTGACGATGTGCTTGGAGCGCGGCGAAGGGAGAACCGGAATAGTTCTCGGGGCTCGGCTCCGAGTGGCTGACCCGGAGAGAGTGGATCAAGGGGTTCTTCCCTTGGGACCTCGAGGGCTGGAGGGGTCTGCTCTGGCCGACTCGCTGGAGGAGCGAGATCTTCGACCCACTCGAGCTGGCGTCCGAGCTGAGTACAACAATTTGAGCTTAGGGGGCAGTCACCACGGCCTCTTCTTCCCTTTGCCCGGAGGGGCTGCTTCGGCCGCAGGTTCCTCGAGCATCCTCCGCTGCATCTGCAGCTTCTTCCTCTCGCTTCCTCGGCTTCCTCGCTGTCCGAGGAGGTCGGGCTCGGGCTCGAAGACGCCTCGGATGTGTCCGAGTCATCCGGGTCCTGAGCCGCCTTGGACCTTCTCTCTCGAGGAGCTCAGCCAGCTCCTTCTCGCTCCTTAACCAGCTCTCTCATCTCAAGAACGAGAGCTCGCTGCTCTCGGATTTGAGACTCGACCGGTCTTTTGGTTGATGGTCGGACCACGAAGAACGGACTTGAAAGCCCTGGCCATGTCTCCGAGTTCGAAGACACAGAGCTGATCTTGTCCATGAAAACAGGGGACAAGAGGGCGGAGAGAGTTTTGGAAGCACCGGAGGTGGAGGCACCACCAGGTGAAGAGGGAAGAGGAAGAGGGGTTGATTTCGAGTCCGAGGTGGAGAAGGAGGCCTCGGCTCCGAGTTGTGAACCCGGACACCGGGGTTAGTTTCCTGGTATCCGTACCCTGGAGTTCCTTCTTGCCAACCACAATGGCCGCCTCGGACACCGCGTTAGGGTCGGAGGGAAGAGGAACTTGGAATTGTTTGAAGACAAGGGTGAGAAGAGCACCGAAAGGAAGGGAGGTGTTCTTCTTGGTTTGGAGTTGAGTCGCACAGCAGACCATCCGCTCAATGATGGAGGGGAAGAGGTCGGCTTCGTATCCCTCCAGGATATCGAAGAGGGCTTTGAGGTGCTTGGAGTTGGGGTTCTCCTTGCTAGAATGCTGTGAGAAGAAGGTTCTCATCGGCAGGAAACACGAAGCCCGGCTTCGACTTCAACCGAGTCACGTAAAAGTTCTTTCCGGACCCGGGGAATTCTTTAGCGTACTTTTCAAAGAAGTCGTCGGCGACTTCGAGTGAAAGGGATAGGGTTACTTGTTCAAGAAGAGAGAAGAAACTTTGAACAGTTGGTGAAGGAGAGAGGTGTTGATACTGAACAAGTAATGTTGTGAACCCGAGAGGTTAGAACATTTTCGGAGTGGGAGAGATGAGTATAAAACTCGAAACGAGTTCAGGATAGATGAACTCAGCTGAAACACAAGAAAGGGTAGACTCCGGTGGTTTGAATGTTGGACAACCAGGAGAATTTGGTTATTGGGAAGAACTTGTCGTCCAGACGCAAGGTGCTTGGGTGACAATGGGTTTAAAAGGGGTTGAACTTTCCGGCTTATTGGTGCGAGGCTTTTTAGAGGATGAAGAAACCCGAAAATCGGGATGGTTTCCTCTTTTAGGCATAGTGAGAGATGAAAAGATGAAACTTTTCGAAAGAGAAAGAGAAGGAGGTGTAGAAGAGAGGATAACGAAAAATGGTAGAAGAAAAGAGATGAGAGCAGATCGAAACTTACGTGAGAGTGAGAGAGTGCTTCTTCGACGTCTCGCGGACGATCGGGGAACACTGTTCACGTAGAGAGCTTCCGCGAGAAGAGTTTCGTTTGAGAGGGAAGGAGTTTTAGAATATCGAGATGAAGATGGATAGTCGTTATTTATAGAGAATACGCGCGCCCGTTCACTATCCGTTAAGTAACTCCGTTCGACTTAGCTCTGTCCATCGGTCATTAATGCCGGTGTGACGGTTCTTCTTCAACGGTTGAGATATCAGCGGTTTGAAATCTGCGGCTAAGATCCGATCACAACGCTCGAGAAAGAGAAGGAAAAAGATTTTGAAATTATAATCCGAAACTCCCCACTGTTCTAGAGATAGCTTCAGAAAATTTGATGTCCAACTTTCTCTACGTCCGAGTTTGACTCGAAAGAATTCCGAGTGACTCGAAACACGAAATAACTATCAGCCCAAGTATCACGTGATCAATCGAACTAATGGTTATTAGCACATAGCACGTAAATATTCAAGAATCATAACACAAAACTAAGCATTTAACATACCAAGCTCATTCAGAATAAAATGCAATTGATCTTCACCAAGAGGCTTAGTAAAGATATCAGCTAATTGAAGATTAGTAGGAATGAACTCAAGTGTAATATCACCCTTTTCGAGTGATCGCGTAAGAAGTGATACCTGACCTTAATATGCTTTGTTTTTGAGTGCTTGGACAGGATTCTTAGTGATACCGATTGCGCTTTGATTGTCACACTTGATTGGAACCGAGTTGAAAAATAGTCCAAGATCCTTCAAGTGTTGTTTTATCCGAGAGAATCCGAGCGCAACAAGCTCTAGCGGCAATATATTCAGCTTCCGCGATTGATAGAGCTACTGAGTTTTGCTTCTTTGAGTGCCGAGGATATTAGGGATTGACCCGAAATTGGCAAGCTCCGGATGTGCTCTTTCGATCAACTTTGTATCCTGCGTAGTCCGCGTCTCGAGTATCCAGTCGAGTCGGTTCCGAGTCTCCGGAATACCACGGACCTAAATTCCGAGTGCCTGCAAGATATCCGAATATTCCGTTCACCGCAGTGAGATGTGATTCTTTTGGGTTAGCTTGAAATCTTGCGCATAAGCAAACACTCGAACATTATATCCGGCTCGCTTGAAGTAAGATATAGTAGTGATCCAGATTATACCCCGATAGAGTTTCGATCTCTCGCTTTACCTGTCTCATCCGAGTCAAGCTTCATACTGCTCGCTCATAGGAGTAGATGCGTGCTTTGCATCTTGAAGTTTGTATTTCTTCAGCAGTTCCTTGGTGTATTTTGATTGATGAACAAAGATTCCATCTTTGTCTTGTTTGATTTGTAACCCAAGGAAGAAATTGAGTTCTCCCATCATACTCATTTGGAACTCTTGACTCATCAACTCGAGAAAATTCTCGGCACGTGAAATTCATTAGTAGCACCGAAAATAATATCATCAACATATATTTGAACAATGAGAAAATATTTCCCTTTGGTCTTTATGAATAGTGTCTTGTCGATCTAACCTCTTTTGAAATCATTTTGAACCGGGAAGCGGTTCAGTCTTTCATACCAAGCTCTAGGGGCTTGCTTAAGACCATAGAGAGCCTTTTGAAGTTTGAAAACGTGATTTGGAAATTCCGAGTTTTCAAAACCAGGAGGTCTGCTCGACATAAACTTCTTCTTTAATAAAACCATTGAGAAAGGCACACTTAACATCCATTTGATATAACTTAATATGCATGCGGGATGCAAATGCCAACGAGTATTCTAATGGCTTCTATTCTAGCTACTCGGTGCAAAGGTTTCCCCACAATCAATTCCTTCTTCTTGATTATAACCTTGAGCTACAAGTCTAGCCTTGTTTCGACTACTACTCCACCCTCATCCAGTTTGTTTTTGAAAACCCATTTGGTTCCTATAACTGGGTGGTTAGAAGGTCGGTTGGTCGAGTCCGGACTTGGTTTCTTTCGAATTGATTAAGCTCTTCTTGCATGGCCTCTACCCATTCGGGTTCATTAAGGGCTTCTAGTTCATTTTTGGGCTTAGTTAATGAAATGAATGCAGTGAATGCACATAGATTATGAAGAGAAGAACGAGTTCTTACCCCACTATTGATATCGGAGATGATGTTTTCTTGGGGATGACTGGGAGTAAATTTGAATGCTTTACCAGTTCTTTGATTCACCAGGTTTGTGGGCTGAATAGCTTGATCTTCGAAGCTTGTTACGAGTGATCGTCTTCATTGACTTGCTCGTTCGAGCAAGCTCTTGAGCTGTCTCATTCCGAGCCTCCTCGTTACGAGTAGTCTCCTTCGAGTCTTTGTAAGCTCATCTTCATCATCATCCTTTCCGAGCTTCGGTTCGAGTATGAAGATTCACTTGGTTTTTCCTGTTCAAGCTCGATCAAACACTACGTGGATACTTTCTTCCACTTTGTTAGTTCTCTTGTTGAAGATACGGTAAGCTTTGCTATGAGAGGAGTAACCTAGAAAAATACCTTCGTTTGACCGAGCATCAAACTTGGTCGGATGATCCTTACTATTGTTGTGGACAAAGCACTTACATCCGAAAGATTCGAAATAGGCTTCCTCCCTTTGTAGAGCTCATAAGGTGTTTTCTTCGAGAATGGGTCCGATGAGGCATCGATTTAGAGTGTAGTTGGTCGTGTTTACTCGCCTCTGCCTGAGAAATAGTAAGGCAAGTTGTGTTCAATCATCATCGTCCTTGCTATCTCTTCAAGGGTTCTGTTCTTTCTCTCAACTACTCCATTCTGTTGAGGAGTTCTAGGTGCTTGAGAAGTTGTGAGAAATTCCATTCCTGTCACAAAACTCGAGAATTCCGAGTAATCGAACTCCCTTCCATGGTCGGTTCGAATCTTTTGAATCTGAGTCCGGGACTCCACTTGAATCTTTCTACAGAGCTTGCTGAACTCCTTGAAGGCTTCATTCTTATGCTTAAGAAAACACACCCAGGTAAATCTTAAAAAATCATCAATGATAACAAGTATGTAAGATTGACCTTCGAGACTCTTCACAGGAATTTCGCCACATAGGTCCATATGTAGTAATTCAAGAACGTTGGATGTGGAAACTGTCTTCGAGAGATTTGAATGAAGATCTGAATTGTTTCCCTCCGGTGCATGCTTCACATACTTTATCCTTCTCAAACGCACGATTAGGTAATCCTCTAACCGAGATGATGAGATGCAAGCTTTTTGATAGTATGCATGCTAATATGACCTAATCTATGATGCCAAGTCCAAGAGTCATCTTGAAGAGATGCTTTTAAACAGGATAAGTTCTAACTTGGGTCGAGAGAGGGATGATGTAGGTATTACCCGATCTCTTACCTGAAAGTTTTACCTCTTTGGTGATCTCATCCGTGATGTAGCACTTGGATTGAGTGAATTTTACCTCTTGACCTTTGTCACATAGCTGGGAGATGCTAAGTAGGTTGTACTTTAGTCCTTTGACAAGGTAGACTGGGCTCACCGGATTGTTTTCATTACCAATCTTCCCAATGCCCACTATCCCGCCTTCTTTGTCATCACCAAAGGTCACCTTTCCTCCTTTATATGACTCCAGCTCGAAAAGAGTCCTTGGTCACCTGACATATGTCGAGAACATCCACTTGTCCAGTACCGAGTGTCCTTTTGATCTTTTCGAGAGACTCGCAAAACAGAGAGAATCTAACCCTTCTCATTTCCTTTAACGAACCCAGTAACATTCCCTTACTGTGGTCCTTTTACGAGGAAGAAGGTGCTTCGGAACCCGGATTTGAATGACTTTGGGTTTAGTCCGATTCCGAGTCTTCTTCTTCTCGAGAACCGAGTCCGTGTCTCTTTCCTTTTAAAAACCTTTCCTTTTGAAACAGAGGAAAATGGTTTCTTTTTGTAAATAAGTCCGGGCTTAGTCCTCCTTTCATTCTTGTGAATGGGACCATGCTCGACCTTTTGAACTTCACAGTTCGGAATCCTTTTTGAACAATTACGAGTAAGAATTAGATTCTTCCTCCTTGTTGAAACCAAGACCTTCTTTTCTAAAAGAGACACATTGTGATCCTAAGAGCATATCAAGGTTCTTCCGTCCTTGAGTAAACTTTAAAACCAGATCTTGAGACTCGGTGAGCTTCGTTTCGATTGCTCATTTTCTTTTCGAGTAACTCGGACTCAGTCTCATTAGTTTGAGCACTTATCTTGAGTTCTCCGAGTGTGAGTCTCGGGTTTTCCAATTCATTTTTAAAGAAGTGCTCTCGAAGTGATTGACTCAAGTTGTCCCTTGAAATGAGAAGAATCGAATTGGACTTTTCTTCCAAAGTAAAGATATATTTAGCTAAATCAACTTTGGAGAATTTGAGGAAGTAGTTTATTACCTCTTGAGGATCGGTTTCCTCATTATCCGAGTCCGTGTCCGAGTCCGACTCTTTTTCGGCTTCCGAGTCGGTGATTGCCATTAGACACTTTGAGTCATCCGAATCCTCGTCGTCTTCGGATGAATCCTCATCGCTCCATGTTGCCATCATGGCCTTTTTCTTCTTCCTATCCCGTCTTCGTTTTGGATAGTACTTGACTATGTGGTCTTTGCTGCCACATTCAAAACATCCGAATTCTTAGACAAAGATAACTTTGAAGGAGAAGAAAACTTACCTTTTCTATCTCTCTTGTCTTTCTTGTAGAATTCTTCTTTTGGTCTTTTGTCCCATCTTTTGTGCTTCATCATTTTCTTGAAGCCTCTTGCAATGAGTGCCATGGGATCATCTTCCGATTCGGAGGAGCTCGAAATTGCTTCTTTGGATTCCGAGGCTTTAAGCGCAATGTTCCTTTTGGAAGTACCCTCAGCATCTTCTTCTTCCAAGTGTATCTCATGAGTCGAAGCTTTCCGATGAGCTCGCTCGGCTTCAAGAGTGAGAGGTTCTGAGCCTCTTCTATGGCGAGTCACCTTAGGACCCCATCGTCTCTTGGGTAGGCTTCGAGAATTTTTCGACACATTTCTTCATGGGAGATTTTCTTTCCCAGAGATTTGAGATTGTTGGTGATCTCGGTGAAACGTATGAACATCCGAGTAATGTTCTCTTCGGCTCCATTTTGAAAAGCTCATATTTGTGAAGATACTCGATCGATCTTTGCTTGTCTCACCCGACTTGTACCTTCGTAGGTGTTGACCGAGTGTACCACACCTCTTTAGCGAGTCACAGGCAGAGACTCGATTATATTCTTCCGAGCTTATGGCGCACATGAGGATGTTCATGGCTTTGAAGTTCTTTCCGAACTTCTCTGCTTTGCTGGTGTGAACTCGGCCTTTGTCGTGGGAAGGATTCTGAATTCATCTGTCTTTGTTGGAATGTAGTTTCCTTGTTGTATGATTTCCCATACTTCTTCATCGTGATCCATGAGGAAACATTCCATAAGCTTCTTCCAGTGACCGAAATTTGAACCTTTGAATTTTGGTGGCTCGTTGGAAGATCTACCTTCGTCGAACTCTCCGGTGTTTTGAGCCATCCGATCTTTAAACCTTTGGACTGTTAGATCCTTTCCGAAAGGCTAGGCTCGATACCAATTGAAGGTTTGCTTGAGGAGAGTCCGAGTCACCCTAAAGGGGGTGAATAGGGTGATAGAAAATTCTTTATGAAAATACACACTTTTGCGCAGAAAAGAGGCAAAGACAGATTCCGAGTCTAATAACGAGTCGAAAAGATTGGACTCGAAATCAATGAATCGAAGAAGCAAGAGCATAAAGGCCGTCCGAGTCTAGAATGAACTCAGAAAGAGAACGCAGAGATTTTACGTGGAAACCCTCCCGGGGCGGAAAACCACGGCCCGTGTCAATCCGCACACGAAGTCAAATCCACTATTTTGAGTCCACAAAATACCGTGAACCGATCGAACCCGAGCTGCTCCCTTGGACAACTCTATACAAGTTTTCCTAGACTCGAAGTTACCTTATCCGATCTAGTACTTCCTAGCTGAGATAACCCTTACAGCTAGGGACAACTAAGCCGAGTTAACCTTTACAGACTTAGTCAAGGGACCTTACAAAGAATGTAAGAGGAGTTTGTAACTAAGTACAAGACCTTACAACTCGTAAAGTAATGAATTACAGAGTGGGAGTTGTAAGTTGAAGATTGAGAGTAAAACTTTGATCAAGTATGTGTATAAACAATATGTTCGGCAACCTTCAAGTCTTGTGAAGTGGCTTCTATTTATAGATAACCAAGCGAGTAGCCGTTATCTTCATCTCGCTGACCGAGAGTCTTCTCGTGACCGTTGGTAGAAGCTTTCGAGTCACTCGGAAAGTATCCGTTGAAATATGAACGTTGAACAACGGTTTAACTCTCTTGGAAGTCCCAAAACCATCGGTTGTGTCTTGAAAAATAAGGTGGAAACTACCGTTAGGCTTGGCGTTCCATTTTTCCGGATATGGAAGCGAGACGACTTCGACACAATCTTTTGAGACTAAAGCGGGGAAGGTGAAAAGCCATATCTCGCTGGTGATTTGACGTTACGAGCTGGCTACTTTTGTAGTTTGAAAAGATATCCTCGATTGAATAACCTACAAAAGTAAAAACACCTTTGGTTCTCAAAGTATAAAATACTTTGGTCCAAGGTTAGACACGAGATAATAAAATAATTATTAAAATTACGCACTTGATTATCCGAGTCGAAAAGAAATGGAATTTTCTGAGTCTATTATCCATGATACTCGGAATTCCATAAGACTTAGTCTTAAGCAAAGAATCAAGTTCTATAACGAATATCGAGAGAGAAAAACTTGATATAGACTAAGTACGAAAAGAACTACGAATGCCGACTATGCAAACAATAGAGTAAATAACCACAAGTCGGATTCCGAGTGAGAAACGGCGGAATCATCGGTATATTCGAAATGCGATTAATCCGAGTGAGAGTGGACTCGGAATAAAGAACTAGTTTTCCGAGTCGCTAACCGAAAGCGATAAAAGAGATAAGTGAGGGCCGAATCACTTAGAGAAAATACTATTTTACTCAAGTAAGTTTCTAAGTCACGAGAGAATGCCTTGGAATCAAAACTTTATATAAATAACATCGTTATACCCGATTCCTTTTGCATGACTCGGAGAGATATGGAGCGAGTGTCCGAGTCTTCAAAGGCTGCCATTATTGTTGGCGTAAGAGAAATTTTGGGCTATGGATACCAGGAGGTAAAACCTAGTGTCCGGGTTCATTCATTTGAGCTTCTACCTCCCTTGCCTCCACCAGCTCAAAAGCACTAGCATTTCCACCTCATTCTAATGGTCCCTCGACTTCTTGACCATCTCCTTCTCCCTCTACTACAGCTCTTACCAAAATGGTAGGAAAGCTTGCTTCGTGTCTAAACAACATCGAACACTATCTCGCTCTCTCAAGCCTATCTATCAAGGCCTAGTGATCAACTAGAAGGTCAGCCGGTCTCGGATCCAGGAGTGTCGACGCCGATGCTTGAGTTTAAGGCCATTATCAATGAGCAACGTGAGCAGCTCCAACTTCTCAAAGAACATATGTCTAGGGTTGCTCAGGACTCGAAACTTCGGATACTTCGAGGAGTCCTCCAACCCAGCCAAGTCTACCTCTACTGAGATAGAAGACGAAGTTGAAGCAACGAATGAAGAAAGAGCTGCTCAAGCATGAAGAGGAGAAGGAAGAAGAAGAAAAAGAAAAAGAAGAGGTTGCCCCACCTCCGGGTTAAGGTGTAGCAGAACCCGAACCGGAGCCGATCTCCTTAAATCACGATCCGAGTGGGTCGAAGAAGCCGGGGATGTTGGTCGATCCAAAGCTGTTGGCTCGAAGCACCGCCCTCCGGTGTCTTTCATGAGGATGAGCTTGAAGAAGATATGCCCTTGGCTCAAAGAACCGAACGGAGCAACTTCCGGACATCCCCGTGCTGCCACCGTCACGATCATCCACATCCTCCCAAGCTTATCATCGCAGGCGCACCTGTCCATCCCTCCTCCTCTCAACAGCAAGTCCCCTCCTCGTAATCTATTTCTCTCTTGTCTATTTTTTTCTTTTGTCCAACATCGGTTGTATTGTATTTTTCCCCTCCTTTTCTCTGAAATGCTAGGGGACAAAATATAGAAAACTTGATGTTTTGTTTAGGGGAGTTCACCCTCTCTTTTCGAGCAATGAATGAATCTTTTTCTAACGAGACTTGTTCTTGAGTTATATGTTTCTTTTGCCTTTCTCCTCTAATACAATTTGTTCACTTCTTTACTTTAATTTATTATCCGCATAACTGTTATGAGTGATGATATGATTTGAAATGCATGTTATATATATGGAATGCTTCTCGTCCATCACTCTTTGATCCGATATGTTCTCGATCATTGAAAATGAAAACTCATGTTTCACATTAACAAGTTTCTATCTTAAGTATGGTATGCCTTTCATAAAAAGGAGGAGATTGAAGACTCGGGTTTTAACTCTAAGTCACTCTAAATATTACGTGAAGACTCGGGTATAAATCCTATCTCTCTTAAGTTTTGATTTCAAGTCATTGTGAGCAACATAAAAACTCTTATCTAAGTTTTCATTCCATTCCGATTGACTCGGAAAGCACTTTATCGCATATCTCCTACACTCGATATTTCTAACTCACTCGGACATCACTCGGAACTATCGCATGCTCAAATAATTTCTCTAACACTTTTATTCCGAGTACTCGACTTTGTATTTCAACGTAAAGAGAATTACAATGTTAATTCTTTATTCTAAGTCGACTTATTTCCTTGAGATTTATTTGACTAGATCAAGTTGTTATACTATGATGTTTTACTCTTTTAACTTGATCATCTTTAGGATTAACTCAAGATGAAATTTGAGTATATTGAATATTAGGGTGTGTTTGTTTGGAAGGAAAATATTTTTTGGAAAATTATGATTCTATTTTCTCGGTGTTTGGTAAATAAAAATTTGGAAATAATTTTCTAGGGTAAAATATTTTCCCTTAGTTGGGAGAAAATATTTTCTTGTATTTTTAGGAGGACGTTAATTTTCGGGTTATCTCTTCTCCCTCGGCTCTCCCTCTCGCGACCTCTCCCTCTCGCGACCTCTCCCTCTCGCAGCTTTCTCTCTCCTCCTCGCTCTCTTTCTTCTCTTGCTCGTTCGCTCGTCCAACAATGGCATTTAGCTCACTTTCGTCAATTTCTGCGATTCTCAAACCCTAGCTTCCTCTATCCGAGTGGCACGATATCCGATTGGATTATCTCTCTTTCCACCATTGCTGACCTTCATCGTTGCTGGCCTTTGTTCTCTCTCCTTCAACCTCTCCGGCATTGTTTGCTACTAATTTACGGTACATTTCTTTCTATATTATTCTCAATTCGTAAATTGATTTGATTTTGAAAGTCTATTGTCTTCTTTTCCGAAAAATGGGACTATGAACTAGGGTTGCATAAACTAATTGAAGTGCTCTATTTAATTCCGAAACTCTCCCTAGTGAAACGTATTGATTTGTAGTTTAGTAATCTGCAGATTCTGTTATCCGTTGATTGTACCGTGCTTGTCTTCTCGACTTTTCCTTCCGGAGCTTATTGTATTCGGGTTCTCTCTTTTTGCTCATGCCTCTAACACTTCTAGGTTAGAAATAATGACAAAAGGCATGCTTCCATTAGTAAACATGATCAACAACTTAATCAAGGATAGGGACTCGAAATATTGTTTGCCCTTGTTTATGTCATTTGTGATGATGCATCCGGATCATCTACTTGAACTTGTAAATGTATACATTATGAATTAGTTTCAATGCAATATCCAAGCTTTGAGGCCTTATCATCACAGATTATACTAATGAATGATAGTATTTCAATGTTGAGCACCGGTTCGACCTCTTTGTTCTCGTTTTAGCTACAATTACATTAAACTAGCACCTGACTTACCTTCCAATTGGCTTTCGATTACTTTCAATGGGTCTTGAGCTGTAGTTTATCATATGAAATATGTCCCGATGCATCTTGTGTGTAATGTTGTGAGTTAAATATCAAAGTTCCCATTTGCCTATGTGAGGATGGAGGAGTGATTCATTTATCTTGAACTTGTCCAATCTGTGGACTGCAGTGAAGTTCTATCTCGTCCGAGATTCATATCGGGATTTACGTAAAAGATGAAAATTACTTGCCTTTTTCTTTCAAGGATTGTGGAGATGATGACAGCTTTTCATCCGATTTGGTTGGCAACCTTATGGGTATGTCTTACATTCCAAGGAGTGGCATCAGATGATTCATCAGCCTCTATCCAAAAATACGAAAAAGAAGGGTGAATGGGAGTTCAAACACCTTTAAACCTGGCTCTTATATGGTGGTACCGAGGGAGAGATATGGAGAAGTAATTTGACAAAGGGAGAGGGAGGGGTACCATAGTCTCGGGATTATGGTATAATTTGTTCCTATGACCCATGTCCTTATTTAGTACGGTTTCTTATTATGATCCCATTTCAAAAGCCTAATCTAAACTAAAATAATGTAACCGAGCAATGAACCGTGTTTAATGCAAAAATTGGCCATCAGCAATCCTGGTGACAACATTGTAGGAAGTCATTCTCTACCCCCATTTCTTTTTCGATGAGACTTTCCTTATTAACATAAGAGAAGAAAACCAATAAAAAGCATTGTAACTTTTGCTCATTTAAGGTAACCACATAAAGATTAGATTGTTTACTCGACAAGACTTCAAACATTAGAATTATACTAGAATTAGTCATGCAATTAGTTGAGAAGAGACAGACTTCGGTTGTTTTGTGATCTTGACATATTTAATGGGTTATTACCTTTATAATCTTCTTGTTTGTGGAGTCACTTATTTTTTGATCTTTTGGGTCTCTCGGAATTGGTCTTGAACATTAGTTTTCTCATAATAATTTACATCTGTTAATTTATTGTGCATTTTTTATTTGTTTATCTATTCATTATTCATATCATTTTAATAGAGCTTGCTGCTCTTAAATGAAGAATGAAACTGTTCTAGTGCCACGTAATACATTCCTGGACCTTAACATATTATTACACCTGGTAAATTGACCAAACTTGGTTGAGTTATTGCTCATCAGTAATGATTATGTTCTTGACAAGCTAATATGGCAAATTTATATTAATCATAGGATTAGTACGTAACGAGGCTCAACCACTTGAATTAATTGAAAGTTTACAATGTGACAGCCATACTCTAACAAGTCTTCCTTACACAATACACATTTTGAAGTAGACAATACTCTTCCTCTTTGTTTACCTCTATTCTCTTTTCTGCAGTCATTTAACTTTAATTATATTCTTTAGATGACAGATGAAATAAAAGAAGAAGAAGTTGTGGTCACTCGGTGCTACTATTGCTTTTGTAGGAGGCACATTAGCCTTTCTTAAAAAGTATAAGAAACAAATAGTGATGAATTTCTTCCAATCCCACGTCAACCACATGTTAATAGAGATCTTGAGAGAGAAAATTATATAAATAGTGTATTGTTATGTGGGGATAGACATTGTATTGACCAAATTCGAATGAGCCCTATGGTCTTTTTTACATTGTCTCGAAACTCTTGAAAGGAGGGGACTTCTTGCTAACACTGTACACATGAGTGTTAGAGAACAAGTTGTGATGTTTCTACACCTATTAGGTCATAATGTAAGATTTAGGGCAATAGGAGGAAGATTCTTTTGTTCTACTTGGACCATTCATATATATTTTCAAAAGGTCCTTAAAGCTATGCTTATGTTGTATCCAGAGTTTGTTAACCCTCCTACCTCCTCTACCCCTATGAAAATTATAAACAACTCTAGGTTTTATCCATGGTTTGAGGATTGTACAGGAGTGTTAGACGACATTCATGTGCGTGCATCTATACCTCCGGAACATCAAGATAGGTATAGGAATAGAAAAGGTGGGTTGTCCCAAAATGTGCTAGCTGCCATATCTTTTGATGACCTCAAGTTCACATATGTACTAACCGGGTGGGAAAGGTCAACACATGATTCTAGGGTGTTAAATGATGCAGTTTCAAGAGGCTTTCATGCCCTAGAAGGTATTACTTGATAACTTGTTTTTCCCCTTAAAGTAATACCACCTATATAGTAATGAAATTTTTGATCTCTTGTAGGGAAATATTTTCCGCTAGATTCTGGTTATGCTCTTCGGAAAGGTTTTGTACCACCTTATAGGAAAGTTTGATATCACCTAAAAGAGTTTGATGAGAACTCACCTCCAACAAATGCCAAGGAGTTGTTTAATCTATATCATTCTTCCTTGAGGATTAGTATAGAAAGGGCATTTGGTGTCTTGAAAAAGTGCTTTCGTGTGCTAGACGCAGAGCCATTTTGGGATTTTAAAACTCAAGTGGATATCATTCTTGTATGTTGTGTGTTACACAACTTTCTTAGGAGTGTTGATCCAAATGACTATATTATGAGAGAACCGATCAAGAATTTTCAAATTATACACAAAGATCTCGATTTTCACAAAGAGAAGAGAGGGAAGAAAACCAAGTTTAGAAAATAAAAAGGGATGCTATAGTGAATGCAATGTGGCAAAATTATCAAGAATGAAGATGAAATGTTTCTCATAATAATGTGTACTTGTAAGTTTGATTTTCTTTTTCAAATGTTACTTTCAATCTTTGCTTTGTGTTGAATTTTGATAAACCGATTTATGCAGCATGGATAAAGGGAAGAATAAGGAAGTTGATGAGAAAAGAACTCAATTTCGGTGGCCAAAGGCAATGTCAAAGCGATTCATCGAAAATTTTGGCTAATGAAGTGAATAAGGGCAATCGACCAAATAATACTTTCAAGTCTATCCCTTTGTCTGCAGCAGCAGAGTTCATATCAAAGAAGTACAATGTCAAATGCTTGTCCGAGCACGTTGAAAATCATCCGAAGACAGATCAAAGCTACATGGGGAATGATATCAAAGCTTCAAAAAAGATTCTGGCTTTGGGTGGGTTGAAAACCTTAAGATGATCTAAGCATCACCTACTGTGTATGATGTATTCATTGAGGTATGGTAAAATCCCCTTCCCCTTTTTACTTTGTTTATGTACAAAATAAAAATAAAATTTTTGGCAAGAGTATGATTGTAAACAGGCCCAATACTGCCCTATACTCGCCTCGCTTGACTTTAATATCTACAGTTGCATAGAAAACTTGTATAATTAGTACATATATCTAGACTCAAGAATGGCACATTCCGTACACAATCCCATAGTTATTCTTGAATATGTCATACCTAGAAAAGTTGTAATATCACTAGTTTATGAAAAATCT
This sequence comes from Talinum fruticosum, assembly GCA_021018815.1. Lineage (NCBI taxonomy): Eukaryota > Viridiplantae > Streptophyta > Magnoliopsida > Caryophyllales > Talinaceae > Talinum > Talinum fruticosum. The sequence continues at coordinate 1,620,431 of JAITYX010000091.1, read as the reverse complement.
CAATCACACATGAGCTCCTATTTGTGATAAAATCTCAAAAGTACCATTTCTATCACTAGTTTCACCATTTTGTAGCATAGAATCACAAGAACAGATACGAGATGAGAAAAACATTCGTGAAAAATCTCAAGCACAAGACAAGCACTATGCAAATGCTATCATCCAAATTGTATAAACCTTTAGGCCGAAAAGAGCAAACAACTAATAGCTCACATAGCTTAGACACGGGTCACACGGCTTGATCTTGCCCACCAGCCAACTTCGGTTCCGATTAGCACATTGCTCCCCAATCATCTAAGTAAAGCGAGAATTCTTCGATTAAACTATCTAATTGCCCATTTAGGGCATGTTGAGGTATTGGCTTGATTTTCTCTTTTCCCTACCCCGGTTGTACTGCGGTAGTACCGGGGGAATCGGTGAGTACCAACACAAAACTTACATTTTGGTTGATCCACCACTACCTTCAAAATGTGTGGGAATTTACTCCCCCTTTATACATTACTCGTTAAGCTGCATATATCTACGTAAGTTGTTAAACGTGCATTTTGGTTGGTTACTTGAGTAATTGCTTTAGAGAACAAGTTGTGATTTTTTTAATGTTTTTTTTCTAATTAGACAAATCATGCTAATGACAAGTATTCGAATAAAAAATGAGATGTACGATGAAATGGCAATCGTTATTGGGAAGGATGTAGCTAGAGGAAGTTCAACCAAATCAGTTGATGATGTTGAAGTGGAGTCTTGTGATAATGGGATAAATCTAGAAGAGCAGAGTAATGATGAAAGTGAAACCGTGAAAGAAAATGACAATCCATCGGTTTCTTCTATTGTGTGTACCATCGGAGTCAACAAAAAGTCAAAAGAGAGCTTGTGAGGTTGACCCGGATATACAAGTAATTTTTTCCCAGCTTGGTCAAGTTGCAACGGCTCTTGAAAAATTCTCCAAATCCAAGCTTAATGTTGAGGTACTTTTTGAAGAAGTTATGAAGACTGAAGGTTTTGAAGATGAGTTTTTGGCTTCTACATTTGATTAACCGATTACAAACGAAATTCAAGGCAGAGGCTTTCTCGTGAAAAATGAGAAGCTTCGCAAAATTTGGCTTCAAAACTTCACGAAGAAGAACAACACAACCCGATAGTATTGTATTTTTCCTTTCGGACTTTTTAGTTTGTTATGTTTATGTCTTAAGGTTTCACTGTTCTTGGGTTTGGATATAACTTATGAGGAAGTTGTTAGATTATGTTAACCAATTAGCATTAGCCTTTTGAATGTTTGTTAAGTTAAATTGAGGTTCTTGAATTGTTAGTGGTGCCATATGGATTTATGCTTATGCTGGTGTTTTACGTATGGTATGAGAGAGAAGATGATTATATTTTTTAGTTCGGTTAGAATGTTTAACTATCTTCAACTTCTATTATTCGGTTGCATTGTCTTCTCTTTCTTCCATTACTTCTATTTCACTATGTTTTTGGAGAACTTACATCGGTTAATTTGTTAACTTTACCACATTTTTTATTTTGTTTTAAGGTTTAGGGTTTAGAGTTAGGGTATGAGGTTTAGGGTTTAGGATTAGGGTATGGGGTTTGGGGTTTAGGGTTTACGATTAGGGTTCCAGATTTAGGGTTTAGGGTTAGAGTTTATTTTCCTTGAAAAATAAATTATATTCCTTCATATCAAAAAAAGGAAAATTATTTTGTAGAAAATTGTTTTCCTTCTACCAAATAAAGGAAAATATGGGTGGAAAATAGTTTTTCTTGGCAATAATTTTCCCATGGAAAATAATTTCTTGGAAAAATATTTTTCCCCTAACCAAACACAACCTTAGACTAAAAAATTCCATTCTTTTAGGCCAAAGATAATTAAGCATTTAATTATTTTGATTTAAGTATTATCTCGTGCCGAATCTTGGACCAAAGTATTTTACACTTTGAGAAGCAATATGATTTGCTTTTATAGGTTATTCAAATGAGGCTAATCTATCTTTTTGAATTTCAAAAGCAACCGGTTTCTAGTCTTTAACCACTAGCAAACAAGTTTTACTTACTTCTAGACATGACTCGAATATCGTGTCGGGATTGTTTGTATCCAAAATCGAAAAACTCCAACTCTAGGTGTAATGATTGTTTCCTCATAATTTTCAGTCACCACCAAGTGATTGGAACATCTATTGAAGCCAAGAGCCATTGCAAAACATTCACATCCCAACGGATCTTTTCCTAGTAGCTTAGAAGCCGTTACAACGCCTAGTGAAGACTTCTGTCCGGAACCAAGACTAAACGGTCATTTTGCCTAGTTGACTATAAATAGAAGCCACTCCACAAGACTAGAAGATTATTGAACAGATTGCTGAAAGTGAATTTGTTGTTGAACTAATTGTTGTTCTCATTTTTACTCAATCTTCTATTTACAACTCCAAGTCTATATTTAATATTTTCCGAGTTGTAAAGAAAGTCTTGTAATCAGTTACATTCTTTTCTTACTTTCTAAGTAAGGTCCCTTGACTGAGGTGTAAGGGTTAACTCAACTTAGTTGTCCCCGATTGTATAGGTTACCTCGGTTAGGAAGTACTAAATCGGATAAGGGAACTTCTAAGTCTAGGAAAAATTATAAGGAATTGTTAAAGGGAGCAATTCTGGTTGAGTTAGTCCTCCGTATTTTGTGAATTCAAAATAGTGGATTTGACTTAGTGCTTAAATTAGCACTATTCATGGTTTTATGCCCTAGGAGAGTTTCCATGTATATCTCGTGTTATTACTTTTCCGAGTCCAATCTAGACTCGGAATCGTTGTTGAGGCTGTATTGTTGCAAAAATTGTTTAATTTTCTTCGCCCTATTCACCCCCTCTAGAAGGACCTAGACTCTCCACGAGAAAACCTTCACGTCGACTTTAAGGATTTAAATAAGGCTAGTCCCAAAGATGATATCCCATTACCTCATATCGATCTTCCGGTAGATAGTACATCGGGTCACGCTCTACTCTCGTTCATGGATGGTTACACTAGGTATAATCAAGTGAAGATGGCTGAGGAAGACATGGAGAAGACGACCTTTATCACTCAATAGGGGACTTACTGCTATGTGGTGATGCCATTTAAGCTAAAAATGCAGGTGTGACGTATTAGAGAACAACAATAACACTACCGCATGATATAATCCATAAAGAAGCTAAAGTATACATGGATTATATGATCATAAAATCCAAGGACAGGGCGGGGCATTTACCCGGATCGAGAAAATTCTTCCATAGACTCGGGAAGTACAACATGCGCCTTAATCCTCAAAAGTGTGCCTTTGGAGTAACTTCGGCAAACTGCTAGTTGTTGTTAGTCTTATAGGAATTGAAGTTGATCCATCCAAGATCAAGGCTATCAAGGAAATCCCTGCACCAAGTACGGAGAAGGAGATAAGGGGATTCTTAGAGTGTTTGCGAGTACATTAGTCTTTTCATATCAAAACTAACTATGGTCCAGTGAACCCATTTTCAAGAAGTTAAAGAAAGGATTTGAGCCCATTTGGGATACCGAGTGCCAACAAGCATTTGAGAAGGTTAAGGAATACCTTGCCAATCCTCCAGAGTGTTAGTTTCACCCCAACTAGGAAAACCTTTGCTTTTATATCTCACCACAACAGCGACAGCTATAGAAGCCATGTTAGCTCGACGGGACGGAAAAGAGGAACGTGCGATCTATTATCCGAGTAAGAAGTTCTTGAACTATGAGACTAGATATACATCATTAGAGAAGATACATTTGGCTTTAGTTTGGGCTACTAAGAAGCTCGGACACTACATGTTAGCCCACACGGTACATGTGGTAGCACCCATGAATCCTATTAAGTTCATACTTGAGAAACCGACTGTCGAGTAGTAAGATAGCACGATGGACTGTCATGCTATAAGAATTCGAACTCAAGTTTATTCCTCAAAAGCGATGAAAGGAAGAGTGGTATCGGAATTCTTTGCAGATCTACTCGTGCTCGAATCGTAACCCGAACACCTTGACTTACTAGATGAAGATATTTTACAAGTAGAGGCGGATGTTTGGACAATGTCCTTTGATGGTGCTTACAATCGAAGGGCTTTGGAGTATGGATTCTTTTAGTCTCACCTGAGGGAGAAGATACTCTCATTTTAGTTAAGCTAGAGTTTGAAGTCACTAATAATGCTGTAGAGTACGAAGTTTGCATCACAGTTCTTGAGGCTGCAATAGAGATCGAGGTTAAGAATATTAGGGTTTTCGTGACTCCGGTTTGATCATCAATCAAATTTCACAAAGGTGGAAGGTATGTAGTGAAGTCTTGGCACCCTACCAAGCATATTTGATAGAATTATCTAAACACTTTGAGAAGATTTCCTTCACTTACCTTCCTAGGGATGATAATCAATTTGCTAGCTAGATTAGCACCCATGATCAATATTCCTGCTGGCATTCACTCAATGCCTGTTCACATCGAGCGGCGGAGTCGGCCTATACACGTTTGTGCCTTAGAAATATCTAATATTGACCATACCAGTTGGTATCATGATATTTATTAGTACCTGGATAAGCAAGAGTATCCTTTGGACTCTACACCTAGAGCCCAACAAGCCATCGAGGATGTTGGTTGCACAATTCTTCCTTAATTAAGGACAGTTATTTAAGAAACTAATTCTAGGATCAGCTTGCTTTGTGTCAATCAACATGAAGCAAAGCACATCATGGAAGATATTTATGGAGGAGAATGCGGACCTCATATGAATGGTAAAATGTTGGTCTAGAAGGTTCGGAGACTTGGTTATTATTGGTAAACTATGGCAGCGAATTGCCACAACATTGTTAGAAGATGCCATAAATGTCAAGTGCATGCAAATTTACAACACCAACCCCCGTCATTTCTCACTACACTATCCTCACCTTGGTCGTTTTTAGTTTGGAGAATAGACATTATTTGCAAAGTGACTCCTAAAGGAACAGGTGGTCACGAATTCATGTTAGTAGCAATCAACTACCTCACCAAATGGGTAGAAGCAGCCTCCTATGCAACCCCGACGTCAAAACAAGTAGCCAAATTCATCATCGAAATATTATCCGTCAGCTACGGAAAGCCTTATGAACTTATAAGTGACCATGGTAGTCATTTCAAGAAAGAAGTGTAGATTTGCTTGGATAAGTATAAAATTCGATATCAAAATCTTCTCCATATCGTTCTAAGACTAATGGAGCGAGTTGAAGTCGCTAATAAGAACATTCGAAGAATAGTGGAGAAAATAGTAGTTACTTACAAGGATTGGCCGGATAAACTACCTTTCACTTTATAGGGTTATAAAACTTTTATTAGATCCTCGCACTTGGAGCAACGCCTTACTCCTTAGTCTATGGCATAAAAGTTGTCCTTCCAGTTAAAATTTCCATTCCTTCGCTAAGCATAATTGCTTGAAAGTCGATTCTAGAAGCTGAGTGGGCTAAAGCAATTTATAAGGAATTAGTGTTGCTGGATGAGAGGCGCTTCAACACCACGCATAATATCCAAATATACCAAGCTCGTATATCCAGGGCATTCAATAAGAAAGTTAAGCCTTGCAACTTGCAAATTGGGGATTTAGTCCTTAGAGAGTCGAGCTTCAATTCACGACCCACGAGGCAAATTCAAGCCCAACTGGCAAGACCCATTTGTACTCAATCAAATTTTACCCGGCGAAGCGATAAAATTAACCGATTTAGAAGGAGAAGAGTTCTTTCGAGTATACCAATTTGGATCGGTTAAAAAGAACTATTCCTAGCATGTCCCTAGATAGTGAGCCGAGCCCAGCTCAACTAGGCTTGGGCCAAGGCGGGCGCCGGCCATCACCCGGTCAAGGGTGGATTGGTCGGGCCCCTCTTTTTATCCTTTCCGGTTTTCTTTGTTTCTGCTGGATAGTCCAACTAGACGGTCCCATATATTTGTTGATTTTTTCTTTATTACTCTACCTCTAAGAAAGCGATCCAAATATGAAAAGTATAACATAAAACTTGCTTTTATTTAATAAATGGTAAGCATACTACTTACCTAAATACATAGCTAATAAAAGGAATTAATTACAAGCATACTACTTGTAAAACAAATAAATACTATTCTAAAGAGGCAAAACTAATGATCCCTTTTATTTTATCTCAAAATTCCTAGAATTCGAGTCGTACTCTATTTTCACTTTCTTTCTTTTAGGGTCACTAGACCCCACATCCTCATCTCGAGTGCATTGCTTTGCTCCTGGATTCGCCGGGCTCTCCTTTCTTCATTTTCTTTAGCCTTAGTTTCTTTTCGACGAGCGCGTGTAGCCATTCGAGGGTTTACTTCTCGAATTTGCGAGAGGGCAGTAGCAGGAACGACTTTTTCAAGATTTAGCTCTCTAAGTCTTAGCACTTTTCGTCGTTCGGGGTGGATTTCTATTATCCACTCTAGATAATAGGGAGAAACAGTAGTATTTACAACTCCTTCAGGTGTTAACAGGATCGCAGGAGTCAACAATTTTGGGAGACCTCTCCAAGTACTCGGGCCATGACCCAATCCGTCTAGAGCTACCATGCCCTCCGAACAAGTCAAAAGTAGCGGGTCGGATAGAATCTAATAACGGTATTGTTTGTTCTCTACCCATTTGTCGCACCATAAGGTTTTGCAAAGTAGTAAGTGCTCTCTTCCAGGCCCAATGAATAAATGGATGTTGTGCGGAATTCGTTTTGAATTGGGATACCTTACAATGGTTAACGTACTATAACGGGTCATTGTTGTGATTTTTGAGGTATTCCTCCCACCGGGAAGTAGGACGATCAACTACAGCTGGTTTTCATTTCCGTTGGCGAAATGCATTGCTAGGTACGTGTCCAACCTAGGGGAGCCTTGATGAGTTTCAGGTGTTCCATTAACTAGACTTGCATATCACCGATGAAATATTGGAAATTAGTGTCCTAAATGGTCCAAGTCTACCCCCTTTGGGGCCCAACAAAAGCTAAATCGTAATACAAAAATAATAATATAATAGTGACAAGGAGGTAGGAACGGAAGTTCGATTTTTCGGCCCATGGTCAGCGCAGTACCACCTCCTTATAGCCGGCACCGCCATTGGTTTGCTTGTCATTTGCTGCCATTTATTTTAGTGCTTACCTGCAATAATAGAGGGCTACCATGGAAGTTTTGTTCAGCGTCGGCTTCAACTCGGTCTAGGCTAATTATCATTTCGACAATTATTAGAGGAGTTAGGGAGCGGTAATCCTCTAACTGTTACACCATACTTAGTAGCGATGCTTGGTGCCAAATCCTCATGACCCCCTACTAGCAGGAATCCTCCTATTATGCAAGTAATTATAGCTCGTTGTCTCGGGATGATGATAGACTCGAGCATAAGCATACATGTTGCAGTAATGCTGCATTAGATTAGTTAAGCTAACTCGATTCCCAATAAGTATCCACCCTAGATGCCTCCTCCTCAATTTTAAAAAGTACTCGTACTTCTCATGGAGATTTTTTGAGGATTTAGGTACAACTGGTTTTGGTCGCCTAAAACTGCCTAGTATGGCATCAAACTCTTCGGGTAGGGGACATAATTCGTTATCCCCAAACCTAAAGACGTGGTGATGGTGATCCCAATGAGGTTACAACAGCCCTTAAGAAGGGCCAATAAATCTTCACTTGACGGATGCTAAAGAGGACATTTAGCCCGTACTTGGTTAACTCTGGACCTATCCATATTACTCATCTCATGCATCCATCAGAGTTAGTTCGGTCTTTAAATCCATGGTTTTATGTATGGTTGTAAGAGGAAAATATTTTGTGGCTAGATGAAAGCTTTTGTGGGTATATTCCTTATTCTCGCACCGAGCGACGATATTTATAGGTGCTTTCCAGTGATCTTCGAGTTCTACTCCAACTAGTATACTCGTAGAGTCACGAATCCCGCAAGATTCTCGGTCGCGGGCGTCGACCACTATTTGGGCCCGGTCCATTTTGCTGCTTCTCACAGTCCTAAGCAACTCTTGGTCGTTTTGTTTTTGCCCTAGCCTATGGAGCACTCCTCAATTGGATTATGGACTTGAGATTTATTCTTTTTCTTTTTATTATTTTGTTTTAGGGGAATGGAGGCTAGTGCCCATTTTTTTATTTTGTCTCTGTCATTTTTCCTATTTTTGTGCATCATATTAAATAAAAGAGTGCATTTTTAGAATCGAGTCTTGCATTTCACTTCATTGCATAAGTTACACAAAATAATACATTAATAAACTAAAACACCCTACAAGAGGTCCATATATTAACAACAACGAAAGCAGCAAGGAGTCAACTACACATTGCCATTGGAGTCATCATTGAAGATATAGTTCTCAAAGTCCTCCAAGATAGACGTAGAGAATCGGCCACCTAAGGCACCTTGATATGAACCACCTCCTTGGTGCTAAGACCGAGAGGCCCTATGAGATAGTCCGTTATAGGAAGACTAAGGGAAGTAAAGAGGATTCCCGTGTCGATCAATGGCTTGTAAGGGCGGAGTGTTCAAGCTCTCTTCGGAGAAACCTTGTCTCGCATCGAGGTACTAGACCCGGAAGCATTAGGTCCTGCCTCGGATGCACTCCTATGATGGGAACGACGTGAAGAACGTCGTGAAGAGCTTTGTCTAGCATTACTATTAGAAGGCGTTTGTTGCTCATGAGTTTGGGATGACGTCCCGGAGGCACCGGGTAGATTGCCGAAGGAGTGGCTCTCGATCGGCGTCTGTACAAGATCAAGGAAGCGATTAGCAAACCACTAAAAGCTTAAAGAATTTAGCACTACACTAATTGAGGACTTACTCGAGAAGTAGAGGAAGAACATCCAATCAGCCAATTTTGGATTCTACAGAGAGCCGACTGAAATCCGATAGATATAGTACTCGATTACTCCTGGTCATACTACAAATTTTATTTGAAGTTAGCAATAAGGAAGATACTTTTAGCACATAACTAAAAGGAAAAGAGCACACAACTCTTACCCCACGCAAATTTCTTGGAAAGGGATGCCCAACACATTCTTCTTTGAGGATTTAAGGAATTGTAACAAAACGAGAAGGTCCCCAAGGCATGGTGACATCCATAGTGAGACTCGTGATGCGATATCAGCGGGAGTGAGCTACCTAGGAAATGAAAACAATGGTTAAGTTCCACACAAGAAATTCAAGGTTATAAGAAAGGAGTTAAGCGCTTACCGGCTAGGTCATGATGCGTGACGCGTGATGGGCGTAAGAGGTGTATAAATTCAATAGTGAGGTAAACAGGTACCCCACCGTAGCCGTCGCTTGCTCAGCGAGGAGAAAGAGAATAGAAATAGGACATGGTTGAAGGAGGATCAACCGGAAAAAGTAGGGGCCATGTGTTAACTCGAATTTGAGGAGTAACCCTCTCCCCAAGATAGCAATAAAATCCAAAAGGACCTTCAAACAAGATCCTTCTCTTACTCAATTCTCGGGCCATAAGGACGTTAGCAAACAAGAATGAAAAATAACAAGAAAATGGACAAAAATCGTGAATATATATGCCGCGATTGCACCACGAGCGGCCTTACAGGCGAGTGATCCGGATCGTGGGCATGACCGGAATGCTGAAAATATGCTAAAGAGTTCATTTTGGCCTATTTCGGAGCAAAATTTCGAGAGTAAAAGCAATGTCCCAAGTTAACAAAATTGAGGGCTGGCCTTAAGAAGCCTAACTCATGTATTGTAGTTCGCTCAAGATTTATTCTCGCCCATGATATGGACACCGGAACGGGGCCAATTTGTTGAGTCGGGAGAGAGATGTAGAAAGTATTCGTATAACCATGGCTACATTTTGATAAGTCAAGTAAATCTTTTTATCCATATAATATAAAAAGTAAATATTGGAGAAAGGAAAAATTTGAGCATACCTCAATAATCTTCCTTAAGCCATTTAGAGGAAAATAGGTGGTGGAATTCGATTTCGGTTTAGTGTGCCGCACATCGGCACCGAGGCCCCTAATAAGGCTAGTATATGAGCGAGCACCCCAATCGAGCTCCTTTATTCTATTGAGGTCCACTGTGTTCACCAAATAGTGAACATGAACCTTGACAACTTGGTCAAAGAAGAGGATCATGCTCAAAAGAAGAGCAACCATGACCTTAACTTGTTCAGGAGAGTGTTGAGGCCAAAAACTTCATCCTCAAAAGCCTAAAAAGGATGGTATTTATTGGCTACAGGACCAAAGAGGTGACGAAGATAGTAATGGTTTTTATATAAATTTCGGTCATAGGCTAAGGGTTCTCCTAAGAAGCTTAAACCGGATAAAACAGCAAAATCAAAGGGAGTTATTGTCATCTCAACGAAAGGAAGGTGGAATGTGTTGGCGGTATCCCGGAATTGTTCACCGATGGCTCTAATAGGATCCCTCTCCCTCTTATCGATGAGATGGTGTAAGCGATGGTGAGAGGTCTAAACCCGAGCATTATACATGACATTTTCGAGAGGAAAATGCATCCTATCGCATGTCTCCATGAACTTAGGAAGGGCTCCGCTACTTCGAATCTAGCCTTTCTACAAGACAAAATCTAACAAGATTTTGGTTAAAGCGTTACTCTAAAAAGACTAAATGAAGAGGTTTAATCCAATTAGCTTACTGAGGATGAGATGGCAAGAGAGGAAACATGCCTTTCAGCTTCCACTAGAAGATCATTTGGATCCCATTCGTTTTATAAACGCCAATCACGCTCGAGAAAGGAGTCTTGAGTAAGATTCTCAACCTTAGTTCTTCCCGCATGATGAGCTTTTCCTCTAAGCATGTTGAACGCAAAGAACTCTTGCGAATTGTCGTCCACTAACTTTTCCAGCTTCGGATCAAGAATGAAATGGTGTGCAAGATTTCAATTCACAAGAGTGCGTAATTAAAATTGCGGGAATCAACCAACTTTCAAGAAGGATCAAAACAAGGAAATGTAAGAAAAGAGCAAGAATGAAATGAAAAGTTAGTGTGCAAAATGAAACATACCATGCACCCTTTTTATAGGCAAATTATCAAGACTTCCAGGCACATAAAACAAAAGTCAAAGAATTCATAAGGAACAAAGTGAATTTGGCTAGGCATGCCAAGGGCCACACCTGCCAAAGGCTGGTCGGCGCCGGCCACGAGGTGCCATGATGTCCAATCGGCGACAACTTTTCAAGCCTAGCCCATGGCTCTAGTCCGAGCATGCTTTCTCTTCTTGGAGCATGTGATTTTCGTCTATTATATGTGCAAGTGGGAGCATCCGGGCCCACTAAATCGGCTTTTCTGGAAAATTTTTATAAGTCCATTTCGACTAAGTTATTCAAGTCAAACACTAATCTTTTGTCATTTCAATTATGCACTAACAAGTGTGCTAGCACATCAGATTATTTAGCCAAGCTTCGGATCAAAAGACGATCGAAGTTTCAACATCAAAATACGCCAAGCTTCATATCAAAAGACGATCGAAGTTTCAGCATCGACATACGCCAAGCTTCGGGCTCTAATCAAGCCAAGCTTAGGATCTTTTTACCGAACTTCGAACGCATGCATTGCGATCAAGTTCAGGTCTCACTTTGGAGTTCACGTTTGACTACAATCAATTCCAAGCATTACACAATGTCTTATAAAAATCAAGGTCAGTACCCTTTAGTATTTACTTTGACCCTTCATCTTTATAGACTCGATCAAAGTGAGGGCTAAATGTAGACAACTCAAAAGTTTCATCCTTTATCTCATTATTTACGTATTTTATTTTGTTGACCCGATCATGATAATCCCGAGTCCTGTTTGTGGATTTGGACCTCGGACTCGATCGATGGGTTCAATAAGCCGATAAACCAAAAAGAACCCCCAACACCACTTAAATAGCCTTTTTTCCTTGGGTCGGTCCGCAAATCCTCTTTTCTTTCAAACCATCCAAGAGCTGAGCCGAGCCTTAAGAGATTGTGGAGTCCTATGATGTGCGCCTTGAATTTACAACTACAAAATACCTCATTCTACTTTTGTTTAAGTCGGACAAGGAGCTGAAGACTTGAAGACGACGTTGAAGCGTTGCATTTTATGATTAGGAGCATCAAAGTGCTGCGTTTTGAGCTTCACGAGACAACCTATACGAGGCTAGAACCTCTTTGACATCGTGAGGCTAGCACCTGCCTTCTAGAAGCTTGGTGGAACGTTGCGTTTTGGGCATGTAAAGTCCTCGGAGATACAACTAGGGCACGGAACCCTAGGAGGGTCCGGCTTGTCGGCGCCCGCCACCCCTCTTTAACCTGGTTCTATCCGGTTTTATCACATACTTGATCCAGCTTCTATCTCTTAGGAATGGTCCGATTTTCTTTCAACTGTTTGGACGATCGAATGGGGGCAAACCCTAGGTCATTTGTGACCTAGGTCCTCTCCTATAAGTAGAGACGTATGGCTCTCATTCCCATATGACTTCTTGCCTTAGCATTGCGATGCTGAGAACCAACTTGGATGGTCTCATCTAACTATTATTGTGCCAAATTTTTCATAAACATTCATTTTCCATCTGTTGAATCCGTGCAAAGAGTTAAAGAATATTCATTTATTTTGATCTCTCGGGCACTCATTCAACTTATCATTACCATACTCCGGACATAATTCACAAAACTAGCCCTTTTCTCTAAATTGTCACCATTGCATCGAGAGATCTAGATCAGCAAGGTGGGACAACCTGAGAGGCCTATTTCAACCTTCAAAACGGTTTATTTATTTCTGTTTTTATTGCTTTCCGTATTGTGGTTTAAAAGATGTAATCGCTTTAATTTCCTCCCCAGCCGATGTAATCTTTTATTTCTCGTTTTTCTTTCTTTTATCGCTTTTTTATTACTTTTCTTTATCGCTTTCCTTACTATGTTTTGGTTGCTTTAATTTTGCTTTGTATGATGTTGTTTGCTTATTTGTTTACATTATTTTAAGCACACTATTCGAATTAGTAATGGTCGTCTTCGGATGGGCGGAACAAAAGGGTTTGTCCCTATGTTTCATATCCTCGTCCCCAAATCCAATTCTCGGTATTGGATCGATGGAGTCATCTTTTTAATCTTTTCTTGTCTTAGTTTTCCCATACTAAGATCGAAAGAGTGAATTTTATTCATTTTGTTATTTGTTAGTTTTTCTTTCCCTAAAAACCGACTGGCGACTCCTCGATTTTATGTTTTATTCTCATTAATATGCTTCCGGCTATTTTCTGAATTGCAAGATAAATTTTATTATGATTTTGATTTTTCCAACCCGGCAGAGGCTGAGACTAACTCTGTCGGCCCGTGCCTCCGGCTGATGCCCGCCACCGCCGGAATAGGCTACCGCCCGTGCCTAGTGGTTGGCAGGTGAGGCTTCGGTCCAAATTGGTGTTTTAGCGCCAGTCTTTCCCTAAAGCCTCTCGGCGAACTCTAACCCTAATCTTCTTCATCCTTTAATTAGTAAATATTATTCCGGGACTTCTTAAATAATTATTAAAATAAAATAATTAATAAAAACGCCAATCAAATCTAATTTAGTTCATTTCAACTTGATTTAATAAAACTCGAGAAAATCTTAATTAGAGGTTTATCCCCACATTCAAAAGTCATTTCAAAAATCATCTTCAAAAGCAATCTTCAAAAAAGAGATCCAACACAAGTGGGGAGGGTCGGCGGGGGCCCCGGGCCGGCCGTGGTTCCTATAATAACGAGATGCAACGTGTCTATGCTCGGAACCTTCACCGGATGTGGTTTGAAGTTGTTCAAACTTTTGGTTGTACAACCTCTCCTCCAACTTCGTATATCCCCACGGGACATCATATTAGGGTACGCATTGCTCTTAATCCTGTTCCGGTTGACTTTACCTATCACCTGCGCAAGTAACTAAGAGACTGAAACTATTAATGCATAAGACTTAAATCGAAAATAGTTCTATATATCACGTACAATTTCTTCCTTTTTGTATGAATTCGACAATGAAAATATCGAGTGTATAAGACAACTCCCTCTCATTGTCCTCTAGATTTGCCCTTCTCAAGTAGATCACACTATTTAAATTTATAGAAAAACAACATCACACTATTTTTATATGAGATTGTCTATAAATATTGAATAAAGTTGCATACTATTCAAACCCTCTATTTTCTCCTTATAGCTACCATGAATTTTTTATACAATCATTTGATGATGTAGTATTAAAAAAGGGTATCAAAGTAATAAAAGTACCATGTATTCCGAAGAGGTGACATGTGATTCAAACGATTTCCAATCCTCCTCGATGATACAATTGTAGAACGCCTAGGGTCTACGTTCTTGCTTTATCTCGCCTTATTTTGTACACCTATATAGTAGCAATGCAATATTTGAAGTCTCTAAACTTTTTACCGCCGACATAAGGGTCTTGTGTTTCACGAAGGGGATCTCGGATTCATTAACGTTCTAGTTGAACATTCTCTTAAACACGAGATCGATATTCATTAGTACATATATATTAACCATTTACAATATAATTTGCAATACTAAGTGAAATGTAGTACGTTTACCTTAATATCGTTCCAAAGGTTGTCCTTAATAGAATCGGGGACATCGGCTCATTTTACGTAGTTGATGTTCACGTGTGAGCGGTTGCCGCACCAACGTAGCTCATAAAGGGAGGTTTATGATCACCTTTAACATTTCCGTGCCTATCAAAATCGACCCGTTTAAGGAGAGTTTGATCGTCTTTACTCCGGACCACCTTCTCATTGTTCATAATAGTTCACTCCCTCGATTTTTTTGTGCTTTTGGAAGAATCCATTCTATACTATAAGCAATTATACAACTCTTGATAAATAAACATGTACAACATTTTTCAGATGTAAACACGAAGTTGGGCCAAGCGGCAGCCAACACAGGTCGACCGTGTTGTCCGGAATGGCCCGTGCTTGGCTGCCCGGAACCACTGGTTCCACAGTTTTGGCCGTTTTTGTCTCTTCTCTTATTTTCATATTCTATCCATTCATGTTCCTCAAATATAAGATTAATGTACAAATTTTCTCTAAAACACTCGTGAAATATAAGACTCAAAATTACATTTTCGACTTTAGATTTGAAATTGGAAAGCACTATCTACACTTTTGAGTTTCATGAAAATGTCGAAAAATGACAAGGCAAACAATAACAGAATTAAAAACCCACAATGGAATTCAGGGAAAAATGCTAAAGATGAAGAGAAAGAGACAAACCTAATGGTGCCCTGGAAGAGAAGTCGGCGAGAGAGGTGCACCCACGCGGAGAGAATGAGGTTGGAAAGAGAAGCTGGTGAGGGAGAGGTGAAGATACAACCTAAAATGCGGAGAGAGTGAGTGGGTGGGAGTGCAACCACGACCGGAAATAGCGAGAGAGAATGAGTGGGAAGCCAACGAAAACCACCACTAATTGCGAGAGAAGAGCAATCGAAGAGAGAGACTGTGGGACCGAGAGTTGAAAAAGTGAGACTCGCCATTGGCCGAGGGTTTTTGTGCAGAACTTTAGACTAAGGTTCACTACCAAGAACTGTGGTCTAAAGTTCTTAGACTACGATTCTTTTACTAAACTGTCATCATAGATACATCTATGATGACGGTTCAATAAAAGAACCATGGTCTAAAGTTTAGTAGAAACTTTAGACGACGGTTTTATATTGAATCATCATCATATATACATTAAAAACTCCATTTTTACGAAAATGCTACCGGTCGATTTTTCACGATTGTTTGTCCTTTTAAGCATGGGAATAGGCTCGTCATTAAAACTGGTTCCTGTGCTAATGATAATAATGAATTATTCTATTAATGACTCATTTAAGGTTTTGAAATTTATTTTATATCATCTATTATATTAATTTACATGTTATGCTTACTTAAATTTATTATTAGTAATTATAAGTAATAGAGACTAATAGTATAAATAGGGTGTATGTTTACTCCATTTTAAAATTGATTGAGAAAAGGTTGATCTTAATCCGCTTAACTAACACAAAATGTTGACTCGGGTCGGCTTAATTGACTCATTAGAAAAATTTTGACTTCATCTTAACCCGACCCATTGTTCATCCTAGGCATTGTAGTTCAAATACAATTATAAGAGTTTCAAATAAATGATACTAGAGATATAATTTTTAATTATAAAATTAAATTTTCACATTATTATAGTAATATTATTTCAATAAAAAAGTATATTATTTAACATGTATCCGGACATATTCCATTCACCAAAAATACAATAGTAACTTATGCATTTTTAATACATCACATTATTTGAATTCATATATATTTTTATTAAAATTTTCTTATATATTATTTTTATATATAATATTTTTTTTATGAGAAAGTTGGGAAAGAAAATAGTATTAGTGTTTGTTCGTACATTACTGCAATAACTACGTAACATCTCTTTAGATGATGTAATATAATAAATAAGCATTATTAAATGAATGATAAGTTGAAAAGAAAATAATATGATAAGGATAAAACATTCAATCAAGCCATAAAAATAAAATTATTATTTTCATTGTCTTAACTCAACGGATCGAACGGATTTGGGTTAGGTTTAATCTACTAATTTGTGGGTTTATCATATTCATATCGAGAAATCGTATTTAAAATCCAAAATTTACACAGAGTTTGAATTGGGTCAATTTTCACGAGTGTCTAATTTTAATCGGTTAGTCTATTGAATTAGTTTACAGCACAAATTATAATCAACACCCGCGGGAGTACGACTAACTTGCGACCCAAATGTGCTTTGTTTTAAATAATATACTTTGCAATCGTAAACTCCGAGAGATGTAGGTGCGGTGGTAAGTATGATTGTGTTTAGAGTTGGGCAACAGATCAGGTCGGGTCGGGTTCGTGTTCGTGTCGAACTTAAACGGGTTGAAAACAGACCAAACTCGAACTCGACCTATTTAATAATCGGGTCCAAAATCATCGACCTAACCCGTTTATCAACTAAACGGGTTGACCTGAAACCGACCTATTTAACTAAGTTGATGAAAATATCAATTTAACATAATTCAATGACAAAATTTCAGAACAAAAAATAACACATTTTCAAACTTAATAATTTGAAAACTGACCCAAAATTTCAATTCCCACTATTTTTTAATATTGAAATTTTAGTTACCTTGAAAAATCAATACTAAACAAATAAACGGTAAACGGTATATGGTAAAAGGTCGACCTATTTAACCTAATTAATTAATCGTGTTAAATAGGTACTTTTTCGTGTCAAGATTCTCAACCTTAACCTAACACATTTATTTAAATGGTTTGTTCATGTCAACCCATTTACATAAACGTGTTGAAAATTTGTACCCAAATCCGCCTAACTTCGTGTCGGGTTCGGGTCGGTAATCGTGTCGTGTCGGATTTTCCCAGCTCTAATTGCGTTGCTTGTGAGGTTTGGGTTTTGGACCCTAGTAATAGAAAAACTAATTTTTTAATTACTTTTTCCTTTTTTCGTTTATTTGATTGTTTATTTAATTCCTTTATAATTATTTTTTTACATTTTTATCTTTTTTTTTGTTTTTAGCTACGTTTAGATTTATCTATATTATAATTTCTTTTTTCATATCCAATTAAAATTAAATGATTGTTTTCTTACAAAAAAATTGATATACCAATTACTTTATTTGAGATTTACATTGAAATTCTTAATCGGGAATGAATGTTGCACAAAAATGAATATATTCAACTGAATTTTTATATAATTCAATGAAAGGAGTTAGTAGTTGTTGAAAGTTGAATTAGGAGTTGTGAAGGGATTTGATGGTTGTTTAAGCTTGAATTGAAAACCTCGGAATTCAGACGGAGTTAGGTTGCTTGGGTCTAATGAATAGTATTGAGATTTCAGTCAAGTTAGGGATGAGTATGTTGTGGTTTGGTTATAAATTATGAATTAATATTTCAGATTGAGTCTTAGAGATTTACTGAATTAACGACATTAAGAAATGATTGCTAATATCCAAAAATAACGAGTGAAGTATAAAGAGGAGTATGAATTCATGTTGATGGATGTACGGTTGAGACATGGGAGTGAGAAATGGGTGATTGTCGGAGTTAATTGAGTTCGAAGTATATTTAAATCCTCGAGGTTGAACTAAACGTGAAGGTAAACGAAGCTAACGGAAATTGAGTGATGAAAAGTGATTGAGAGTTATACAACTAAGGATGGGCGAACAAGAGTCGATTAATAAGAAAGAAACATAAAATGGGAGTTAAGGCGGGAAATGATGAGCTACGAATTGTAAGGTTAAGTTGAGTTTAGAATGTATCTAGGTCCTTGAAATAAAATTAAATTGGAAGATGAGTCTAACAAGAGGAAATTAAGTGATAAGTGAGATTAGGAGTTATACGGTTGAGAATGAGCAAAGGAAGTTAATTTGTAAAGTAGAGACCTAGAATGAGGAATTGAAGTAAAGACAGAGAATTGTGAGAAGTTGAGACGTTGACTTAGGTGGTATCTACTTGTGGTAATTGTGGCTCGAGAAAATGGAATTGATCGTACTAAATTGATAAATTGAGAAAGGCACGATTGGATAAGAGCTGAGAATGACTGCTTGCATTGAATGGTGGCTATTCGTGTTAAGTGATTGCTTTACGTGATGCTCAAAAGTAGTTTTGCAAGGTGTTTTGTGTTTTATGTGAAGTGATCCTTGAATGCAAATTCTTGTGAACTGCCTTTCAAACGTGAATATGTTTTAAAGAAGCAAAACTCAATTGAGAAAGCAAATCGGATTTGAGAAAGTGAATTCATAAGGGTGAAATGTGGTGTCATGCCTTCTTTGATATTAAACCAACTTGAGAAAGTTGTTTGAAACAGATGTGATAAATGATTATGTGCAAATACTTTTGAATCGATCTTCTACGGATCGTTTAGCATACCGAAGGGTTTGAGCTGGGGATGCCCAGCTAGAAAATGTTCATTACATATTAGAGTTACTAAGCATATTAGAGTTACTAAGCATTTATATTTGACATGGTATTAGAGATATTATGTATAAATAAAATAATTGTAAATTATTTTTGTATTATTTTGTATATATATAGAATATGAGACTTCCACATTAGTGAATTATTATGTTTGAAGGTTTGCTCTTAAAGTTCTTCGAGCTGATGGCGCACATCGGAATGTTCATGGCCTTGAAGTTCTTTCCGAACTTCTCTACATCTTCGATGGCGTACTCGGGCTTAGTTTTGGGCACAAGTCTTGTTTCTTCCATCTTCATTGGAATGTAGTTGCGTACTTGCATGATGTTCTAGACATCTTCATCGTGATCCAACAAAAACATTCCATGAGCTTCTTCCGAGTGCACGAAGTTAGATCCTTTGAACTTTGGTGGTCTGCTGGAAGATCTTCCTTCACCGAACTCTCCATTGTTCCGAGCCATTTGATCTTTAGACCTTTGGATGGTTAGATCCTTTCTAAAAGGCTAGGCTTTGATACCAATTGATGGTTTACTCTTGAAGAGGCTTAGTCACCCTAGAGGGAGGTGAATAGGGTGATGAGCAAATTTGATCAAAAAATGGAAGAATAAAATCGAAGCCGACTTTGAGGCGGTTTAAGTCTAGATTGGACTTAGAAAAGTGTTAACTCGAAATTACGTGGAAACCCTCATGGGGTAGAAAACCACGGTTAGTGCTAATCCAAGCACCAAGTCAAATCCACTATTTTGAATCCACAAAATACGGTAGAAAGACTCAACCGGAATTTCGCCCTTAGACAATTCCTTACAAGATTTTCCTAAACTCGAAGTTCCTTTATCTAATCTAGTACTTCCTAACCGAGGTAACCTTTACAGTTAAGGACAAGCGAGACCGAGTTAACCCTTACAGCTCGGTCAAGGGACCTTACTCAGAAAGTAAGAATATGTGTTTGTAATCGATTACAAGACCTTACAACTAAGAAAGATGTTAAGTACAGAGTTGGAGTTATTAGTAGAAGATTGAATGAGAATTATACAGAGAGAGATAATTTCAGCAATAGGTTCAGCAATCTTCTCGTCTTGTGAAGTGGCTTCTATTTATAGATGACCGGGCATATTAGTCGTTGTGACTATCTTCGATTAGAAGTCCTTTGTGACCATTGCAATGGCTTTTCCGAGTGACTCGGAAAATATCCGTTGAGGTGTGAACGTTAGGCAAAGACTCTTGACTCCTTTGGATGTCCCAATCCACTGGTGGTGTTTGAAAAGTAGGGTGGAAACCACAGTTGAGCTTAGCGTAGAAGATTTCTAGTTTTGGAAACGAGACAATCCCGACACGATGTCCGGGCCTTGGTTAGAAGTAGAAAAAGTCGCGTCTGTCGGTGATTTGACATCTTAACGCTTGTTACTTTTTTAATTCAAAAGTAGGTTAACCTCGTTTGAATAACCTACAAAAGTAAATCAATTTGGTTCTCAAAGTATAAAATACTTTGGTCTAAGATTAGACACGAGATAATAATTTAATTCGGATAATTAAGTGCATAATTATCTTAGTCTCTGAAAGAGTGGAATTTTCTAAGTCTAATATCCATTATACTTAAATTTCATCTAAGTCGGTTTATAAGTAAGTCAAGTTAGATGAAGAATATCAAAGTAGTAAAACTTGAACTTAAATAGGCATAGTTTAAACAAAAGCATGCTGACTTAAAGAGTGGAATTAACACTGTAATTTAATCGGACTAAGAACATGAAGTCGAAGCGAGTTTATGTACATTAGAGCAAATGTTTGAACATGTGGTAAGTCCGAGTGTTGTTTGAGTGACTCGGAACTTTGTGTGAGTGACTTAGAACTGTGTGTGTCCAAGAAATGTTTGAACATGTGTAATAGTTTTTGTAACACTTAGAAAAGATTTTGTATCACTCGGAAAAGTTTTTAAAGCACTTAGAATGGCTTGTAATCAAAACCTACAAGAGATGAAGTCTGTACTGATTCCGTGATGGTACTCGGAATTTCATTCATGCAAAGTTTAAGTCTTCAATCTCCCCTTTTTGATGAAAGGCATTCCATACTTAGAAACTTTATTAGTGATATAGATCTAATTTTTCATTCTATCTCAAGAAATAAGTCGAGAAACGAGTGCAAATAAGCTTAGTAATAAAAGTGATTGAAACTTAGATTCTATCGGAGCAAGTGGGCTTAGATTGCATTAGTGCTAAAAATTAAAGTATCAAAGCATTGATTGACTGAGTTGTTGAATCAAAGAAAAAAAACACCGAGCAATCAATTAACACTCGAAATAATTGAAACTCGGAAAACACTTAGTAAGAAATTGATACTTCATTAATATATAAGAAAAAAATATGTACACAAAAGATGGTGAGAGAAACTCCCCTAAACATGACAACAAATTTTTCTAACTATTCTCTCCCCAAAAAGAGGAAGAATGTATCAAGAGGCTACAAATTTGTATGTCCGGACAAAAAGAAACTAAACTTGAAAGCAAAAAAAAAAAAAAAAAATTTAAGGAGGGGATGGAGCGAGTCGAGTCGAGGATGGTGGACGGACGGTGTACCTTCGCCGATAAGATCTTGAAGATATTAACGAACGAGCGAGGGCAGCACCGGTATCTCCGGAATGGGCTCGGCTCCGAGTGGTCGACCCGGAACTAAGTCGTCCGAGAGGTTCATCCTCCCGGAACTCGGCCGAGGGAGGTGCTGGCTCTGGCTGGCGACCGACCATGGTCGGCAGGGTCTTCGACCCGGTCGGACTACCGTCCGAGCCGATCACTTCCGGTTGGGGTTCTAGAACACCTTGGCCCTCGGCGCTTTGGCTCCTGTTTCGCTTCCTTCTCCCCTTCTTCTTTCTCCTCGAGACGGAGCTGCCTCGACCACGCAGCTCCGCTTCTTCTCCTTCTTCTTCTTCTTCTTCTTCTTCTTCTTCTTCTTCTTCTTCTTCTTCTTCTTCCCTCGTAGAGGGGATTCGGCCGGACTTGAGGATTCTTCCAAGTATCCGAGTCAACCGGATCTCGAGCCGCCTTGGAGTGTCTTTCCTAAAGGAGTTCAATCATCTCCCTTTGCTCCTTGACTAGTGCTATTATCTCGAGAAGCACGTCTTGCTGCTCTCGAATTTGGGATTGAGCAGCTTTTTGTTGATGGTGATAGATCGAAGAACAGTCTTGAATGACCGGAGGGTGTCCTTGAATTTGATGGACATCGAGGAGATCTTGTCCGTGAAAGTAGTGGACAAGGCGGAAGAAAGGAGTTGAGAACCACCTAAAGTGGAGGCTCCACCAGGTGGAGGAGGTGGAGAAAGAAGGGGTGGAGTCTAAGTCCGAGGTGGAGAAGGGGGCCTCGGTTCGAGCTTTGGACCCGGATACCCGGTTGGGTCTCTTGGTATCCATATCCAAGAAGTTCTTTCTTGCCAATGACAATGGCAGCCTCGAAACAACGTTAAGATCCGAGGGAAGAGGAGCTTTGAATTTTTGAAGATTAAGGTAAGAAGAGCCCCGAAAGGAAGTGGGGTGGGCTTCTTGATCCGTGTCCGAGCAGCCCGACCGCCATTTGCTCGACTATTGCAGGAAAGAGGTCTACTTTATAGCCCTCAATAATGTCAAACAAGGCTTTGAGGTGCTTGGAGTTGGGGTTCTCCTTGCTAGAATGCTGAGAGAAGAAGGTCCTCATCGGTAGAAAGCACGGAAGACGAGCTTCAGATTTAAGTTGAGTCACGGAGAAGTTTTTCGTGACCCAGGGAATTGTTTGGCATATTTTTCAAAGAATTCATTAGCAACCTCGTTGAAAGGTATGGGGTTGCCGTTGAGGAAAAGAGAAGAGAATTTGAAGAGGCGATGGAGAAGAGAAGTGTTGATGTGAACTGTGATGTTTTGAACTCCGGAATTGAGGATACCCTCGGAGGTAGAGAGGTTAGAATAGAACTCGAAATGAGTTCCGGGTATATGAACTCTCTAAAACAGAGGAAATTGTAAACCCCTGTTGATTTGATGTGAGCTAACCACGAAAACTTTGTGGTCGGAAAGAATTTGTCATCCAACGTAAGATGTTGGGTGACAAGGACTTTGAAGGATTGGAGTGGCCTTCCTAGCTTTTGGTACGAGGTTTCTTGGTGGCGGAACCAAGAAAATCTGGTTGGAAACCTCTTTTGGCATGTTTGATGAAGAAAAGAGAAGAAAGATGAACTTTTGTGAAAGAGTAGACAGAGAGAGAGTAGCTCGACAAAAGTGAGCGAGAAAAAAAAATGAAAGAGTAGAAAGAGAGAGAGAGAGTAAAGAATGACAGCGCTTACTTCGAATACTTCCACTTAGCTTAAGAGTGACGAAAACTTCTTCAAACGTAGAGAGTTTGCATGAGTTGAAGTAATTGAGAGAGTGAAAGTAAGTAGAGAGTAAAGTAGCGAAATGAAGGAGAAAGGATGCTATTTATAGAGAAAGAATCATCCTTTAGTGTTCGTTCGACCCAACTCTCCAATGGTCACCTCGGACCGAGTGTAACTGTCATCGCTCTCCAACGGTTAGAATTCTAGTGATTGTTTCCCAACGGCTAGATGTTTGATCGAAGCGTGCGAGAGAGAGAGAGAAAAAGAAAGATTTTAAAAGAAATTTATGAAATTCTCCACCGATCTAGAGATGATTTCGGGATGTCCATTTTTCTCAAAAGCCGAGTTCGGCTCAATGAAGTTTCGAGTGACTCGAAACCGTAAACAAGTAATAACTCATAGCTCGAGTATCACCGATTCAACTGAACTAATTGTTTATTAAAGATAGAAAGCATATAAGATATAATCATGCAAAGTAGTTTCACTAAGAAAAGAACATAATTATGCATTAATCATGCCAAGTTCATTTCTAATAAAGCAAAACTAATCCTCACTAAGTGGCTTAGTAAAGATATAAGCTAATTGGAGTTTGGTAGGAATGAATTCAAGTTCAATATCACCTTTTTCGGAATGGTCTCTTAGAAAATGATACCTGGCCTCAATGTGTTTTGTCTTTGAGTGTTGAACTGGATTCTTGGTGATGCTGATTGCACTTTGATTGTCACAGTTGATTGGAATTGATTTGAATGTAAGTCCAAGATCTCTCAAGTGTTGCTTGATCCATAAATCCGAGCATAACATGCTCCAGTCGCAATATATTCAGCTTCAGCAGTTGATTGAGCTACTAAGTTTTGCTTCTTTGAGTGCAAGATATCGGGATTGACCTGAAACCGGCATGCTCTCGAGGTGCTCTTTCTATCAACTTTGTATCCAGCATAGTCAGCATCTAAATATCTAGTGAGAGTGAGTTCCGAGTCTCTTGAGTACCATAGACCTAGATTCCGAGTCCCTGCAAGATATCCGAATATTCTCTTCACCGCAATGAGATGTGATTCTTTGGGATTAGTTTAAAATCTTACACACGGACATATACTAAACATTATGCCCGACTCTACTGGAAGTAAGATATAGCAAAGATCCAATCATACCTCGATAGAGTTTCCGGTCTACTACTTTACCTTTCGCGTCTAAGTCCGAGTTTTATGCTACTCGCTCATAGGTGTTCGCTGCATGTTTTGCGTCTTGAAGTTTGTACTTCTTCAGCAACTCCTTGGTATACATTGATTGATTGACATAGATGCCATCTTTGTCTTGATTGATTTGTAGACCAAGGAAGAAATTGAGTTCTCCTATTATACTAATTTGCAATTCTTGTCTCATTAACTCGGAAAAATCTCGACACGAGAATTTCATTAGTAGCTTCAAAGATTATGTCATTAACATAGATCCGAGTGAAGACTCGGACGCTTCTTAACGCATTTCTAAGTTGCATTAAATGAATCAGGTATAACCATCTCATACTTATAAAGTTTTGATTCCAAGGCATTCCTCGTATCTCGGAACTTCTCTGAGTAAAATGGTATCTTCTCTAAGTGATACAACTTTTACTTCTTATATTTCTTGCTCTTCCGTAAGTGACTCGGAAAATTGGTTCTTTGTTCCGAGTCCAAGCATCACTTAGATTGATCGCAGATTGAATAGACTAGTATTTCGTCTTTTCTCACTCGAGAATCTTACTTCGATTATAAGCTCTATTTTGTTAGAGTCGGTACCTCTAGTCTGTTTTATACTTAGTCTATATCAAGTTATCTCACTCGATATTCTTTACGGAACTTGATCTATCACTTAAACTAAGTCGGATGGAATTATGAGTATCATTGTTATTAGACTCAAAAAATTCCACTTGTCTTCGACTCGAGATAATTAGTTATTTAATCATCATTATTATTTTATTATCTCGTGTCTAACCTTGGACCAAAGTATTTTATACTTTGAGAACCAAAATTGATTTACTTTTGTAGGTTATTCAATCGAGGATACACCTTTTTCAAACCACAAAAGTAACCGGCTTCGAACGTCAAATCACCAGCGAGACATGGCTTTTCACCTTCTCTGCTCCAGCCCCAAAAGATAGTGTCGGAGCTGTCTGTTTCCAAATCTGGAAAACTAGAACGCCAAACTTAAAGGTGGTTTCCACCTTATCCTTCAAGACACTGCCAATGGTTTTGGGACTTCCAAGAGAGTTAAACCGTTGTCCAACGTTCACATTACAACGGGTACTTTCGAGTGACTCGAAAGCTTCTATCAACGGTCACGAGAGGACTCTCGGTCAGCGGAAGAAGATAACGGCTACTCTGCCTGGTCATCTATAAATAGAAGCCTCCTCACAAGACTTGAAGATTGATGAGCCGAACTCATTGCTAATACACGTACTTGAGCAAAGTCATTGTATTTATTCTCAATCTTCTACTTACAACTCCCACTCTGTAATTATTTACTTTACGAGTTGTAAGGTCTTGTACTCGATTACAAACACTTTCTTACTTTCTCTGTAAGGTCCCTTGACTAAGGCTGTAAGGGTTAACTCGGCTTAGTTGTCCCTAGCTGTAAGGGTTATCTCAGCTAGGAAGTACTAGATCGGATAAGGGAATTTCTAAGTCTAGGAAAACTTGTATAGAGTTTTCTAAGGGAGCAACTCGGGTTCGGTCGGTTCACGGTATTTTGTGGACTCAAAATAGTGGATTTGACTTCGTGTCCGGATTGACACGGTCCGTGGTTTTCTGCCCCAGGAGGGTTTCCACGTAATTTCTAAGTGTTATCTTTTTGAGTTCATTCTAGACTCGGACAGGCATATTACTCCTGCTTGACTTGCTTGTTTATTCGTGATAACATTTCGAGTCCAAGCTTTTCGACCCTGTCTGTTTGACTCGGAACCTGTCTCTGTCTCTTCGTTAACAAAAGAGCTAACGTTTCAACGAAAAACTTCTATCGCCCTATTCACCCCCTCTAGGGTGACTCGGACTCTCCCCGAGCAAACCTTCACTGAGCAAGTAAGAAAGTTTTTCCCCTTGGTTTTTATAAAAAGAGTCTTGTCAATCCGACCTCTTCTAAAATCATTTTCAACCAAGAATTGCTCGAGTCTTTCATACAAAGCTCCGGGAGCTTGTTTAAGACCATAGAGAGCCTTTTGCAACTTGAAAACATGATTTGGAAATTCTGAGTTTTCAAATCCAAGGGGTTGCTTAACATAGACTTCCTCTTCAAAGAAACCATTAAGGAATGCACATTTAACATCCATTTGATGCCATTTGATATTCATGCTAGATGCAAATGCCAATAAGATTCTAATAGCTTCAATTCTAGCAACAGGTGCAAAGGTTTCCCCATAATCAATCCCTTCCTCTTAAGTGTAACCTTGAGCCACAAGTCTAGCCTTATTTCGACTACCAGCCCACCTTCATCCAGCTTTGTTCTTGAAAACCCATTTGGTTCCTATGATTGGGTGGTCGAAGGTCGTTTGGTCGTAGTCTAGACTTGGTTTCTTTCGAATTGATTGAGTTTCTCTTGCATGGCCTCTACCCATTCAGATTCATTTAGGGCCTCTAATGCACTTCGGCTTCGGTTAATGAAATGAATGTAGTGAATGAACATAGATTTTGTAGAGAGGAACGAGTTCTTACCCCACTTGTTGATATCGGAAAAGATGTTTTCGAGTGGGTGACTCGAAGCATATTTGAATGCTCTACCTGTTCTCCGGTTCACCAGATCTTTATGTTGGATTGGTTGATCTCTAGAAGTCCGTTCCGAGTGAGCTTGTTCATCCGATTGACCTTCAACATTCCGAGTTGGCTCTTGAGTTGTCTCATTCGGAGTCGGTTATTCCGAGTCACTTCGTTCGAGTGATTTTGATTTGATTCTTGATGAGCTCATTTTCATCAAGATCGTCATCTCTCGCTGAGCTTCGTGTCTAATCATATCGACTCAATTGGTTTTTCCTGTTCAATCTCATAAAAAACAACGTGGATGCTTTCTTCCACTTTGTTAGTTCTTTTATTGAAAATGCGATACGCTTTGCTATGAGATGAATAACCAACAAAAATACCTTCATCCGACCAAGCATCAAACTTGGTCAGGTGATCCTTACCATTGTTGTGAACGAAGCACTTACATCCAAAGGGTTTGAAGTATGAAATGTTGGGTTTCATCCCTTTGTAGAGCTCGTCCGGAGTTTTCTTCAGGATAGGTCCGATGAGGCATCTGTTCAATGTGTAGTTTGTCTGTGTTGATCGCCTCAGCCTAGAAATAGTAGGGTAGATTATGTTCAATCATAATTGTCCTTTCTATTTCTTCAAGAGTTCGGTTCTTCCTCTCCACTACTCCATTTTGTTAAGGAGTTCTTGGTACCGAGAAGTCGTGGGAGATGTCATTCTTGTCGCTGAACTCGTGAATTCCGAGTAGTCGAACTCCTATCCATGGTCGGTTCGAATTCTCCGAATCCGAGTCCGAGACTCAACTTGGATTTTCCTGCAGAGCTTACTCGAATTCTTTGAAGGCTTCATTTTTGTGCTTAAGAAAACACACCCGGGTAAATCGTGAGTAGTCATCAACAATAACAAGCACATATGATTTACCTCCGAGACTCTTGACAAGGATTTCACCACATAAATCCATATGCAACATTTTCAAGCACCTTGGATGTGGAAACAGTTTTCAGAGATTTGAAGGATGATTTGACTTATTTTCCTTTTGTGCATGCTTCACGATTTTATCTTTCTTAAATGCACGGTTAGGAAATTCTTTAACTAAACCATGAGATGCAAGTTTCTTAATGGTATGCATACTAACATGACCTGGTCTACGATGCCATGTCCATGAATCATCATGGAGAGATGCTTTTAAGCAAGATAATTGGGTCGAGATAAAGGAATAATGTAGGTGTTATCCGATCTCTTACCCGAGAGCTTGGTCTCCTTGGTAGTATCATCAAAGATATAATAGTTGGTCCGAGTGAATTTTACCTCTTGACCTTTGTCACATAGTTGAGAGATACTGAGTAGATTGTACTTTAATCCCTAGATAAGGTATACTTGGGCTGACCGGATCGTTTCCTTTTCCAATCTTTCCTATCCCAATTATCTTGCCTTTGCTGTCATCTCCAAATGTGACTTTTCCTCCCTTGTAATCTTCTAACTCGTAAAAGAGTCTTGAGTCTCCGACATGTGGCATGAGCATCCACTCGTCCAGTACCGGTGACCTTTTGTTCTTTTTTGAGGCACCTTCAAGTCGAAACAAACTAACCTTTCTTACTTCCTCTAACGAACCCATTAACTCCCTTTATTGTGGTCCTTTTCGAGGAAGAAGACTCTTGGGAACCCATATTTGAATAACTTTGGGTTTGATATGATTCCGAGTCTTTCTTTTAGAAAGTTGAGTCTATGTCTCTTTCTTTTGAAACTCTTTTCTTTTATAAACAAGAGGAGAAGGTTTTCCTATAAGCTGGTCCGAGCTTAGTCCTCCTTTTATTCTTATGAATGGGACCGTGCTCGGCCTTCCTGAACTTCACTATTCTGGAACCCTTTTTGAAAAGCTCCGAGTAGGAATTAGATTCCTCCTCTTTGTTAAAACCAAGTCCTTCTTTTCGAAGGAGACACATTGTGACCCTAAGAGCATGTCAAGGTTTTTCCGGCCTTGAGTAAATTTTAAAACAAGCTCTTGAGACTCTTTGAGCTCTTGCTTCGGATGCTCATTTTCTATTCTGAGTGACTTAGACTCGGTCTCATTGGATTGAGCACTAGTCTTGAGTTCTCTTAGAGTAAGTCTCAATTTTTCTAATTCATTTTTCAAAGAGATGCTCTCGAAGTAACAAACTCAAGTTGTTCTTTAAACCGAGAGGAATTAGAATTGGACTTTTCTTCCAAAGTATAAATATATTTGGCTAAATCAACTTTGGAAAACTTGAGGAAGTATTCAATTACTTCCCGAGGATTTATTTCCTCATTGTCCGAGTGATCCGAGTCCGACTCTAATTCGGCTTCGAGTCCGAGAGTGCCATCGGACACTTTGAATCATCTTAGTCCTTATCATCTTCCGATGAGTCTTCATCACTCCAAGTGGGCATCATAGCCTTTTTCTTCTTTCTCGTCCCTCTTTCTCCTGGGACAGTCTTTGACTATGTGTTCCTTGCTGCCACATTTAAAACAATATGGAGTTCTTAGTTAAAGATAACTTTGAAGGGGAAGAATGTTTACCTTTTCTATCCTTCTTGTCTTTCTTATAGAACTCTTCTCTTGGCTTCTTATCCCATCTCTTGTGCTTCATAATTCTTTTGAAGCCTTTGGCGATAAGTGTCATGGGATCCTCTTCCGAGTCGAAGGAACTCGGATTTGCTTCTTTGTTTTTGAGGCCTTCGATGCGATGTTCTTTTTAGTGTTGACCTCTCGCATCCTCCTCTTCCGGTGGATCGCATGCGTGAGTAGCTTCCCAATGAGTTCGTTTGGCTTCAATAAGGATAGGTTCTGAGCCTCTTTGATGGCTGTCACCTTGGGACCCCATCTTCTCTTGGGTAGACTTATGAATATCTTTCTGCACATTTTCTCGTGGGAAATCTTTCTACCCGGAGATTTGAGATTGTTAGTAATCTCGGTGAAGTGGATAAACATCCGAGTCATGTTTTCTTCTTGCTCCATCTTGAACAGCTCGTACTTGTGAAGATATTAGCTTATCTTCGCTTGTCCGACTTGGCTTGTGCCTTCATAAGTTTTGACAAGCGTGTCCCACACTTCTTTGGCCGTGTCACGGCTGACACTCGGTTGTATTCTTTTGAGGTGATGGCGCACATCGGAATGTTCTTCGCCTTGAAGTTCTTTCTAAACTTCTCTGCTTCTTCAGCGGTGTACTCGAGCTTTGTTTTGGGCACGAGTCTTATTTCTTCCATCTTCATTGGAATGTAGTTGCCTACTTGTATGATGTTCCAAATATCTTCATCGTGATCCAGAGAAAAACATTCCATGAGCTTCTTCCAAGTGCATGAAGTTAGATCCTTTGAACTTTGGTGGTCTGCTGGAAGATCTTCCTTCATCGAACTCTCCATTGTTCTAAGCCATTTGATCATTAGACCTTTGGATGGTTAGATCCTTTCTAAAAGGCTAAGCTCGATACCAATTGAAGGTTTGCTCTTGGAAAGACTTAGTCACCCTAGAGGGGGTGAATAGGGTGATGAGCAAATTTGATCAAAGAATGGAAGAATAAAATCTAAAACCGACTTTGAGGAAGTTTGAGTCTAGATTGGACTCGGAAAAGTGTTAACTCGAAATTACGTGGAAACCCTCATGGGGTAGAAAACCACGGTCGGTGCTAATCCAAGCACCAAGTCAAATCCACTATTTTGAATCCACAAAATACGAGTAGAAAGACTCAACCAGAATTGCTCCCTTAGACAATTCCTTACAGGATTTTCCTAAACTTAGAAGTTCCCTTATCCGATCTAATACTTCCTAACCGAGGTAACCTTTATCCTTAGAGACAATTGAGCTGAGTTAACCCTTACAACTCGGTCAAGGGACCTTACCCGAAAGTAAGAATATGTGCTTATAACCGATTACAAGACCTTACAACTAAGAAAGATGTTAAGTACAGAGCTGGAGTTGTAAGGAGAAGATTGAATGAGAATTATACAGAGAGAGATAATTTCAGTAATAGGTTCAACAGTCTTCTCGTCTTGGGAAGTGGCTTCTATTTATAGATGACTAGCAGATTAGTCTGTTATGACTATCTTCTTATTGTAAGTCCTTTGTAATCAGTTACAATGGCTTTTCCGAATGACTCGGAAAATATTCGTTGAGGTGCGAACGTTAGGCAACGACTCTTGACTCCTTTGGATGTCCCAATCCACTCGGTGGTGTTTGAAAAGTAGGGTGGAAACCACAGTTGAGCTTAGCGTAGAAGATTTCTAGTTTTGGAAACAGACAATCCCGACACGAGTGTCCGGGCCTTGGTTAGAAGTAGAAAAAGTCGCGTCTGCTGGTGATTTGACATCTTAATGCTTGTTACTTTTTTAATTCAAAAGTAGGTTAACCTCGTTTGAATAACCTACAAAAGTAAATCAATTTGGTTCTCAAAGTATAAAATACTTTGGTCCCAGATTAGACACATATAATAATTTAATTCGGATAATTAAGTGCATAATTATCCGAGTTACGAAAGAGTGGAATTTTCCGAGTCTAATATCCATTATACTCAAATTCCATCCGAGTCGATCTAGAAGTAAGTCAAGTTAGATGAAGAATATCGAGTAGTCCACCTCTGTCAAATATCCTTCATATGGTTTTAGAAGCAAAGGCTCGATTGAAAATTTATTTTCTTCTTTTTAAGTAAACAAATTCCAAACCCTAGCTCATCCTCGCGCCTTAGCAGTAGACACCAACCACCAAACAAATATAAAAAATTGAGGCAGCAACATCGTGCCCTACCATCACCGAAACCCTAGCAAGCACTTCTAACCACCGTCACTCTCTCTCGTTCTCTTTCTCTCTATCTCTCCCCTCTTCCATGGTTGTCCTCTCTTCCGATCCCCGCAGTCCACCTCTGCCGCCATCGTCTCTATGACTCCCACCATCGTTGTCGACGCCCATGGCATTTCTTCTTTGATAGCCCACTTAGCCATTCCGTCTCCGGCCATGGTCTTCCTCTTTTCTCCTACTGGTACTGCAGGTTGGTGGCACTGTTATCTGCCATTGTTGTCTTTGGGTTTGTGTTTACGCAGTTGCCCTTGCCCTCGTCGTGCCAAGGGTTTTCTCATCTGTCCCCTTTGTTGCTGCCTCTGTATGAACTGTGCCATACATATATTTTCCCAACTCGTTTGCTTTGATTGCGGGTTTAGATGCTGAACCTAGTAACCAAACGCCACTAGTCCTATCCGACACCTGCTATGGTAGCCCACTGTTCCAGCTCCACCTGGCTTATCGCCCTTACCCTCCTCTCTTTGAGTAATAAATATCACCAATTACGTTACTATCGTCCTTCACTCGACAAATGATTATCTATTATGGCCTGAGCAATTTTCCTCCTTTATTATTATGCATCATATTAGTGGCATGTTTAATGGTTCTATTTCTAAACTGTCATATCATTTGCTATTTGCCTCGGGTTATTCGATTGTAAATCCTAATTATTCTTATGGTTACATGTCGATTAGTTACTTCGTGGTTGGATTTTTATCACTATTCACTACTATAATAATAATGACTTTTTAGAACGAGCCTTTTACAATGGTTATGAAAAACCGTACTAAAAAATAAGGCGATAGCATTTTTGTAAAAAGTTTGAAACACTACTATAGGAACCACTTTTAACCATGGTTAAAAATGACATTTAATTACTTGTTAAGCTTGTCGTACAGCAACAAATTAAACCACTACTTAAACTTATAATAAACAATATAGCAAGGGCAAGTAGGGATCGAATCCACGAGGAAAGATATAATAACATGCAAGTTTTAATCTAATTAAATTTACTACTCTTAAAAACAAAACAGAAAATATAAATTAAAATCAATAACTAAAATTCATAGAAAATTATCTAACAACTAAATAAATAATTTATACATAACAATAAAACTACAATAACCCAGAAATATTTTTGTATATTTTTTAGAACAATTAAAACAGAAAACTAAAGCAGAAAATAAACAAATTCTAAAACAGAAAATTAAATAAGTAAAATTCTGCACTAAAATAATTACGAAAATAAATACTAAAATTACCCAGAATAATAATACTAATTTTCTAAACCTAACCAGACCCTAAAAATATAAAAACAAAATTTAAAATCTAATTTACGAATTTATTTTATTAAAAACCTGCAGTAATTAAATTCAAGAATTAAATCTGAAAAAATATCAAATTAATTCCAAAAATTCTAAAATTTAATTACAGCAAACTAGGACTCTATCTAAACCCTAAAAGAAAATAAAACAAGAAAAATAACAAAAGAAACTATTTTTAAACTAATTTCTAACAAACTGACTCAAAACTAATAAACACTAACAGAAAATTAATTCTGAAAATTAAAATATATAAAGACTCAAAATTAAATTAAAATAAAATTACTAAAACTAACCTAAAATACTGATCTTTAGGGGGTTTAATGAAATTGATAATAAAAGATTATAACTTTATGAATAAAAATTAATAAACTCAAGAAAATAACTAAAAGGCAAGCAAGTAATTATCAAAGATATCAAATTTATAAAAACACTTAGTATAATCTATATCCACATGCAAATTATTATTTATCATTAACACACAAATTGATCTACCCATGAGCTAAACTGTAGAAGACAACCACTAGCGGATCTTCCCCGTTTTTCCTTAGTTATTAGTTTACTTAGGCCTAGCCCTAATATAAACCCTACTAATATTGATAACCCTAGCACTAGCACTAGAATTTAATCAAATTAGAGCATTAAGTTTTAGAAAAACATCATCTAGCACCTAATAACCAATCTACTAGCAAATTGATTTAAGAAGGATCTATGATAATTTCCTAATTAAAAGAGATGGGTATGAGCCATCCATGATTAACTAGGGTGATACTTATGTCTAAAAGATCAAGCAATTACGTACTTAAACCCTCTAAACTATCACATGAATTTATATAAAACTAAATAGCGTGCACTCTAATTAATTAGACATAAATTCATAAACATTAAACACAAATTATCATAGAATCATGGATCAAATCAATAAGACAATAAAAATCAAAACTTTGTTTCAAAATAAATAATTTAACATGGCTTCAATGAGATTATACTAAGTATAAGAAAAACTACTCACACATCATGTAATTTAAAACATGTAAACTAAATAAAACTAGCATCTTTAGTATTAATCTATCAATAAAAACTCAATCTTTTCTAATAAAAATTACAAAACTAAATTATACTACCGATATTAGTTTCTTTGACCGGGAAGATGAAGAAGATGATGATGGATGGTGGCTGGCTGGGCAGCGGACAGCGATGGCCAGCAAGGGGCAGCGGCGGCAGCAGCCGGGTTCAGGCGGCAGGTGCAGCGGCTGGCTGGTGGTGCGATGGCGGCAGCAGCCAGGTGTAGGCGGCAGCACTGGTGGTGGCTGGGCAGCAGGTGGACGTGGACAGCAAGCGGCAGTGGTGATTGTGTGTGGTTGGCTTCCTTGGTCCCTCTCCATGATGATAATAAGTAGTATATATAGGGTGAAAGAGTTAGGGTTTATTTCTCTTTCTTCTCTTCTAAGTTTCCCTTTTCTATTCCACTTAGGATTTCCTAAAATATAATATCCTAAAATAAATATTTTATTACATATTATATTTATGGACCGACTTCATATATTTTCTTGGATGCTTGTCGGTAGCTAAAAATCCACTTTTAACGACTTTTCTTCTCTTCCCCACTTTATTCGATAATTACCTATAAATAGACAAAATAGAATAAATTAGATAAAATAAACTATATAATATAAACTCAATAACTACTAAAAATACGTATAAAATACGACTTAACAATTACGGTTAACCACCGTTGTGTATGTGAGCGTCGTTGTATATACCACCTTTGCCTACGATTTAAAACCGTAGTCATAGGTCACTATATGACAACGGTTCGAGATGGAAAAACTATAATCATAGGTCAATCTATGACGACGGTTTCTTCCAAACCGTCGTCATAGACCTTCCTCTATAGTTGAAAAAACATATTACAAAGTACCTATGATGATGGTTCGAGATGAAGGAACCATATGTGACTACGGTTCGAGTGATGAACTCGTAGTCATAGGCTCCAATCGGACCTTTTACTACGGTTCCGCCTTAAGAACCGTAGTAATAAGTTTGATTTTTTAATAATTTTTCTCGTGTTTGCTTGCCCTCTCGTATATTACAAAAATCATACACAAACCAAAATCCAATACACTCTTCACCGGAATATATACAAAACAACATACTCATCACATTTTTTATATGGTACAAGACGAGTGTAAAATATATAAACCTATGTACGTATATACCTATAATCGTATGACTACTAAAATTAGAAACTTGACTAATCAAATAATGAAGAATAATTGTGAATATATACCTATTTCTTTATACGATTATATACAAATTCCGCCCGACCTTGTTTTAACTTGTTGAGTACTTCATTTGTATAGGGAGTGGGTGACTTCTTTTCTAGGAAATATTATAACCAAAGCTGTAAAAGACATATTGATTAAGTCAAGTGCAAGTGTTAATCAAGCTAAAAAGAATATAATTAATTACAAGTTCAAGTATACCTCTTTAGGATTAAAATTTAAATCGAGTTCGGTCCTAATCTCTTTCATGTATTGGAGAATATAAAAGTCGCACTCCACGTTCCGCAGCTTGTATATGGCACTACAATAATAAATACATTCCCAAAGTAGAGAATTAATTAGTACTTTATGTAAATAGCAAGTAATATGAAATTAAAAACAATTAAAGTAGATTCTAATAACCAAAAGAACCTCATGTTGACGGGGACAATTAGTGGTCTGTGATTGCTTCACTCGTTTGTCTTTGACGCCTCTGCCATAATAATAACATAATACAATGATATTTTTCAATCGGAAAAATAAAATTCAAGTTAGACATACCATTGAACAATTACTAATTAACAAAACAACATAAAATGATTAAAAGTATGAACTCATGACTGGACGGCGTCCTTGATATCTTCCCTCACGTCACGACCCGAGAGGATCAAGCTAGTAGGCGATATTACCCCTTAAATATAGGGCAGTAAGCATCCAATGTAGCTACATAATCACAAATAACACATTTTTATATAAGTATATATAACACCATATAAAAACTTCATC
Source organism: Talinum fruticosum (assembly GCA_021018815.1). Lineage (NCBI taxonomy): Eukaryota > Viridiplantae > Streptophyta > Magnoliopsida > Caryophyllales > Talinaceae > Talinum > Talinum fruticosum. The sequence continues at coordinate 1,584,330 of JAITYX010000091.1, read as the reverse complement.
GGTTAATTAGTTCATTATTTATACACTTACCTCTCATTGAACACAGCCAAGTACCATGTTTTATCCTTCGCAGTATGTTTTATAACGTTGAAGATATAGGCGACTCATTCTTCACGATTCCGCCCAACTCTTTGAGTAATGGAATTAGGGCTCGAAGCCGAAGGAAATCCTTCCCAATCTCGTGTAGCCACGCTACATATTAATTGTATGTAGTTAGAAATTGAAATTAATATTAACAAAAGAACCGACTATAAATATATTAACTCACACCATGCCAAGCATAATAGCGGATACTCCGATATCGTCCATGTGCAAAAATTACAGTATGTCGTCCGGGAAGACATAGACCGACATATTCGCTTCACGATGCCTAAACACGTGACCTGGCACGTTACGGATGAACGGTTCTTCCGGTGACAGAGTCTTCACATAACTTTCCGGAGTAGCACACCAATCCGTATGGGACACCTCGATGGATTTAAGAGGAGACTTCTTCGGACGACGAACGGGTACCATTGAATGATTGCTTGTGCCACTCGGCGCCTTTTATCCCACTCTCGGATCTTTCCCCGATATCCTAGTGAATAATCAATAAAAAATATGAGAAATATATAAACGTGATAATAACAACGACTAAATCTAATAATTTTAATAAAAATGAATTACCGTAGTGAGGATGACCAAACTCTTGGGTAAACAAAGAAAAATGTTGATCTGTGTCGTCAATAGTGTGGAGGTCCGATCCCCGGATCGGCAACTCACACTCGCCTTTCTCGTGCATGACCTCTTTTACGCTCACCCTCACCTCATCGGCTATAAGGGGTTTACGAACGACAATATCTCGCCCTCCACGGCAAAACAACGCCCAATGCCACAACATGCTCTAGGGGAGGGTGATGAGAAGCTAGCTTGCAATTCGCCGGCTGCATAAGAATAAGTATAACAATTACAATCATGGGATAACTTTTGAAATGGAAGTTAAATAACCTAAAAGCCTTAAAAATAAACAGATAAAGTTTCCCCTTAAAAGTAAACATTCTCCCGGGATACGACCCTCATCCGAAACAACAAAAACATACTAAATAAGTAATTACTCAACAACCACACATCGGAGTTACGCAACAACCACACAATATACACCATTCATTTAACAAAACTATACACCAATTAGTCAAAAATATAAACATGCATGCAAATAATGACACTCATCCGAAACAACAAAGACGTATCGTAAGTAATTATTCAACAAGATTATATATTAATTAGTCGAAAAATAAACATGCATGTAAATATATTTAGCTTGCAAAATTTGAATTACTTCCACCGGAACTTCAAATTAGTCGATGAGTGAGCTCACGTTCACAGTAGCCGAGTGTGTGGGGTGAGAATGGAACTATATCATCAAAGTTGCTAGGTAACGGCATACCCATGTTAGTGAAGTACGATCTTATCCGGGACTCGCATCTCCGCCCACATCTCAACCTTTATCTCTTCCATATGTGCGAGTCATATGTGAAACCATTTGGGACATTTGGGACTGTTAGGACTGCATTTGGGACTACATTTAGGCCATTTGGGCCTTCATTTGTGCTTGGCTGGAAGAGACAGGGCACTTCTTCCTAATCCCAAAGAGCTCAACTATCCCCACCCGCCCAACGATGGCTCGAACACGACCGGGATGCTCATCTCCTTGTACGGCCAAGGCTAGCTCGTCCCTCGTCACGGTGGTGTCAACGACTTCTAAAGTCGATGTCGGGTAACAAAGACTCCAGTAAAAAGAAAAAAATATTATCATTTGAAAATTCATAAACATTAAAACCGATAATTTCTCAAAATAAATAAAGGAAATAGTAAAAACAACTCATTAGTTGGCTAGAAATAGCTTATACATTGGCCGTAGGGAAGGTTTAATCTTTTTCTTTCTTCCTTCGACCACGGCTCGTCCCAATCGACAACGAGTTGTGAAGTATCAATGGTGGAACCTTCACTAGATGTGGCTTGAACTTGTTCAAGCCTTTTCTTTACAACTTCTCCTCCAACTTCACGTATCCCTCATGGGACAGCACATGAGGGTACACATTGCTCTTAATCCTCTTCTCGGTTGGCTTCACCTATCGCTGCGCAAGTAATTAAGACAACAAAAATATAAGTGCATAACACTTAAATCAAAAATAGTTGTAGATATTAATGAGAATTTCTTCGTTTTTATATCAATTCGACAACGAAAATATCGAGTGTATAAGACAACTCCCCTCTCATTGTCGTCTACATCCGCCTTTCTCAAGTATATCTCATCACTTACATTTATAGAAAACCAACATCACACCATTTTTATATGAGATTGAATATTGAATGAAGTTGCATATACTATTCAAACCCTCTATTTTCTCCTTAGAGCTACCCATTAACGTTTTAGACAATCGTTGATGATGTAGTATCCAAAAACGTATCAAAGTAATGAAATTACCATGTATTCTGGAGAGGTGACATGTGATTCAAACGATCTCTAGTCCTCCTTGGTAATACAATTGTAGACCCCAGGGTCTACCTTCTTGCCTTATCTTGCTAGTTTTGTAGACCCATATAGCGGTAATACGATATGTAAACTCTCTAAACTTTTCTGTTGCCGACATGAGGATCTTGTGTTTCACGGAGGGGATCTCACATTCATTAACATTCAAGTTGAACGTTCATCTGAAACATAAGAACTATATGCATTAGTACATATATATTAATCATTTACAATATAAGTTGCAATACTAAGTTGAGATGTAGTTCATTTACCTTAATATCATTCCAAATGTTATCCTTAATGGAATCGGGGACGTCAGCCCATTTTATGTAGTGGATGAGGGAGCTTTATGCTCACGTACGACATTTCCATGATTAAAATCGACCGTTGTAAGGAGAGTTGGATCCTCTCAACTCGGGAGCAACTTCTCCTTGTTCATCATAGTTCGCCCCCTCGATTTTTTGTACTTTTGGAAGTGAAGACTCGGACTCGAATTTATATCATTCCGAGTACTACCAAAGACTCGAGTACAAACCTCATCCCTCTTAGGTTTTGATTATAAGTCATTCCGAGTTTTATAGAAACTATTGCATATATTTTCATTCGATTCGACTAACTCGTAAATCACATTCTTTCTCATCAACTCACACTAATGTTTCGAGTCACTCGGACACTACTCGGATTTATCGCATGTTCAAATAATCTCTCTAACACTTTTAGTCTAAGTTCCGATCTGCATATTCCGAGCTAAAGTAAATTACAATATTAATTTATCTTCGAAGTCAGCATGTGTGTTCGAGAATTATTTGTCTAAGATCAAGTACTTTTACTCCGATATTCTCTTTATAACTTGATTTTTCCTAAGACTCGATTCCGATGAATTTTGAGTATAATGAATATTAGACTTAGAAAATTCCACTCATCTAGGTCTAAGATAATTATACACTTAATTATCTTAATTAAATTATTATCTCGTGCCTAATCTTGGACCAAAGAAATTTTATACTTTGAGAACCAAAATTGTTTACTTTTGTAGGTTATCTAAACGAGGCTATCTCTTTTTTGAATTACAAAAGTAACCGGCTTCAAGCTCGTTAATCACTACCGAGACAAGGCTTTTCTACTTTTGAACAAGGCTTAGAAGCTATGTCGGGGTTGTCTGTTTCCAAAACTTACTTTTCGGACACCACCAGCTAATTAGAGCACCTTTAGGAGTCAAGAGCCATTACACAACGTCCACATCTCAACGGATCTTTTCGAGTCGCTCAAAAGAACCGTTGCAACGGTCATAAAGGAATTCTATTCATAAGATAGTCACAACAACTAATCTGCTTGGTCATCTATAAATAGAAGCCACTTCACAAGACTTAAAATTGCTTGAACAAATAGCTGAAATTACATCTCTTTGTATAATTCTCATTCAATCTTCTTCTTCCAACTCAAAGTCTCGTACTTAATACTTTTATGAGTTGCAAAGTCTTGTAATCGATAACATACTCTTCTTACCTTCGAGTAAGGTCCCTTGACTGAGCTGTAAGGGTTAACTCAACTCAGTTGTCCCTAGCTACAAAGGTTACCTTAGTTAGGAAGTACTAGATCGGATAAGGGAACTTCGAGTTTAGGAAAATTCTGTAAGGAATTGTTTACGGAAGCAATTCTAGTTGAGTCGATCTGCTATATTTTGTAGATTCAAAATAGTGGATTTGACTTGGTGCTTGGACTAGCACTAGCCGTGGTTTTATGCTCCGGAAGAGTTTCCACGTATATCCGAGTGAAGACTCGGACCTTGCATGAAAAACATTCTAAGTACCATCAAGGAATCAGTACGAACTTTATCTCTCGTAAGTTTTGATTACAAGTCATTCTAAGTGCTATAGAAACATTTCTAAGTGATATAGAATCTTTAATGAGTGTTACGTAAACTATTGCATAAGTTGTGTTTTAATTCGACTAACTCGAAAGCATAATCTTGCTTATCATTTTACTCTTATAGTTCGGAGTCACTCGGACAACACTCGGACTTATCGCATGTTCAAACACTCGCTCTAACATGCTTAAACACAGATTTGTCTTCATACTCAAAGTTCGGGTGAATTACGGCGTTAGTTCAAGTCGGCTTGTTTGGTTTGAACTTTATCTGTCTAGATTAAGTATTTTTACTTTTATATTCTTTATCTAACTTGATCTTTCTCCAAACAGACTCGAGATGGAATTTTAGTATAATAAATATTAGACTCGTAAAATTCCATTTCTTTCCGACTCGAGATAATTATGCACTTAATTATCTTAATTAAATTATTATTTGTGTCTAATCTTGGATGAAAGTATTTTGTACTTTAAGAACCAAAGTTTGATTCAATTTTGTAGGTTATCTAAATGAGGTTATCCTACTTCGAATTACAAAAGTAACCGGCTTCAAGATGTCAAATCGCCTGCAGACAAGCTTTTTCTACTTCGACCAAGGCCTAGAAACCGTGTCGGGGTTGTCTGTTTCCAAAATTGGAAATCTTCAACGCTAAGCTCAACGGTGGTTTCCACCTTACTTTTCGGACACCACCAGAGGTTTGGGACATCCAAAGGAGTCAAGAGCCGTTGCCCAACGTTCACATCCGAACGGATATTTTCCGAGTCACTCGGAAGAACCATTACAACGGTCACGAGAGGACTTCTATTAAGAAGATAGTCACAACGGCTAATTTGGTTGGTCATCTATAAATAGAAGCCAACTCTCAAGACTTGAAGATTGCTTGGAGCCATTGTCAATACACATACTTAAGCGAAAGTCTTTGTATTCATATTCAATCTTCTACTTACGACTTTAACTCTGTACTTGACATCTTTCCGAGTTGTAAGGTCTTGTAATCGGTCACAACTTTCATTCTTACTTTCGAGTAAGGTCCCTTGACTGAGCTGAGCCTGTAAGGGTTAACTCAGCTCGGTTGTCCCTAACTCGTAAAGGTTACCGCAGATCGGGAAGTACTAGATCGGATAAGGGAAATTCCGAGTCTAGGAAAGTCTTGTAAGGAATTGTCTATGGGAGCAATTCTGGTTGAGTCTTTCTACTGTATTTTGTGGATTCAAAATAGTGGGTTTGACTTGGTGCTTCGATTAGCACCGGCCGTGGTTTTCCGCCCTGAAGGGTTTCCATGTAAATGCGAGTTCATACTTTTCCGAGTCCAATCTAGACTCGGACATTCTTATTTATTGCTTTCAAGCTTTAATCTTCCAAATTTGTTAAAATTTACTCATCACCCTATTCATCCCCCTTCTAGGGTGATTAAGACTCTCTAAGAGCAAACCTTCAATTGGTATCGAGCCTAGCCTTTCGTAAAGGATCTAACTGTCCAAAGGTCTAATGATCAAATGGCTCGGAACAATGGAGAGTTCAATGAAGGAAGATCTTCCAACAAGCCTTCAAAGTTTAAAGGATCGAAATTTGTACACTTGGAAGAAACTCATGGAATGCTTTCTACTTGGATTATGATGAAGATGTATGGAACATCATACGAGAAGGCAACTACATTCCCACGAAGACGGAAGAAGCAAAACTTGTGCCCAAAGCAAAGGTCGAGTACACCACCGAAGAGGCGAAAAATTCGGAAAGAACTTCAAGGCCATGAACATTCTCGTCGTGCGTCATCGCTCGGAAGAATACAAAAGAGTATCGGCTTCGACACATCCAAAGAATTGTGGAACACTCTTATCAACACATATGAAGGCATAAGCCAAGTCGGACAAGCGAAGATAAGCCAATATCTTCACAAGTATGAGTTGTTCAAGATAAAGCCGAAGAAAACATCACTCGGATGTTCATCCGATTCATTGGGATTACTAACAATCTCAAATCTCTTGGTAAAAAAATTTCCCATGAGGAAATGTGCGTAAAGATACTCGAAGCCTACCTAAGAGAAGATGGGGTCCGAAGGTGATAACTATAGAGGAGGCTCAGAACTTCTCTCTATTAAAACCAGATGAACTCATTAGGAAGCTACTCACCCATGAGATCCATCTCGGAAGAGGAGGATGCCGAGGTAAGCACTAAGAAGAATATTGCGCTAATGGCCTCGGGGAGCAGAGAAGAAAATCTAGGTTCATCGGACTCGGAAGAAGATCCCATGGCATTTATTGCCGGAGGCTTCAAAAGAATGATGAAGCACAAGAGATGGGATAAACGGTCAAGAGAAGAGTTCTACAAGAAAGACAAGAAGGATAAAAAAGGTAAACACTCTTCCCCTTCAAAATTATCTTTAACTAAGAACTCGGTCTGTTTTGAATGTGGCGATAAGGATCATATAGTCAAAGACTCGTCCAATAAGAAAAAGGCAGAGAAAGAAGAAGAAGGTTATGATGCCCACACGAAGTGATGAAGATTCATCTGAAGAAGATGAAGATGCAGATGATTCAAAGTCTCGATGGCACTATTAGACTCGAAGCTAAATGCGAGTCGGTCTCGGATCACTCTCGGACAATGAGGAAACGAATCCTCGGGAGGTAATTAAATATTTCCTCAAGTTTTCCAACGTTGATTTAACTAAATACATCTATACTTTGGAACAGAAGTCTAATTTTGATTCTTCTCGGTTTAAAGAACAACTGGAGTCTATCACTTCGAGAGCATTTCTTTGAAAAATGAATTAGAAAAATTTAGACTTACTCTAGGAGAACCCAAGACTAGTGCTCAATCCAATGAGACCGAGTCCGAGTCCATCGAAGAGAAAATGAGCATCTAAAGCAAAAGCTGAATGAGTCTCAAGAACTTGTTTTGAAATTTACTCAAGGTTAGAAGAACCTTGACATGCTCTTAGGGTCTCAATGTGTCTCCTTCGAAAAGCGAAATTGGTTTTAACAAGGAGGAGGAATTCAATTCGCACTCGGATGTTTTCAAAAATGATTCCGAACTGTGATGTTCAGGAAGGCTAAGCATGGTCTCATTCATAATAATGAAACGAGGACTAAGCCTAGACCAGACTTACAGGAGAAAACCTTGTCACCTGTTTATAAAAGAAAAGATTTTGAAAAGATAGAGACACGGACTCGGTTCTCTAAAAGAAAGACTTATAATGAGACCAAACCCAAAGTTATTCAAATGTGGGTTCCCAAGAGTCTTCTTCCTCAAAAAAGAACCACGATAAGGAAAGTTACTTGGGTTCGTTAGAGGAAGTGAGAAAGGTTAGTTTCTTTCGACTTGTAGGTGGCTCAAAAAGAACAAAAGGACACTAGTACCTGGACGGTGGATGCTCACGCCACATGTCGGGAAATCCAAGACTCTTTTCTGAGTTAGAAGAGTACAAGGGAGGCAAAGTCACATTTGGAGATGACAAGCAAAGGCAAGATAATTGGGATAGGCAAGAAGGGATAAGGAGACAATTTGGTCGAGTCCTATCTACCTTGTCAAGGGATTGAAGTACAATCTACTTAGCATATCTCAATTGTGTGACAAAGGTTAAGAGGTAAGATTCACTCGGACCAACTACTATATTTATGATGAAAATACCAAGGAGACTAAGCTCTCCGGTAAGAGATCAAGTAATACCTACACTTTCCCTCTTTCGACTCGAGTCGAATTTATCTTATTTAAAAGCATCTTTACATGATGATTCATGGACATGGCATCGTAGACTAGGTCATGTTAGCATGCACACCATTAAGAAGCTTGCATCTCATGGTTTAGTTAGAGGTTTGCCTAACTGTGCATTTAAGAAAGATAAAATTTGTGAAGCATGCACAAAAGGGAAATAGGTTAGATCATCCTTCAAATCTCTCAAAACTGTTTCCACATCCAAAGTGCTTGAAATGTTGCATATGGATTTATGTGGTGAAATCCCTGTCAAGAGTTTCAGAGGTAAATCATATGTGCTTGTAATTGTTGATGACTACTCACAATTTACCTGGGTATGTTTTCTTAAGCACAAAAATGAAGCTTTCAAAGAGTTCAAGCAAGTTATGTAGGAAAATTCAAGTTGAGTCTAAGACTCGGATCAAATGAATTTGAACTAACCATGGAAGGGAGTTCGACTACTCGGAATTTGTAGAGTTTTGTGATAAGAACGACATCTCCCACAACTTCTCAGCACCAATAACTCCTCAACAAAATGGAACAGTGGAGAGAAAGAACTGAACTCTTGAAGAAATAGGAAGCACAATGATGATTGAATATGATCTACCTTACTATTTCTAGGCTTAGGTAGTTAACACAGACAAACTACACACTCGAATAGATGCCTCATCGGACCCATCTTGAAGAAAACTCCATACGAGCTCTACAAAGGGAAGAAACCCAACATTTCATACTCCAAACCCTTTGGATGTAAGTGTTTTGTTCACAACAATGGTGAGGATCACTCGACCAAGTTTGATGCTCGGTCGGATGAAGGTATTTTTCTTGGTTACTCATTACATAGTAAAGCATATCGCATCTTCAATAAAAGAACTAACAAAATGGAAAAAAGCATCCATGTCATTTTTGATGAGATTGAACTGGGAAAACCAAGTGAGTCAACATTCTCAAATCTAAAGCTCAGCTGAGATGATGATCTTAGTGAAGATAAGCTCGAAAGAGTCAAGGAAAAGCCACTCGGAATGAAGTGACTCGGAATCACCTAACTCGGAATAAATTGACTCAAGAGCCAGCTCGGAATCGCTGAAGGTCAATCGGATGAACAAGCTCACTCAAAACAGATCACTAAAGATCCACCAATTCAACATAAAAATCTGGTGAACCGGAGAACTGGTAGAGCATTCAAATATGCTTCGAGCCACCCACTCAAAAACATCTTGTCTAATATCAACAGTGGGGTAAGAACTCGTTCCTCTCTACAAAATCTATGTGCATTCACTGCATTCATTTCATTAACTGAACCTAGAAATGCACTAGAGGCCCTAAATGAACCTAAATGGGCAGAGGCCATGCAAGAGGAACTCAATCAATTTGAAAGAAACCAAGTCCGGACTTTGACCAAATGACCTTCGACCACCCAGTCATAGGAACAAAATGGGTTTTTAAGAACAAACTGGATGAAGGTGGTTAGTAGTCAGATATAAGGCTAGACTTGTGGCTGAAGGCTACAATCAAGAAGAAGACACCGATTGTGGGGAAACCTCTGCACTTGTTGCCGAATTGAAGCTATTAGAATCTTATTGGCATTTGCATCAAGCATGAATATCGGATTATATCAAATGGATGTTAAATGTGCTTTTCTTAATGGTTTCATTGAAGAGGAAGTCTATGTTGAGCAACCCCGTGGATTTGAAAACTCAGAATTTCCAAATCATGTTTTAAAGTTGCAGAAAGCTCTTTGTGGTCTTAAACAAGCTCCTAGAGCTTGGTATGAAAGATTGAGCAATTTCTTGGTTGAAAATGATTTTAGAAGAGGTTAAATTAACAAGACTCTTTATAAAAACTAAGGGGAAAGACTTTCTTATTGCTCATATCTATGTAGATGATATAATATTTGGAGCTACTAATGAAATTCTATGTCAAGATTTTTCGAGTTAATGAGACAGGAATTTCAAATGAGCATGATAGGAGAATTGAATTTCTTCTTTGGTCTACAAATCAATCAAGACAAAGATAGCATGTATGTTCATCAATCAAAGTATACCAAGGAGCTGCTGAAAAACGATAAACTTCAAGATGCAAAACATGCAGCAACCCCTATGAGCAACAACATAAAATTGGACTCAAACAAAAAAGGTAAAACAAGTACATCGAAACTTTACGGAGGTATGATTGGATCTCTGCTATATCTTACTTCCAGTAGACCGGACATAATGTTTAGTGTATGTCCGTGTGCAAGATTTCAAGCTAATCCAAAAGAATCACATCTCACTGCGGTGAAGAGAATATTCGGATATGTTGCAAGGACTCGGAATCTAGGTCTATGGTACTCAAGAGACTTAAAGCCGACTCTCATTGGATACTCGGATGCCGACTATGCTTGGATACAAAGTTGATATAAAAAGCACTTCAAGAGCCTCGCCGGTTTCGGGTCAATCCCTTATATCTTGTCACTCAAAGAAGCAAAACTCGGTTACTCTATCAACTACCGAAGCTGAATACATTGCGGCTAGAGCATGCCGTGGTCAGATTTTATGGATTAAGCAACACTTGAAGGATCGTGGACTTTTATTCAAATCAATTCCAATCAAGTGTGACAAACTAAGCGCAATCAACATCACTAAGAATCCAGGTTCAGCACACAAGGACAAAGCATATTGAGGTCGGGTATCATTTTCTAAGATGAAGACTCGGATCTGTTCTTAATTTGTTTTACGAGTTAGACCGTAGACTCGGACTCGCATAGTTATTTCCGAATTCCCTCTAGGAATCGGATCCGTATAGAGTCTATCTCTATTAAAGTTTTAATTTCAAGTCATTCCATGCTTCTTAGAATATTTTCAAGTGATAGATCATTTATTCTGTTCATTCTAATATTATTCTCACATAACTCGATTGACTCGGATTGCATTATTAGATTCCGGGTCACATATATCACTCGGACGTATCGCATATATCAAGTTTATTCACTCGATATTTTTGATCCGACTTGAATATGTTCTAGTACAAGCCGAGATGGAATTTGAGTCATCGGACTCGGAAAATTCCTATTCGGTTCGACCCGGATAATTATTGCTTGAATATTCTATTTATTATATTATCTGCGTCTAACCTTGGACCAAAGTATTTTATACTTTGAGAACCAAAAGTTGATTTGCTTTTGTAGATTATCTCGCTCGAAGCAATCATGACTTTTTAAGTTGTAAAAGCAACCAGCTTCGGATGTCAAAATCACCAGCCAAAAGGAGCCTTTTCCCGCTTCTAGTCAAAGCCCCATACATTGCGTCGAAGTTGTCCGCTTCCATTATTGGAAATCTGAAACGCCATACTCAACGGTGGCTTATACCTTACTTTTCACACTACGTTAGTGGTTTTGGGACTTCCAAGAAGCCAAGGACCGTTACTTCAACGTTTATACTTCAACGGGCGTTTTACGCGTGACTCGGAAAATCTCTCAAAAGCGGTCACAACGGACTTCCAACTAGAAGATGAACGTAACGGCTACTTTGCTCGGTCATCTATAAAAGGAAGCCATCGTACAAGACTTGAAGACAAGAGAGCCGTACATATTATCAATACACGAACTTGTGCAAAGCATTTTTGTAATCATTCTTAGTCTTCAAACTTACAACTCCTACTCTGTAATTCTTTATATTTTGAGTTGTAAGATCTTGTACTTGAGTTACAAACAAACTCATCTTACTTTACGAGTAAGGATCCCTTGAATAAGTCGTAAGGGTTAACTTAGCTTAGTTGTCCCTAGCTGTAAGGGTTATCTCAGCTAGGAAGTACTAGATCGGATAAGGGAACTTCGAGTCTAGGAAAAACTTGTAAGAGTTGTCTAAGAGAGCAGCTCGGGTTCAATCAAGTTCACGGTATTTTATGGACTCAAAATATTGGATTTGACGTCGTGCTTGGATTAGCACGGTCCGTGGTTTTATGTCCCAGGAGGGTTTCCACGTAAATCTCTGCGTGCTCACTTTCCGAGTTCATTCCGGACTCACACTATCTTTTCTCTTCGATTCTATCCGAGCTCGGATTCCGAGTTCGTATTTTCGACCCCGTGCGGACTCGGAATCCTTCTTACGCTCCTATTCCGAGTAAAAGAATTTAATTTTCTCGAAATCCTTCATCACCCTATTCACGCCCCTCTAGGGTGACTTTGCCTCTCCACGAGCAAACCTACATAAGAGACCATTCCGAGAAAGGTGATATTGAACTTGATTTCATTCCTACCAAACTTCAATTAGCCGATATCTTTACTAAGCCACTTAGTGAAGATCGGTTTTGCTTTATAAGGAATGAGCTTGGCATGAGCAATGCATAATTATGTGCTTTTCGAGTGTAATTACTTTGCATGACTATGTGTTAAATGTCTCGCTTTTATGGTTTAATAACAATTAGTTTAGTTGACCTAGTGATACTCGAGCTATGAGTAATTACTTATTTTCGTTTTTCGAGTCACTTAGAAACTTTATCGAGTTAGACTCGGATTTTGAGAAAATGGACATCAAACTTCGAAATCATCTAGATCAGTGGAGAATTTCATAAATTTCTTTTAAAATCTCTCTTTCTCCCTCTATCTCTCGTGCGCATCCGTCAAAGAACTAGCCGTTGGGGGCCAAGCACTTGGAATTCTAACCGCTGGAGAGCGAGAATAGTCACATTGGTCCGAGGCGAACGTTGGAGAGATGGGTCGAACGACCACTGAAGGAAAATTCTTTCTCTATAAATAGCATTCTTTATCCTTTATTCCGATACTTTACTGTCTACATACTCTCTCTCTCTGCTTACTACATCTCGTGCAAGTTCACTGTTTTCAAGGAACGAAACGACTCTCAAGCTAAGTGAAAGAAGTCTCAAGTAAGCATCGATTGCTCTAAACTCTCTTTCTACTCTTTCATTTTCTTTTAATCTCTACTCTCTACTCGCTCTTTCTATCTCTCTCTCAAAGTTCATCTTCTCTCTTTTCTCATCAAAACATGCTGAGAAGAGGTTCCCACCTGGACTTTCTTGGTTCCGCAACCAAGAAACCTCGCACTAAAAGCCAAGAGGGTCCTTCCAACCCCTCTAAAATCGTTGTCACCCAACATCTAACGTTGGATGACAAATTCTTCCCAACCACGAAATTTTCGTGGTTGAATAATATCAAAACCATAGGGGTTTATAATTTCCTCTGTTTCGGTGAGTTCATCTACCCGAAATCGTTTCGAGTTTTACTCTAAACTCTCCAGCTTTAAGGGTATACTCACCTCCGGAGTTCAAAACATTGTTGTCCGAGTCAACGTCTCTCTCCTCCACCGCCTTTTCAAAGTATCTTCTTTATTCCTTAGCAGCAAACCCATACCTTTCAACACGGTTGCTGATGAATTCTTTAAAGAATATGCCAAAGAATTTCGTGAGTCACGTAAAAATTTCTCTCGTGACTCAACTAAAGTCGAAGCTAGACTTCGTGTTTTCTGCTGATGAGAACCTTCTTCTCTCAGCATTCGAGCAAGGAGAACCCCAACTCCAAGAATCTCAAAGCTCAGTATGATATCCTTGAGGGCTACGAAGTAGACCTCTTTCCCGCTATAGTCGAGCGGATGGCAGCTGTGCCGGCTCGGACTCGAGTAAGAAATCAACCTCACTTCCTTTTGGGGCCCTTCTCATCCTTATCTTTAAGCAATTTAAAGTTCCTCTTCCCTCGGATCCTAATGCGGTTTCGAGGCTGCCATTATTGTTAGCAAGAAAGAACTTCTTGATTATAGATATCGGGAGACCCAACCAGGTGTCCGGGTCCATAGCTCGGAACTAAGGCAACCCTCTCCGCTTTAGACTCGGACACAATCCCCTCTCTCTCTACCTCCTCCACCTGGTGGTGCCTCCACCTCAAGTGTTTCTCATGTTCTCTCTTTTGCCTTGTCCACTTGCCATAATGGACAACATCTCCTCGGTGTCCGCTGAATTCAAGGACATCCTCTCGGTCATTCAAGATCTGTCCTCCAGTCTATGACCATTAATCAAAAGACTGCTCGGTCCCAAATCGGAGACCAGTAAGATGTGGTTCTTGAGCTGAAGGCCCTTGTCAAGGAGCAGAAGGAGATGATAGAGCTCCTCCAGGAAAGGTGCTCCAATGCCGCTCAGGACCCGGTTGACTTAAAGACATCTAAGGAGTCCTCGAGCCCGACCAAATCCCCTCTACGGGGAAGTAGAAGAAGAAGAAGAGGAGACTGCGGCTAAGGTAACTCCCTCTCGAGGACAAGTAGGAAGGTGAGAAGGAAGAAGTCTGAAGGAGCGAGAAGCAACGAGAGGGACAAGGTGCTCCAGTCCTCCAACCGGAACCGATCGGCTCGAGACGAGTAGTCTAAGTGGGTCGAAGACCACGCCAACCAAGGTTAGTCGGTAGGCTGTCCAGCCCGAGCAAGCACCTCCCTTGGTCGAGTTTCGGGAGGATGAACCTCCGGACGACTTGGTTCCGGGTCGGCCACTCGGAGCTGAGCCCATCTCGGCGATACCAGGTGTTGCCCCTGCCTCAATCTTCAACTTCATAATGATCTTACCAGCGAAGGCGCACTGCTCGTCCAGCCACCTTGACTCAGATCGCTCCCTCCCTCCATCTAAGAAATTTTGTAATTTCTATTTTTTAGGTATTTTTTGTCCATACATATAAATTGTATATTCTTCACACATTCTTCCTCTTTTTGTTTTTACTTGAAATGCAAGGGGAGAATAGTTAGAGAAATTTGTTGTCTTGTTGTCTTTTTTAGGGGAGTTTCTCTCACCCTTTTTGTGTATATATGCTTTTATGAATATTAATGAAGTTTCTGTTTCGTGCTTATCGCTTTTTGAGTTTCAATTTTTTGTATATCTAGTTACGATACAATAACTCGGTTTCATAATTTTGTTTTTGCTCTAATATAAGCTTCGAGCACTTCATTTCTATGCAATAGTTCGGTTTTAGCTACGATGCTATCTAAGCTTATTTGCTCCGATAGAATCTAAGTTTACATCACTTTAGCTATGTTATACAAATCTATCTCTACTCTAATTTATTCTTTGAGAAAGAATGAAGAATCATGTCTATTACACTAACAACATTTCTAAATATGGAATGCCTTTTATCAAAAAGGGGAGATTGAAAACTCGGACATTGCATGAAAAACATTCTAAGTACCATCAAGGAATCAAGTACAAACTTCATCTCTTGTAAGTTTTGATTACAAGTCATTCTAAGTGCTATAGAAACATTTCGAGTGATATAGAATCTTTTGTGAGTGTTACGAAACTATTGCGTAAGTTGTCTTTTAATTCGACCGACTCGAAAGCATAATCTTGCTTATCATTTTACTCTTATAGTTCTTAGTCACTCGGACAACACTCGGACTTATCGCATGTTCAAACACTCGCTCTAACACGCTTAAACACATATCTGACTTCATACTCCAAGTTTAGGTGAATTACGGCGTTAGTTCATCTCTTTTAGTCAGCTTGTCTGGTTTAAACTTTATCTAGATCAAGTATTTTTACTCCGATATTCTTTATGTAACTTGATCTTTCTCCGGACAGACTCGGATGGAATTTGAGTATAATAAATATTAGACTCAAAAATTTCATTTCTTTCGACTTAGATAATTATGCACTTAATTATCTTAATTAAATTATTATCTCGTGTCTAATCTTCAACCAAAGTATTTTGTACTTTGAGAACCAAAGTTTGATTCACTTTTGTAGGTTATCTAAACAAGGTTATCCTACTTTTGAACTACAAAAGTAACCTAGCTTCAAGATGTCAAATCACCGACAGACAATGCTTTTTCTACTTCGACCAAGGCCCGAAACCGTGTTAGGGTTGTCTGTTTCCAAAGCTGCGAATCTTTAACGCTAAACTCAACGGTGGTTTCAACCTTACTTTTCGAGACACCACCAGAGGTTTGGGACATCCAAAGGAGTTAAGAGCCGTTGCCCAATGTTCACATCTCAATGCATCTTTTACGAGTCACTAGGAAGAACCGATTACAACGGTCATAGAGGACTTCTATTCGGAAGATAGTCACAACGGCTAATCTGCTAGGTCATCTATAAATAGAAGCCAACCCTCAAGACTTGAAGATTGCTGAAACCATTGTCAATAGACATACTTAAGCGAAAGTCTTTGTATTTATATTCAATCTTTTACTTACAACTCCAACTCCGTACTTGATATCTTTCTAAGTTGTAAGGTCTTATAATCGATTACAACTTTCATTCTTACTTTCGAGTAAGGTCCCTTGACTGAGCTGTAAGGGTTAACTCAACTCGGTTGTCCCTAACTACAAAGGTTACCTCGGTTAGGAAGTACCGGATGAGATAAGGCAACTTCGAGTCTAGGAAAATCTCATAAGGAATTGTCTATGGGAGCAATTCTGGTTGAGTCTTTCTACTATATTTTGTGGATTGAAAATAGTGGATTTGCCTTGGTACTTGAATTAGCACTAGCCATGGTTTTACGCCCGAGGAGGGTTTCCACGTAAATCCGAGTTCATACTTTTTGAGTCCAATCTAGACTCAAACAGTCTTGTTTATTGCTTTCAAGCTTTAATCTTTCAAATTTGTTAAAATGTCCTTATCACCCTATTCAGCTCCCCTCTAGGGTGACTCGAGACTCTCCGAGAGCAAACCTTCACTAAGTTCACACTTTTACGAGTCCAATCTAGACTCAGATTGTCTTTATTATTCTTTTCAAGCTTTAATCTTCCAAGTTTGTTAAAATTTCCTCATCACCCTATTCACCCCCTCTAGGGTGACTAAGACTCTCCAAGAGCAACCTTCAATTGGTATTAGAGCCTAGCCTTTCAAAAATGATCTAACGAGTCCAAAGGTTTAAAGATCAAATGGCTCAAAACAATAGAGAGTTTGATGAAGGAAGATCTTCCGAAAAAGATCCCATGGTACTTATCGCTCGAGGCTTCAAAAGAATGATGAAGCACAAGAAATGGGAGAAAGGGCCCGGAGAAGGGTTCTACAAGAAAAATAAGAAAAATAGAAAAGGTAAGTACTCTTCCCCTTAAAAGTTATCTTTAACTAAGAACTCTAGCTGTTTTGAATGTGGCAGCAAAGATCACATAGTCAAAGACTGTCCAAGAAGAAAGAGGGACAGAAAGAAGAAGGCTATGATGGCCACATGGAGTGATGAAGATTCATTTGAAGAAAATGAAGACTCGAGACGACTCAAAGTGTCTCATGGCACTATCGGACTCAAAAGCTGAATATGAGTCGGACTCGACAACTTAGACACCGAGGAGACAAATCCTTAGGAGGTAATTGAATATTTCCTTAAGTTCTCCAAAGTTGATTCAGCTAAGTATATTTATACTTTGGAAGAAAAGTCCAATTCGATTCTTCTCAATTCAAAGAACAACTTGAGTCTCTCATCTCTGAGAGCATTGGTTTAAAAAATGAATTGGAAAAGCTGAGACTTACTCTAAGAGAGCTTAAGAAGAGTACTGAAGCTAATGAGACCGAGTCTAAGACACTCGGAAGAGAAAATGAGCATCCGGAACAAAAGCTGAATTGGTCTCATGAACTTGTTTTGAAATTTACTCAAGGTCGAGAAAGGACTAGGTTTTAACAAAGAGGAGGAATCTAATTCCTACTTAGATCTTTTCAAAAGGATTCCGGAACTGTAAAGTTCGGGAAGGCTGGGCATGGTCCCATTCATAAGAATGGAAGCAGGACCGAGCCCGGACCGATCTACGAGAGGAAAGCCTTCTCCACCGCTTATAAAAGAAAAGAAGCTGTAAAGAGACACGAGACTCGGTTTTCGAAAAGGAAGACTTAGAATCAAATCAAACCTAAAATTATTCAAATCTAGGTTCTTAAGAGTCTTCTTCCTTAGAAAAGGGCCACGAGTAAAGGGAGTTACTTGGGTTCGTTAGAGGAAGTGAGAAGGGTTCTTGTGTTTCGACTTATAGGTAACTCGAAAAAGACAAAAGGTCATTGGTACCTAGACAGTGGGTGCTTATGCCACATGTCGGGAGATTCAAGACCCTTTTCCGAGTTAGAAGATATTAAGGGAGGCAAAGTCACTTTTGGAGATGACAGTAAGGGCAACATAGTTGGAATAGGCAAGATTGGAAAAGAAGACAACCTAGTCGGCTCAATCTATCTTGTCAAGGGATTAAAGTACAATCTACTCAGCATCTCTCAACTATGTGACAAAGGTCGAGAGGTAAGATTAGACCAATCGCTATATTTTTGATGCAACTACCAAGGAGACTAAGCTCTCGGGTAATACCTACACTATTCCTGTTTCTAATCCAAGTCAGAACTTATCTTGTTTAAAAACAACTCTGCATGATGATTCTTGGACATGACATAATAGACTAGGTCTTGTTAGCATGCATGCTATCAAAAAGCTCACATCTCATGGTTTAGTAAAAGGTTTACCTAACTGTACATTTAAGAAAGATGAAATCGTGAAGCATGCACAAAAGGGAAAAGGTCGGATCATCATTGAAATCTCTCAAAAATGTTTCCACATCCAAAGTACTTGGAAATGTTTTGCATATGGATTTATGCGGTGAAATCCCTATAAAGAGTCTCGGAGATAAATCATATGTACTAGTGATTGTTGATGACTATTCACGATTTACCGATGTGTTTTCTTAAGCACAAAAATGAAGCTTTCAAAGAGTTCAACAAGCTCTACAGGCAAATTCCAGTGAGAGTCCTAGACTCGGATCGGAAGAATTCGAACTAACCATAGAAAGGAGTTCGATTACTCGGAATTTGCAGAGTTCACGCAATAAAAATGGTATCTCTCACATCTTCTCAGCAACCATAACTCCTCAATAGAATGGGATATTTGAGAGAAAGAACCGAACTCTTGAAGAAATAGGAAGGATAATGATGATTGAACATGATCCGCCTTACTATTTACGAGGCTGAGGTAGTCAACACAGACAAACTACACACTTAACGGATGCCTCATCGGACCCATTTTGAAGAAAACTCCTTATGAGCTCTACAATGGAATGAAACCAAACACCTCATACTTCAAACCCTTCGAATGTAAGTGCTATGTTCATAATAATGGTAAGGATCACTGACTAAGTTTGATGCTCGGTTAGATAAAGGTATCTTTCTTGGTTATTCATCTCATACTAAAGCATATCGCATTTTCAATAAAAGAACTAACAAACTGGAAGAAAGCATCCACGTTGTTTTTCATGAGATTGATCGGGGAAAACCAAGAGAGTCAAGATTCTCGTAATTAAAACTCGGTCAAGATGAAGATGATCTTACTGAAGCTGAGCTCGGACAAAGTTAAGGAAAAGAAACTCAGAATGTGGTAGCTCAAAATATCATGACTCGAGTGAACTAGCTCTAAAGCCGACTCGGAATGCTGAAAGCCAATCGGATGCGCAAGCTCAATCAGATCGAGACCACCGAAGATCAACCAATTCAACCTACAAATCTGGTGAACCAAAGAACAGGTAGAGCATTCAAATATGCTTTGAGTCACCCACTCAAAAACATCTTGTCTAACATCAACAACGAGGTAAGAACTCCTTCTTCTTTATAAAATCTATGTGCATTCACTGCATTCATATCATTAACTCGAACCCGAAATGCACTAGAAGCCCTAAATGAACCTGAATGGGTAGAGGCCATGCAAGAGGAACTTAATCAATTTGAAAGAAACCAAGTCCGGACTCGACCAAACGACCTTCCGACAACCCACTCATAGGAACCAAATGGGTTTTCAAGAACAAAGCTGGATAAGCATGGGTTGGTAGTCGAAATAAGGCTAGACATGTGGCTCAAGGTCACAATCAAGAGGAAGGAATTGATTGTGGGGAAACCTTTGCACCAGTTGCTAGGATTGAAGTTATTAGAATTTTTTGGCATTTGCATCAAGCATGAATATTAAATTATATCAAATGGATGTCAAATGTGCTTTTCGAATGGTTTCATTCAAGAGGAAGTCTATGTTGAGCAATCCCTGGATTTGAGTACTCGAAATTTCCAAATCATGTTTTCAAGTTGCAAAAGGTTCTTTATGGTCTTAAACAAGCTCCTAGAGCTTGGTATGAAAGACTAAGCGGTTTCTTGATTGAAAATAATTTTAAAAGAGGTTTGGTTGGATCTCTGCTATATCTCACATCCAGTGAGGCCGGACATAATGTTTAGTGTATGTGTGTGTGCAAGATTCCAATCTAATCCAAAAGAATCACATCTCACTATGGTGAAGAGAATTTTTAGATATCTTGTAGGGACTCGGAATTTAGGTCTATGGTTTTAAGAGACTCGGAGCTGAACCTCACTTGGATACTTAGATGCTGATTATGCTAGATACAAGGTTGATAGAAAGAGCACATCACGAGCATGCCGGTTCGGGGTCAATCCCTTATATCTTGGCATTCAAAGAAGCGAGAACTCGGTTGCTCTATCAAGCTGCTGAAGCTGAGTACATTGTAGCCGGAGCATGTTATGCTCGGATTGTATGGATCAAGCAACACTTGAAAGACCTTGGACTTTCATTCAATCGATTCCAATCAAGTGTGACAATCGAGTGCAATCGGCATCATTAAGAATCCGAGTTCGGCATTCAAAGACAAAGCATATTGAGGTCGGGTATCATTTTCGAGAGACCATTCTAAGAAAGGTGATATTGAACTAGAATTCATTCCTACAAAATTTTTGTTAGCTGATATCTTTACTAAGCCACTTAGTGAGGATCGGTTTTGCTTTATTAGGCATGAACTTGCCATGATAAATGCATGATTATGTGTTTTTCTAAGTGAAATTATCTTGCATGATTATGTGTTATATGTTTCCTTTTTGTATCTTAAAAACAATTAGTTCGGTTGACCCGGTGATACTTGAGCTAGGAGTTATTATCTGTTTGTACTTTTGAGTCACTCGAAACTTTACTTGAGTCGGACTCGGTTTTGAGAAAATTGGACTTCAAACTTACGAAATCATCTGTAGATTAGTGGAGAATTTCAGAAATTTCTTTTAAAAATCCCTCTTTTTCTCTCTCTCTCTCTCTCTCGCACGTATCGATCAAAGAACTAGCCGTTGGGAGACAGAACATCTGGAATTCTAACAATTGGAGAGCGGAACGGACACACCGGTCTAAGGCGATCGTTGAAGAGTTAGGTCGGAACGGATCTCGAAGGACATTTCTCTCGTTATAAATAGCATCTATTTTCCTTCATTTTGCTACTTTACTCTCTGCTAACATACACTCTCGCAATCTCAACTTTCAAGCAATCTCGGTAATCTCAAGCAATCTCAAGCTCTTAGTACTCTCTCTCTCTCTCTCTCTCTCTCTCTCTCTCTCTCTTTTCTTCGAGCTAACCCTCATCGTCTTCTCAAAGCTTCTCAAGCATGCCTAAAAGAGGTTCCACTCTAGATTTTCTTGGTTCTACAACCAAGAAACCTAGAACCAAAAGCCACGAGGGTCCTTCGAACCCCTCGAAAATCCTTATCACCTAACATCTTACGTTGGATGACGAATTCTTCCCAACCACAACGTTCTCGTGGTTGAAACACATCAAAACCGTAGGGGTATACAATTTCCTCTATTTTAGCGAATTCATATATCCGGAACTCGTTGGTGAGTTCTACTCAAACCTTTCCAGCTCCGGAGGGATCATCACGTCCAGAGTTCGCGATACTGGTAGTTCGTATTAACCTCTCTCTCCTTCATCGTCTATTCAAAGCTTCATCTCTCTTCCTAAACAGAAACCCCATCCCCTTCAATGAAGTTGATGATGAGTTCTTTGAAAAGTATGCCAAGGAAGTCCCCGAGTCACGTAAAAACTTTTCCGTGACTCGGATGAAGACCGAGGTTCGTCTTCTCTATTTCTTGCTGATGAGAACCTTCTTTTCTCATCATACCAACAAAGAGAGCTTGCTCATATAATTGACTTTCAGCATTCTAAGCTAGATTCGAAGCTGTTTCGAGTCTAAGTCATGATATTTTGGGTAACCTCATTATGAGTTGCTTTTCCATGACTCTGTCCGAGCTCACCTTCAACAAGATCATCTTCATCTCGACTGAGTTATCAGATCTAAGAATGTTGACTCACTTGGTTTCCTTTATCAATCTCATCAAAAACAACGTGGATGCTTTCTTCCACTTTGTTAGTTCTTTTATTGAAAATACGATATCCTTTATTATGAGATAAATAACCAAGAAAGATACCTTCATTTGACCGAGCACCAAACTTGGTCGGGTGATCCTTACCATTATTGTGAATATAGCACTTGCATATAAAGGGTTTGAAGTATGAGATGTTGGGTTTCTTTCCCTTTTAGAGCTCGTATGGAGTTTTCTTCAAAATGGGTCCGATGAAGCATACGTTCAGTGTGTAGTTTGATGTGTTAATTGCCTCGGCCCGAAATAGTAAGGTAAATCGTGTTCAATCATCATTGTCCTTCCTATTTCTTCAAAAGTTTTATTATTTCTCTCCACTACTCCATTACGTTGAGGAGTTACGGGTGCACGAAGTTGTGGGAGATACCATTATTATCGCGAGAATTTTGCAAATTCCGAGTAATCGAACTCCTTTCCATGGTCTATTCGAATTCTTCTAATTTGAGTCTTAGACTCTACTTGAATTTTCCTTCAGAGCTTGCTTGAACTCTTTGAAAGCTTCATTTTTGTGCTTAAGAAAACACACCCGGGTAAATCGTGAGTAGTCATCAACGATTACAAGTACATATGATTTACCTCCGAGACTCTTTACAAGGATATCACCACATAAATCTATATGCAACATTTTAAGCACTTTGAATGTGGAAATAGTTTTCAGAGGTTTGAAAGATGATTTGACCTGTTTCCCTTTTGTGCATGCTTCACAAATTTTATCTTTCTTAAATGCGCGAGTTAGGCGGACCTCGACTAAACCATGAGATGTAAGCCTTTTGATAGTATGCATACCAGCATGACCTAGTCTACGATGCCATGTCCAAGAATCATCATGCATAGATGCTTTTAAGCAAGATCGAGTTCGACTTGGATAAGAAAGAGGAATAGTGCGGATATTACACGATCTCGTACACGAGAGCTTAATCTCCTTGGTAGTGGCATCGAAATATAGCAATTAGTCCGAGTGAATCTTACCTCTTGACCTTTGTCACACAATTGAGAGATGCTTGAGTAGATTTTACTTTAATCCCTTGATAAGATAGGCTGGGTGACCAGATTGTCTCATTTTCCAATCTTGCCTATTCCAACTATCTTGGCCTTACTTGTCATCTCCAAAAGTGACTTTGCCTCCCTTGTATTCTTCCAACTCGGAAAGAGTCTTGAATCTCCGACATGTGGCGTGAGCATCCAATGTCTAGGTACCAATGACCTTTTGTCCTTTTACGAGTTACCTGCAAGTCGAAACACACTAACCCTTCTCACTTCCTCTAACGAACCCAATAACTCCCTTTCTTGTGGTCCTTTTCGAGGAAGAAAACTCTTGGGAACCCAGATTTGAATTACTTTGGGTTTGGTCTGATTCCGACTCTTCCGTTTATAAAGCCGAGTCCGTGTCTCTTTCTTTTGAAAACCTTTTCTTTTAGAAACAGGTGGAGAAGGCTTTCTCCGTAGGCTGGTCCGGGCTCAGTCCTCCTTTCATTTTTATGAATGGGACAATGCTTAGCCTTCTTGAACTTTATAGTTACGGAATCCTTTTGAAAAGATCCGAGTAAGAATTAGATTCCTCCTCTTTGTTAAAACCAAGTCCTTCTTTTCGAAGGAGACACATTGAGAGCCTAAAAGCATGTCAAGGTTTTTCTAACCTTGAGTAAATTTTAAAACAAGCTTTTGAGACTCATTCAGACTTCGTTTTAGATGCTCATTTTCTCTTCGAGTGTCTTAGACTCGAGTCTCATTAGGTTGAGTACTAGTCTTGAGTTATGTTAGAGTAAGTCTCGGTTTTCCAATTCATTTTTCAAACTAATGCTCTCGAAGTGAGAGACCCAAGTTATTCTTTGAATTGAGAGGAATCAGATTTGGACTTTTCTTCAAAAGTATAAATATATTTAGCTAAATCAACTTTGGAAAATTTGAGGAAATATTCAATTACCTCCTGAGGATTTGTCTCCTCCTCATTGTCTAAGTTGTCGAGTCCGACTCGGATTCGAGCTTACGAGTTTGATAGTGCCATCGGACACTTTGAGTCGTCCGAGTCTTCATCACTCCATGTGGCCATCATAGTCTTCTTCTTCTTTCTGTCTTTCTTTCTCCTTGGAAAGTCCTTGACTATGTGATCTTTGCTGCCATATTTAAAGTAGCTAGAGTTCTTAGTGAAAGATAACTTTGAAGGAGACAAGTTTTTACCTTTTCTATCCTTCTTATCTTTCTTGTATAACTCTTCTCTTAGCCTTTTCTCCCATTTCTTGTGCTTCATTATTCTTTTGAAGCCTCGAGCAATGAGTTCCATGGGATCTTCTTCGAATATAAGGAAATTAGATTTTCTCCTCTAGTTTCCGAGGCCTTCGATGCAATATTCTTTTTAGTGCTGACCTCGGCATCCTCTTCTTCCGGATGGCTCTTGTGGGTAAGTAGCTTCCTAATTAGTTCGTCCGGCTTTAGTTGAGAGAGGTTCTAAGCTTCCTCGATGGTTGTCACCTTGGGACCCCATCTTCTCTTGGGTAGACTTCTTAGAATTTTTCTGCACATTTCTTCATAGGAAATCTTTCTACCTAGAGATTTGAGATTGTTTGTAATCTCGATGAAGCATATAAACATTTGAGTGATGTTTTCTTGTGGCTCCATCTTGAACATCTCATATTTGTGAAGATATTGACTTATCTTCGCTTTTCTTACTTGGCTGGTTCCTTCATATGTGTTAACAAGAGTGCCCCACACATCTTTAGCTATGTCACAAGTCGACACTCTGTTATATTCTTTTGAGCTGATGGCACACATCGGAATGTTCACTCGCTTTAAAGTTCTTTTTGAACTTTTATGCCGCTTTAGTGGTATACTCGAACATTGCTTTAGACAGAGGCCTTGAATCTTCCATCTTCATTGGAATATAATTGCCTTCTTGTATGATGTTCCGGACATCTTCATCGTTGTCCAGGAGAAAGCATTCCATTAGCTTCTTCCAGGTGCATGAAATTTGATCCTTTAAACTTAGGCGATCTGCTGGAAGATCTTCTTTCATCGAACTCTCCATTGTCTCGAGCCATTTGATCTTTAGACCTTTTGATTGTTAGATACTTTCTGAAAGGCTAGGCTCTAATACCAATTGAAGGTTTGCTCTTAGAGAGTCTTAGTTACCCTAGAATATTAAAGCTTAGAATATTAACAAACTTGGACTCGGAAAAGTGTGAATAGGGTAATGAGGAAATTTTAACAAACTTGGAATATTAAAGCTTGAAAAGAATAATCAAGACAATCCGAGTCTAGATTGGACTCGGAAAAGTGTGAACACGGATATACGTAGAAACCCTCCTACGACGAAAAACCACGGCTAGTGCTAGTCCAAGAACCAAGTCAAATCCAATATTTTGAATCCACAAAATACAGTAGAGCTGACTCAACCAGAATTGCTCCCTTAAACAATTCCTTACGAGTTTTCCTAGACACGAAATTCCCTTATCCGATCTAGTACAACTCGGAAAGTATGAATTACAAGCTGGGAGTTGTAAGTAGAAGATTGAGTATGAATATAAAGACTTTTGCTTAAGTAATATCTATTGACAATAATTCCAGCAATCTTCAAGTCTTGAGAGTTGGCTTCTATTTATAGATGACCAAGAAGATTAGCCGTTGTGACTAATTTCCGAATAGAAGTCCTTTGTGACCGTTGTAACGGTTCTTCCGAGTGACTCGGAAAAGATCCGTTGAGATGTAAACATTGTGCAACGGCACTTCGCTCCGAAAGGTGCCTCAATCAGCTGGTGGAGTCCGAAAAGTAAGGTGGAAATCACGGTTGAGCTTAGCGTTGAAGTTTTCCAGTTTTGGAAACAGACAACCCTAACATAGCATTTGGGCCTTGTTCGAAGTAGAAAAGTCTTGTCTCGCTGGTGATTGACGAGTTTAAAG
Source organism: Talinum fruticosum (assembly GCA_021018815.1). Taxonomy (NCBI): domain Eukaryota; kingdom Viridiplantae; phylum Streptophyta; class Magnoliopsida; order Caryophyllales; family Talinaceae; genus Talinum; species Talinum fruticosum. The sequence goes on along the minus strand of JAITYX010000091.1, from coordinate 1,558,239 downwards.
CTAGGTTACTTTTCTAATTCAAAAATGAGATAACCTCGTTTAGATAACCTACAAAAGTAAATAATTTTGGTTCTCAAAGTATAAAATACTTTGGTCCAAGATTAGGAACAGATATTAATTTAATTAAGATAATTAAATGCATAATTATCTTAGGCCTAGAGGAGTTGAATTTTCGAGTCTAATATTCATTATACTCAGAATCCATCAATGTCAATCTTAAGAAAGATAAAGTTCTAAGAGTGAAACCATCAAAGTATAAGTACTTGATCCGGACAAATAATTCTCAAACAAATATATCGACTTAGAAAGTTGAATTAACGTTGTAATTCACTTTAGCTCAAAATGTGTAATCGAACTCGGATAAAGTGTTAGATAGATTATTTGAACATGCAATAAATATGAGTAGTGTCCGAGTGACTCGAAACAAAAATGTAAGAAGATAGACAAGAATATGTATTACGAATCGGTCGGAATTGAATGAAAACATATTCAATAGTTTCTATATTACTCGGAATGACTTGTAATCAAAACTTAGGAGGGATGAGGTTTTTGCTCGAGTCTTTTATAGTACTTATAATGATATAAATTCAGAGTCCGTCTTCGAAGCTACTTACCCATGAAATTCACTTAGAAGAAGGGGATGCCGAGGTCGGCACCAAAAAGAACATTACGTCGAAAGCCTCGGAAAGTAGAAGGGAAAGTCCGAGTTCCTTAGACTCATAAGAAGACCTAATGGCACTCATTACTCGAGGCTTCAAAAGAATGATGAAGCATAAGAAATGGGAAAAGATGCCAAAGGAAGAGTTCTACAAGAAAGATAAGAATGATAGAAAAGGTAAATATTCTTCGTCTTCAAAGTTATCTTTAACTAAGAACTCGGCTATTTTGAATGTGACATCAAAGATCATATAGTCTAGGACTGCCCGAAAAGCAAGAATGATAGAAAGAAGAAGACTATGATGACCACATGGAGCGATGACGACTCATGTAAAGAAGAAGATGATTCGACCATTCAAAGTATCTAATGGCACTAACAAACTCGGAAGCTGAATCCGAGTCGAGATGCTGACAACTTAGACACCGAGGAGACAAGTCCTTAGTAGGTAATTGAATACTTTCTCAAGTTCTCAAGTCCTTAGGAAGAGACAACTCAAACACTTAGACACTTTGCAAGAAAAGTCCAATTTTGATTTTTCTAAGTTCAAAGAACAACTTGAGTCTCTTACTTGTGACAATGAATGGTTTGAAAAATGAATTGGAAATACTAAGACTAACTCTGAAAGAACTCAAGATTAGTACTCAAGATAATGAGACTGGGTCCGAGTCACCGAGAAGAGAAAATGAGCATCCGAAAAGAAAGCTCAATGAGTCTCAAGAGCTTGTTTTGAAATTCACTCATGGTCGGAAAAACCTTGATATGCTTTTAGGCTCTTAGTGTGTCTCTTTCATGAAAGAAGGACTTGGTTTTAACGAAGAGGAGGAATCTAATTCCTACTCAAATATTTTCAAAAAGGATTTCAAAACTACGAAGTTGAGGAAGGCTGAGCATGGTCCTATTCACGGGAATGAAAGGAGGACTGAGCCCAGACAAGTTTATAGGAGAAAACCTTCTCCACTTGTTTATAAAAGAAAAGATTTTCAAAAGAAAGAGACACGGACTCGGTTTTGTAGAAAGAAGACTCGAGAATCGAGACCAAACCCAAAGTCATTCAAATCTGGGCTCCAAAGAGTCTTCTTCGTCGAAAAGGACCACGAGTAAAGGGAGTTACTTGGTTCGTTAAAGGAAGTGAAGGGTTAGTGTGTTTCGATTTCCGGGTAACTTAGAAAAGGATGAAAGGACATTGGTACTTAGACAGTAGATGCTCATGCCACATGTCGGGAGATTCAAGACTCTTTTCGAGTTAGAAGATTTTAAAGGAGGCAAAGTCACTTTTGGAGATGATAGTAAGGGCAAGATAGTTGGAATTGGCAAGATTGGAAAAGGAGACAATCTAGTCAGCCCAATTTATCTTATCAAGGGGCTAAAGTACAATTTGCTCAACATCTCTCGGTTGTGTGACAAAGGTCAAGAGGTAAGATTCACTTATACCAACTGCTATATTTCTTACGCAAGTACCAAAGAGACTAAGCTCTCGGGTAAGAGGTCCGGTAATACCTATACTATTCCTTTTTCGACCCAAGTCGAACTTATCTTTTAAAAGCATCATTGCATGATGATTCTTGGACATGGCATCGCATACTAGGTCATGTTAGCATGCACACTATCAAAAACTTGCATCTCATGGTTTAGTCGAGGTTTACCTAACTGTGCATTTAAGAAAAATAAAATATGTGAAGCATGCACAAAAGGGAAACAAGTCGGATCATCCTTCAAACCTCTCAAAGCTGTTTCCACATCCAAAGTGCTTGAGATGTTACATATGGATTTATATGGTGAAATATCTGTGAAGACCCTCAAAGGTAAATCATATGTACTTGTAATTGTTGATGATTATTCACGATTTACCTGGGTTTGTTTTCTCAAGAACAAAAATGAAGCCTTTAAAGAGTTTGATTGAACATGATCTTCCTTACTATTTCTAGGCTGAGGCGAGTCAACACAACAAACTACACACTAAACAAATGCCTCATCGGACCCATCTTGAAGAAAACTCCCTACGAGCTTTACAAGGGAAAGAATCTCAACATCTCATACTTCAAACCCTTTGGATGCAAGTGCTTTGTTCACAATAATGGTAAGGATCACTCGACCAAGTTTGATGCTTGGTCGAGATGAAGGTATTTTTCGGGTTACTCCTATCACGAGTAAAGCTTATCGTGTTTTAATAAAAGAACTAACAAATTGGAAGAAAGCATCCATGTTGTGTTTGATGAGATTGATCGGGGAAAAACAAGTGAATCCACCTTCTCAAATCTGAAACTCGGTCGAGGTGAAGATGATCTTGTTGAAGTCGAGCTCGAAAAGAGTCGGACAAAAGCAACTTAGAATGAGGCGACTCGGAACATCATGACTCAAACCGAACCAGCTCAAGAGCCGGCTCGGAATGCTCGAAGGACAAGCGAATGAGCAAACTCAGCAAGCTCATACTATCGAAGATCAGCCAATTTAACCAACAAACTTGGTGAATAGGTAGAGCATTCAAATATGCTTCGAGCCACCCACTCAAGAACATTTTATCTGTCATCAACAGTGGGGTAAGAACTCATTCTTCTTTGCAAAATCTATGTGCATTCACTATATTCATATCATTAATAGAACACGAAATGCATGAGAGGCCCTAAATGAACCTGAATGGGTAGAGGCCATGCAAGAAGAGCTTAATCAATTTGAGAGAAACCAAGTCCGGACTTTAACTAAACGAGCTTCGACCGCCCACTTATAGGAACCAAATAGATTTTCAAAAACAAACTGGATAAGGATGGGTTGGTAGTCGAAATAAGGCTAGACTTATGGCTTAAGATTAGCATCAAGAAGAAGGGATTGATTGTGGGGAAACCTTTGCACTAATTGCTAGGATTGAAGTAATTAGAATCCTATTAGCATTTGCATCAAGCATAAATATTAAATTGTATTAAATGGATGTCAAATGTGCTTTTGTGAATGGTTTCATTCAAGACAAAGTCTATGTTGAGTAACCCCTGGATTTGAAAACTCAAAATTTCCAAATCATGTTTTCAAATTGCAAAAGGCTCTATATGGACTGAAACAAGCTCCTAGAGCTTGGTATGAAAGACTCAAGCAACTTCTTGGTTGAGAATGATTTCAAAAGAGGTCAGATTGACAAAACTCCTTTCATAAAAACCAAAGGGGAAAGATTTCCTTATTGCTCGGATTTATGTTGATGATATTATTTTTGGAGCTACTGATGAAAATCTCTATCGAGAGCTTTCTAAGTTGATGAGAAGGAATTTTAAATGAGCATGATGGGAGAGCTTAATTTCTTTCTTGGTCTACAAATCGAGACAAGATAAAGATGGCATCTATGTCCATCAATCTAAGTATACCATAGAGTTGTTGAAGAAGTACAAGCTTCAAGATGTGAAACATGCAGCAACACCTATGAGTAGCGGCATGAAACTGGACTCGGACAAAAAAGGTGAAGTAGTAAATCGAAACTCTATAGAGGTATGATTGGTTCTCTACTATATCTCACATCCAAGTAGGCCGGACATTATGTTTAGTGTATGTCCGTGTGTAAGATTTCAAGCTAATCCAAAAGAATAACATCTCACTGCGGTGAAGAGGATTTTTAGATATCTTGTAGGAACTCAAAATCTTGGTCTATGGTTTTCAAGAGACTCGGAACCGACCCTCCCTAGTTACTCGGATGCTGACTATGCTGGTTACTAAGGTTGATAGAAAGAGCGCATCGGGAGCATATGCCGATTTCCGGGTCGATTCCTTATATCTTAGCACTCAAAGAAGCGGAACTCGGTTGCTCTATCAATCTGCTAAAGCTAAGTACATTACAGCTGGAGCATGCTATGCTCGGATTCTATGGATCAAGCAACACTTGAAGGATCTTGGACTTTGATTCAAATCTATCCCAATCAAGTGTTATAATCAAAGTGCAATTAGCATCACTAAGAATCCAGTTCAGCATTCAAAGACAAAGCATATTGAGGTCGGGTATCATTTTCGAGAGACCATTATGAGAAAGGTGATATTGAACTTGAATTCATTCCTACTAAATTTCAATTAGTTGATATCTTCACTAAGCCACTTAGTGAGGATCAATTTTGTTTTATTAGGAATGAGCTTGACATGATTAATGCATGATTATATGTTTTATGTGCTTAATTTTGTGATTTGTTCTTGATTAACGAGTGGATTAGTTGACTTCACAATGAGACCGAGCTATTGGTTAATTGCTTTTAAGTCACTCGAAAACCATAATGAGTCAAACTCGGTCTTTGATCAAAATGGACACCAAACTTTTGAGAATCTCTAGATGAATTGAGAATCCGAGAAAGAATTTTTAACTCTCTTTCTTTCTTTGACACGCGTCATTTTCAAAGAATTCGAATCGTTAGAGAGACAAACGCTGGAATTGTAGCTGTTGGATCTGTTGTATGTCACGTCTTTTTGAGAATGCCATTTGAATGTTAAGAAAGAAGGTTGAAGGACATTTCCGTCTTCTCTATATATAACATCTATTCTTCTTCATTTCTTCACTTTGCACCTTACTCTTCTTACATAAAATTCTCTACTCTCTCTCATACTTTTCCCTTGCTCTCAAACTGCTCTCTCTCTCTCTCTCTTCCCTAGTAACCTTTCATCTCTTTGCTCTCACAATGCCTAAACCCATTTCTAGTTCCGAGTTCATGGGGTCTACAACAAAGAAGGCCCAAAAACAACTCAAGAAGGTACGTCGACCCCTCAAAAGTATTAGTTGTCTAGCACTTCACTTTGGATGACAAGTTTTTCAAAACCACATCCTTATCTTGGCTTAAATTTATTTAAGAAACTTGAGTATACAACTATCTATGCTTCAGCGATTTCATTTATCCAGAACTCATGGTTGAGTTCTATGCCAACAAATCTTTTTCGGAGGTGTCATCACTTCCAAAGTTCAAGGTACCACTGTAAGAATCAACCTCCCTATTCTCCACAAACTTTTCAATGTAACTTCTCTTTTTCTCAATCCCAATCACATTCCTTTTCTACAAATTGTCGATGACTTCTTCAACAAATTTGCCAAATAAGTGCTTGAGCATAGAAAAATTTCTCTGTGTCTCGGATGAAAAGTGAGCTCGGATTGCTATGTTACATTCGATGCGAACTTTCTTTGCTCGCCACTCGAGCAAGGAGAACCCAAACTCCGGGGTTCTCAAAATTTTGTATGATATCATGGAGGGCTACGACGTAGACCTCTTTCCTTTCATTATCGAGCAAATGGCTCAAGTTCTTGCTCAATCAAAGAAATCCGCTCATTTTCCTTTCGGAGCTCTTCTCTCCCTTATCCTCAAACAATTCAAGATCCCCCTTCCCTCGGATCCCTCTACTTGTTTCTAAGTCGGCCATAGTTCTCAGCTGAAAAGAACTTCTCGGGTATGGATACAAGGAGGTTAAACCTAGTGAATGGGTTCACTCTTCCGAGTTGGAACCTGCCTCTCCTTCTCCCACGACTCGGATTCAACCCACTAAGCCATCCACTTCAGTGACCCCTCCTCTTCTCAACCTCCTTTCTCGGCTGGTGCATTTCGTTGCCTTGGTCGAGAAACTCGTGCCTACAGTGACAAACTTCATCGGTTGTTCGCTCTCTCGGGCCTATTTTCTATGGCATGGTCATTCACCGGAAGACCGGCGAATCCCAAATTCGGGAGTGTCAATCCACGATGCTTGAGTTCAAAGGGATTCTTGGCAAGCAATGCGAATAACTCTAACTTCTTCGAGAGCACGTAACGAAGGCTGTGTAGGACTCGGAATTCTCGACACATCCGAGGAGTCCTCTAGCACGGCCAAGTCTACCTCGATGAGGTAGAAGAAGAAGAAGAAGAGGATGAAGACGTAGGCTGGGGCAGGCGAGGCTCGAGTCGAAGAGGAGAAAAAGGAGGACAAGAAGAGGACGCTCCACCAAAGACAAGGGGGCTATCGAGCCCGAACTTGAGCTGATCTCCTTAGATCCGAATTGATCGGAAGATGCTTGGGGACGTTGGACAGTCCAAACCAGGTGACTCGGAAGCCCTATAGTCTTCCGGGAAGACGAGCCCGAGCCCTCGCATGACATTGTCTTGACTCGACCACCCAGGTCTAAGCCACCTCCCAACATCCCAGTGCTTGCCACCGCCGCGATCTACCCCCTCCTCTCGGACTTACTAGCACAAGCACACTGCGCAGTCTATCCTCCTCCGCCCTACCAGGCACCACCATCTTAATCTATTTCTTTTTCTTGTTTTTAATTTTTTTGTCCAACATTAAGTGTATTGCCTTTCCACTTTTCTTCCCTCCTTTTTGCTGAAATGCTAAGGGGAGAAAAATTAAAAACTTGATGTTTGGCTTAGGGGAGTTTCTTTCCTCTCTGTGTGTTGTAAGTAGTTTTTTAATAAATGATCATGAATGCTGATCTTTTCTACGCTCCGATCATTTTTTAGTTTTCTTTTAGTATTTATCTTATCTACTTAGAAATCTGCGTTGGTTCTAATATTTGCTTATAAGTCATGCTTTGACCTGGAATTTCTTTACACTCTACATGCTCGATACGTAAGAAATCACATATCATTAGCACTGAAAACTTCATATGTACTAACAAGTTTATATCTTAAGAATGGAATACCTTTCATCAAAAAGGGAAGATTGAAGACTTAGATTTTAACTCTAAATATTTTATGAAAGATTCGAGTATATACTTCTATCGCTCTTAAGTTTTGATTGCAAGTCATTCTTAGCCTCATAGAAACTCATATCCAAGTTTTCATCTTTATTCCGAGTGACTCGGATATCATGTTGTTCTATATCTTCTCTACGAGGTATTCGACCTACTCGGAATCTACTTGAACCATCGCATGATCAAATAATTATTTTAACGCATCTTTTCTAAGTACTCGACTCTGTTTGCTAACTCGGAACCAAGTTATTCTCTACGGAGTTCATCTAGGCCAATTTATTCCTTAAATGATTATTTAAAGATCAAGTTCACTTTCTCTACTTGAATATTCTTCTACTTGATCTTTCTAGGAATTATTCTGAGCTAAGTTTAAACCCATTTGATATTAGACTCGGAATATTCCACTCTTCTAGGCCAAAGATAATTAAGCATTTAATTATCCTAATTTAATTATTATCTATGCCTAACCTTGGACCAAAGTATTTAATACTTTGAGAACCAATGTTGTTTGTTTTTGTAGGTTATTCAAACAAAGCTAATCTATCTTTTGAATTTCAAAAGCAACAGGCTTCTAGTCTGTTAAACGCTAGCGGACGGTTTTAGCCATTTCACGGACATGACTCGGACACCGTGTCGTGGCTGTCTTTTCCAAAACTAGAAAAATCCAACGCTAGGCTCAATGATGGTTTCCGCCTTGCTTTTCGAGATAACAACGGTTGATTGGAACACCTTTTGGAGCTAATAGTCGTTGCCCAATGTTTACACTTCAACGGATCTTTTACGAATGACTTAGAAAGGCTCCTTCCAATGGCTAGTGAAGATTTCAGTCTAGAAACTAGACTCAATGGCTGCTCTGCTTGATCATATATAAATAAAAGCCACTTCACAAGAATTGAAGATTGCTGAAACTATTGATCAATACACCGCCTAATTCTCTTAGTGCATTACTCACTCAATCTTCTACTTAGAACTCCAAGTCTCGTACTTAATATTTTTCCGAGTTGTAAAAGTCTTGTAATCAATTACATACTTCTCTTACATTCCGAGTAAGGTCCCTTGATTGAGCTATAAAGGTTAACTCAACTCGGTTGTCCCTAACTGTAAAGGTTACCTTAGTTAGGAAGTACTAGATTAGATAAGGGAACTTACGAGTCTAGGAAAACATTGTAAGGAATTATGTAAGGGAGCAATTCGGTAGAGTCGAGTCCTTTGTATTTTGAGGATTCAAAATAGTGGATTTTACTTGGTGCTTGGATAAGCACTCGTCCATGGTTTTACGCCCGGGAGGGTTTGCACGTATTTATGAGTGTATACATTTACGAGTCCAATCTAGACTCGAGAATCGGTTGTTTGTCTTCTTCCAAGCAAAAAGTTTCTAAGTTTGTTCGAATTTCCTCATCACCCAATTCACCCCTAGGGTGACTTAGACTCTCTTGGAGCAAACCTTCACAAATTAATATTTATCATTAACATACAAATTAATGTACCTATAAGCTACCTGTAGAAGAAAAACACTAGTGGATCTTGCTTATTTTTCCTTAATTATGAGTTACTTGGCCTAACCCTAATACAAACCCTACTAATATTAATAACTCTAACACTCGCACTAGATCTAATCAAACTGATTTTATACCTTGTAACCAATCTACTAGTAAATTGATTTAACAAAGATGTATAATAATTTCCTAACTAAAAGAGATGGGTATGAGTCATCCATATGATCAACTAGGGTGATACTTATGTCTAAAAGACTACGGGAATTACGTATTTAAACCCTTTAAACTATCATATGAATTTATGTGAAACTAATTAGCGTACATCTGTAATTAATCAAATATAAAATCATAAACATTAAACACAAGTTACTATAAAATCATGGATAAAATCTATAAGACATTAAAGATTAAATCTTGTTTCAAAATAAATAATTTAGCATGGTTTCAAATAGAATATACTACATATAAAAAGAACTACTCACACATAATATAATCTAGAACACATAAATTAAATAAAAATAACATCTTCAATATTTAAATTACTAATAAAAATAAAATAAAAATTACAATATTAATAAACCAATATTGTTTTTGGGGTACGAGGTGTGAACGATGGTGATGATCAAGATGATGTTGATGATGATGATGATGCTGGCGTGAAGGAAGGTGATGGTGAATGAATAAGTTGGACATAGATATGATGGTGGTGGTGGGTGATGATTATGATGATGAGTAATTAAGAGGTGATGATCCTAATATGATGGGGCTGGACGTGATGATGGAGCTGGTGAGAGAGAGGTTGGAAGATAGGTGGAGATAGAAAGTTTGTGAAGATCATGATGATAATATGATGACGATGAGATGAAGATGATGGGCGGTGATAGGTGGTGGCAAGAGGGGTAGGGAGTGCGTGAGTGGAGGATAACGAGAGGTGGCTGGTGATGAGGATGATTGAGATGAAGAATATGATAATGATACGAAGACGAAGGTGATGATTTTATTAAGGGGAAGGCAGACGTGAAGTGATAAAATACAATGTGCAGTAATGAGATGGAGAAAGAAGTAAAAGACTTTTGTGTATATTTTTCTCAATCCGTAAGTACATGGCATATATGTACTAATTGCTTCCTATCTCCTACCAACAAACTACCACCAATGGAATAACATAAAATAATCAAATTTTAACTTGATCTTTCTAGCATTTCTTCTGAGTTGACTTTGAACCTAATAGATATTAGGCTCATAATATTCCACTATTTTAGGCCTAAGATAATTAAGCTCTTAATTACTCAGATTTAATTATTATCTTTGCCTAATCTTGGACCAAAGTATTTTATACTTTGAGAACCAATGTGGTTTGTTTTCTTAGGTTATTCAAACAAGGCTAATCTACTTTTTGAATCTCAAAAGCAACTCGACTTCTAGTTGTTAAACACCAGCAGACAGTTTTAGTTAATTATGGACATGACTTAGACACCATGTTAGGGCTATTCGTTTCCAAAAATGGAAAACTTCAACGCTACGCTCAATGGTGGTTTCAACCTTACTTTTCGGACAACAACAGTTGATTGGAACACCTTTTGGAGCAAATAGTCCTTGCCCGATGTTCATACTCTAATGGATCTTTTCTCGGTGACTCGGAAAAGCCTTTACAACGGCTAGTAAAGACTTCAATCCGAAATCAGATTCAATGACTATTCCGCTTGGCCATTTATAAATAGAAGCCACTTCACAAGACTTGAGGATTGCTAAAATTATTGATCAATACATTGCCTAATTCTCTTAGTGCATTACTTACTCATTCTTCTACTTACAACTCCAAGTCTCGTACTTAATATTTTCCGAGTTGTAAAAGTCTTGTAATCAGTCACATTCTTTTCTTACTTTCCGAGTAAGGTCCCTTGATTGAGCTGTAAGCGTTAACTCAACTTAGTTGTCCCTAATTGTAAATGTTACCTCGGTCAGGAAATACTAGATCGGATAAAGTAATTTCGAGTCTATGAAAACATTGTAAGCAATTGTCTAAGGGAGCAATTATGGTAAAGTCAGTCCTTTGTATTTTGAGGATTCAAAATAGTGGATTTGACTTGGTGCTTGGATTAGCATTGTCCATGGTTTTCTACCCTAGGAGGGTTTCCACATATTTCTAAGTATTTGCATTTCGAGTCCAATCTAGACTCAAACACAGCTAGTTGATTTCTTTCTTAGCAAAAATTGTCTAAGCTCTTTTAAATTTCCTCATCACCCTATTCACCCCCTCTAGTGTGACTTAGACTCTCCAAGAGCAAACCTTCAAAAATAAAGCTGACTTAGAATAAGGAATTAACATTGTATTTCTCTTTGTGTTGAAATACACAATCAATACTTAGAATAAGAGTGTTAGAGAAATTATTTGAGCATGCAATAGTTTTGAGTGATGTCTAAGTGAGTCACAAACGTTAGTGTACGAGATATGCAACAAGGTTCTTTCTAAGTCGGTCGAACGGAATGAAAACTTATACACGAGTTTCTATAGTACTCGGAATGTTTTGAAATCAAAAGTTAAAAGAGATAGGATTTATACCTCGGTCTTCATGTAATACTTAGAATGACTTAAAGTTAAAATCCGAGCCTTCGATTCCTCCGTGGTTGATCATGTACCCTAGGAACCTCCCTACTTTGACTCCAAAGGTGCATTTTTCAAGGTTCAACTTCATCCTGTACTTTTACAGGACTTTAAGTGTCTTTGAGAGGCTAGGGACATGGTCGAGGTCCCATTTGATTTTGACGATCATGTCATCAATATAAATTTCCATGCTTTTTTCAATGAGATGAGAAAAGATTAAGTTCACTAACCTTTGGTAGGTGGTCTCGGTGTTCTTCAATCTGAAGGGCATGACATTGTAGCAATACAAGCCGTGATCGCTAATGAAGGTCGTTCTTTCCGGTCTTACGTGCTTAGAGGGATTTGATGATACCCCGAAAAAGTGTCCATGAAGCCGAGAAGGGCGTGTCCTATGGTAGGATCGACGAGCTTGTTAATCTTCGAAAGGATCACTATCCTTTGGATACGCCTTATTGAGATCGGTGAAGTCAATGTACATTCTCCATGTGCCATTCGACTTTTTCACCAAGATTATGTTCGTGATCCACTCGGGGTACTAATACTCCTGAATGAACCCCGCTTCAAGTAGCTTCTTGACCTCCTCGGCCAGTCGTACTATGTTCCGCACCCGGATGTCTTCGTTTTTGGATGGCGAGGTTGTAAGAGGGGTTGACGTGCAACTTATGTTCTATGACTTTAGGGCTTAACCCGGACATCTCTCCGGGTCGAAAACTAGAGACATATTTATATTCTCTCAAGAGTCGGACAAGGTTGTCTTTGATTCCCTTGTGGACGTTCTTGCCCGCTTGCACAAAGTGATCGAGACAAGCTTCCTCTAAGGCGATGAGTTCGACGTGTTTAGAAGGTATAGGTCGGATCTTGCCATGGTCTTTAATGGTGACGAAGCACACCATCATAGTTTTAGGAATTTTAGCGAGAGGGCTCCACCTTTGGCCTCGACTCTAGGGATCATCATGATCCTTCCCTTCTTCATTCCGCTTCTCCATCAAAGGTTAAAGGCTTACGACATAGCATTCACATGCGGTTTTTGGTCTTCGTAGATCTCACCTACAAATCTATCATCAAGCTTATAATTCATGAGAAGAAGGTGTGGAGCAATGATCGCTTTGATCTCGTTGAGGGTAGGGTGCCCAATGATGACATTTTAGGCGTAGGGCATGTCAACCACTAAAAAGTTCACCGCAATGTTTTGACCCCTAATCTTTTCTCCGACCCTAACCGGTAGGCGGATCATGCATATAGGGTGCACCGTCCGCCCTCAAATCCAAGGATAGGATTGATGAGGGGATGAGATTTAGGGGTATACTTTAACCGACTTAGTCATTCTATGGCGATGATGTCCACCGAGCTCCTCGTGTCAACAAGGATCGTACGGCGTCCAAAATATTCAATGTGACGACCAAGGGGTCATCATGTAGAGTCACCATGCCTTTCGAATCTTGTTCTCCGAAGGTCATTGCAGGCACCTTCATGGGTGGAGGTTGGCAAGTGATTAGGACTCGTTAAGTGCTCCGAAGGTGGGCTTTTAAGGAGGAAGGGGTCATGCCCCTTTGAAGCCCCAGATGATGGTCTCCACAACCCTAGTAGCATTATCATCATTGTAGTGTCTGTCTCCTCGCCTTGAAGAACCTCCCTATGTTCCATGACTATCCTTTTTTAGAAAACGGTCAATTTGCCTATTATCTTCCAACTCCTCAAGTGCCTTCTTTAATGCATGACACTCGTAGTGTTGTGTCCGATTTGGTCATGAAATTCATAATACTTGTTGGAAGCTCGCACTTTGGCAAGAGTGGATATGGGAGCTGGTTTCTTGAGTATGGGATGCCTCTTGATCTCCATCAAAATACTTCAGGGTCGAGTTGAAGCGGTGGTCCACTTCATTTTCCTTGGACTTCTTCTCATTTCGAGGATTGAATTTTCAATCTTCTTTCCTTTTATCCTCATCCCCTTCCTCTGCGTAGATCTCTATGGCTCGAAAAATTCAACCGCCTTTCGGAGTGCTTCGCTAGAGTGGACACCATTTGTTCGGCGAGGGAAAGTTTGAATCTTTCGCTTCGAGTCCATTCAAGAAGGAGGTGTAGACAACTCCATCTTGAAGATTAGCAATGAGAATAGCCTCTCCATAGAACCTACGGACATAATCCTTGAGGATCTCGTTCCTCCCTTATTTGATCTTAGAGAAGTGAATATTGGCCTTCTTTTGTTTGCAACTCACAATGAATTGCGTACAAACTTCTCGCATAGTTCCTCGAAGGAAAGGATGCTTCCCTAAGGAAGATCATTCGATCGTTTTGTGCGACCCCCTTTAGCTTGGTGGGAAGAATCAGCGGTAGGTTGCATCATCCCCATCTTGCACATACATGTAGGAGTTATAGTACGCCAGGTGGTCCTCGGGATCGGTTGTACCATTATACGGATCAATGTCCGGGATCCTTATCTTCTTCATTCTCGAAGCATTCATAATTTTCTTTGAAAACGGTGTCTTAAAGGCGGGCTCGGTTGGACATGAGTCCGAGCTAGAGATGGGGACTATGCGAGGGTAGTGTTGTGGGACTTCCAACAAGGAAGGGCTTTTCCTCTTCTCAAATCTAGGGGAGTGCGCCTAGCCCTATATGACTTTTACGAATCCTTCATGGCCAACTGTCCATGATGCCTTTCCCTTGCTCGATCATGTTCTCGAACTATAGACTACTCTTGGTCATGCCTAGGAGCATTGTAGGCTCGCCGAGAATTGCGGTCGTGTAGCTAATCGTGCGAGAGTGGTTGACCTTCTGTTCCCCGAGGTCCCCGCTCCGCGTTTGGGGCAAGGACATTACCATGACCCTCAAACTAGGTAGAACACTTGTTGTGGGTGGCATAGGGGTTGAGGTTGTATGCGAGGTGGAAATCTTCTCATTAGCTCTATGAAGAGCTCTCTTTGCCTCAATAATCCCCCTAGCATCACCTTCTTTGTGATGCCCGAGCACTTGGCTACTCGGGAGCCGGCGCGGTTGGTGCCTTGGTTGGGCTGTGCTAGGGCAGCACGCGAGGGCATCCCTCCCGAGAAGTGGCCAACAGGCCGACCTCCCTAGGGGTTGTTTCATACCCGGGAGTTGGGGTATATTAACAAGGCATTAGAGGCGACGCTGCTCCATAGTGGCTCGCACCTACTCTTACACTTATTGCACCATAGTGGTCTTCGGGGTCTTAATCAAGTTTTGAAGGGCCCCTAAAGTGACGTACACCTCAAGCTGAGGCTGGCGATTGCCCATAGAGCACTACGATGACTCTACATCCTCGGCGTGATGGATGCCGTGTGATTGGCCTCCCGTAGGCATGGAATGATGAGGATGAGGGATAGGTGGATCACTTGCGTCACATGTCATCCTTGATCGCGACTAAGTGTCGCTAACAACCATAAGCTACCACTCTCCCTACAGTCGGCGCCAAAATGTTTACGGAAGAAAACGGGTGTGATGATGTGGATGATGATTCGGAGAAAGCAGATTTAATACTCCAATCGCAAGGGTGTGGCTCGGTAGGAAGAACTCCACGTGGCCGTAACAAATCCCGCAAAAGGTAAGCCCTGGGGTGGATCCGGGAAATTTCCATCCGACGCTCAAGTTAGTATGTTGAACTAGGTGAGGGAATCTAGGTAAATCTTCCTCAATGTGCACGAAGGGGAATTTTTGGGATTTGGGTTTGCTTACCAAAGTTGGTAAGGTGTTGAGAGAATTCTAGGATTTTCCAAGAGTAATAAGTCTTGGGATTAGTGATGTGAGCATTTGATGTGATGGTGGGGTTGGTGAATATTTATATAGGAATTTAATGAGGGTAAAATAGTAATTTACTATAGCATAGCTGAAAACCCTAACCCAAGTGGCTTTGGGCCTTATCGGGCTCATTGAGAGTGGACTTTGGGTTGATACCTTAACCATCCGACTGATTAAGAGTAGCTTGTTAGTGATGTGGTAGGTGAGATGGAGCTGTGTAGGAAATACTCGGATCAATTATACAACAAATTGATTTCGATTTTCAAAAATCTAGCCCATCTTGAATATTAGAGACATTGACTTTTACAATCTTGTTTCCATTAATATCAATAGTAGATTGAAAACCATTCAGTATAAGTAAGTGAAATTACCTCATTCTATTCAGCTCCACCACTAGTCGAGTGATTATGATATATAAGTTGTAACAAGAGTTAACACCGAGAGAAGAAACCCTTTTCCCTGTATTGCTCTATTATTCGATTAAGGTGTACTAATAATTGAACCATTTCCATAAACCACCCCAATAACAGAGAGATATTGATATACATGGAAATTGAAACCATTATACAACCTTGAATTTCCTAAGCCAATTTGCTCAAGTGACCTTGCTTGGCTTTCGCCATAGAAGAATTCCTCTCAAGCCAAGTAGGTCTTTCTTTATAATTTTATCTTATAGAATTTATTTATATATTTTACTTTTTTTCAATTTTTTTATTAATATTTGTGATGCGCAAACTACGATGTCGTTCCAAGCTGATTTATCAGTCATCTTGTTCAAACCGATCTTAGTTGTCTTCGACCACATTGATTAATCAAATAATTAGTCTAAAGTGGTTATGATTTTGTGAAAATTATTTATAGATCTCAAATGCTTAAAAATTTTCTATTAGGTATTGTTTATTTTATATAATTAATTTAGAGGAGACAATATGAGGAAATTTTATGAATTTTTAACAATTTGGGAGAACTATTCTAAGTCGGAAATTCATAAAATCCTCCCGGACTATTCCCAATAAATTAATTACACAGAATAAACAGTACCTAATAGTAAATTTTTAAAAACTTTAAATTTATAAATAGTTTCAGTAAAATTGTAGCCACCTCATACAAATTTTTGGCGTTGATTAGTGGGGTCTATTTTTAAAAGACTACGTCCTTGATACTAAACAAAGGAAAAAATTCAGCCATCTTAGGTCTTTCTCTCTACTTAGGCCCAATTTGCTTCATAGCAAGTACGGTTCTTGCTCCTTTCTCTCTCCATCCTTGTCCTTCCTTTCTCCCCATGTCTCTGTTAGGTTGCTTACTTTTACTGAGGCTCCTTGCCATGGATCTATTTCTTTAGGCTTTCTCTACTTTGTTTTCTCCATTTTGGGTCTTTACCCTGCTTGCTCTCATATGTTATACGATTTTCTTCATGTGTTTCGTTCGGTTTGTATTCCCGGATTCTTCTCATGGGTTCTTGGTTCCGCTAATTTAGATTGTGAGACTATTACTTCTCGGAGCAAGTCTTTCTTTGATTGTATGATCAATAGGGATTTAGTTAAGCTATTCACCTTTTATGTGTGCCCTCTAAGTAGCCACGTAAAGTATTTTCCTGCTCTTAACATTCAATCATATCATATTCAAATTTATCTCGGACCTTTCATTTTAGATTGCTTTCGCTGGTGCTCCTCTTAATCTAGTGTTTTTACTTGTGGGATGTTTATTTGATTAATTATTCGGTTCTATCTGTTCCTACTTGGTTCTTCCGAGTTTTGTGAGTATCATTGCTTGGTTTATGTTCATCATCTGCTCAGGCAGCCTTGTTTTTCGTTAGCTTTTACTTTTTGGGGGTCTTCTTTGGTCGTCGATGTTCTTTTTGGCTACTTTGGGCTGACAGATACTTTGTGCTCTCTTTGTGTTTTTTTGGCTTTGTCTCCTATCCTTGGTGTGGTTTTCCATGTATGTTTGGCTAGCGGGAAGTGAAGACTCGGACCCTTCGCATATTTATTTACGAGTTAGATTGATAGTAAAGATTGAAGACTCAGACTCTTTTGTAGTCATTTCGAGTTCCTTCTAGGAATCGGGTTTAAAGAGTCTATCTCTAATAAGGTTTTGATTTCAAGACATTCCATGCATCTTAGAATCTTTTCTAAGTGATAGAACCTTTACTCCGAGTGTTGTAATATTATTCTCGCTTATCTCCGATTGACTCGGATTGCATACTTATATTCCGAGTCACATATCACTCAAACGTATCGCATGTATCAAACTTGTGTCCGACCCTATGATTCAAGAGTCATACTATTCTAGGTCAAATTACTTAGCTGCATAGCTTAGTCTAGATCAAGTCTGCTTACTCGATAATCTTTATCCGACTTGATTATGTTCTAGACTAACCGAGATGGAATTTGAGTTATAAGGATATTAGACTCGGAAAATTCCTTCTAGTTTCGACCCGGATAATTAATCGCTTGATTACTTTATTTATTATATTATCTCGCATCTAATCTTGGACCAAAGTATTTTATACTTTGAGAACCAAAATTGATTTGCTTTTGTAGATTATTCAATCGAGGCAATCATGATTTTGAGCTGCAAAAGCAACCGACTTCACATGTCAAATCACCAGCGAAAGGAGCCTTTTCCTCTTCTAACCACGTCAAGCAACCGGTGTCGAGTTGTCTGTTTCCGAAATGGGAAGCTGAAACGCCATACTCAAACGCTGGTTTCCACCTTACTTTTTCGGACACCGCCAGTGGTTTTGGGTTTTCCCAAGAAGTCAAGGACCGTTGTTTCAACGTTCATATCTCAACGGATATTTTCTAAGTGACTCGGAAAATCCCTCAAGAACGGTCACAAAGGACTTCCAACTAGAAGATGGACGTAATGGCTACTTTGCCTAGTCATCTATAAAAGGAAGCCATCTTACAAGACTTGAAGAAAAGAGACAGAGACACGAAAGTCGAACATATTGTTAATACACATACTTGAGCAAAGTCATTACATTCATTCTCGGTCTTCAAACTTACAACTCCTACTCGTAATTGATATTATTCGAGTTGTAAGGTCTTGTACTTAGTTACAAACACTCTCTTCTTACTTTTTGAGTAAGGGTCCCTTGACTAAGCTGTAAGGGTTATCTCGGCTTAGCTGTCCCTAACTCGTAAGGGTTATCTCGGCTAGGAAGTACTAGATCGGATAAGGGAACTTCGAGTCTAGGAAAATCTTATAAGAGTTGTCTAAGGGAGCAACTCGGGTTGAGTCAAGTTTACGGTATTTTGTGGAATCAAAATAGTGGATTTGATTTCGTGCTTGGATTAGCACGGTCCATGGTTTTTGCCCTGGAGGGTTTCCACGTAATCTCTGTGTGTTTACTTTCCGAGTTCATTCTAGACTCGGACTGTCTTATCACTTCGGTTCTATCTAAATCTACATTCCGAGTTCTTACTTTTCGACCCTATTGTAGACTCGGAATCCAGTTTTGTCTGGTCTTCCGTGTGAAAGAGTTTGATTTTCCGAAAAATCTTCCATCACCCTATTCACCCCCTCTAGGGTGACTTTGTCTCTCCCAGAGCAAACCTTCGGGAAGTATTATTGGACAAGCTTTTGGTAGGTGCTGTTTGGTTAAGTTGTGCTTTCTATTATATTTCTTTATTATTCATAACTTCTATGACGAGTACTTTCTTCTTCAATAGATTGGTTGCAGCTACCTTGATTTACTCGCTTGATATTTTCATTGTAACCTTGTTTACTATAGTGTCATTGGTGTTAAACTGTGTTGCCCCATTCCCGGGTTGGAAGCCCATTTCAGCTGCTTCGCCTAGTAAATTGAAAGTCGATGATGAGATATCTTGTATATCGTAGACTCGTATTCTTGACATACTCTCTTGCTGATCTTGTGTTTGATGTGGATAAATATGGGGTTTTATTTCTTGCCTTTAGTCTTTACTTGTGGGATTGGTTGGATTGTCTACTCCCTTGTCTTACCCTTTTCCTCTTATCTATCTCCTTGGTTTTTGGCTGCAAGTCGAGACTGGATTGAATGGAGTGAAGAGTTACAAGAAGGTGTAAATTAGCTTGAGATTATAAGATTGATGGATGAGTCGACACTATTGGAGATGAGAATTATAAGATCTGTTTATACGTTATGAAACTTTCGATCCGAGTTCGGTGTAGCTATCTTCTGTTGTTTTATATTTTCATGTTTTGTGATGTTGTTTTATGGGCGAGTGGAGCCTAAACATCCCAAGGCTTTTATTCCAACCACCCCGAAAAGGGCCCGATTCTTGCTTTGCAAGTTGTTCCTATTTGGTTGCTCTTTGCTTTATTTTTGGTTAATTATGGAGTTAGAAAATGGACATTTTTGGTTGTAGATTACGATAATTGTCAACTATGATTTAATGATATGGGTTGTATCTTATGGTTACACTCGGTTTATTCACGAGATCCCGTTCAGTAATTGTTGTTTCGGGTTTAACCGATGTTATGTTAAAAGTTGTCTAGATTATGATAGGATTCAATTCATTGGTTCTACAATGACAGTTCTCCTTGCTTCATGTGGGTTTGGTTTATGTGATAAGCAAGTTTATAGATGGTACTTTGGATTTTTGTTCCTGTTGTTGGGTTGTAGGGTTATCCCTTTTAAGATTTTGCTTGAATATGTTTTTTGGATTATGGTTTGTTATCTCAATTTCTTGCTTTGCAAGCCAAACTTTTCAGTTTTTGCATGATTACTTGTTATTTGGAATGTATATTGTTTCGCATCAATAGTTGGGACTATTGGGATGATTCTATTAGTTTTTATGAAAATTATAGCATGGAATGTTCAAGGTGAAAAAAGCACCAAGTTAAGCAGGAAATCCTTGGTTTGAATAAGAAAGTTCAGTCGAATATTTTGTTTTTAAGTGAGACAATGACTAATACATTCACTACTTGAAAAAATTAAGATTTTTGGAATATAATAATCGAACTTTAGCACATTTCGAAACTAATAATCTGTACTTAAGAAATTGGTAGAAATGAGTTTTACTTTTTATGTAATAAATTCTAATATCCCACCACCGAGTTTGACTCGCCAAATACATGACATGGCGATAGTGTATAACACTCTGTAAGGAAAAAATAATTTTTTAAAAAAAATTAGGCCAATTATTTAACAATTTTAAACACCTCAACAACAGTCAACCACTACCTTTCTCTCTCTTATCACTCTCTCTTCCCCCCTCCCACTTAAACAAAACCGTTGCAAATTTATTAAAGAAGAAGGCTCCGCATCACGACAAAGAAACTTACTCTTTTTCTTACTCAAACCGTCATTCAAGCGAAAAAATTAAAATCCTAATTTATGATCTTAACCATCAAAAATCAAAAATCATCATCATCTAATTTGATGTGGTTGTCTAGCTTTGTCCGAAATGAAATCACAAGCATTATAGTGGAATTAGAACAAAAGGGGTAGAAATCAAGATTGGAGTTTCGCGATTTCAAAGCGGATAAAGTAAACTTTTATCCTTTCCTAGCTTTAATTATATTTTAATTAAGGCTGGTTTTTTTGTCCTTTTTGAAAAATACATTGTTTTTATTTGTTTGTTTTGTTTCATTAGTGTGGTGTTGAGAAATGGATTATATCACTATTGAGATACATCATGGCACTAAATTTGTGGATGGAGTAGAGGTTGAATATGTTGATGGTGATAAGACAAAGATTTATCCAGTAGATGTAGTTAGATGTTTATATTTTGAGTTAAAAGAATTGGCAAAGGTTATTGGGTTAAGTAATGTTGAAGAGTTGTATTATCTAATACCTAGAATGAAATTGAGAGAAGGTTTGAGGGTATGTCGTGATTATTATGACTCATTAGATATGGCTGTTGTTGATGTTGTTGCGAATAGATTGATTGCGTACATTGTTCATGAGGTTGATGAGGCAAATGTATTTCCTAGTTTTGTGGCTTTACCTGGCCCGAAGTAAAAACACAAGCAAAATATGGTCCCAAAATCCATATGGGATCCCCTATAATCGAGGGCGAAACAGTAAAGCATAGTAGAAAATATCCCTTACTACTAAGAAAAAAGAAGGTTGATGTGCCAGCCACAAATGAGGGATCCCAAATCCAAAATAATAGCCCAAATGTTAATGTCCAACTAGATGAGGCTCAAACACATCCCCTAGAGACATCACCAACCCCTGTACCTAATGTTGATGTTCATACCAGATGAGGCCCAATCACATCCCCAGAGACATCACCAACCCATGTACCTAATGTTGATGTCCAAACAAATAAGGTCCAAACACATCCCCAAGATACATCACTAACCCCGATTCTCGCTAAAGTCTGTCACTCCCTGTCCCGACCACAAATTAAAGTGCCCAAGACAAAGGAAAAAAAGACATTCCTTTTAGGGAGGGGAGTAACTAGCTTTTATTGTGGGGAGGGGGAACTAACTTTGACTGTATGCCATGCAATTTTAGAGGTTAATATTTTGGGGCTCAAACCATTTGTATTGATCTGTAAATATTTTGGGGCTCAAACTTTGTCTATATGCCATGTTGATTGTGATAAGGCGGAAATTTATCGACTAGGTGTAGATAGGTGTTCATATTTTTAGTTAAAAGGATTGAAAAAGGTTATTGGGTTTAGTAATGTTGAAGAGTTCTATTATCTAATACCTGGAATGAAATTAAGAGAAGGTTTGGGGTATGTCGTGATGATTATGACTCATTAGATATGGCTATCGTTGATCGTTGTTGAGAAAAGATTCATTGTGTACATTGTTCATGGGGTTGATGTGTCAGATGTATAACCTAGGTTTTTGGCCCAAAAGTGAAAATATAAGCAACAAATGTGGTCCCAGAAACTCATATAGGATCCCCCACAGTCATGGGCGGACGAGTAAAGCATAGTAGAAAAATATCCCCTATTACTAAGAAAAAAAAAAAGGTTGTTGTGCCAGCCACAAATGAGGGATCACCAATCTAAAATAATAACCTAAATGTTAATGCCCAACTAGATGAGGCCCAAACACATCCCCCTAGAGACATCTCCAACCCCTGTACCTAATGTTGATGTCCAACCAGATAAGGCCCAAACACATCCCCAGAGACACCACCAACCCCTATACCTAATGTTAATGTTCAATTAGACGAGGTCCAAACACATCCCCAAGATACATCACCAACCCATGATTCTCGCTAAAAACTATCACTCCCGTGTCCCAGCCACAAATTAAACTACCCTAGAAAAAGGAAAAAATGTAGTTGTAGAAGTTAAACCCGAGGTTGGATGGGATTTGGAAGACCCTGGACAAGAGTCACCTATTCCTTGGGAGGTTTTGATTGGATTGGATTCCATTAGTGAAGGTTTAAATAATAGTGATTATGAACCTAATTCTAAAGATGAGTAATTGCATGAAAATGAAACATCCACATCAAAAGCAAATTGTCAAAGGGCTGTTAATTTCAATGAGGTTGGCGACATTGAAGATGTTAAGGTTGAAAGCATTAAAGAGGATGAAGAAATGAAGACAGATGTTGAGGATGTTAAGACTGGTGATGATGAATGGGTCATCGCACGAGCTAAGGTGGCTAATTTTAGAATACAAAAGGCCCTTGATGTTGCAGAAGCTTTTACTCATTACAGGGTGACACATGAAAAGGTTAGTGAAGAAAATGTTAGAGAAAATGACGGTTTACAAACTCATCGTAGCTGTAGGATTTCGGAGTGACTTTGAAGACTTTGAAGCTGAAATGGATACTTCGGTGAGAGTGATAATCATATTCCTAGATTGTTGAGGAAAAGGAGAAGAACTATGAAGGTTGATGAGTATACTAATTTTAAGAAATTGAAGTGGAAGGTGGGGCTGACATTTGGGACTACCGAAAGGTTTAAGGATACAATCCGTGGGTTTGCTTTAAGTAATGGATATTGCTTGAAGATTGGTGTGTCTGACTCATCAAGAAAAAGAGTGGCTGCAACTTGTCAAAAGGGGTGTAATTTAAGGGTTTATGCCTCATCGGATAGGAATAAGGCAACTTATGTAATGAATTTTGTCAACAACCATCGAAGTGCACAAGAAACATCGTGAAAAATACTCAGCTGAAGTGCTCTTTTCTTGCTAAGCATTACCTTATGAATTTCAGGGTGGCTTGAAGCATATTTGAATGCTCTACCTATTCTCTGGTTCACCAAATCTATAGGTTCAATTGGTTGATCTTCGAAGTCCGTTCCGAGTGAGCTTGTTCATCCGATTGTCCTTCGATATTCCGAGCTGGCTCTTAACTTGTCTCATTCGAGTCAGGTCATTCCGAGTCACCTTATTCCGAGTGACCTCGTTCGAGTGACCTTGATTTGATTCTTAATGAGGTCATTTTCATCAAGATCATCATCTCTACTGAGCTTCGGGTCTAAGAATGTTGACTCAATTGGTTTTTCCTGTTCAATTTCATCAAACACAACGTGGATGCTTTCTTCCACTTTGTTAGTTCTTTTATTAAAAACACGATATGCTTTACTATGAGATGAATAACCAAGAAAAATATCTTCATCTGACTGAGCATCAAACTTAGTCAGGTGACCCTTACCATTGTTGTGAACGAAGTACTTACATCTAAAGGGTTTGAAGTATGAAATGTTGGGTTTCTTCCCTTTGTAAAGCTCGTATGGTGTTTTCTTCGGGATGGGTCCGATGAGGCATCCGTTCAACGTGTAGTTTCGTTGTGTTGACTGCCTCGGCCCTGAAATAGTAAGGTAGGTTATGTTCAATCATCATTGTCCTAGCTATTTCTTCAAGAGTTCGGTTCTTCATCTCTACCACTCCATTTCGTTAAGGAGTTCTTGTAGGCGAGAAGTTGTGAGAGATGTCATTCTTGTCACGAGAACTCAGCAAATTCTAAGTAGTTGAACTCCCTTCCATGGTCGGTTCGAATCCTCTTGATCCGAGTCCGAGACTCAACTTGGATTTTCCTACGAGATCTTGCTGAACTCTTTGAATGCTTCATTTTTGTGCTTAAGAAAACATACCCAGGTAAAACATGAGTAGTCATCAATAATAACAAGCACATATGATTTACCTGCGAGACTCTTGACAAGGATTTCACCACATAAATCCATATGCAACATTTCAAGCACCTTGGATGTGGAAACATTTTTCAGAGATTTGAAAGATGATCTAACTTATTTCCCTTTTGTGCATGCTTCACAAATTTTATCTTTCTTAAATGCACAGTAAGGCAATCCTCTAACTAAACCATGAGATGTAAGTTTCTTAATGGTATGCATGCTAACATGACCTAGTCTACGATGCCATGTCCATGAATCATCATGAAGAGATGCTTTTAAATAAGACAAATTCGACTCGGGTCGAAAGAGGAATAGTATAAGTGTTACCCGATCTCTTACCCGAGAGCTTGATCTCCTTGGTAGCATCATCGGAGATATAACAATTGGTCTAAGTGAATCTTACCTCTTGACCTTTGTCACACAATTGAGAGATGTTGAGTAGATTGTACTTTAACCCTTTGACAAGATATACTTGGGCTGATCAGATTGCTTCCTTTTCCAATCTTCCCTATCCCAATTATCTTGCCCTTACTGTCATCTCCAAACATGACTTTTCCTCCCTTGTAATCTTCTAACTCAAAAAAGAGTCTTGAATCTCCTGACATGTGGCGTGAGCATCCACTGTCTAGGTACCAATGCTCTTTTGTTCTTTTCGAGTCACCTACAAATCGGAAAAAAACTAACATTTCTCACTTCCTCTAACGAACCCAGTAACTCCCTTTACTGCGGTCCTTTTCCGAGGAAGTAGACTCTTGGGAACCCAGATTTGAATAACTTTAGGTTTGATCTTATTCTGAGTCTTTCTTTTACAGAGCTGAGTCTATGTCTCTTTCTTTTGAAAAGCTTTTCTTTTATAAACCGGTGGAGAAGGTTTTCTCCTGCAAGCTAGTTTGGGCTCAATGCTCCTTTCATTCTTTTAAATAGGACCGTGCTCGGCCTTCCTGAACTTCACGGTTCTGGAATCCTTTTGAAAAGCTCCGAGTAGGAATTGGATTCCTCCTCTTTGTTAAAGCCATGTCCTCCTTTTCCGAAGGAGACACATTGAGACCCTAAGAACATATCAAGGTTTTTTGACCTTTAGTAAATTTTAAAATAAGCTCTTGAGACTTATTGAGCTCTTGCTTCGGATGCTCATTTTCTCTTCGAATAACTCGGACTCAGTCTCATTAGATTGAGCACTAGTCTTGAATTCTTTTAGAGTAAGTCTCAATTTTTCCAATT
Source organism: Talinum fruticosum (assembly GCA_021018815.1). NCBI lineage: Eukaryota > Viridiplantae > Streptophyta > Magnoliopsida > Caryophyllales > Talinaceae > Talinum > Talinum fruticosum. The sequence goes on along the minus strand of JAITYX010000091.1, from coordinate 1,532,796 downwards.
CATTTTTCAAGGAAATGCTCTCGAAGTAACAAACTCAAGTTGTTCTTCAAGCTGAGAAGAATCGAATTGGACTTTTCTTCCAAAGTAAAAATATATTTAGCTAAATCAACTTTGCGGAATTTGAGGAAGTATTCAATTACCTCCTGAGGATTTGTTTCCTCACTATCCGAGTGATCCGAGCTCGACTATGATTCGACTTCGAGTCCGAGAGTACTATCAAACATTTTGAATCATCTGAGTCCTTATCATCTTCTGATGAGTCTTCATCACTCCAAGTGGCCATCATAGCCTTTTTCTTCTTTCTGTCCCTCTTTCTCCTGGGATAGTCCTTGATTATATGTTCCTTGCTACTACATTCAAAACATCCGGAGTTCTTAGTTAAAGATAACTTTGAAGGGGAAGAATGTTTACCTTTCTGTCCTTCTTGTCTTTCTTGTAGAACTCTTCTCTTGGCTTCTTATCCCATCTTTTGTGCTTCATCATTCTTTTGAAACCTTTAGCAATAAGTGCCATGGGATACTCTTTTGAGTCGGAGGTGAAGACTCGGGTATGACTGACTAACCCCTTGAATGTGTTTTGATTTCATGCATTCATCTAAATTTAGGATCAAGCAAGAAGCATCCTAAAAGAAACTCATTTAACTAAGTCATATGCTTTACAATTCATCATTTCAATATGACTTATTCTTAACCGAACTCGAGACTTAAGCATATTAAGATTATCCGACTAAGTCGACCCCCTAAGTCAAACTCGGACTTAGAAAGTAGAATCTGAGTTAGTTATGACAGACTGAGTAAGTCCGACCCACTCAGAACTCGGACTCGGATCTAACCCACTCGGAACTCGGATTCGACCCACTTAGTCGGACTCGGACATTTAGTTTGCCTACGCTATTATTTGTTTAATTATGCGTAATTGTAAAATGTCTATATAACTCTTGTGCCCATTAAGATTGAATGATTTATTTATGAGTTTTAGCATATCCGGAATGCGAGTATATTGAATATTAGACTTGAAATATTCCAGATTAATAGATTAAGGTAATTAGTCATTAAATACTTTATTTAGACTAATCCTTATCTAATTATGGACCAAAGTATATTTATACTTTGAGAACCATTGTGCTTAATGTTTTTGCAACTTTTTCTAATGTCAATTATTTGAAGAGACGCAAAAACAAAAGCCTTCCGAGCATTAAATCACTGCCGGACAAAAGTCGGAATTTCTAGAAAAACTCGGAACTTACTGACGACCTTATCTCATTCTTGTTTTGGGTAATATTTTATTTCTAAGTCTAACGGTCTTTTTGTTTTTCTTTTCTAGTTTACAAAACCTGGAAAAAGAGTTGTTGGAAGCTAGGACCAAGGCATAACGGTTATTTCAAGGCGGTCCAGAAATGCGAGTGACTCGGACTATCCCTTACAACGGCTAGTTAACTCGGACGGCTTCAACAGAAAGACGTTGGAGGCACAATGGCTATCTCTTCAAGGCAGACTATTTATAGAAGCCTTAGCACAAGATTTCAATTGAAGAATGGAAGAAAAGAGAGACCATATTGAACATCTTCTCTAGCATACAACTCCCAAACTGTAATTCTAATATTCCGAGTTGTATTTTTTGAGTCGGTTGTATTGCAATTCCTACTACTTTTCCACTCTTTCTCTCTGACCGAGTTGTAAAGGTTACCTCAACTTAGTTGTCCCAAACTGTAAAGGTTACCTCGGTTTGGAAGTACCAGGTTAGATAAGGGAACTTCTAACCTCGGGAAAAATTGGAGGATCCCAAGTTGATATGGTAACTTCAACTTGGAAGTACTAGGTCAGTTAGATAAGGTAAATTCCGAGCTCGGGAAAATTGTAATAGATTTGTTTGGGAACAAATCTGAGTAGTCATATTCATTGTAATTGAGGATTCAATTAGTGGATTTGACTTGGTGTCCGGATTGACACTCGTCCGTGGTTTTCACGCCCTAGGAGGGTTTCCACGTAACTTCGTGTTACTTATTTTCCGAGTACATTCTAGACTTCGACTAACTCTACACTTCTACTTCATACTTTCGAGTTAGTGCCTTTCTAAGCTCATATTTACTACTCGGAATCATCTCTGTTTGAGATTCGAAGCAAATTCCATCATCACCCTATTCACCCCCTTCTAGGGTGACCCATGAAGACTCGTGACACTGCTCTATATCTTTCCGAGTCATGCAAAAGGAATCAGGTATAACGATGTCATTCATATAGTGTTTTGATTCCAAGGCATTCTCTCGTGTCTTAGAAACTTATTTGAGTGAAATATTATCTTTTCTATGCGATTCAGCTTTCACTTACCTATTTAATCGCTCGTCGGTTAGCAACTCGGAAAAGTTGTTCTTTATTACGAGTTCACTCTCACTCAGAATCGACTTGTGTATATCTACTCTATTGTTTGCAAAGTCGGCATTCGTAGTTCTTTTCGTGCTTAGTCTACATCAAGTATTTCCCACTCGATATTCGTTTATGAAACTTGATTCTTTGCTTCGAGACTAAGTCTTATGGAATTCCGAGTACCATGGATATTAGACTCGGAATATTCCATTTGTTTTCTAACTCGGATAATCTGTTAGTTAATTATCTTGATTATATTATTATCTGTGTCTAACCTTGGACCAAAGTATTTTATACTTTGAGAACCGAAAGGTATTTTACTTTTGTAGGTTATTCAATCGAGGATATCTTTTCAAATTACAAAAGTAGCCGGCTTCGAACGTCAAATCACCAGCGAGATATAGCTTTTCACCTTCCCTGCTCTAGTCCCGAGAAGATTGTGTCGAAGGCGTCTGCTTCCATATCCGGAAAACTGGAGAGTCAAGCTTAACGATGGTTCTCACCACACTTTTCAAGACACAACCGATGGTTTTGGGATTTCCAAGAGAGTTGAACCGTTGTCCAACGTCCATATTTCAACGGATACTTTCGAGTGACTCGAAAGCCCCTATCAACGGTCACGAGAGGACTCTCGGTCGGCGAGATGAAGATAACGGCTACTCTGCTCGGGTTATCTATAAATAGAAGCCACTTCACAAGACTTGAAGATAGCGAAACATATTGTCAATACTCCAACTTGAACAAAGTTATTGTATTTGCTTTCAATCTTCAACTTACAACTCCCACTCTGTAATTCTTTACTTTACGAGTTGTAAGGTCTTGTACTCGATCACAAACACTTCTTACATTCTTTGTAAGGTCCCTTGACTAAGCTGTAAGGGTTATCTCGGCTTAGTTGTCCCTAAGCTGTAAGGGTTATCTCGGCTAGGAAGTACTAGATCGAGATAAGGGAACTTCGAGTCTAGGAAAACTTGTATAGAGTTGTCTAAGGGAGCAACTCGGGTTACATCAAGTTCACGGTATTTTGTGGACTCAAAATAGTGGATTTGACTTCGTGTCTGGATTGACACGGGCCGTGGTTTTCTGCCCAGGAGGGTTTCCACGTAAAATCTCCGTGTTCTATTTCGAGTTCATTCTAGACTCGGACGACTCTGCTGAACGTGTTTACTCCGATTCATTACATTCCGAGTCTAATATCTTCCGACCCCTTGCTTAGACTCGGAATCTGTCTTTGCATCTTTTACGCACAAAAGCACGAAGTTTCGAAAGAATTTTTTCATCACCCTATTCACCCCCTCTAGGGTGACTCGGACTCTTCCCGAGCGAACCTTCAATTGGTATCGAGCCTAGCCTTTCGGAAAGGATCTAACAGTCCAAAGGTTTAAAGATCGGATGGCTCGGAACACCGGAGAGTTCGACGAAGGTAGATCTTCCAACGAGGCCACCAAAATTCAAAGGTTCAAATTTCGGTCACTTGGAAGAAGGCGATGGAATGTTTCCTTATGGATCACGACGAAGAAGTATGGGAAATCATACAACAAGGAAACTACATCCCAACGAAGACAGATGAATTCAGAATCCTTCCAAAGACAAAGGCTGAGTTCACGCCGGCGAAGCGAGAAGTTCGAAAGAACTTCAAAGCCATGAACATTCTCATGTGCGCCATAAGCTCGGAAGAATATAATCGAGTCTCTGCTCGTGACTCTGCTAAAGAGGTATGGGACACTCTGGTCAACACCTACGAAGGTACAAGCCGGGTGAGACAAGCGAAGATCAGCCGAGTATCTTCACAAATATGAGCTTTTCAAAATGGAGCCGAAGAGAACATTACTCGGATGTTCATACGCTTCACTGAGATCACCAACAATCTCAAATCTCCGGGAAAGAAAATCTCCCATGAAGAAATGTGCTTGGAAAATTCTCGAAGCCTGCCCAAGAAACGATGGGGTCCTAAGGTAAGCTGCCATAGAGGAGGCTCGAGAACCTCTCACTCTTGAAGCCGGACGAGCTCATTGGAAAGCTTCGACCCATGAGATACATCCGGAAGAAGAAGATGCTGAGGGTACTTCCAAGAGGAACATCGCGCTTAAAGCCTCGGAATCCAAAGAAGCGAGTCCAAGCTCCTCGACTCGGAAGATGATCCCATGGCACTCATTGCAAGAGGCTTCAAGAGAATGATGAAGCACAAAAGATGGGATAAAAGGCCAAAAGAAGAATTCTACAAAAGGACAAGAGAGACAGAAAAGGTAAGTTTTCTTCACCCTCAAAGTTATCTTTGTCTAAGAATCTTGGATGTTTCGAATGTGGCGGCAAAGACCACATAGTCAAGGACTGTCCAAAACGAAAAAGGGACGGGGAAGAAGAAAAAGGCCATGATGGCAACATGGAGTGACGAGGATTCATCCGAAGACGACGAGGATTCGAGATGACTCAAAGTGTCTAATGGCAATTGCCGACTCGAAGCCGAAAAGAGTCGGACTCGAACACGAACTCGAATAATGAGGAAGCCGATCCTCAAGAGGTAATAAGTTACTTCCTCAAATTTTCCAAAGTTGATTTAGCTAAATACATCTTTACTTTGGAAGAAAAGTCCAATTCGATTCTTCTCATTTCAAGGAACAACTGGAGTCAATCACTACTGAGAGCACCTTTTTAAAAAATGAATTGGAAAAGCGAGACTCACACTCGAGAGAACTCAAGATAAGTGCTCAAACTAATGAGGCTGAGTCCGAGTTGCTCGGAAAAGAAAATGAGCAAGCTGAAACAGAAGCTCATTGAGTCTCAAGATCTAGTTTTGAAGTTTTCTCAAGGACAGAAGAATCTTGATATGCTCTTGGGATCACAATGTGTCTCATTTCGAAAAGAAGGTCTTGGTTTCAACAAAGAGGAAGAATCTAATTCTTACTCGGAAGCTGTTCAAAAAGGATTCCGAGCTGCAAAGTTCAAAAGGCTGAGCATGGTCCCATTCACAAAAATGAAAGGAGGACTAAACCCGGACCTATTTACAAAAGAAACCGTTTTCTCCTGTTTCCAAAGGAAAGGTTTTTAAAAGGAAAGAGACACGAGACTCGGTTCTCCGAAAGAAGAAGACTCGAGAATCGGACTAAACCCAAAGTCACTCAAATCTGGGTTCGAAGCATCTTCTTCCTCGAAAAGGACCACGAGTAAGGAATGTTACTTGGGTTCGTTAGAGGAAGTGAGAAGGGCTAGATTTTCTCTGTTTTGCGAGTCACTCGAAAAAGACCAAAGGATACTGGTACCTGGACAGCGGATGTTCTCGACATATGTCGGGTGACCAAGGACTCTTTTACGAGCTGGAATCATATAAAGGAGGAAAGGTGACCTTTGGTGATGACAGCAAGGGCAAGATAGTGGGCATTGGGAAGATTGGCAATGGAAACAATCTGGTGAGCCCGATCTACCTTGTTAAAGGACTTAAGTATAACCTACTTAGCATCTCCCGGCTTTGTGACAAAGGTCAAGAGGTAAAGTTCACTCAATCCAAGTGCTACATCACGGATGAGACCACCAAAGAGGTAAAGCTCTCGGGTAAGAGATCAGGTAATACCTACATCATCCCTCTTTCGACCCAAGTCAGAACTTATCATGTTTAAAAGCATATCTTCAAGATGATTCTTGGATTTGGCATCGTAGATTAGGTCATATTAGCATGCATACTATCAAAAAGCTTGCATCTCTTGGTCCGGTTAGAGGATTACCTAACTGTGCTTTTGAGAAGAATAAAGTATGTGGAGCATGCACCAAAGGGAAACAAGTCGGATCTTCATTCAAATCTCTCGAAGACAGTTTCCACATCCAACGTGCTTGAATTACTACACATGGACTTATGTGGTGAAATCCTGTAAAGAGTCTCGGAGCATAAGAATGAGGCCTTCAAGGAATTCAGCAAGCTCGTAGAAAGATTCAAGTTGAGTCTCGGACTCGGATTCAAAAGATTCGAACCGACCATGGAAGGGAGTTCGACTACTCGGAATTCTCGAGTTTTGTGACAAGAATGGAATCTCTCACAACTTCTCGGCACCCAGGACTCCTCGGCAGAATGGAGTAGTTGAGAGAAAGAACGAGAACCCTTGAAGAAATAGCAAGGACGATGATGATTGAGCACAACTTGCCTTACTACTTACGGGCGAGAGCGGTAAACACAGCCCAACTACACTCTCAATCGATGCCTCATCGGACCCATTCGAAGAAAACACCTTATGAGCTCTACAAAGGAAAGAAGCCAAATATTTCCTATTTCGGATCCTTCGGATGTAAGTGTTTTGTCCACAACAATGGTAAGGATCATCGACCAAGTTTGATGCTCGGTCGAGACGAAGGAATCTTTTAGGTTATTCTTCTCATAGCAAAGCCTATCGTATATTCAACAAGAGAACTAACAAAGTGGAAGAAAGTATCCACGTAGTGTTTGATGAGCTTGAACAGGGAAAACCAAGTGAATCTTCATACTCGGAACTGAAGCTCGAAAGGATGATGACGAAGATGAGTCTATAAAGACTCGAAGGAGACCACTCGAACGAGGAAGCTCGAGAATGAGACAACTCTAGAGGTCGCTCGGAACGAGCGGGTCAATGAAGAAGATCACTCGGAGCAAACTTCGAAGACCATGCAATTCAACCAACAAACCTGGTGAATCAAAGAAGCTGGTAAAGCATTCAAATTTACTTCCGAGTCATCCCTAAGAAAACATTATTTACGATATCAACAGTGGGGTAAGAACTCGTTCTTCTCTTCATAATCTATGTGCATTCACTGCATTCATTTCACTAACTGAACCCAAAAATGCACTAGAAGCCCTTAATGAACCCGAATGGGTAGAGGCCATGCAAGAAGAGCTGAATCAATTCGAGAGAAACCAAGTCCGGACTCGACCAACCGACCTTCCGACCACCCGGTTATAGGAACCAAATGGGTTTTCAAAAACAAAGCTGGATGAGGGTGGAATAGTTGTCGAAACAAGGCTAGACTTGTAGCTCGGGGTTACAATCAAGAAGAAGGAATTGATTGTGGGGAAACCTTTGCACCAGTAGCTGAGTTGAAGCCATTAGAATATCTGTTGGCATTTGCATCCTGCATGCATATTAAATTATATCAAATGGATGTTAAGTGTGCCTTTCTCAATGGTTTTATTGAAGAAGAGGTCTATGTCGAGCAGCCTCCTGGTTTTGAAAACTCGGAATTTCCAAATCATGTTTTCAAACTTCAAAAGGCTCTCTATGGTCTTAAACAAGCCCCTAGAGCTTGGTATGAAAGACTGAGCAGTTTCTGGTTCAAAATGGTTTCAAAAGAGGTCGGATCGACAAGACTCTATTCATAAAGACCAAAGGGAAAGATTTTCTCATTGTTCAAATATATGTTGATGATATTATTTTCGGTGCTACTAATGAATTTACGTGTCGAGAATTTTACGAGTTGATGAGTCAAGAGTTCCAAATGAGCATGATGGGATAACTCAACTTCTTCCTTGGGTTGCAAATCAAACAAGACAAAGATGGTATCTTTGTCCATCAATCAAAGTACACCAAGGAACTGCTAAAGAAATACAAACTTCAAGATGCAAAGCACGCATCTACTCCTATGAGCGACGAGTATAAAACTCGACTCGGATGAAACAGTAAAGCAGTAGATCGAAACTCTATCGAGGTATGATTGGATCACTGCTATATCTTACTTCAAGCGGACCGGATATAATGTTCGGTGTGTGTTTATGTGCACGATTTCAAGCTAATCCAAAAGAATCACATCTCACTGCGGTGAAGAGGATATTCGAGATATCTTGCGAGGCACTCGAGAATCTAGGACTATGGTACTCCGGAGACTCGAAGCGAGTCCGACTGGGTACTCGAGACGCAGACTACGCAGGATATAAAGTTGATCGAAAGAGCACATCCGGAGCTTGCCGGTTTCGGGTCAATCCCTAATATCCTGGCACTCAAAGAAGCAAAACTCAGTAGCTCTATCAACTGCGGAAGCTGAATATATTGCCGCTGGAGCTTGTTGCGCTCGAGATTCTCTGGATAAAACAACACTTGAAGGATCTCGGGTTATTTCTCAACTCGGTCCCAATCAAGTGTGACAATCAAAGCGCAATCGGTATCACTAAGAATCCTGTCCAGGCACTCAAAAACAAAGCATATTGAAGTCGGGTATCATTTCTTACGCGATCACTCGGAAAAGGGTGATATTTTACTCGAATTCATTCCGACTAATCTTCAATTAGCTGATATCTTTACTAAGCCACTTGGTGAAGATCAATTGCATTTTATTCGGAATGAGCTTGGTATGCTAAATGCTTAGTTTCGTTTTATGATTCTTGCATTTCTCTGTGCTATGTGCTTTAGTTGTCAATAACCATTGGTTCGATTGATCATGTGATACTTGGGCTGATAGTTATTTACGTGTTTACGAGTCACTCGAAATTTTTCGAGTCAAACTCGGACGTAGAGAAAATTTGGACATCAAATTTCTGAAGCTATCTCTAGAATAGTGGAGAGTTTCGGATTATATTTTCAAACTCTTTTTCTCTCTCTTTCTCGAGCGCTGCGATCGGATCTTAACCGAAGATTTCAAACCGTTGTTATCTCAACCGTTGAAGCGAAGCTGTCACACGGGCATTAATGATCGATGGACGGGTAAGACGGAACGGAGTTACTTAACGGATAGTGAACGGGCGCGCGTATTCTTTATAAATATCGTCTATTCATCTTCCTCTCGGTATTCTCAAACTCCTTCCCTCCCATACGAAAACCCTCTCGCGGAACTTTTCTACGTGAACAGTGTTCCCTTGATCGTCTGCAAGCGTTGAAGAAGCTCTCTCTCTCTCGTAAGTTTTCGATTTGCTCTCTTCTCATTTTCTTTGTTTTCTTCTCTTCTACACCTCCATCTCTTTCTCCTTCTTTCGAAAAGTTTCATCTTTTCATCTCTCAAAATGCCTAAAAGAGGAAACCACCCCGACTTTCGGGTTTCTTCATCCTCAAAGAAACCTCGCTCCAACAAGCCGAAAGCTCAACCCCTTCAAAACCCATTGTCACCCGACATCTTGCGTCTGGACGACAAGTTCTTCCCAACAACCAAATTCTCCTGGTTGTCCCACATTCAAACCACAGGAGTCTATCATTTCTTGTGTTTCAGCGAGTTCATCTATCTCGAACTCGTTTCGAGTTTTATACTCACCTCTCTCACTCTGAAAATGTTCTAACCTCTAGGGTTCGGAACATTACCGTTCAGTATCAACACTTCCCTCCTTCACCGTCTGTTCAAGGTCTCTTCTCTCTTCCTGAACAGCAACCCTATCCCCTTCACTTGAAGTCGCCGACGACTTCTTTGAAAAGTACGCCAAAGAATTCCCCGGGTCCAGAAAGAACTTTTACGTGACTCGGTTGAAGTCGAAGCCGAGCTTCGTGTTTCCTGCTGATGAGAACCTTTTTCTCACGGCATTCTAGCAAGGAGAACCCCAACTCCAAGCACCTCAAAGCCCTCTTTGATATTCCGGAGGGATACGAAGTCGACCTCTTCCCCTCCCTCATTGAGCAAATGGCCGCTGTGCCCGCTCAACTCCAAACAAAGAAGAACACCTCCCTTCCTTTCGGTGCTCTTCTCACCCTTGTCTTCAAACAATTCCAAGTTCCTCTTCCCTCGACCCTAACGCGGTGTGCGAGGCGGCCATTGTGGTCGGCAAGAAGGAACTTCGGGGTACGGATACCGGAAACCAACCCCGGTGTGCGGGTTCACAACTCGAGCCGAGGCCTCCTTCTCCACCTCGGACTCGGAAGTCAACCCCTCTTCCTCTTCCCTCTTCTCCTGGTAGTGCCTCCACCTCCAGGTGCTTCCAAAACCCTCTCTGCCCTCTTGTCTCCTGTTTTCATGGACAAGATCACCTCCGTGTCTTCGACTTCAGAGACATGCTAAGAGGTTTCAAATCTGTCCTTCGAGGTCCGACCATCAACCAAAAGACCGGTCGAGTCCCAAATCCGAGAGCGACGAGTCTCTCGTTCTTGAGATGAGAGAGCTGGTTAAGGAGCGGAAGGAGCTGGCTGAGCTCCTCGGAGAAAGACGGTCCAAGGCGGCTCGGGACCCGGAAGACTCGGACCCATCCGAGACGTCTTCGAGCCCGAGCCCGACCTCCTCGGAGAGCGAGGAAGCCGAGGAAGCGAGAGGAAGAAGCGGAAGATGCAGCGGAGGACGGCGAGGAACTCGCGGCTGAGGCGGCTCCTTCCGGGCAAAGGGAAGAAGAGGCCGTGGCGATTCGTCGAGGGACGGCCTGCTCCCCAAGCTCAAATCGCTGTACTCGGCTCGAGACGGTGAGTCCGAGTGGGTCGAAGATCTCGCTCCTCCAGCGAGTCGGCCGAGCAGCCCCCTCCAGCCCCGAGGTCCCAAGGGAAGAACCCCTAGATCCACTTTCTCCGGGTCGGCCACTCCGAGCTGAGCCCCTGCGGATTGTCCCGGTTCTCCCTTCGCCGCGCTCAAGCACATCGTCAAGATCTTATCAGCGCCGGCGCACCTCCGCCTCGACTCGAAATCCCCTCCTCCCTAGTTGGAGCCATGCACCGAGTCACGATTCCTCCGTGCCTCCGGAATTTCGTTTTTCAAAAATTTTTTCTTTTCTTTTTGTCCGGACAACTTATGTATTACTTGTACTTTTCTCCCTTCTCTCTGTTTCTTGTTTTTTTCTTTGAAAGGCAAGGGGAGAAAATGTAGTCGAAGCCGGTTGTCGTGTCTAGGGGAGTTCTTTCCGCCCTTGTAATATTTTCTTTAATGAACTGAATGCATTTCCTTATTAATTTATGAGTTCTTTATTTTACGAGTTAATGAGTTCAAGCATATTTTTGCATTAATAGAGTATTCATTGCTCCGATTCATTCAATTATGCTTTACTTTTACTCAATCGATCTATTTCCCTCTAACAAAGTTTACTGTGTAAGTATGGAATGCCTTTCATCAAAAGGGGAGATTGAAGACTCGGACACTTGCTCTATATCTTTCTGAGTCATGCAAAAGGAATCGGGTATAACGATGTCATTCATATAGTGTTTTGATTCCAAGGCATTCTCTGTGTCTTAGAAACTTATTTGAGTGAAATATTATCTTTTCTATGCGATTCGGCTTTCACTTACCTATTTAATCGCTCTGTCGGTTAGCAACTCGGAAAAGTTGTTCTTTATTCCGAGTTCACTCTCACTCGAGAATCGACTTGTGTATATCTACTCTATTGTTTGCAAAGTCAGCATTCGTAGTTCTTTTCGTGCTTAGTCTACATCAAGTATTTCCCACTCGATATTCATTTATGAAACTTGATTCTTTGCTTCGAGACTAAGTCTTATGGAATTCCGAGTACCATGGATATTAGACTCGAGAATATTCCATTTGTTTTCCGACTCGAGATAATCTGTTAGTTAATTATCTTGATTATATTATTATCTGTGTCTAACCTTGGACCAAAGTATTTTATACTTTGAGAACCAGAAGGTATTTTACTTTTGTAGGTTATTCAATCGAGGATATCTTTTCAAATTACAAAAGTAGCCGAGCTCGAACGTCAAATCACCGGCGAGATATAGCTTTTCACCTTCCCTGCTCTAGTCCCGAAGATTGTGTCGGAAGGCATGCGCTTCCATATCCGGAAAACTGGAGAGTCGAAGCTTAACGATGGTTCTCACCACACTTTTCAAGACACAACCGATGGTTTTGGGATTTCCAAGAGAGTTGAACCGTTGTCCAACGTCCATATTTCAACGGATACTTTCGAGTGACTCGGAAAGCCCCTATCAACGGTCACGAGAGGACTCTCGGTCAGCGAGATGAAGATAACGGCTACTCTGCCTGGGTTATCTATAAATAGAAGCAACTTCACAAGACTTGAAGATAGCGAAACATATTGTCAATACTCCAACTTGAACAAAGTTATTGTATTTGCTTTCAATCTTCAACTTACAACTCCCACTCTGTAATTCTTTACTTTACGAGTTGTAAGGTCTTGTACTCGATCCACAAACACTTCTTACATTCTTTGTAAGGTCCCTTGACTAAGCTGTAAGGGTTATCTCAGCTTAGTTGTCCCTAGCTGTAAGGGTTATCTCAGCTAGGAAGTACTAGATCGAGATAAGGGAACTTTTGAGTCTAGGAAAACTTGTATAGAGTTGTCTAAGGGAGCAACTCGGGTTCCGTCAAGTTCACGGTATTTTGTGGACTCAAAATAGTGGATTTGACTTCGTGTCTGGATTGACACGGGCCGTGGTTTTCTGCCCCGGGAGGGTTTCCACGTAAAATCTCCGTGTTCTATTTACGAGTTCATTCTAGACTCGGACGGCTCTGCTGAACGTGTTTACTACGATTCATTACATTACGAGTCTAATATCTTCGACCCCTTGCTTAGACTCGGAATCTGTCTTTGCATCTTTTCGCACAAAAGCACGAAGTTTACGAAAGAATTTTTCATCACCCTATTCACCCCCTCTAGGGTGACTCGAGACTCTTCCCGAGCGAACCTTCAACCCAGCCTCTCCGAGAGCAAACTTTCAATTGGTATCGAGCCTAGTCTTTCGAAAGGATCTAACCATCCAAAGGTTTAAAGATCAAATGGTTCGGAACAAGGAGAATTCAAAGAAGGAAGATCTCTTTTGAGGCCACCCAAGTTCAAAGGCTCAAACTTTACACTTTGGAAGAAGGCGATGCAATGCTTCATCCAAGATCTTGATGAACAAGTATGGAAGGTCATCACCGAAGGAAACTATATTCCCACAAAGCAAGAAGGTGACCAAACGGTGGCAAAACTAAAGTCAGAATACACCATTGAAGAGAAGGAAAGGTACAGGAAGAACTTCGAAGCTATGAACATCCTTTTATGTGCCATAGATGCTTCGGAGTACAATAGAGTCTCGGCTTGTGACATAGCTAAGGAGGTGTGGGACACCTTGGTGACAATATATGAAGGAACAAGCCAAGTGAGACAAACTAAGATCAGCCAATACCTCCACAGGTATGAGCTATTCAAAATGGAAGAAGCTGAGAGCATCACCGAGATGTATATCCGATTCACGAGAGATTGTTAATAATCTCAAATCTCTCGGTAAGAAGATGCCCAATGAAGAAGTTGTTAGAAAACTTCTAAGGAGCCTACCAAAGAAGAAATAGGGTCCAAAGGTGACTGCAATAGAAGAAGCACAAGTCCTCAACAAGCCGAAGTTAGATGAGCTCATAGGAAAACTTCGACCCATAAGCTACATCTCCAAGAGGAGGATTCGAGGACAGCCCAAGAAGGAACATTGCACTAAAAGCCTCGGAAGAAGCTGAACTAAGTTCAAGTAGTTCCAACTCAGAAGAGGACCCCATAGAGCAAATTACAAAAGGCTTCAAGAAGATGATGAAGCATCGAGATATTGAAAAAGAAGCCTAAATCCGAGGTCCTCAAATGGGAAAGAAAAGGTAAACTCTCTAATCCTCTCAATTCTTTTTCTAACTAATTATTCCGGGTGTTTTAAGTGTGGTAGCAAGGAACACACCATCAAATATTGCCTAACAAAAAGAGAGATTACAAAAAGAAGAAGACCATTACTTATAGTAAGGATGAGGAAGAAGAAGAAGGAGACTCATCCGACTTAGACATAGAGGATGAGTCCAAGTGTCTAATAGCAATGACTCGACTCGGACACGAAATTGAATCGAGAACAATACTCATCTGATGTTGAGGAAAATGATCCTCAAGAGGTAATCAATTACTATCTTACATTTTCTAAGATAGATCTTACAAAGTACATCTTTTCTTTAGAGGAAAAGTCTAACTCCGATTCTTCCCTCTTTCAAGAAAAACTTGAGTCTCTTAAAGCCGAGAACATTTTTCGAAAAATGATCTAGAAAAACCGAGACTCAATTTAAAGGTACTTGAGACTAGCTCACTTGATAATGAGACCGAGTCCGAGTGCCTTAGATCCGAGAATGAGCTTTTAAAGAAAAAGTTGGATGAGTCTCACAAGTTGATTTTAGAACTCACTCAAGGTCAGAAAAACCTTGATCTCCTTCTTGGTTCTCAATGTGTTTCTTTTCGAAAAGAAGGTTTGGGTTTTAGTTCTAAAAAGAGGATAACTCCTATAAAGTTCCTTTCAAGAGGGATTCTCGAAAAATCTTTTCAAAAATTCCGAGTCCACTTCAACTCACATAGTGAGAAAGAGAACTGAGCTCGAAAGGTTTATCAAGAGAAGTCTGCTTAGACTTTTTACAAAAGAAAAGATTTTAACAAACCTGAAACTCGGTTTTCAAAAAGGAAGACTCGAGAATCGAGACCCTTCCAAAAATTATTCAAATTTGGGTTCCAAAATGCCTTTCCTCCAAAACGAACCTCGGTAAGAATAGTTACTGGGACTCGTTAGAGGAAGCAAGAAGGGCTAGTTTGTTTTCTTTTTGCAGGTACACTACAAAGCAAGGAAGACTCGGGTCGACCCTCACAGAGTCCTAAGAATTTTAACTTGGTAAGTCGAGAGATTTGGAAAAGCACTCGGGAAAAGTCTAGTCATCTCCTTGATAATATCATTCCAGACATCAACTAAGGTATGATTGACCTTACTTATCATTACATTCAATTGATATTTCTTCTGTTCAAAATCTCGTTATCTCCTTGTTTATTTTTGATGAAATGCATTAGGGGAGAGAATAATGAACTTTGTGGATTCATCCGCTTAGGGGAGTTCAATGGTTTAGGGGAGCGAATTTTGAAAAATTTCACAAATTTAAAATGCTCCTTATGTCATTTTAATTATGCTCGATAATTATGATGAATTTATTTGAGTCATTATTTAGTTGAATGCCTTTTATCAAAAGGGGAGATTGAAGACTCGGGTATGACTCGACTAACCCCTTGAATGTGTTTTGATTTCATGCATTCATCTAAATTTAGGATAAAGCAAGAAACATCCTAAAAGAAACTCATTTAACTAAGTCATATGCTTTACAATTCATCATTTCAATATGACTTCTTCTTGATCGAACACAAACTTAAGCATATTAAGATTATCTAACTAAGTCTGACCCACTAAGTCGGACTCGGACTTAGAAGTAGAATCTGAGTTAGTTATGACAGATCGAGTAAGTCCGACCCACTAGGACTCGGATTCTAACCCACTTAGTCGGACTCGGACATTTAGTTTGCCTACGCTATTATTTGTTTAATTGTGCGTAATTGTAAAATGTCTTTCTAACTCTTGTGCCCATTAAGATTGAATGATTTATTTATGAGTTTTAGCATATCCGGAATCTGAGTATATTGAATATTAGACTTGAAATATTCCAGATTAATAGATGAAGGTAATTAGTCATTAAATACTTTATTTAGACTAATCTTTATCTAATTATGGACCAAAGTATATTTATACTTTGAGAACCATTGTGCTTAATCTTTTGCAACTTTTTCTAATGTCAATTATTTGAAGAAAAGCAAAAACAAAAGGCTTCCGACCGTTAAAGCACCGCCGGACAAAAAGATGGAATTTCTAGAAAAGCTCAAAACTTACTCGATGACTTTGTGTGTTACTTGTTTTAGGTAATATTTTATTTCGAGTCTAACGGTCTTTTTGTTTTGCTTTTCCAGTTTACAAAACCTGGAAAAAGAGTTGTTGGAAGCTAGGACCAAGGCACAACGGTTATTTCAAGGTGGTCCAGAAATCGAGTGACTCGGACTATCCGTTACAACGGCTAGTTGACTCGGACAGCTTCAACAGAAAGACGTTGGAGGCACAACGGCTATCTCTTCAAGGCAGACTATTTATAGAAGCCTTAGCACAAGATTTCAATTGACGAATGAAAGAAAAAGAGAGACCATATTGAACATCTTCTCTAGCATACAACTCCCAAACTCGTAATTCTAATATTCCGAGTTGTATTTTTCTAAGTCGGTTGTATTGCAATTCCTACTACTCTTCCATTCTTTCTCTCTGACTGAGTTGTAAAGGTTACCTCAACTCAGTTATCCCAAACTGTAAAGGTTACCTCGGTTTGGAAGTACCAGGTTAGATAAGGGAACTTCTAACCCCGGGAAAAATTGGAGGATCGCAAGTTGATATGGTAACTTCAACTTGGAAGTACTAGGTCGATCAGATAAGGTAAATTCTAAGCCCGGGAAAATGTAATAGATTTGTTTGGGAACAAATCCGAGTAGTCATATTCATTGTAATTGAGGATTCAATTAGTGGATTTGACTTGGTGTCCGGATTGACACTGTCCGTGGTTTTCTCGCCCTGAGAGTGTTTCCACGTAACTTCGTGTTACTTATTTTCTGAGTACATTCTAGACTCGGACTAACTCTGCACTTTTACTTTATACTTTCCGAGCTATTGCCTTTCGAGCTCATATTTACTACTTAGAATCATCTCTGTTTAAGATTCGAAGCAAATTCCATCATCACCCTATTCACCCCCTCTAGGGTGACCCGGCCTCTCCGAGAGCAAACTTTCAAGAGGAACTCATATTTGCTTCTTTATTTTCCGAGGCCTTCAGTGCAATGTTCCTTTTAGTGCTGACCTCTGTATCCTCCTCTTTCCTGTGGATCTCATGGGTGAGTAGTTTCCCAATGAGTTCGTCCAGCTTCGATAAGGACGGAGTTACGAGCCTCTTTGATGGTTGTCACGTTCGAACCCCATCTTCTCTTGAGTAGACTTCGAGTATCTTTCTGCACATTTCCTCGTGGGAAATCTTTCTACCTAGAGATTTGAGATCGTTAGTAATCTCGGTGAAGCGGATGAACATCCGAGTGATGTTCTCTTCGGCTCCATCTTGAACAGCTCGTACTTATGAAGATATTGGCTTATCTTCGCTTGTGTGACCTGGCTTGTGCCTTCATAAGTGTTGACAAGTGTGTCATAGACTTCTTAGGCTATGTCACAAGCTAACACTCGGTTGTATTCTTCCGAGCTGATAGCGCACATTAGAATGCTCATCGCCTTGAAGTTCTTTCGAACTTCTTTGCTTCATTAGTGGTATACTCGGACTTTGTTTTGGGCACGAGCCTTGTTTCTTCCATCTTCATGGGAATGTAGTTGCCTACTTGTATGATGTTCCGGACATCTTCATCATGATTAAGTAGAAAAAATTCCATGAGCTTCTTCCAATGCACGAAATTAGATCCTTTGAACTTTGGTGAGTGCTGTTGGAAGATCTTCCCTCATCGAACTCTCCACTGTTCGAGCCATTTGATCTTTAAACCTTTGGATGGTTAGATCCTTTACGAAAGGCTAGGCTCGATACCAATTGAAGGTTTGCTTTTGGAGAGATAAAGTCATCCTAGAGGGGAGGTGAATAGGGTGATGGGGAAAACTAAACGAGTAATGGAAGAATAAAAGTAGATATGACTCGAGGAGAGTCTCGGTCTAGATTGGACCTAGAAAAGTACTAACTCGGAAAGTTACGTGGAAACCCTCCTGGGGTAGAAAATCACGGTCAGTACTAATCCAAGCACCAAGTCAAATCCATTATTTTGAATCCACAAAATACAATAGAAAGACTCAACTAGAATTTCTCCCTTAGACAATTCCTTGCAAGATTTTCCTAGACTCGAAATTCCCTTATCCGATCTAGTACTTCCTAACCGAGTTAACCTTTATAGCTAGGGACAATTGAGTTGAGTTAACCCTTACATCTCAGTCAAGGGACCTTACTCAAAAAAGTAAGAATGAGTGTTTGTAACAGATTACAAGACCTTACAACTCGGAAAGATGTTAAGTACAAAGTTGGAGTTGTAAGTAGAAGATTGAGTATGAATACAATAACTTTTGCTTAAGTACATGTATTGACAGTTGGTTTAGTAATCTTCAAGTCTTAAGAGTTGGCTTCTATTTATAGATAACTAAGAAGAATAGCCGTTGTGACTATCTTCTGACTGGAAGTCCTTAGTGACCGTTGCAATGGTTTTTCTAAGTCACTCGGAAAATATCCGTTGAGGTGTGAACGTTGGGCAATGGCTCTTGACTCCTTTGGAAGTCCCAATCTATTGGTGGTGTCTCGAAAAGTAGGGTGGAAACCACCGTTGAGCTTAGCGTTGCGGATTTTCAGTTTTGGAAACAGACAACCCCGACATAGTGTCCGGTCTTCCGTCGAGGTAGAAAAAGCTTTGTCTGTCGGTGATTTGACATCTTAAAGTCGGTTACTTTTATATTTCAAAAATAGGATAACCTCATTTGAATAAACTACAAAAGTAAATCAATTTGGTTCTCAAAGTATAAAATACTTTGGTCCAAGATTAGACACGAGATAATAATTTAATTAAGATAATTAAGTGTGCAATTATCCGAGTCCTAAAAGAGTGGAATTTTCTGAGTCTAATATCCATTATACTCAAATTCCATCCGAGTCGATCTAGAAGTAAAACAAGTCGGATAAAGAACATCGAGTAGAGAGACTTAATCTAGACTGCCAATGTTCAAACCAAGCATGCTTGACTTAGAAAAGATGAATTAACACATTAATTCAATTTAACTTAGAACATGAAGTCGGAATAGAGTTTATGCACATTAGAGCAAGTGTTTGAACATGCTACATGTCTTAGTGTTATCCGAGTGACTCGGAGCTGTGTGTGAAACAAAGTATGTTTTCCGAGTCGATCGGAATCAAGTCAAAACATATACAATATTTTCCGTAACACTCAAAAAAGATGCTATATCACTCGGAAAAGTTTCTAAGACACTTAGAATGACTTGTAATCAAAACCTTATAAGAGATGAAGTCTTATACCCGATTCCTTGATGGAACTCAAAATGATGTATATGTAAAGTCCGAGTCTTCAGAGACTCTAAAGCTGAAATGGATACTTCGGTGAGAGTGATAATGAAATGCCTAGATTGGTGAGGAAAAGGAGAAGAACTATGAAGGTTGATGAGAATACTAATTTTGAGAAATTGAAGTGGAAGGTGGGGCTGACATTTGGAAGTGCTTGAAAGGTTTAAAGATGCAATTTGTGGGTTTGCTTTAAGTAATGGATATTGCTTGAAGATTGGTGCGTCTAACTCATCAAGAAAAAAGTGGCTGCAACTTGTCCAAAGGGGTGTAATTTCAGGGTTTATGCTTTATAGGATAGAAATAAGGCAACTTATGTTGTGAATTCTATCAACAACCATCATAAGTGCACAAGAAACATGGTGAAAAATGCTCAGCTGATGTACTTTTTCTTGCTAAACATTACCTTATGAGGTTCAAGGAGAGACTTTTATGGCCTACAAAGGATATTATGAATGAAGTGAAGAGGGACTTCAAGGTGCGAATGAAGAATTAGACAGCATATAAGGCTAAACAAGCACCTCACAAGTTGTTATATGGCTCAATGAAGGAGCATTATTGCAGAGTTAGGAAGTACATTGAGGAATTGAAGAGATTAAATAAGGACATCACTTTCATACTCCAAACTGACCAACAAATTGTGAGGGAAGTATCTATGTTTTAGAGCTTTTTGTATGTTTTGATGGACTGAAAAAGGGGCTCATTTCAGGTTGTAGACTTGTAATTTGTATTGATGGTTGTTTTTGAAGACATTCTTAGGTGGTTGTTTACTATCTCGTGATTGGGATAAATGGAAATAAATCAAATGTTTCCAATTGCTTAGGCTGTTGTTGAGGCTAAAAACAATGATAGTTGGGGTTGGTTTCTTAACAATGTAAGAGAATGTATTGGAGGGACAAATGGCTCGGGCGGTCTTTCATATCAAATGAGCATCGGTTTTGATTTTTTTAATTAAGGTTTAATTTATATAATATTGGTTTATGTTTTAATACACTACTCATGGCTATGTTTTTAGGCAATCATCAATGTTGTGTCAAGTGTCTTCCCCAACTATGAGCACGAGACATTGTGCAAGGCATGTATATGCAAACTGGAAGAAGACTCATAAGGGGAGGAACTGAAGCTTTTATTTTGGAATGTAACAAAGGCTTACAACATGATTGATTTCAAAGAAGCTTTAGAGGCCCTCAAACTAGCTTCTCCCAAGGCAGTAGAGGATTTTTAATTCCAAAATCCAAGGTTATTTTGTAGGGCTTTCATGGGAACTAATTCAACATGGGATGTTGTTGTCAATAACATGGTTGAGACCTTCAACCCATACATTATCCAAACTACGAATAGGCATTTGATACATATGTTAGAAGACATTAGAGTGGCTTTGATGGAAAGAGTGGTTGTTAAAAAGCCATTATGGAGACAGTTGAGGATGACATCTGCCCTATAATTAGAATCAAACTACAAACAGAAGAGGATGAAGCCTGACATTGCATTCCAAGTCCTAGCAAGCAACAAGGTTTTCCAAGTCTCCCATAGGCTAGACAATCTTCACATGTTGACCTCACTACTGCCACATATACTTGTAGAAAATGGGATCTAACTAGGATTCCCTGTTGCCATATCATTTCTTATACAAAATGGCTGAAGCAAGACTCAAAGGATTATGTGCATGCCTACTTCAAGAAATCCAAACACAGGGATACTTATGCAAGCGGAATCGGTCCTTATGCTTGGAGAAAGACATTGGCCTGAAAAGGAACTTCCATTTGACCCACCACAAATTAAAATAGGGCCAAGAAAACCAAAAAGAAACAAATGGAAAGATCCCCATGAAGATCCCAAAGAGAAAAGGTAAGTTAACTAGGCATGAGAGACAAATGGTGGGCATTATATGTCATTCAGTTGGTCATAACAAAAGAGGTTACCCTAATAAAGATAGGGCACCTCAAGATCTACCTCCACCACCATAGAGAAGGTCAAGGGTAGACCAAAAAGCACAAGAGAGAGCAGCCTATGATTGATGAAAGGGCCACTACCACCCAATCGGACGAGAGGCGGGGAAGAAGAGGCGAGAGGGAGGGCGGGAGGAGGTGTAAACTGTGTGAGAGCAGAGTCATATTCATCTAAGCATTAATATCCTCATCTCAGGTCACATACAACGAGTACTTAATGAAGCAACGAGGATCAGACATTCCTTTTTTGGGAGGGGAGTAACTAGCTTTTATTGTTGGGGATGGGGGGACCAAATATGACTATATGCCATGTAATTTTGGGGGTTAATATTTGGGGCTCAAACAATTTGTATTAACTGTAAATATTTTGGGGCTCAAACTATGTCCGTATGCCATGTTGGTTTAACTTTGGCTATCAATCAAATAGAATCCTTCATTGAAATTCTCCATCAAAGATACAAATTTTACACAATTTTTCCCTCCATGAAATTTTTGAAATTTCATTCATTCATACTCACCTATTCAATACAAAGTACACAATATACCTACCCTCAACCAACAGTATTACAACACTTCACTAGTGCCCCACTTCTATCCCCACTACACTATTAATTTTCCCTTAGCAACACAATGACAAACATCGTAAAATAGAGAAATATCCACATTTTCTTCCCCCATACGTCCTTGAAGCTTTCACTTTCACTCGTCATTAGTTCTTCCTTCAATGTCTTCAATTCTTCTTGAACTTGTTTCCTTTTCTCCTTCTGTTTTGCAATCTTGGTCATTAATCTTATATTCTCTTCAATTAACATTTGAAAGGCATGTTCTACATCACTTCTATTCTTGCTACTCTCCCCTTGTAAGCTTTCATGTTTTTCACTTGAAGTGTCATTTGTTGTACTTCACCTAATTCTTCTACCTCTCTATCAAAATTTTATTCTTCTCCAACACATTTATTTCTTCATCATTATCATCCCATCTGAAAAATCGACAGTCTTGATCCATCTACCAAAACATACACATTCACATTTCAAACATCAATTATAATTTCAAGACAAAATATGTCAACCCTTGATTAAATTTGCACATACCTTCCACAGTGGGCACCCATAAAACTTTTTCCTCTATTTTGGGGTGTTTTGAGGATCTTATGAACAACAAGTAGGTCATGTAAGCATTTCACCATTCTCAATTTCTCATTCTCGGTACTAAAATTCCTTCCCATTGAGGAATCGAGAGGAATTGACATGCTGAAAGCCTTGCCACTCATTGAACCCTTCTTTCTCTTTCTCTTCCTCTTCCTCTTCCTTCTTTTTTATTGTCAACCCCCAATTTTGTCGAAAATCACAAACTTTTTTGTTGTTGATTTGGGGATGGAGTCATGCAATTCCTTTTCTCTTCCTCCTTCTTTCAATAATGGGTCGTGCAATTCGGATAAAGAGAGATGAGAGAGTCTATCTGAGGAGAGAGAGAGAGAGAGAGAGAGAGAGGAAGAGAGGTGTCTAAATTTGCTGAACACTTTACCTAAATTTGTTTTTAAAAAATTCTCTTTTCCTTACATGTGTTATAGGCCCCATGTCTTGTATCCGACGAGTCAAACTCGGTGGTGGGATATTAGAATTTATTACATGAAAAGTACAGCTCATTTCTAACAATTTCTTAAGTACATATTATTAGTTTCCAAATGTGCCCAAGTTTGGATTATTATATTCCAAAAATCCAAAAATATATCTTCTTTGGGTTACGATCATTTTGACTATGTTCTACCACATAATCATAGTGGTGGAATGTGGGTTCTATGTAACAATAGTAACATTACGACTAATGTTATTACTAAAGATCGACGGACTATTCGTTTGCATGTTTTTGATAAGGTTATACAAAAAGAATGCATCGTTACAGAGGTCTATGGGCCTACCCAAGCTACTAATAAGCCTATCTTTTAGAACCATTTACATGAACTTAAGCTGTCTTTTAATCTACCATGGTGTGTTATTGGTGATTTTAATAAAATGGAATGTTTGAATGAAAATGTTGGTGGAAATAAATTGTCGCTTAACAATGTGCAACGTATAAGAGACTTTCTCTTTGATATACAAGGAGAGTATCCCTACTGTTGGTAGAATTTTCACATGTCAAAAATTTTTAAGTGGTCGCCTTATTTATGAAAGATTGAATAGAGCAACTACTCAAATGGAGTGGAGGAGTTTATACCCTAATTGCTCTGTATCCCATGACCCTTTCTCGTGTTCCGACCAAAGTTATATATTGTTGGTAAGAAATCCCGAAATTCAACAGCAGAAGCGGTTGAAATTTTAGGTTTCAAAACCACGAGTCTAGTTATGAGGAAGTCAAAAAGATTATCCAGCGACAGTGGAATCAAAATTCTAGAGTAACACTCATGTTTAAGGTTGTCGATAAACTAAGGAATGTGAAAGTAAAGCTGAAGCTTTGGGCTACTCAAACTTGCAGTAACTACTCACGGAAGATCGAAAAATACGACTCTATTACAAAAAGTGGAAGAAAGGTTATTGGCTTACCCTTATAATTTTAGACTTAATCATTGGCATTCTCATTTGATTAAACAAAGAGAAAGATTACTTTTGTTTAATCAAAAGTATTGGGAAAAATTCTATAGAATAGAATGGCTAACTAAAGGTGATAGAAATTCCACTTTCTTTCATCGATGTTGTGCCTTCAGAAAAAATAGATCAAACATCGCTAGAATTAAAGATGATTCCGGGTTTGGATGAATGATAAGGTTAGCATACAATAGAAGTTTGTAGCTAACTTTACGCATCGTTTCAAATCCCAATCAGAACCTAATAAACTGTCTCTCGAACATCAATTTGCCGACTCTCTTATCCAATGAGGATAATGTCAAGCTCATTCTCCTTGTATAAACATCCGAAATTAAGACTGCTACTTTTCAAATGAATCCAGTAAAAGCTCCTAGTCCAGATGGGTTTGGTGCTGATTTTTTCCAACAACATAGTGATATTATAGGAAATTACATCACTACTTGCATTTTGGATTTCTTTAATCATAGTAAATTATTGAATGAGGTTAATAATACCTTCATTGCTTTAATACTTGAAAGATACAAGCCTTTCATTAACTTTGCATTTTAGACCAATCGGTTTGTGCAATAGTCTTTACAAGATTATTTCAAAAATTCTTATCAATAGGTTGAGGTCAATTTTACAAAGGATTGTCAGCCCCTACCAAAGTGCATTTGTGCCTAATAGAGATATCCATGATAATATTCTTTTGGCACATGAAGTCATTAATAAATTTGGGAATATTAGAGGGAAATAAGCTTATATTGGACTGAAATTGGATATGGAAAAAGCTTATGATAGAATTGAATGGGATTTTATTTGCTTGCCTTAAGGATTTGGGTTTCCATTCACTTTGGATTAATTGGATACGTTAATGTATTACTTCGATTACATATTCAATCGTCATTAACGATGAGTCTTGTGGTTTTTCCGACCATCTAGAGGACTAAGGCAAGGTGACCCCTGTAACGCCCCCAATCTTCATTACTTAATAATCCCTTCATTAGGGACTATTACGTAAGGTCGCAGCGGAAGGTAACGATCGAAGACGTTACCGCCGTCCTAAAAATAGGACAAGGCTAAATATATGAAATTAAATTGAAACTCGATTTAAGCATCCACTGTTATATTTCCATTGATCCTGTTAGAAGTAACTACTTACTACCCAGGTAGCTAAATCATCCCAAAATACGGTTCATCGATTTAGCAACATAATATTTATATAACCTACAGTAATTCTCCAAGGCCATACCTACCCCTGGTTGAAGGTAAAATCACTCGTGAGCGTCTATATACCTTCGGATCTGCGAATGCCACGTGGCTGGCTAGGGTTTGCCTTCATCGGACTTAGGAAATTGTTGATTGTTCACCAATGCTTCTTCCTAAAACAAAAACGAGTAAAATATTTGAAAGAGTGAGTCGAAACTCAGTACGCACATTCTCGTCATTGTAAAATAACTTTGAAGAGTATGTTGATTGAGCGCGCGCATTTCAATTCGTTTTAGTTTAAAATCGGGGGAGAGAATATGAGTAAAACATGCTTGCCGGTTATTATCCGGAAGTGGAGCCCCTTGGTAATTGATACGATCGTTGAACAGTGTCACCCCGGGCCGATCGATAACCCGAGTTGACGCCGCGCGGTATAATTGGCGGGCCTAAGCCCTTGGTAATTGATAATTGGGCGGGGACCACTTAATTAGGTGGCAAAACTTGCCTTGTAAATGATTCATTATTAATTATATATATGAGAAATGTTGAGATTTGATGAAACATGTGAATTTTCGAAAGGTACGAGGCAATGAACGTGCACTGAGTTGAAAATATTTGTTTCTCCCCTTTTTGCGAAATTTGAGTCGGCAGTTGTTCGGCAACGGAAGTGGCCTCGGTTCCGTTTAAAATAGATTTCTAGATTTAATAATGTTTTCTTGAGTTTTAATGCTTGAATTTGTATAAGCTTTAACAATGTATTTCATTTCTTATATTCGTATGAAAATCGATTAAACTAATGTTTGTATTACTCAGCTTTACTGCGCTTATTGAATACAATTCATATTAGTTAGAGGAGTTGATTAGGCTGACTAAATGCTCGATTGATTTTGATGGAATTCAATTCGTTAGTTGACTTGGATTGAAAATGGTATACATATATACACAACACTTATTCTTAATTCCTTCCTCACTTCTCCCTTCTCTCGCACTCAAAACCTATAGTTAAATAATTAATTAATCCATCAAATGCCCTTCCATCGGAAGGTTTCACAACTTTGCCGAATTGCCCAAAACTCATACATATACACCAATTTAAGTGCCTAAGCGTTATTTTCTCGACGAACTCGTATTCACATCCCAATTAAGCATACCAAATGTTCAAATGTCCCCCATGCCTCTTACACCATCTATTATCCGACTTCATCCTCCCTGCCTATTTTTTTCTCTTCCTTTGTGTTCAATTCTAGCTATTTGCAAAATGTAACAATTCCACCCAATTGTTCAATTCGATAACAAAGCATCCTCAATCTCATTCACTATTTCATAGTTTCCCCAAAGGAATCACATTCGTACAATTAACTCACCAAGACACCAACCCTAGATCCTCCGCACCAATTCAAATTTTCCCAAATTAATCCTTAACTTCACTCCACAAACATATTTATAAATCATACTTCAATTTACGACTACAATTGCTCGGATAAATAGTGAAATCGATAATTTAGGGTCTAGAGTTTTTACCTTCGAATTTACGGGGATGGAGGCCAAGAGCGGGAGCAGGGGCGGTGGTGGGGCGTGGCAAGCTGCGCCGGCGACCATTGAGCGA
This sequence comes from Talinum fruticosum, assembly GCA_021018815.1. Taxonomy (NCBI): domain Eukaryota; kingdom Viridiplantae; phylum Streptophyta; class Magnoliopsida; order Caryophyllales; family Talinaceae; genus Talinum; species Talinum fruticosum. Next base: position 1,506,335 of record JAITYX010000091.1, on the reverse strand, counting down.
GGGACGGCGGCCGCTCCGGCAACCGCTGCGGCTGGTAGCTGGCCGGAGAGTGGGCCGCGGCGGGGACGAACAGCGCCCGCGGAAGAGAGAGGAGAGCGAGAGCGCGAGTGAGGACGAGGCGAGAGGTGGACGAGAGGCGCCGGGCTTTTTCCGGACGACGCCGGCGCCGGCCGCGGCTCGGCGTTGGTGGCGCTTGATGGCCGGAAGCGGGGCGGGCCACGGTGAAGGCGGAAGAGGGAACAGAGCACGCGAGGAGAGTGAGAGCCATCGCGCGAGAGTGTGAGAGTGTGAGAGGGCGCTGCCGGCGGCGCTAGCGCCGGCTTCGGCCGCGTTGGTGGCGTCCGGTGGCCGGAGGGAAGGCAGCGGCAGCAGAGAGATGGTGAGGCAGGGGAGGATGGAGGGAGGAAGCGGGGAAGCGGGGAAGCAAGCGAAGTCCCGATATATTTTTGGTCTTAACCGCCTCTCTCCCCTTTTTTTTTTTCGTTTCGGATGTTTCTTAAAAAAATCTGGTTCATTTATTTTATTATGTTGATTTATTTATTTACTTTGTTTTCTTTTATTGTTACTTTTAATTTGTTTTTAATAACGATGTTCACAATTTAAATTCTTATTGTGAGATTTTTATTAGGGCCACTTCGTTGCCTTTAGCTGCATAGCACATATATAAAAATAATGTAAATATAAAATATTGAATTGAAGTGCACGCGCTCGGTTATATAAATAGTGTAATTAATAAAATAAATAATGTGATTTAGAATAATTAATTGTGATTTAGGGTCGGGTTGTTACGAGTCTTCCCCCTTAAAATAAGTTTCGTCCTCGAAACTTGAGCCTTCTGTAATGAGGCTTGAAAACTTAACTTAAAATAAGTGGGGGTATTAGTTTCTCGGGTTTTCCTCGGTTTCCCATGTGATTTCCGAGGATGTATGGTTATTCCACGAGTACTTTCTCCCTAAGGAAATGCTTTTATTGCGGAGTTTCTTGAGTCCGTACTCCAATATTTGCACTTGAAACTTTTCATATATTAAATTTTCAATAATTTCTAGTAGTGTTGTCACAATATCATGGTTTGGAATTGGTATATGCCGCTTTGAGCTACTAGATATGGAAAATGCTATTTTCATATTTGGGTTCGAGATGAAATAACTATACATATATATGTATATAAGCTATTGGATTGCACCTCTTTATAGCCTCATGTAGCCCAATATACTTAGGACTTGACTTTTCCTTAACTTTGGATCCTTGACCTCCCTTCGGTGACGACACTTAAAAAACACTTTTATCCGTATAGCTCATTGTCGCTTTAAATCTTCTTGATGTGGTCTTAAATCTTGCTAATCTTTTCGGTTGTTCCTTAGGTCCACTTAGACCCATAGTCAAGGCGTTGCTCCACTCACTTTAACATAACGAGGTTACGTATTTCCTCTAATACAATGCCTCAAACGGAGCGATTTTATCGATGACTCGATAATGGTATTATAAGATAAATTCATCAAAGATAAATCAGTTTCTGCTTTATTGAAAAACCGTACATCCAAGCTCTCGGTATATCTTCTCATATTTAACTAACTCTTTCGGTGTGCCCCATTGTTCTGGATGGTATGAACTATTAACACCGAGTTTGGTTGCGAATGGGTCGCTATAGAGCTTACCGAAACGTATTTGAAGCCTGTTATCACTATCGGGTATAATGTTACGAGGTATTCTCATGTAACCTAATGACTTCTTTAGTGTATAGGTGTGTCGGTATCTCTGCATTCTATATGTCATGTGTTGGTACAAAATCCATGATTTCATAAATTAATCAACAATCGCTCAAACATTTTTTTGTTGAAGCAATAATAGGTAATCTTATGGCAACGTTCATTGAAATTGAATCTCACCTCCATGTAGAAATCTCCAAAGATCTCAATTCAATTCACCACGAGAACATTGATACCTCTTTTCATATTGTACTCTCCAACGTTCGGTTTTAACCATTTGATAATTGGAACACTTGTCTACAGATTACGTAATATCTTTTTCACATTACTCCCCAAAAACATTGTTTCCAGTCTTTATACCACTTGTTCCTCTTGGATGTACCAAATATCGTGGATTATGTGCTTCCTCAAGAGTTTCCGTTTCAATTTCTCTTTCTTCAATAAACAAAATTGATTCTGAAACCTTAAGGTTCCACCCTCGCGTATTCCTTGAAACCATGAGTTTTTTTCCTTTTTATATCTTTCTTGATCCTTTCCATCCACGACATCATCGTTTTGGCCTAACTGAATACCTTTCATTATTATATACCTCTATTGCTGCTAGGAACCCATTCATTTGTTCATGCGAGATTGACTCAATTTATATTGTAGAGATTTCATATAACCACAAGCTAAGTTGTCATTATCACGTTTAACTTGTGTTTTGTCTCCGTATTCCACGCATTTGACACTATATTCATTTTCATTAGGCGATATTATACTTGTAAGTTGTAACCCCAAAGTAATTCTTCTAACAGACATTGCCTCGGATTGACCTTCTTTAGGGTACATTTGTACTTCAAACTCCAATAGTCAATATAAATCTTACATGTTACCTCATACAAGTAATGCCTCCAAATATTTGAAACAAAACAGCGAGTAGCCCACTTAACTTCGTGAGTAGGACCAATCTTTTCACATAGTTTCGAGTTGTTGAGATGTATAAGCTATGACCTTATCGTCTTATATTGATACTCATCCTAACTTTGTTTTTAAACGTCTCACTATAGATGGTATACTTTTTACCTTCCATGAGCAAGGTAAGAATTTGAGTTATGGGTAACCTTTTCTTCAATTTCTAGAGTGTCTCTTCACATGGTATCATTAGGGCTCGACAATTCCCTTCTCTACAACTTTCTGTCCTTGTAGGAAAGTGTTTACTAAATGTTCGGGGCTACCACCCACATACATTTATTACCACCTATTCAACAATTTGATACGGGCGTGATTTGTTTGGCAACATTTTCCCCAAGATTCGGGGATGCTCAATGAGTGACCTCTGTTGAAACTAATAACATGTTTCTCTTGAACTATACTCTCACTTGTGTTGTTCAGCTCTCTTTGAGTATCCGGAATTTAAAGCCCTTAGTCCACTCTTCCATATAGTCCTTGACAATCTTTGATAAATCACTATCGAGTTGATGTCGTATATAATAGGCCAAGTCTTCCTCAAGCCTCTAACATCTTCACTTTATCAATAACGACTAGGTCCGAGTCGTACCTAAATAACTCCATAAGTTTATTAGCGTACTCCACTATTGTCATTTTGTAGTCCATTTTTAACTCTATGAACCCCCATTCTTTTCGTCCATGAATTGCGATGGGGTAAAATTTAGCTCTAACTCTTCCGGAAAGTTATCCCAAGTGAACTTACAACCTCCTTTTCTCATTGTGCTTCACCATATGTCCATTGCAATAATATATCCCTATACCTCTTTTCTTCAGGTGCAAATATTTTTTTTCCTCTCCTATGAATCAAATTGCTCACAACTTCTAATATAAAACATATTTAGGTAACTCACGCTTTCATTGTGCTTATGTGATCAGTAATACCCAATTGCACATTAGATTATCATTCTCTCGGGATTCTTATCGATTAAGGAATTCTCGATCAAAGGGACTCCCAAGGCTTATTCGGATGTCGGGTTTGCTTTCTAATTCCAACTTAAAGGTAATATAGGGGATTTCCTAAGAGAGCTTGGTATTTTCTAAAAATTTCGGCGAGTTCCGTTTGTAATATGGCCTATCCCATAAATTTAAAGCTTTAAAACCCTGCATAAAAACCACAATATCACTCAACGAGCCACACGCTCGGAGTACACAACTCAACGGCCACACGCCGGAGTACAACCAGTATACATTAAAGCTTAAAACCACCCAAATAGCTCATAAAACATACGAAACAAAATTTATGAACTTAATTGCAAGCTATAAAACTTAAAAGCATATGAAATGCATGTCAGCAACTTAAGTCATTACGTACATTGTTTATAGTAGCATAACCCAAAAGTATATACTTCAATTCAATATTGGTTACACCACATTCACAAATCCCAAATGATAACTTGAGGGGATAATAGCCACGTAATTTTCCTAAAGGTCAAATCATGACACCTTAAAATCCTATTGCTCACGAGTGATTTCTAAACCTGGCTCTGATACCACTACGTAACGCCTCCAATCTTCATTACGTAATAGTCCCTAATGAAGGGATTATTAAGTAATGAAGATTGAGAGCGTTACACCCTGTCGCCATATTTTTTCATATTGTGTATGGAAGTCTTGGCATATAAGCTTCATCTCACTGCTTTGAACCTTAAATCGGGGATTGGAATTAAATTTGTCCGCGAGCCCGGAAAATCCCTTGCTTGTTGTTTGCGAGATGATAATTTTTTATTTTGTAAGTCTAATTTTGAGACATGTCTTAGGCTCCATAATATTTTGAATGATTTACGTAGTCAATCCGGCCAACTTATTAATTTTCATAAGTCGGCGATTGTTTTTTCAAGAAATTTTTTGGCTGTTAATAGGAATACGGTTTCCTCTATGTTTAATATTCCGTATTCAAATTCTTTAGGAAAATACCTAGCGTGTCCTGTTTTCAAAGGTAAAGCCAACAACTCTATTTTTTGCGGATCTTTTAGTGAGAGTGGATAACAAACTACAAAACTAGAGAGCTAATTCATCTTCTAAGGTAGGCGGGGTTGTGCTAATACAGTCTAATCTTGAATCCTTACTGCTCATGTGATGCGAGCTTTAAACTACCAAAAAGCACAGCTAACTCTTTAGATAAAACTAATCGTAACTTCCTTTGGAAAAAAACTCAAGATGCTAATGGGGTACCAATGGTAGCTTGCGATAAAGTTTGTACTCCCAAAAATTGGGGGTTTGGGCCATAGGAAATTTGAGGCGATTAACCAAGCCTTTCGAAGGTTTGTTCTTAGAGAGTCTTAGTCACCCTAGAGCGGGGGTGAATAGGGTGATGAGGAAATTTTAACAAACTTGGAAGATTAAGGATTGAAAAAATAATCAAGACAATATGAGTCTAGATTGGACTCGGAAGAGTGTAAACACGGATATACGTGGAAACCCTCCCGGGGAGAAAACCACGGCCGGTGCTAGTCAAAGCACCAAGTCAAATCCACTATTTTAAATCCATAAAATACAGCAGAGTAACTCAACCAGAATTGCTCCCTTAAACAATTCTTTACCGAGTTTTCCTAGACTCGAAATTCCCTTATCCGATCTAATACTTCCTAATCGAGGTAACCTTTACAGGTAGGGACAAGCGAGCTAAATTAACCCTTACAACTCAGTCAAGGGACCTTACTCGGAAAGTAAGAAAGAGTATGTGACTGATTATAAGACTTTACAACTCGGAAAGTATGAATTACAAGCTGGGAGTTGTAAGTAGAAGATTGAGTATGAATGTAAAGACTTTTGCTTAAGTAATATCTATTGACAATAATTCCAGCAATCTTCAAGTCTTGGGAGTTAGTTTCTATTTATAGATGACCAAGAAGATTAGCCGTTTTGACTAATTTTTGAATAGAAGTCCTTTGTGACCGTTGTAACAGTTCTTCGAGTGATTCGAAAAGATCCGTTGAGATGTAAACATTATGCAACGGCTCTTATCTCCTAAAGGTGCTTCAATCAGCTGGTGGTGTCCGAAAAGTAAGGTGGAAACCACCGTTGACCTTAGCATTGAAGTTTTCCGGTTTCGAAACTTACAACCCCGACACGGCGTATGGGCCTTGTTCGAAGTAGAAAAACCTTGTCTGCTGGGGATTGAGAGCTTGAAGTTGGTTACTGTAGACTCAAACCTTCCACATATTTATTTCGAGTTAGATTGATTGTAGAGATTGTAGACTCGGACTCTTTTGTAGTCATTTACGAGTTCCTTCTAGGAATCGAGGTTTAAAGAGTCTATCTCTAATAAGGTTTTGATTTCAAGACATTCCATGCATCTTAGAATCTTTTCTAAGTGATAGAACCTTTACTCCGAGTGTTGCAATATTATTCTCGCTTATCTCGATTGACTTAGATTGCATACTTATATTCTCGCGTCACATATCACTCGGACGTATTGCATGTATCAAACTTGTATCGACCCTATGATTCAAAAGTTACATTATTCCAGGTCGGATTACTTAGTTGCATAGCTTAGTCTAGATCAAGTCTATTTACTAGGATAATCTTTATCCGACTTGATTGTGTTCTAGACTAACCGAGATGGAATTTGAGTTATAGGGATATTAGACTCGGAAAATTCCTTCTCGTTTCGACCCGGATAATTAATCGCTTGATTATTTTATTTATCATATTATCTGCGTCTAATCTTGGACCAAAGTATTTTATACTTTGAGAACCAAAATTGATTTGCTTTTGTAGATTATTCAATCGAGGCAATCATGCTTTTTGAGCAGCAAAAGCAACCAGGCTTCACACGTCAAATCACTAGCCGAAAAGAGCCTTTTCCACTTCTAGTCAAAGCCCCATACACGGCGTCGAGCCGTCTGTTTCCGAAATGGGAAACCGTAACGCCATACTCAACGGTGGTTTCCACCTTACTTTTTCGGACATCGCCGGTGGTTTGGGGATTTCCAAAGAAGTCAAGGACCGTTGTTTCAACGTTCATATACCAACGGATATTTTCTAAGCGACTCGGAAAATCCCTCAAGAACGGTCACAAAGGACTTCCAGCTAGAAGATGGACGTAACGGCTACTTTGCCTGGTCATCTATAAAAGGAAGCCATCTTACAAGACTTGAAGACACAGAGAGAGAGCCAAACCTATTGTTAATACACGTACTTGAGCAAAGTCATTGTATTCATTCTCGGTTTTCAAACTTACAACTCCTACACTGTAATTCATATTACTCTCGGTTGTAAGGTCTTGTACTTAGTTACAAACACTTCTCTTCTTACTTTTTGAGTAAGGGTCCCTTGACTAAGCTGTAAGGGTTATCTCGGCTCGGTTGTCCCTAACTGTAAGGGTTATCTCGGTTAGGAAGTACTAAATCGAGATAAGGGAACTTCGAGTCTAGGAAAATCTTGTAAGAGTTGTCTAAGGGAGCAACTCGGGTTGAGCCAAGTTCACGGTATTTTGTGGACTCAAAATAGTGGATTTGACTGTGTGCTTGGACTAGCACGGTCCGTGGTTTTCTGCCCCAGTAGGGTTTCCACGTAAACTTCGTGTTACTTATTTTCCGAGTACATTCTAGACTCGGACTAACTCGTGCTTCTACTTCATACTTTCTAAGTTAGTGCTTTTACGAGCCCATATTTACTACTCGGAATCATCTCTGTTTGAGATTCGAAGTAAATTTCATCATCACCCTATTCACCCCCTCTAGGGTGACTAATCCTCTCCGAGAGTAAACTTTCAATTGGTATTAGAGCCTAGCCTTTTAGAAAGGATTTAACCATCCGAAGGTTTGAAGTTCTTTCGAACTTCTCCGCTTCGTCGGAGTGTATTCGACTTGTCTTTAGGCACGAGTCCGGTTTCAACTGTCTTCATGGGAAGATAGTTTCCTTCTTGTATAATATTCCGGACATCTTCATCATGGCCATGAACATTCCGATGTTCGCCATCGGCTCGAGGAGTACAACGAGTATCCGCTCGCGACATCTGCCAAGGAAGTGTGGGACACACTAGTCAACACTTACGAAGGCACTAGCCGAGTCGGACAAGCGAAGATAAGCCAATATCTTCACAAGTATGAGCTGTTTAAGATGGAGCAGAAGAAAACATCACTCGGATGTTCATTCGCTTCACCGAGATTACTAACAATCTCAAGTCTCCGGGTAAGAAGATTTCTCACGAGGAAATGTGCGGAAAAATACTCGAAGCCTACCTAAGAGAAGATGGGGTCCCAAGGTAATTGCCATAGAGGAGGCTCGGAACCTAGCACTTCTAAAGCCGGACGAGCTTATCGGGAAGCTTCTCACTCATGAAATCCACCTGGAAGAGGAGGATGCTGAGGGCAGCACCAAAAAGAACATAGTGCTGAAAGCCTCGAAACAAGAGAAGCAAATCTGAGTTCCTCCGACTCGGAAGAGGATCCCATGGCACTTATTGCGAGAGGCTTCAAGAGAATAATGAAGCATAAAAGATGGGATAAGAAGCCAAAGGAAGAGTTCCACAAAAAGATAAGAAGGACGAGAAAAGGTAAATATTCCCCTCCTTCGAAGTTATCTTTAACTAAGAACTCGGCGAGTTATGAGTGTGGCAGCAAAGAACACATAGTCCGAGACTGTCCAAAGAGAAAAAGGGACAGAAGAAAGCAAAAGGCTATGATGGCCACATGGAGCGATGAGGACTCATCGGAAGATGACGAGGACTCGGACGACTCGAAGTGTCCGATGGAACTCACCGACTCAAAGCGAGTCGGACTCGGACAGAGAGGAAGCGGACTCACAAGAGGTAATCAAATACTTCCTCAAATTTTCCAAACCTGATTTAGCAAAGTACATTTTTACTTTGGAAGAAAAGTCTAAGTCCGAGTCTTCATTCTTCAAAGAGCAAATTGAGTCAATTTCCTCCGAAAGCAAATCTTTGAAAATTGAGATAGAGAAACCGAGATACTCACTCGGAGAACTCATGACTAGTGCTCAAGTCAATGAGACTAAGTCCGAGGTACTCGAAGAGAAAATGAGCAGCTTAAGCAAAGTCTCGGTAAGTCTCGGGATCTTGTCTTAAAGTTCACTCAAGGTCAAAAAACCTTGATATGCTTTTAGGAGCTCAATGTGTCTCCTTCGAAAAGAAGGGCTTGGTTATAATGAAGAGGAGGAATCAAATTCCTACACGGATCTTTTCAAGAAGGATACAAGAACTATAAAGTTCAAAAAGGCTGAGCACGGTCCCATTTATACAAATAAACGAAGGACCGAGCCCGGACCAACCTTCGGAGAAAACCACCGCCTTCTTTTTCAAAAAGAAAATCGGTTAAGAGAAAGGAGACACGGACTCGGCTCTCAAAGCGAAAGACTCGAGAATCGGGCTAGACCCAAAATTATCCAAATCCGGGTTCCAAAGGCCTTCTTCCTCGAAAGGGACCACGAGTAAGGAGTGTTACTTGGGTTCGTTAGAGGAAGTGAGAAGGGTTAGTTTGTCTCTGTTTTGCGAGTCACTCGGAAGAGATCAAACGGGCATTGGTACTGGACAGCGGATGTTCACAACACATGTCAAGTGACAAAGGACTCTTTTCCGAGTTAGAAGAATACAAGGGAGGAAAAGTTACTTGTGGAGATGATAGCAAAGGCAAGATAATTGGGATTGGAAAGATTGGAACGAAAAGCAATCTGGTCAGCCCGGTTTACCTTGTTAAGGGATTAAAGTACAACCTACCGAGCATCTCCCAATTATGTGACAAAGGTCAAGAGGTAAGATTTACTCAATCCAAATGTTACATCTCTAATGAGACCACCAAAGAGATCAAGCTCTCGGGTAAGAGATCGGGTAACACCTACATCATTCCTCTTTCGACCCAAGTCGGAACTTATCATGTTTAAAAGCATCCATTCATGATGATTCGTGGCAATGGCATCGAAATTAGGCCATGTTAGCATGCATACAATTAAGAAATTGTCATCTCATGGTTTAGTCGGAGGTTTGCGAAAATGTGCCATTACTAAAGATAATGTCCGTGAAGCATGCACAAGAGGGAAACAAGTCAAATCTTCATTCAAATCCCTGAAGATCTGTTTCCACATCCAAGGTGCTTGAACTGCTACATATGGATTTATGTGGTGAAATCCTGTGAAGAGCCTTGGAGGTAAATCTTATGTACTTGTCATTATTAATGATTTCTCATGATTTACCTGGGTATGTTTTCTTAAGCACAAGAATGAGGCATTCAAGGAGTTCAGCAAGCTCTGCAGAAAAATTCAAGTTGAGTCTCGGACTCGGATCCGGAGGATTCGAACCGACCATGGAAGGGAGTCCGATTACTCATAATTCTCGGAGTTTTGCGACCAGAATGGTATCTCTCATAACTTCTCGGCACCTAGAACTCCATAACAAAGGGTTTTAGAGAGAAAGAACAGAATCCTTGAGGAAATAGCTAGGATGATGATGATTGAACACAATCTTCCCTACTATTTACGGGTTGAGGCAATCAACACCGCCAACTATACGTTGAATAGATGCCTTATCGGACCCATTCTGAAGAAAACACCCTACGAGCTCTACAAAGGGAAGAAACCAAATATTTGATATTTTAAGCCCTTTGGATGCAAGTGTTTTGTTCACAACAACGGTAAGGATCACTCGACCAAGTTTGATGCTCGGTCGAGATGAAGGTATCTTTCCGGGTTATTCCTCATATAGCAAAGCTTATCGCATTTTTAACAAGAGAATTAACAAAGTCGAAGAGAGTATCCACGTCGTATTTGATGAGCTTGAACAGGAAAAACCAAGTGAATCATCATTCTCCGATCCGAAGCTCAGTCGAGATGATGACCAAAGTGAGCGAGATCAAGAATCAACCTCAACTAGCTCGGAATGAAGTCACTCGAACGAGGCGACTTAGAATGATGAAGGAGAATCTGAGGAACAAGCCAACTCAAAACAACCCTCCGAAGCTCAACCAACTCAGCTCACAAATCCGGTGAATCGGAGGATAGGTAAAGCATTCAAATATGCTTATAGTCACCCACTAGAAAACATATTGTCCGACATCGACGAGTGGGGTAAGAACTCCTTCTTCTCTTCGGAATTTATGTGCATTCACCGCATTCATCTCATTGACCGAACCTAAGAATGCATTAGAGGCCCTAGATGAACCTCGGTGGGTAGAGGCTATGCAAGAGGAACTCAATCAATTCGAGAGAAACCAAGTCCGGACTCGACCAAGAGACCTTCCGACCACCCGAGTTATAGGAACCAAGTGGGTATTCAAGAACAAACTGGATAAGAGTGGAGTGGTAGTCGAAACAAGGTAAGACTTGTGGCCCAAGGGTACAATCAAGAAGAAGGAATTGATTGTGGAGAGACCTTTGCACCTATTGCCCGAATAGAAGCCATTAGAATCCTCTTAACACTTGCATCTAGCATGAACATGAAGTTATATCGGATGGATGTGAAATGTATTCAAAATTTCCAAATCATGTTTTCAAACTCCAAAAAGCTCTTTATGGTCTCAAACAAGCCCCTAGAGCTTGGTTTGAGAGATTGAGCGATTTCTTGGTTTAAAATGATTTTAGAAGAGGTCAGATTGACAAGACTCTCTTCATAAAAACCAAGGGGAAAGATTTTCTTATTACTCAAATATACGTTGATGACATTATATTTGGAGCTACTAATGAAGTTACGTAGTCGAGACTTTTCTAAGTTAATGAGACAGGAATTTCAAATGAGCATAATGGGAGAACTTAACTTCTTCCTTGGTCTACAAATCAAGCAAGACAAGGATGGAATCTATGTCCATCAATCTAAATACACCAAGCGATTCTTGAAGAAGTATAAACTTGAGAATGTTAAGCATGCAGCAACCCCCATGAGTAGTAGCTTGAAGCTGGACTCGGACGATAAAGGTAAAGCAATAGATCGAAACTCTATCGAGGTATGATTGGATCTTTGCTATATCTCATGTCTAGTAGACCGGATATGAAGGTTTGCTCTTGGAGAAGTTAAGTCACCCTAGAGGGGGTGAATAGGGTGATGGAAGATTTTTGAGAAAATCAAACTCTTTCGCATAGAATAGAGACAGAAATGATTCCGAGTCTAGATTGGACTCGGAAAAGTGTAAACTTCGGATATACGTGGAAACCCTCCCGGGGTAGAAAACCACGGACAGTGTCAATCCGGACACCAAGTCAAATCCACTAATTGAATCCTCAATTACAATGAATATGACTACCCAGATTTGTTCCCGAATAAATCTATTACAAATTTTCCCGTGCTCGAATTTACCTTATCCGATCGACCTAGTACTTGCAAGTTGAAGTTACCTTATCAACTTGGGATCCTCCAATTTTTCCCGGGGTTAGAAGTTCCCTTATCTAACTTGGTACTTCCAAACTGAGGTAACCTTTACAGTTTGGGACAACCGAGTTGAGGTAACCTTTACAACTCAGTCGGAGAGAAAGAGTAGAAGAGTAGTAAGAATTGCAATACAACCGACTCGGAAAAATACAACTCGGAATATTAGAATTACGAGTTTGGGAGTTGTATGCTAGAGAAGATGTTCAATATGGTCTCTCTTTTTCTTCCATTCGTTAGTTGAAATCTTGTGCTAAGGCTTCTATAAATAGTCTGCCTTGAAGAGATAGCCGTTGTGCCTCCAACGTCTTTCTGTTGAAGTCTGCTCGAGTCAACTAGCCGTTGTAACGGATAGTCCGAGTCACTCGCATTTCTGGACCACCTTGAAATAATCGTTGTGCCTTGGTCCTAGCTTCCAACAACTCTTTTTCCAACTTTTGTAAACTAGAAAAGCAAAATGAAAAGACCGTTAGACACGAAATAAAATATTACCCAAAACAAGAATGAACAAGGTTGTCGGTAAGTTCCGAGCTTTTCTAGAAATTCCAGCTTTTTGTCCGGCAATGCTTTAACGGTCGGAAGCCTTTTGCTTTTGCTTTTTCTTTAGATAATTGACATTAGAAAACCTGCAAAAACATTAAGCACAATGGTTCTCAAAGTATAAATATACTTTGGTCCATAATTAGATAAGGATTAGTCTAAATAAAGCATTTAATGACTAATTACCTTAATCTATTAATCTGGAATATTTCAAGTCTAATATTCAATATACTCAGATTCCGGATATGCTAAAACTCATAAATAAATCATTCAATCTTAATGGGCACAAGAGTTATATAGACATTTTACAATTACGCATAATTAAACAAATAATAGCGTAGGCAAACTAAATGTCCGAGTCCGACTAAGTGGGTCGAATCCGAGTTCCGAGTGGGTTAGATCCGAGTCCGAGTTCCGAGTGGGTCGGATCCGAGTCCGAGTTCATAATGGGTCGGATCTCGAGTCCGAGTTCGGAATGGGTCGGATCTCGAGTGGGTCGGACTTACTCGACCTATCATAACTAACTCGCATTCTACTTTCTAAGTCCGAGTCCGACTTAGTGGGTCGGACTTGGTCGGATAATCTTAATATGCTTAAGTCCGAGTTCGATCAAGAATAAGTCATATTGAAATGATGAATTGTAAAGCATGCGACTTAGTTAAATGAATTTCTTTTAGGATGCTTCTTGCTTTATCCTAAATTTAGATGAATGCATGAAATCAAAACACATTCAAGGGGTTAGTCAGTCATAATTGAGTCTTCAGGATATAATGTTTAGTGTGTGTTTATGCGCAAGATTTTAAGCTAATCCTAAAGAATCACATCTCACCTGCGGTGAAGAGAATCTTCGAGATATCTTGCAGGGACTCGGAACCGACTCTCACTCGGTTACTCGGACGCCGACTACGCTGGATACAAAGTTGATAGAAAGAGCACATCTGGAGCTTGCCAATTTCTAGGTCAATCCATAATATCTTGGCACTCAAAGAAGCAAAATTTTGTTGCTCTATCAACTGCCGAAGCTGAATACATTGCCGCTGGAGCATGTTGCGCTCGAGTTTATGGAACAAGCGAGCACTTGAAAGATCCGGGAATCTCCTTCAAATGGGTTCCAATCAAGTGTGACAACCAAAGCGCAATCAGCATCACCAAAAACCCAGTTCGAGCACTCAAAGACGAAACCATTCCGAAAAAGGTGATATCAAGCTTGAATTCATTCCTACTAATCTTCAATTAGCTGATATCTTTACTAAGCCTCTTGGTGAAGATCAGTTTTGTTTCATTAGGAATGAGCTTGGCATGTTGAACGCATGATTATATGTTTTTTTGTGAAAATTGCTTCGCATGATTATGTGTTATATGCTTAGATTTCATGTATAATCATTAGTTCGATTGATTTTGTGATACTCGAGCTGATAGTTATTTCTAGTTTCGAGTTGAAGTCACTCGGAACCGAGTGGAGTTAGACTCGGACGTCGAGAAAAATGGACATCAAAAACTTCGAAGTCTCTAGACAAATGGAGAATTTCGGATTGTGCTTTCAAAATTTTTCTCTTCCCCTAGGCAGCCGATTAGACTGATAGCCATTTGAGAGACGGAGCACTGGGTTTCTAACCGTTAAAGAGACAATTATCAAATCCGGTTAGAAGTGATCTTTGACGGAGTTAGGTCGGAACGGACTTGAAGGGTCGGTTATTTTCTCTTTAAATAGAATCCTTGCCCTTTTATTTCATTACTTTAACCCTCGCGTGCTTAATCTCTCTCTCTCAAAACCTACTCTCGTGATCATCGCGTTTTCCCGTGCTCTCAAGCCTCGTGAGAAGATCATCTCTCTCGTAAGTTCATTCTCGCTCAAACTCGGTGTCGTTCATTCTTCTCTCTAAGAATCTCTTTCTCTTTTCTTCCTCTCAAACACATTCTCTCTTTTCATAATACCTAAAAGAGCGTCTCACCGGGACATTCTTGGTTCCGCAACCAAGAAGCCCCGCTCGAAGAGCCATGAAGGTGCTTCATCTTCCAAACCCGTTGTCACCCGAGCACCTTGCGCTGGATGATAAGTTCTTCCCAACCACCAAATTCTCGTGGTTGAAACACATTCGGACCACCGGTGTATATAACTTTCTTTGTTTCAGCGAGTTCATCTACCCCGAACTTGTTGCTGAATTCTACGTCAACCTCTCTTTCTCTCGAAGGTATACTTACTTCCGAATTCGGACATAACCGTCCGTATCAACGCCTCCCTCCTCCACCGACTGTTCAAAGTTACCTCTCTTTTCTTGAACATTAACCCCATTCCTTTCAATGAAATCGTTGATGACTTCTTTGAAAAGTTTGCCAAAGAGTTTCCCGAGTCCGGAAAGAACTTTTACGTGACTCGACTCAAGTCGAAGCTCGGCCTACGTGTTTTCTGCCGATGAGGACCTTCTTCTCTCAGCATTCCAACAAGGAGAACCCCAACTCCAAGCATTTGAAAGCTCTTTTTGACATCTTAAAGGGCTACGAAGTAGACCTCTTCCCTTCTATCCTTGAGCGGATGGCCGCTGTGCCAGCTCAACTCCAAAACAAGAAGAACACCCGTTTACCCTTCGGTGCTCTTCTTACTTTTGTTTTCAAGCATTTCCAAGTTCCCTTTCCCTCGGACTCGAACGTAGTCTCAAAAGCCGCGATTGTGGTAGGGAGAAAGGAACTTCGGGGTATGGGTACCAGGAGACCGAACCCGGTGTCCGGGTGCATAGCTCATAACCGAGGCAACCTTCCCCGCCTCCAACTCGGAAGGTGACTCTTCTTTCTCTTCCCGCCCCACGTAGTGGTGCATCCTCTTCGAGCCCCTCCAAAGCTCTTTCAGCCATTTTGTCCACTGCTTTCTTGGACAAAATCAACTCTGTGTCCCAAGACTTTCGGGGACTCCTCCGGTCATTCAAGACCGTATATCAATCCATGACCATCAACCGAGAGAACCGCACAATCTCAAATCCGAGAGCAACAAGAGGTGCTTCTCGAGATGAAGACTCGGTGAAGGAACAGAGGGAGCCGATTGAACTCCTCTAAGAGCGCCGCTCCAAAGCGGCTCAGGATCTAGCAGCAGACTCAAATATTGCTTGAGGAATCCTCGAGCCCGGCGGGATCTTCCTCCGAAAGAGGAGAAGATCAAGGGGACGAAGAAGAAGCTGTGGCTGATGCGGTTGCTTCGAGCTCGGCGAGCCCGAAGCCCGGCCGACAAGGAAGTAGTCCGAGTGGGTCGGAAGACCCTGCCGACCAAGGAAAGTCAACAGCTGGCCAATCTAAGGACGCTCCTCCGGAAGAGCCTCCGGACGAACTCGTTCGGGACAGCCACTCGGAACCGAGCCAGAGATCCCGCTCTTTCTCCGCCGCACTCAAGCACATCACCAAGATCCTACCAGCGCAGGCGCACACCTCGTTTTTCATCATCAACCCAGACACACCCTTCCCCTCCCTAGTTTTATCATTTTTTTCTTTGGCAAACACCATGCACTCGTGTCACAATTCCACGATCTGCGCGATTCTTCTCTTTTGTCCGGACATCTTGTATTTTTAGGTATTCTTCCCTTTTTTTTTTTTTTTTTTTGCTGAAAGGCAAGGGAGAGAAGAATTAGATGTATAGATGTCTTGTTTAGGGGAGTTTTTCTCTAACTCCTTGTAATTTTTATGTGATGTAATGAAAATTCTGTCTTTCATATTCAATACTTACGTATGCATTATTTATGTGCTTACATGTTTTCATGCTTACATGACTTCTTGCTCTGTGAATTGTTCTATTCTAAGTTTCTTTTCCGAGCAAGCTTTACAATTTGGTATGAGATCACTTACAAAGTTTTTGCCCAAGTTTGTCTAAGTATGGAATGGCTTACATCTAAGTATGGAATGCCTTTCATCAAAAAGGGGAGATTGTAGACTCGGACCTTTCGCATATTTATTTCGAGTTAGATTGATAGTAGAGATTGTAGAATCGGACTCTTTTTGTAGTCATTTCTAAGTTCCTTCTAGGAATCAGGTTTAAAGAGTCTATCTCTAATAAGGTTTTGATTTCAAGTCATTCCATGCATCTTAGAATCTTTTCTAAGTGACAGAACCTTTACTCCGAGTGTTGTAATATTATTCTTGCTTATCTCTTATTGACTCAGATTGCATACTTATATTCCGAGTCACATATCACTCGGACGTATTGTATGTATCAAACTTGTATCCGACCCTATGATTCAAGAGTTACATTATTCCAGGCCAGATTACTTAGTTGCATAGCTTAGTCTAGATCAAGTCTGTTTACTCCGATAATCTTCATCCGACTTGATTGTGTTCTAGACTAACTGAGATGGAATTTGAGTTATAGGGATATTAGACTCGGAAAATTCCTTCTCATTTCTGACCCGGATAATTAATCACTTGACTATTTTATTTATCATATTATCTGCGTCTAATATTGGACCAAAGTATTTTATACTTTGAGAACCAAAATTGATTTGCTTTTGTAGATTATTCAATCGAGGCAATCATGCCTTTTGAGCTGCAAAAGCAACCGGCTTCACACGTCAAATCACCAGCCGAAAAGAGCCTTTTCTACTTCTAGTCAAAGCCCCATACAACTGCGTTAGAGCTGTCTGTTTCCGAAATAGAAAACTGCAACGCCATACTCAACGGTGGTTTCCACCTTACCTTTTCGGACATCGCCAGTGGTTTTGGGATTTCTAAAGTAATCAAGGACCGTTGTTTCAATGTTCATATATCAACGGATATTTTCCGAGCGACTCAAAAATCCCTCAAGACGGTCACAAAGGACTTCCAGCTAGAAGATGGACGTAACGGCTACTTTGCCCGATCATCTATAAAAGGAAGCCAGCTTACAAGACTTGAGGAAGTGAATCGAATCAATCAAAACACAACGAATACACAAGCCTCATCGAGCAAATAGAAAAACGAGAGTTTTAATCATATTGTCTTTGTAAATACTCTCGGTCTTCAAACTTACAACTCCTACTCGTAATTCATATTATTCTGAGTTGTAAGGTCTTGTACTTAGTTACAAACACTTCTCTTCTTACTTTCGAGTAAGGGTCCCTTGACTAAGTCTGTAAGGGTTATCTCGGCTTAGTTGTCCCTAACTGTAAGGGTTATCTCATTTAGGAAGTATTAGATCGGATAAGGGAACTTCGAGTCTAGGAAAATCTTGTAAGAGTTATCTAAGGGAGCAACTCGGGTTGAGTCAAGTTCACGGTATTTTGTGGACTCAAAATAGTGGATTTGACTGCGTGCTTGGACTAGCACGGTCCGTGGTTTTCTGCCTCCGGAGGGTTTCCACGTAACTTCGTGTTACTTATTTTCCGAGTACATTCTACACTCGGACCAACTCGTGCTTCAACTTCATAATTTCGAGTTAGCGCTTTTACGAGCTAATATTTACTACTCGGAATCATCCGTGTTTGAGATTCGAAGCAAATTCCATCATCACCCTATTCACCCCCTCTAGGGTGACTCAGCCTCTCCGAGAGCAAACTTTCATTGTGCCTAATGTTCCCATTGTCTATATACCTCATTGAAATTAGATTTGTCAAGATCTACCAACTTTAGCCTTTTTCGTTCTTAATAAACATCTTTAAAATAGCAATGAGAAATTCTATAACCGTTTTTATATCTTTAGATATTATGCCCTTGAATGCTTTAAAATGACTTTTTTAATGATCTCATTAGAGCATAAGCAATTTAATCTATCACACTTTTCAAATTCCCTCATTTGAAGAGAGGTACTCTTATTAATAAGTATAGCGAGAGAAGTAACTCTTAACACAAGGTCAAGATCCATTACTCCGGAAACAATTAAGAGGTTCCAAAGGATACATTTAATGTTGGTTGTGATATTAGCAAGATTAGATACAAATATATCCAAGGAATAAGAAATAGTTACAACATGTTCTTAAAATCTATAATCTTACTGAAAGTAATAATAATAAGTTCAAATAAGGTGACATCCCATATCAAGATATCGATGTTCCGTTAATATTCCATTCGATGAAAATATTAACTTCTAAGTGATATATTGACTTAGCAATCAAAGACCGACAATAACAAACATGTCGAATAAAGAATTTTCCTTTGTGCAGATTCAATAATCACATGTAGACCAAATAATCATCACGTCTTTATCACCGCAAAACTCATGCAACTAAATCAACATTGAACTCACTTTGGGCCTTATAACATTAACATAACTTACATGAATATATCATTTATGTTTTCAAATAATCAATATTAACAAGAGACGTCACTTTAATGACATATTATCTTAATTAATTTATAAAAATATAAACAATTATAGCCCATGATATTCAAACTTGAAATTATTCCCAAATAATCGTTAGATAGTATATTGGAATATGTATGTTATTGTCATTTCCTTGTACATCATAGCCCGTAGCTTGAAATTACACTGAATTGCACGATAATTTGGCGCAAAAAATTAATTAAATAATTAATATCTCAATCCATATTAATTGGAGGCACTAGCAAAACATCACATAGGCCCTCTTCGGCAAAATGAGCTCGTTTGAGTAGCGGATAGTTGTTTGTGTAGGTGATAGTCTGTTTAGGTAGCTGATAGTCTGTTAGATTATAGTCTGTTAAATTGAGCGGTTGAATAAATTTGTTCGGTAAATTTAGCGGTTGAGTTAGGCTGATTATTGTAAATTGACGTAAAAGGATATAAATAATTTGTTAAATATAAATGAATGAAGGGTTTTTTGTCAAAAAATATGAAACGCTACTTTCAAATATGAAAAGCTAATATTCTTAGCTTTTCGAAACACTACTTGAAACGCTAAAAGTTACTGCAAACGCTAGTTAAAACACTACCTCACCAAACGCTAATATTTGTCTATTAGTGTTTTGACTTAGTCAAAACGCTAAAAGCCTACTCCAAACGCTATTGCCAAACAGGACCATAATTAACCCAAAAGGGAGCATAAAATTCGCTAAAAAATCAACCGAAATTTTGCCTAGAATCATTAATTCACGAAACTCCAAATTAATGCATCCAAATATGTCCCAATACGGAGAAACCAAAATCACTATACCAATTTCCCTCGATTGGAATGAATTCCATCCTAATTTTCAATATAATTTCTGAAAATTAGGGTTCTAATATCCGAATTTGCCTAGAAAGATTAAAACATGAAAGTACAAATTCAAAGCAACAAAACATGCTCAAACATTCATCAAACAACCCCACGAAATCAATTTTGCCAAAAGTAAGCAAAATATTTCCCGATTTCACAATAAAAGGTCCAAAAATTAGGATTCTTGCATCTAAAATTGCCCAAAAAAATTAATCAATAAAAATCAAAATTGTGGATACTAAAATATGGTTAAACATGTAATGAACAAAATCCTTAAGTTAATTTGCATCCAATTGGACGAATTGAGCCCTAATTTTGTAAATTTATAGTTCTTAAACTTTTTAAAATTGTCCAAATTTACACGTACTATTAAGAAAACTCCTTTGAGAATTCCTTTGGTCTCACTCTTCTCTCTCTCGATAATGGGATGTTAGGGAGAAATAATTTATATGTTGACCTAGGGACTATAACCTTATATTTATAGTTGTAAACTCTTAGAGTTTTGACCAACTACTATTCCACCCAACATTAAATAGTAACGGGTAGCGTCTCAATATATATATAACTCACATTATATTAGATACATTAAAGTCCAAATTATTGTATCCTTATCATATAAATTTTAGTTGGACTATAATAAAAATAATCCTTATGACACATTTAATTACATATGATCTCATCGGATTGTGATCCAACAATTCCCAGCTGAGTTATATTATCCTAGGATTTTTTATTATTATTTGAAGACTTTTACACAAAGAATTATCAGCAATGTTACACAAATAGTTGTTCGTTTTGAGTTTGGATTCAATTTGTTTGGGTTATGTCATTTATGGGGTTATTTCAAAAGTTCACATCAGACTTGATCGCATATTAAATCAATTTAGGTTCATGTCCATCTTAATTTGCTTTCATATAAATCAAGTCTCAAGTTGAAAATATATTATATAAAAAGTTAATTTATTTTTTGTGCCTTCTAAACAGGAACGGTCAGTTTGAATCCTATTTAAATATTTCAGTTGAATTGAGTCGTTTTAGATGTTGATTTCAGTCTATTTTATATTATTTTATTTTGGCGTCAAATATATGAAATTACTTAATTTGGGATGCAAAACATGATTTTTCTTGATGTAAGTCTCAAGGGGCGTCTCTTGTTAACAAAGAGGCTACTGTGCATTATGCTAATAACATATGCACTCTGTTAGTTCGGTAGCTAATGTTTGAGTCTTGCTAGCAAATTTACTGAATTTACCCCGTCACGCACTTACACTCATAGCTCATACAATTATTTGACCAAAACAACGCGGCAATACTTGAACTATGATACTATCTTAAGCCATACAGATAGTAGTAATCTTCAACTATGATCCTATCTCCCTCAAATCTCGATCTAGGGAATATGCATCAAAGGGAAAGATATTACACCACCATCTTAGTCAATTACCATCATTTTACCATGGGCAAAAGAATTTGTAGTATAACCTGCATAAAAGAATTTTGCACCCCAAACCCCATATGGGTCTCTCTGGCATGTCGTGATCGCGTCAGCTCTGTTCTTTTGGCACGAGGCGAGCTGTATCAGCTAGCTCCATTTCGGGTTCTGGAAGTTTTCCATCATCATTGAACATCACTTCAATCTCCTCCAATGACTTCCCTTTGGTTTCAGGGACACATTTATAGACAAAAACAACAGAAAGGGCTGAGATCACAGCAAAAACTAAGAAGGTTCCTCCAACAGTGATTGCACGGGTAACAGACAAGAACGACATCGAAATTAGGCCACTGCTGACTCTACTTCCCACTGCTCCAAGTCCTGACGCCTGAGCTCGAAGCCTAAGCGGGAAAATTTCAGATGACAAAACCCAGCATATTGGACCTATACCTACTGAGAAAAAAGCCACATTTCCGCAAACAAACAGTAGTGCTAATCTAATTCCTATGGATTCATGCCCCAGTAAGGATAAGCTCAGGCTAAGACCGAGCAAACAAACTGTCATTCCTATTGTGCTCACATAAAGCAAGGGTTTTCTGCCCAGATGGTCAATTAGGAATATGGCGATTAGGATGGAGAAAGTTTTGGTGAACCCAACTGCAACTGTAGCAGCAAGAAGTTCGGTGTTGCTACTTATCCCGGCATCTTTGAATATTGCGGGGCTGTAATACACAACGGTGTCAATGCCTGTAATCTGTTGGAAAATCTGGATTCCACAACCGGCAATCAGCATCTTCTGAACTGCCGGTGTAGGACGCAAGAGTTCCTGCCACACAGCCTTTGATTCTTGGTTTTCAGTGTTGGATGGCCCTGCAGCTTGCTGTATATCTGCCAGTCTCTGTTGAACCTCATCTTCACTTTCTATAGTTTTTGAAAGAACAATCTTTGCTTCATCCATTCGGTTCTGCATCACCAGCCATCTGGGCGATTCTGGGATGATGAACAATGCACCACCAATAAAAATGGATGGAAGAATGCCAACGCCGAGCATAATTCTCCAGTTTAAATGAGCAGGAAGTCCTGAAAATGCATAGTTTGAGATGTAACCTAACAGAATCCCAAAGTTTATGAAGATCTCAGGAAAGGATGTCAAGGACCCTCTTGCAATTGCGGGTGCTATTTCAGCAATGTATACAGGGGCAATCATGACACCGAAACCTATTCCTATCCCGGCAAAGAGTCTTCCAGTCAGTAATACCCCGAAGTTTGGAGCCAAAGCCATTATGGCTGCACCTGTCTGGAAGACTCCTGCTGCCAATGCCATTGTCCATTTTCTACCTATCGCATCTGATGTCTTCCCACCAGCCAAACTGCCCAATAATGAAATGATGCTTAGAATGCCAACAAGAACTTCTATTTGAACATCTGAGATTCTCAAGTCCTCTTTAATGAATATAATTGCCCCACTCATCACTCCGACATCTGTAAATTAAACAAGAATTTCAATATATTAGTTCCAGACTGAGCACGATAAAACAGTCTATAACACCTAGCATGGATTACATCAAAGGTGGGATTAAGGAAATCTAGAGGTCGAAATGTATGTATCCAAATGTATGCATCCTTATCTCTACAAGTAGAGAGGTTATTTCGAAAGATCCACATCACCAAGGTCTATGAGGAGTCAGCAGCACACATAAGGGATGTACTGAAAAAAGAACCCAAAAATACTACGAAACACCTTGACGGTTTAAGTCCACTATAAACTCTCAAGTACATGTCTCAATCAGTTATATATGAAAATACTAGGTTTATTTATTTCCAGAAATCAAGAGGTCGTCTAAAATGCCCAACTTCTACTAGGCAACTTCAACAGAGTTGCACCACGTAGATGCTACTGCATTGAGGCCAACTTCAAATAAAGGACTTGAATGAACTTTGTTGAAACCTATGAGAAGAAGCACCTAGCAGCTCATTAATGTCCTAGTTTTGCTTTCATCATAAGGCAGACAAAAAAATATGTTTTTTTTTTTTACCATTAAGGTAGCACTAACAAAAATTTCAAATTCGGGTCAAAATCGGGTTAGAAAAATCAAACTTCGGATGAAGTTTTTGTCCAATACCCAATTTTTCTCAGACAAGCGTAAATTTGGGTTAGAATAATTATACTTGGACCCGGTTTTTTCAGGTACACGAATTTGGGTAATCAGGTTTGACGAAATTTTGTAAGCACTACATTAAGGTATAGACCTATCAAATGGGGTAAATGTGAAAGAAGAAATATATCAAAATCCACCCATTTAACAAGACAATTTCCTCAATACTTTCAAAACAAAATGTTCCAACTAATTGTAATTGTATTTGTAATACGCCTACCAACCAGTCAGCCAAGGACTATTCTGCATCCAAAACAAATAGTTATTTTCTCCTTCCTTTTGGACAATGGTGAAGTGATCCTTTAATCCCCACAACCGAAAGCTTACATAGTACAACATGAAAATGCAACTCTCAACCTTACAAGCCACCACCATATGGACCTTGGATGGGACAGCGGTTCTAAAATAGGTTAAGATGTACAGAATCTCATCTCCCACGACAGCCTTATTCCAAAAAGGCTGCATAAAAAAGAACACAATGTAAATTAAAATATACTTAAAAAAAAAAAAAGGAAAGCAAATAAATTACCATAGCCAAGGAGCACTGAATTCAGAGAGGCAAAAACAGCAGAAGCCATGACATATTTCCTGGTATTACTTTTCCGTAAATTATTAGCTTCATACTCTAACACAGCATCTAAATCTTCCAAATCTGAATCCATCCTTCTATACTTATTCTTGCTGTTCCCTACAAATTCCAATGCAACACTCTCCAACCCATTTCTTGCTGCCCCCTTTTCCTCCATCCCCATTTGCAGAATAATCTGGGGAACCTTCAAAAATTTGAACTTTCTTCACACAATCAACTAGTAGTCACGAAACAATCGTGGAAAATTGAAACAAGTCAAAGGGTTCTCCTCAACTGATGAAAGAGAAAATGGGCAACCCAGAATCCTCTCTCTTGTTTGCTACCCAGATCTGAAACGGGGGAAGGGAAGAAGGGGGTTTCTGTTGGGGTTTGTCTTTCAATGTCTTTGCTTCTTTGTTTTTTTTTTTTTTTTGGATGTAAT
The DNA here is from genome assembly GCA_021018815.1 of Talinum fruticosum. Lineage (NCBI taxonomy): Eukaryota > Viridiplantae > Streptophyta > Magnoliopsida > Caryophyllales > Talinaceae > Talinum > Talinum fruticosum. The sequence continues at coordinate 1,482,064 of JAITYX010000091.1, read as the reverse complement.
ATCTTTGCTTGTTAACAAAAAGGTAGTAAAGAAAACACCCCCAAAATCTCAAAAAGAAAAGGGAACAAAATAAATAAGCAACGAAATTTCGGTGGGTCAAAAGTGGGTATTGCAAAACAGCTAGAAATCTCTCTCTCTCTCTAGGTTTCAGCCCTCTCTCGTCTCTCTTTCTCTCTCCATCAACTCTTCCTCGTATACAAAGCCAATTATCACGCCAAATACTTTGGTAAGAAATTTCTCTTCTATTATTCCCTTTTGTTAGATACGATTTCACACGGCATGTTTGATGCGGTTTGTTGATTCAGGTTCTGCCACGTCAGACACTGCATTTACTGTAATTTGATTTTCGAGTGAAGGGTTGATCGATAGTGACGTGCCATGGTGCTGTTGAAGGGATTCATGGGATCTGATGCACCGCGTTGCACGGTATTCTAGGCCCAAGGAGAGGCTCTGTCGGTGAGAGATTAAGACGCTTTTTTTTTTCTATTTCTTTTTCATTTTACTGACTAATAAATTATCGACGTTAAATTCAGGTGGAAAAAGTCCCACCGTAATCGAAGGGTATATTTTAGGATCGTTTGGTGTGCTTAAAGTATAATGCTTACTAAAAAATTTAAGCTTTAGTGGACAGTATTGAAGAAATGAAAGTCAACTAGACTATTATCATTTTGACAGTTTTATTTTTTTAAATTTTTAATTTTATAATAATATAAAACTTATCTATTTAAATATTTATAAGAGTCTATTTATTTATATATTTAATTAGTTTATTTATTTTATTTTGTATTAATTTTTAAACAAATAATACAATAATATTTTAAATTTTATAAAATAAAAAATAATGCAGCAATGTTATTATAATAATATAACATGTAATTTTAGGTTGTGATTTTTTAAAAATAAATAATACAATAACATTATAAATTTTATTAAATAAAGAAATAATAGCAATGTCAAATTAATAGTAATGTTAGAATAATAATTATTATTTATTTTCATACCATAATAATAATATTAGAAATTATGTTACAATTTTTATAATTTGTATTTACATCGTCTTTTTTTTTCTCTAACCAAAGGCGAAGCTCGAGGGCGGGAGCCTTCGGTCAACGAATCACAAGCCGCCATATGGCTCGAGCTCTTCCGAGTGAGAGGCGCAACGTGCCGCACCTATATACTCACCTCAGCAAGCTGCGACTCCACGAGTGGGACAATACATCTCGACCGGCGCACCACGTAAGATTGTAGAGACGCGCACTCATTGGATTTTGGAAGCTTTTATATTATAAATATGCTTATTTTAATATAGAAAACATTGAGTTTTAAAGCTCAGTATGAATTTGCATGGGTTTGGATCAAGATTTGCAGGTTATGGTAACGTTTATGACTAGTCATCATCAATAATTACTAACTGCTAACTCTAATTGTTGCTAATTATAACCATTAATTATAATTAACACTAATTACTAGTAACCATATATCGTAATTCCTAATAATCATTAACTGTAAATTATAACCCCTAACCACTAGTTTTAACAGGTAAAACGAGTGGACTTTTAACTAAATTATTTGGACTTGGTAGTTGATTACTCGTGTACTCCGCTCATTTTAATTACATATTATTTTAAGTAACTTTTTTCAATATCTATCACTATATAATCTCAATAATATATTTTGTGTTTTGAAGTAAACATAGTGATTATCATTAAAGCATGTCAAATTTTGCTAAATGTATAATATTAAACGGAACAAGTAACTAGCTCATTTTCAGCACTTCAATGTAAACAGGGCACAAGGTGAGCCACCGTATCCCCTACATTTCACATAGCTAAAAAGCAAAGAACTAAAAGAATGTATCAAATATCCAAAATCGTCAATGAACAAATCTAGTAGCCCTAGTCCCGAAGACCCTGATTGGTAACATGGTGATGACACTTAAAGCATCAGACTCAATTATGACTTTCTCTCGCTTCACTCTGGCTGCTATAACAGTGGAAACTGAATCGCTTCCCGTTCCCCAATTTCAGCAGCCGTCGTCATCAGGAGTATCTTGACCGGTATCTCCACCAACCGTCCATCCCAGCCCCTAGCGAACTATCCCAAGTCGCCCAATTCTCCGTACTACATCGGCATTGATTTTTACCCAGACCCCGTGGAGGAGCTTGCCACCTCTCGAAGGATCTAGGCTTCCCCACTACTCTCTTTCCCCACACAGCTCCAGCGCATCTCTAAAAATCAGCCATCAGTCACCGGAAACCACTACACCTAAGTTCGAGAGGTAGGTTTTCTCCTTCCAGAATCATCTCGTTCCTCATGGTCCAACATGCCCATATCAGCGCAATAAAGCTCTCAAATTTCTAGGCTCTCAATTTATCCCACACCCATAGAATTCGCTCAAATAAGGAGACTCCGGGGCAGGGTTGACAAAAACACCGAAACCGGAAAACCGAATCGAAAAATCGGTAAAATTGGACCGATTTTTCGGTTAATCGAACCGATTTAAATGTCCGGTCAACCGGTTTATTGGGTTCCGATTCACAATTTTGAAACCGCCGGTTAACCGAAATCGACCCCATAGTTATTTTTATTTTTTTCGTATAATATTAAGATGAAAATATGTGTTTTTTTCGCATTTTTGTGTAGTTCTTGGGAATTCTGGGTTTCTGGCTGGCAGGCAGTACATATGCACAATTAAATTAATTAAACTCTATTTATTTTCCAAAGTCTATTTATTCGACGCTATTTTCCAAGGTTACTGCCTTATTCAAGAGGATTAATGTAAATTATGCAATAACCATACTTTGTTAGTTACTGCCTAATTAAGTTAACCCAAGTCTATTTAAAGATAACAAAATGTGGTTATTTTTGCCGCTATGATGACAAAATATTTTCCGAAGTTACTGCCTAATTAAGTTAACTCAAGTCTATTTAAAGATAACAAAATATGATTATTGCATAATTTACACTAATCCAAGACATAAAAAGAAAGTTACTGCCGCTGCACAAATTTTCCAAAGTCTATTTATTTTTCCGGTTGCATATATGGTTAGTTAAACTGATAGCGGTTTAAGTTAACCGGTGAATCGAACCAAAAATCCGGTTATCCGGTTACAGTTTCGGTTCACGTTTTCCAAACCGAAAAATCTTGATAACAGAACCGAAACTCCCGAAGCGAACCGAACCGACATGTGCTCACCCTACCGGGGCTTGAAGGCAAGCCCCTACGAACTCAGGTTTACTCCACATATCGGTCATCTGGGTGCATTTAAACATACTATGGATAATTGTTTCCTCTTCTCTTTGGTAAATTGGGCATAAGCCATCTTCAATGATATGTCTATGCTTCAATTCAGCCCCAACTGTTATGAAGCCATTGGGAGCTCGCCAGAGAAAATGCTTCAGTTTAGGAGGGACATTGAGCCTCCACAACTTCCACCACTGTTGGTCTCCCAACTCTCAGAAATTGTTACAGGATTGCGAAACCCCAAGCGGCCCAACAGATACGCTGACTTGACTGTAAACTCGCCCTACTTGTCTGGCCACCAAAATCTCACATTTTTGCCCCATTTGTGGCTCGGAAGGAGGTTAGTGATCCTTTTGTGACTTCTTCTGAGAGCAAAGTAAAAATCAAGTTCCTCCCTTCTGCTCCATTGTATCTTTTTTAATAAACTCGCTGACCCTCATATCTTTATCAATTTCTATCCCATTTATTGGTCTTGCCATAGCAAACATCATCCCAAACTCGAATCGACTTCCCATTTCCTACTCTCCGTTGCAGCCTTTCATCAGAAGGCTTTTTGCGGCCCATATACTTCTCCATAGCTTGAGCCGCAACCACAATAGGCGTCTAGCAGAAAGCACAATTTAGGTAGTATTTAGCCTTCAATATTATGTGAAATAGGGAGCCATTATCGTCCATCAATCTCCAAGCTTGATTAGCCAGGAGATCATCGTTGAAGGTTCTAAGATCTCGAAATCCAATTACCCCCAAAATCTTTGGTTGGCACCAGAACTCCCAATTTCCCCAATGCATCCCCTTCTTTGTGTCTGTAGAAACCTACCAAAATCGGGCAAGGTTGGCATGCATTCCTAAACTAGCCCGCTGTAAGCAAAAAATACTCATCATATAAGTCGATATCGATGTGCTACAACCTTAATGAGAATTTCGTTACCCACTTTTGACAGCATTTTCTCCTTAAAACCTTGAACCTTTTTCCATATTCGCGCTTTGAGGCAAGAAAAATTAGTTGTTTTTGATCGACTAAGTATAGTAGGTAGCCCTGGATACTTAACAAACTTCTCAACTTCTCCGACATTGAGGATCCCTAACAACTCCAATCTTCTGCTTGTGGAATATTTCTACTAAAGACTACTTCTAATTTGTCAGCATTAGTTGATTATCCTGAGCAAGCTTCGTAGAAGCTTATAATCTCCCTCTTCTTACTCACTCACGTGTGTTAGCCCTAACGAAGATAATGCTTTCGTTCACGAAGAAGAGGTGGGTAATTTGGGGCGCTTTTCTAACCACCACGAGTCCATGAATTTCCTTTTGGACACTAGCCGCTGAGATAAGCCCTAAAAAAGCTACTGCATCGAACAAAAATAAATATTGGGAAAGAGGATCTCCTTGTTGAAGACCAAGTGAAGGAGATACGAAACCCCTACCATAGCTATTTAGCTCAAAGGAATATGAGACTATAGAAATGCATATGAGAACTCTATCAATCCAAGCTTGACTAAAACTCATCTTCTGCATAACCCTACCAAAAAGCCCCATTCGACTATGTTTTCTGCTTTACTCATATATATCAAATTTCATGGCTCATACACCTCTCCTCCGGATTGTCTTCTTCTTCATGTAATGGAAGACCTCGAAGGCAATAAGAGTATTCTTAGTAATGAGTCTCTTATGCATAAATGCCCAATAATATGTTAATGATTAGTTTATCAATTTTATTTTTATTAATTACTCTTGTTCTTCCTATTTCCCCTATTTTTAACAAAATTTTAAGGATATTTTGGTCTTTCAATTACTTAATTATCTTGAAGTTAACTCTACCTTGGTTTTGCCACAATATCCCAAAACAATTGATGAACTGGAACGTAGGGAGTAAACAACAGGAGCATTAAAATGGAGGATCAAAAATCAAATTAATAGGAACATTTATTACCTATAAGTTGGATTTTGGTAGGCCTGCAAGAGCATGGGAGCAACCTTGTAACACGATCAAGGTTGTCTCCACAAGGACAAGGTCAATTTACAAAGTTTCGCCTTCTAGATATGCTAAGCGAATCGAATAGTTGAGATTTAATTTTAAATTTAAACTAATCTAAAATCTACTGTAATAGATAAATAATTAAGATTTATCTCAAGCAAGTAATTATTTGGCTCAAAAATAAATCAAGCACTTTCTCTTAGTTAGGAAAATCCAAGACTGATAATCAAAGTATCACAATCCTCTTTCAAGACAAAGTGAAATACCCAAATCAAATCAATTATCAATTATCAATTATCATAGATTATTGATTAATGAATTTAAATATGAGATTTGAGAGAAAGAGAGAGAGAGAGAGAGAGAGTGTTCCAGATAGCTCAAGTTTGATGGATGCTTGAATTCTTTCGATGCTCGCCGGGTCCGCCGCCTCCTTGCTGGTCCTCTATTTCTTCCTCAGACTCTCTTACTCTCTAATCCTAGTCTAATCTAAGGTGGAATATATGGTAGATGAATGGCGATGAACTTCTTCTTCTTGTAGCCAAAACTGAATTCAGTACCGTAAAAAGCCAAGGATAAGATGAGTAGCTGTAGGAAAATATCCATGCCACGGTTCATGGCCATGCCCACAGTTATAGCGACGACCTTGTACCATGGGCTTGGTGCTGCTCGTGGTGGCCTTGGTTGGATCTCTCCTCAATGCTATGTGCCATGAGATTTCCCATGGTATGGCTATGCCAACTTTTTGGGATCATAACATTCTCATCCGATGTTCGATTGATGTAATTCTTGATTAGTTGGAAAGATTTTGAGTCTTGTTTTCGTAAAAACATAAAAACAAAATGCAAAATACAAGCATAATAGAGAAAAAGGGGCATAAAATACTCATACATGCATATTAATCTCCTGTCCTGAAATCAAGATCAAACCCTCATAAAGACCTATGAGAATATGATATTTATCCAAAAAGTTACAAAAGATATTCTAATATTTGATATAACTATTATAAGGCCCGTTATTTTTAAACACTCTATTCCGAATACCTTTAACTTTTGATAAAATAGACTTATAGGCCCTTGGTTTATATGAAAAGACTAAATTGTCATTATTTAAAATAAAATAAAATTCTTAAAAGCTATATAAACTAAATATAAAAGTCTAAAAATTAATTAAAAAAGTGAAAGCATATGAAACTAAAAAAGAGCAAGAACTACTTTCTAGCAAGTGACTATTTTCTCTAAAAACTATTTATAGGTCCCACGTTATTGAAAACAACTTCTAAGCCAATTTTGTTTACCAAGTTATTTCTAGGTGAAAATCTCCTATTCCTTTTCACATATTTGGAACAAAACGTTTCTTATTTAACCCCTACTATTATATTAATATGTTCTTTAATATTATATGTATTTGTATTATGACTTTGTTTCTTAAAATTGCTAAAAAATTATTTATCTTTGTTAAAAAATTCATTTGATATGGTATTAGAGCCTAGATCATCATAATAATAATTATAATTATTTATAATTAATACTTTTAATTATTATAATTAATATTTAAACCAATATCAGCTTGCCCTGTTCCAAAGTTCCCCATGTAGTTCATACTCTTAAAGGATCTACATCTGTGGCACTGCAATGAAACTATATATTAATATAGTTTTAGAATTAAAATTTTAATTAGATAATATTAAAGATGTGATTAAAAAATATAAAACCAATTATACATAATATATATCTCCTTGATTAATCCGATTTATGCATTAGTGTTCCTCTAAAAGAATTAAAAACCCTAAGAATTGGAAAGAAACCCACTAAAACAAACATCAAGAAAAGATAGGAGTTTAAAAACTATGATTTAAATAAAATTTAAAAGATGTTTAATGATGAACAAGACCCAGAAGTATTAATTGAGATAATAAGAACAATTGATAATAAACAAGAAATTAACCGAAAACATGAATTATCAATATTTTTGAAGAAAAAATGAATTATCTTTATCTTAAAGAAGAGATTTATGAAAACATGAATCTGATTAAATTAAATGAAAATAACACTCTATCCCTAGAAGGCATTAAAAGAAATTAACTGAAAAATATAAAAGATGGTAGAAGACAGTTAATGAGGTTTGTGAAGAGTTTAAGGATGAAGATTCAAATCCAATCTAGTGAATAATATAATCCATAAACTTGAAAACTTTACCCAATCATCTAGAAGAAATAAAAAGTTCTTAAGACCAAGGTATGCCCCAGCTCATAGAATAACAAACTTTTATTTTGGATTCATTTCAAAGAAAACAACTTCATTCTAAGTAATTAGTCTTACCCCTACTAGCCAAAATTGTTATATATTAAACATAAATGGAGCTCGTAATTAAGAAAAATATTAGAATGTTGGAAAAGAGGAATGGATAGTTTCTTAAATCTGAATACCACATGGACTATCGAAAATTTCCTTAACTATATTAACCACGACTATTCCAATATTGTAGTCGATCGATAGAATTCACTAAATGAAGAAGGAAAAAATGAATTAATAGCAATGGATTCATTTAAAGCTTTATATAAAGAAATTGAAATTGAATTTATAGGTGCCAAAAACGACTTTGAAGAAAAAGTCTAAGAAATACAAAGAAAAATTAATAATATAGATGGGGCATGAAATACTTGGAGAATTACATAGCTGAATTTAATCACATTACTATAAAGTTGGTCACAACGACACTAATCGAGGAATGTTCTACGACAAATTACCAAACCCCATTAATCCAATAATTAATGAGAAATATATTACATGGTTTGAAATGTGTAGATACCCAAGGAACAATAATATCTTTCTTAAGAAAATGGGTTAATGACCAATTTCTAGATATCTACAAGTAAAAGAAAATGAAAAACTGATTATAAAGAAATACTTGGCAATGTGAGAAAGAATTTATCAAATATAGAGCGCAAGGGAGGCTCATACATTGATAATTACGGGTCAGTCATTTTTTTAATGTATACAAGGATCAAAGAAGTCTTTGACGGACACACTTATGCGAGAGTCAATTTGTCTCGAACATAACCAAATTCCCGGTCAACCAAAATCAAATAAATGAATTAGTACCATTACTACTAGAGCGAGTGTCACCATCTAGTATATTCATACAAGATACATTAGTTGAACTTGAAGTAAAAAGACGTCGATTCAAAAGAGCTCATTCCCACTATTTAATAGAAGAAAGATTCGCCTCTTAGAAATGCAAACTCATTACTTAAAAAGTCCTATAGGTATTCAAGAGAAAATAAGTGGATATATTTATAAGAAATAGTTTAGAGAATGGTTTATAAGCCTCATCAATCATTGGAACAATTAGTCCTATGCTATATGGGAATCATGAGTTTACAAACAACTCTGAAATATGAGTAAGAATACATAATACAATTGAATCTAATGGCCCTATATGAGATGCTTGTAAATATGGAATGGTGGCTTGTTTTAAAAGAGGGATTCTAACATTGACAACCTTTTTTTTTTAATTATTAAACTAATCAAGTTTAAAAAATGCATATTAAAATAGATTCATTAAATTTTCATTAACAACTCAAGGATAGACAATTGTACCTCTATGGGCTAGTATTAATATTCGTATTTAGTGTGCAGTTATAGAAATCAGAGACGTAAGCCAATTCATTATTTAATTCAAATAGTTGATTTTTATGATCAAATGGATGTAAAGTACAATTGGATTCCTGAAAGGCAGATAATAATTACTAATCCTACTTTAGCAAGATTCATTGGATTCTTCAATATGTATCACCAAATGTTGTCCATGGTTGAAACATGTCATAAATTGATGCACTATGAAAATACTACATTTGGATATCCAAGTGAGTGGAAGGATACTTAGAAGATAATGGTGCTATTATAGAAGATATCGATAATTATTTATCTGATGTTAGACCTAAAAATTCTTATCTCAAGAACGACATCTACATACTTTAGTCTTAAAATGTTGTCCTAAATATCTTGATTTTGGAATCTGATGATGAGTTGAAAAGAGCAATTAGACATGAAGGCATGCAACATCTCAATGATGACTATTGACTCGCTCCGAAAAGAAGTCTGGATCACCATTTAAATAACCAAAAACTACGCTGAGGTACCTTCAGTTCTTGTAAAACTATTTTTTAGACCCCAAGTTCTGAAAAATGATTCTAAATCCCCTAAATTATGTGTAAACTATATTTAAGGCCCAATTCCGACTAATGACGTCGAAAAAGCAGTTGTTTAGGCGAGAATTTTCAAAATTACATTTGAAAACCCCAAAATACCCATGACAAGCTTAAATTAATTCCCCCTCTCGTCTCTCTCTCTCTCCCCATTAGCATCATCTTCATCGGCACCGTTCCGCAACTTCGTTGCTTCTCCTCCATAACATCCCTCATAGCCCGAAACCTCCACCCTCAAGCTATCAAGCTCTCCCTTTCTCTCTCCTCTCCTCCCCTTATCGACCAAACTTACGCCCTCTTCCTCAAGTCCGGCCATGTCCTTGACACCTACCTCGCTACCTCTCTCATCACCCATTTCTCCAAATTGGGTGACTTCTCCCGCTCACTTCGCTTTCTCCTCGATGTTTCGATCCCGATATCGTCTCTTTCAATGCTTTGCTTTCTGGGTATGCCCAATTTCAACGATCGTCGGCGTGTTTCTCCTTGTACGGTAAGTTGACTTGTTATGGATTGAGGCCGGATACGAGTTTTTGTGGCCATGAGAGGGTTGGGTTTGGAATTGAATGAGTTTAATTTGACTGCCATTTTGGGAGCATTGAGGGATGTAAGAGAAGGCAAGCAGATTTATGGCTTTGCTTTTAAAATCGGGTTGCTATGTGGCGGTTCGATTCACTTGAGCAATGTGATGATGAATATGTATTCTAGGTGTGGGAGCAGGTTTGATGCTTTGAAGGTGTTTGATGAAATTCTAAAGCCGGACGTTGTTTCCTGGACTGCTCGAATTGGGGCGGCTTCTAGTGGTGGTGAAGCTCTAGAGGCTTTTAAGTTTATGCACTCAAACGATTTAGAAGTGAACGAGCTTACAATTGTCACAAAAACTACGTTGAAGAGGGTTTATTGTATGCAACTTTATCTCATTGTAATTGTTGTTGTTGTTTTTGTTGTTGTTGTTGTTGTTGTTGTTGTTGTTGTTGTTGTTATTATTATTATTATTATTATTATTATTATTATTATTATTATTATTATTATTATTATTATTATTATTATTATTATTATTATGATCACCATCATCATCATCATCATTTGATTCAATAAAAGTTGAAGCTTGTCATCATATTTGTTGATAATTGAGTCTTATATTTATTTAATTTTTTTAATTCTTGTATTGTTTTCAATGATTAATAAATATTATTTGTAATTTTTAGTAAACCTATGTTTAAAGTATAATATTCTGTCAAAAATATGACAAAAAAATTATATATAAAAATAAAAATAATTAATAATAATAATAATAATAATAATAATAATAATAATAATAATAATAATAATAATAATAATAATAATAATAACAACAACAACAACAACAATAATAATAATGCTGAACAGAAAACTCACAATTTTAATTTTCAAGTCTCACGCTTTCAATAAGTGATGTCCCCAGTGGAGTTGCCATTGTATGAACCACGACACTTCCCGTAGGAATAGTCGGACCGAGTTTCCCCGAATGTCGGCTCTCTTAGTTTTAGTTTTTAAGATTCTTTTGAAAGTTAAGTTTTAAAAGTTCATTTGGAAAGTGGGGCGCGCTTCTTATTAAGAGTATTTATTTTTAGAATTTGATTTTAAAACAGTTTAAATGAAAGGGTGATTAGCAATTTTTATTAATCATTTTATTTTAGAAATTGATTTTTAGAGAAATCCTAGGATGTTATTTCGAGGTTAGAAAAGTATATAATTTCACTGGGCTGAGAGCTGACCCGGCCTCTAGCCGGTGCCGGTGTTAGCCAGCACCAACCAGAAACCGATGTTGGATACAGGGTTGTGATCGAGAAATCGGTCTCGTCCCTATAGCTTCGATTGTCCAAATGGAACCCAAATTTTACCATTTTCAACTTGAAATGCCGAGAAACAGATAGAGAAAATGAAATAGAAAGTACTTGAGTCGCCTATCAATTTTAGGAATTAAAAATGAACAAAAATACCAAAAAATAAATATTCTTCCAATCTTAGTATGGAAAGACTAAGCTTGAAAGAGGTTCCGAAAGAAACTCCATAGGTCTTTGAACCGAGAATCCGGTGTTCGAGTAAAGGTACAAAATAAAGAGGGATGCTCTCTATTCCGCCCGTCAATGGATGACCTTTACTAATCTAAAGTATGAATTCAAAAATTGTGTTTAAATAGTCAAGCAAACAACATGTGATAGGCGAAAAATTAAAGGAAACAAAACATGCTAGGAAAGCGATAAACAGAAAAATAGTAACGCAAAAGAAAGCAGAAAGAAAATAAAAAGGAAGTGACAAAAAGCAAAAAGGAAATTAAAAGTTACAGCCGGCAAGGACAAATCAAAAGTAGTTACACATTAAAAACACGAGTACGAAAAGTAATAAATAACTGAAATTAAATAAGGTACAAAAACAAATTTCGGATGGTAGAATGGCGCCCTCATGTAGACCTATCTACTAGGCTTGAATCACGATATGAATGTAGCGAGTGGTGGTACAACGATGGAAAATGAAAGAGGCAAAAGGAGGCCTTTCTATGAGAGGTTTAAAAAGAGAGTTTTAGAGTGTTTGTGGAAAAAGTGGAATAGAGAGAAGAAAGAGTGAGAATTCAGTACCTTGGGGGATTTTCCAGCTACTAATGGTGCATAGAAGTGTGTGAAATGAGGGGAAAGATGTCCTCTATTCATAGCAGAAAATTAAGGTAGAAATGAACCCTAAAATGCCAACTAGCCATCTTAATTGGCCTGAATCGGGTCCAGATTTGCCGAAAGTGATAATGGCAAAGAGCCGGATATTACGCCAAGATCGGATAATACCCCTAAAGGGCCGAGAAATGCATGGTTAATCTTATATGATGTCATATAGACGTATTGAGTTGCATGCCTCGGTTGGCTACTAAGTGTAAAGTAAAACATTGCATTTTTTCGTAGTTTGGAGAAAACCGGCATCAGTTTTGGGAATTTCTATTTTAGGAAGTTTCTTTTTTGAAAAGTTTTTATTTTTGATATGTTTTTATTGTTGAAAAGTTTTATTTTTGCTGTGGGTTTGCTTTTTGTGGGCTACTGGCTTCCCCACTCTACTTTAGTCCGATCTTGACCCCGAGCATGCAAACCATACTGGGTTTTCATCACCGGGCCAACAAAAATTATAAAAGAGATAAGGATAACACTTTTAGTTGTCTACAACTATCAACTTCTACAAAATGTTTGAAGAAGAGTATATAAATGGAGAAGGATGTCGACAACGGTTAGTCAACTCTATTGAGACTCCATATGGTAAGGTGGATTGTTACTTTGTATATGAGAAGCGCCATGGAGAAGAGTGAGATTTTTGTGTTAAGTTTAACCATGTCGATAAGAGCATAACTTGTGATTGCAAAAAGAAATTATGAGGTAGGAATCTTATGTTATCATCGAGAGTATACAATCTAAATTGTGTACAAAGTATCCCTACACAGTATTTTATCAAGAGATGGACGAGGAATGGTAAACCTCAAAGAGAAGGAGAAGATTGTTCTAGAAGTACAACTCTACTATTTGGGGTAACTCCATCTGTTTGGAAAGCACTAATTTTTCATAAAATTAATACTCTTCTTTTCGTAAGCCAAATAAATTCAAAAGTAAGAGGCATTTGTAAGCAGTTTGTCATAGATGTTAAAAAAACTATTGAAGTAGAAGTTGGATCTGTGTATTTGTCTCGAAGATGAGGAACATGGTGAGAGTTCTCAAAGAACTACTAAGAATCCACCTACAAGAAGGAGTAAAGGAGAAAAAAATTTGAGAAAGAAGATTATAGTGGAGAAGAAAGTAAATCAAGCAAGAGAAATATATTCAAGGATATAATAATCCTAAAATTTGTTTGTATCATAACCTTAGGTAAAGTGTTATTATAACTAACCATTATATATCATTGTGTTCTCCTTTTCTTGTTCTATTAATACTTAATGTTCAATGACTATGTAGCTCACATCAACAACATTGAGCAATCTATCCTCAAAGAATTTCAGCGGAATTGAACCTTAAGCATGTTATTAGGTATTCAAGGAAGAAGCAATGCTATTCATAAAACTAGCATTAGAAATGTGTACTTTAATACTATAGGAATTGTTCTGATATTCCTTTATTCATTTTTCTAGAGTGATAGAGCATTACAAAATGGAGGAAAAGGCATAGTATTAAGTCCACTTAGGTCATGATTAAGTTTTAGTTTTATGCTACATCAATATGTGTTTTTTTTATAATGAATAGTAAATGTTATATTATGATTTTAGGTGCATTTTGGTCTTGAAAGGAAGTAGCTAAAGGAAGAATTAATGAGATACAGAGATGTCTAGAAACAGATATTGTTATTTTCCGATATTGTTAGTGTATAGTGGTATATTAGTGCACAATGGGGAGAAAATAGTGTATTTTTAAATGTGTGTATTGAAATTATTATTTTATAATTCTAATTGGTGTACAAAGGTTAAGAACTGGTGTACAAACGGATATTAATTGGTGTACAAATGGTTAAAAATTGGTGTATAAATGGATATTAATTGGTGTACAAAAGGGTAAGAATTAGGGTACAATTGCTAAGAATTTGGTGTACAAAAGGTTAAGATTTGGTGTGAATTGTCTGTACAAATGGTTAAGAATCAGTATAAAAAAGGGTAAGAATTGGTTTACAACTGTTAATAATTTTCATACAAAAAAGTTAAAAATTGATGTACAAACAGATATTAATTGGTGTAAAAAGGGTAACGATTGGTGTATAATTAATATCAATTCAACAAGTTAATTATCATTGCCGAAAATGGTAATTTGTGTACATTATATGATCACTAATATATTAGTGTACAAAAGGTTAATTAATTTATGTACAATATGTGCCTAGTAGTCACATCATTACCATCCTTTACCCAAAAACTTACTAAGGTGGTATCTCATCAACATCAGACTATAAATAATGTCTAAAAATTACAAACCATGATAACCATTTTCTAAAATAGTAATTACAAACATGGTAATATTGACATAATTCTCTGTCCGAAAAGTTCTAAAATGATATAATCCCCTGTCCAAAAAGTTCTAAAATGACTTTTGCTTCTATTTTTGTGATTCTTCTTTGTCGTAATCATGAGCCATTTTGTATGTTTAGTTGTATTCTCCTTAAAATTTATTATAATATAGCAGTTACGCCTTCACGAAGTAGCAGCTTTGCATCCTAAAGTGCGAAAAAATATATATGAGATCTAGAAAAGGATTCTTTTCAGGAAAAGATGGCAAACGAAATCAAAACACACATCATAGCCATCAAATCAAGGGTAACATTTCTGAAAATCTCAAAAATATGTTTTCATATGGCTCATATAGTAAATCCCACAATCAACCATATTGCACATAGTCCTCCACTTCATCTCTAAGCGTGTAGGAACTGCTTGTTTAATAGATTTATACTTTGGTGGATGCTCAATGGACTCCAAGTATTCGCTAAATGCATTTCTCATAATATGAAAAAGATACACATTAGTTAGTGATATATTGTAATGTAGCAAACATATCATCTAAAGAAAATAAAAGTTACATACCATGATTATATGAGTTTTGCCATAGCTCTTACTTGACGTTAACTTTGTGTGGATGTTATCAATAATATTAAATTTTTCTTCTTTCAAATTGAAATAAATTAGGAAGAAATGTTTTCCATACAATATGGGAAATAAAAGCTGTAAAAAGTGCCAAAAATAAAGTTGGAAAATATGTTGCAAGTGTAAAACAAAATATGATACAGCAAATATTAGTGTATAATTCTACAGATAATTAGTGTACAATTATATATTGATTAGTGTATAATTGTATACTGATTAATGTACAATTGTATACTGATTAGTGTACAATTGTACATGTGTGTATGATAAAATTTGATAATTATTAAAAACAAAAAAGTACCAAGTCAATGTTTTTCAAGTTCATCCAATTGAATCGAGTCAATTGTTGTGAAATGCATTGCTCAAAATACTCATATCTCTGTGCACATGTTATCTTTTCATAAACCATCTCATACAAAAAATCTACAAAAGAGAGCAAATGAGTATTGTAAAAAGATATTAACATAAAAGTAATTAACACACATGCTATTTTGATACTTACACAAGCATTGCATGGGAAAAAGAATCGACTTAGAGTAGTTCGATCCCTTCTTCTCTCTATTTCATTCAGTATCATACTCCAAATATTGATAACATTAATGTCAACAAAAACCCCGGGACGAGTGATCTTAGGACATCTCTGTTATACTCAAATCCGAAAGCACAAAACATTACTATCATCAAAAAATCGGTATACTTAAATCAGTATACAATTAGCCACACATAATGTTTTAAAATCAAATATTAGAGAATAACAATGTCTTTTTATCTCTCATTCAATGTTGTTGAAAGATTCAAAACATAATCGAAACAATCTTGTCCTCCTTTGTTATATTTTTTGATATTTTAGTAGCTCTGTCATAATAAGGAGAACATAACAGTCTTGTCATGTGGCTAGCTTGTCTTGGAGGATTATGTCTCATTTTGATTTTCACTTGTTTACCCTTTCTCACGTTAGAAGTCTGGACAATACTATTTCTCTCCTCCTGAGCAAATTATTGTATGAGATGTTCTTCATAGGGAGAAACTTTTTGTACAATGGGCTCGGGAGCATATTGACCTTGTCAAACCTCTATTCCAGTCATGCTTGTTACTTGACCAACTTGTTATATGATAGGCTCGGAAGCACTGCCACCATTATTTGCAATAGGGCTTTCAGTATCGGGAAATAACAAAGAACTACGCGTATCACTCTTCTCTTCTTTTCTCGATGCAAGCCCTTACTAAAGCATCAATAGCTGCCAAACAAGAGGATTCTTGTAAAAATTATCATCTTGACTAAATGATGGGATCATTGCTTTAGCTGTATCATTGTCATCCTCAACATCAATGGAGACATTATCGGAATATACGGAAAACATGTTCAACACTACATCTTGAATATTTGCGAGTACTTCATTATTTCGATATTTCTTTGACAAAGAATCCATCAAATTATTGAACTTCATGAATGCAATTGCTAATTCCTTTGAAAAAGATGTCATTTCCTTAATATCTTGCTATAAGTTAATCTAAAAAATCTACATTAGTGTAATTATCTAACTATTTATGTACAAAAGTATCACTAATGATGTACAATTTTATACTGATTGGTGTTTAATTGTATATTAGTTAGTGTACAATTGTATACCGAGTAGTATTATAAGTAGTGTATTATGGTATTATTGTTAGTGCATAAAACATCTACATGGATCTCACCGATTTGGTATGTTTGACCTTTGTCTTATTCACTCGCCAATTTAACGGAGAATCTATATATCTTCTCCCAAATCCAACCGATGTAGCCTCATCTTGTACTCTTTTCCTAATTTTATTTGATGTCTAAGCAATCATAGTTTGAACTATTTTTTCAACATCTTTTGACGAAAATACAAATCAAGCAAGGTAGAATAACTGTAAGAGAAAAAAAGATAAGGGTACACTTCTATAGTGATTAGTGTACATTTGTATAGTTACTAGTGTATAATTGTATACTGATTAGTGTACAATTGTACAAATGCATAATTATCATGAGAAGTTAACAATTATTAAAAATGCACAAATTCATATTAATGTACAAATGTCAATGAAATTTAAAACTTGTATACTTACCATGAGAAAGACAATTGGACCTACAAAATTTTTGACTTTATGCTCTTTAAATTGTCGGACGTAAAGTTGAATTCGATGAAACACAAAGTGTGACCAGTCAAGCAATGAGATATCATCCACATTTGCAACATTCTTCAGAAAGGAATACCGATTTTAAGGATCACTAAACAAGCTTTCGACCATCTACATCACAAAATCATCTTGAAAACCTCTCGACCATCCTTTTGCGACATGTCATAAATATCGGGGAAAGGTGTTTGATTTTTTGCCCTTTTCGCGATTTACTAAGAAGCTCATCAACTACAAATTTATTAGGTGTCTCCTCAATTTTATTTCCACATATAGACAAGCCTAATGTCAAGTGAACAACCATTTTATTGACTTTCGGTTTTCACCATCATACGAGCTCGGACAACCTACATAAGGATCATAATTCTCCACCAACCATTTTGCAAATTTGCCATCTTTACTCTTCATTCCAAGGTTGATGGAAATGTTCAAACCCCATATAATTTATAGTAGCTCTTTGAGCATCGTTGACTTTATGTATCATAGAAACAAAATATGAAGGTGATATTCCGGTTCGGAAAATCTTAGTATATGTCTTCTTTTCATATCGGGTTTAGCTTCTAGCCTATCATGCTCGGTTTTTCTTTGACATAAAAAATATAACAATTATAAACAAACTATGAAAATCAAATGATACTTATTGTATACCAAAACCCACTACAACAAAAAAAACTAAAATAGCGACGGGATTTCCGATGGGAATCCCGATGGAATTTTGGAATTCCAACGGGATTTTCGATGGAAATGTCCGTTTGAATTCCGCTCGTTGGTGTGTGTTGACCAACGGATTCGTCGGACAATTCCGATGGAAATTTCATCGAGCCCGTTGGAATTCCTGTCGAATTCTCGAAAAAATTTATCGGAAGTATAAATGCATGGATGACATTTTTCACTATTCGATCGGTCTTAACCCGTCGGAAATTTTCGATCGTTATTTTTGTTTTTGTTTTTGTAGTGACCTATGCTAGTGTACACTAAAATTTCATAGTCTAAGTATGAAAATCAAATAGTACTTGTTATATGCCAAAACCTATGCTATTATACCCTAAAATTTCAAAGTCTAAGTATTTTTCAAAGTATAAGTATGAAAATCAAATGATACTTATTGTATACCAAAATATATGCTATTGTATACTAAAATTTCACAGTCTAATTATGAATGCATAAATGACATTTTTCACTTAATGAAAAAAATACTTTAGTCAAATCAACTATTGCAGAAACAGACTCAAAATCAAAATATGTGAAAAACTTTTAAAGAGATTTTTAGGATTTATAGAGAAAATTTCATTTTGGAAGGAGAATTTTGTGTATCACGTTGTTCTTTATTATGAGAAGAATCCTTTTCTAGTCCAGAAAACCTAGAAAAGTAAATCGAAACAAAATCGTCAAAAATATGCGGAAAATTAATGATCAAGTGTATACCAAAAAGCAAAAAGTGAATCGACCCAAAAATCGTCAAAAATATTCATAAAAGAATGATCAAGTGTATACCAAAATAAAAAGTCGAGGGAAATGAGAGTGATCTTCTAATTCCTAGTCGAAAAACCACTATAATTTTGTGATTTCTAGTCAAAAAATATCAAAATCACATCCAAAACCTTGAAATTGATGAGAGAGGTGGCGTGACGGAGAAAGAGAAAGACAGAGAGAGAGAGAACGATCAAATAAGAGAGAATAAGAATGTGAAATAGCGCGACAGAATGAAACACTGCTTTGTATTTTTTTGAAAAAAATTTAATTATCATTGGGATAGGTGAGAGAAAAAAAAAATACCGGGTTGTCTTTTTTATTTCTTAAATGGGCCAACCTGTACTCTAGGGAGGACCACATCTTAATTGGCGAAGTTGATTGTGCGTAAAAGGGTATGTGGATTATTTTATTTATTAATTTTATAATTTTTTAAGAATTTTTGTGAATTATTTTATTTTAGAAAAAGACTATTAATTTTGTCTTTTATATAAAATAACGTCCTATAAGTCTATTTCATTAAAAGTTAAGTTACCGAAGATTAAGTCTTTAAAGGTGAGGGGCATTACAATCACTACAAAAACTGGTCCAATTGAGACCGAAATTTTAAGACCGAAAATAAATCGGTCTCTAATACTTGTTTTGAGACCGAATGACCTCCACCTCAATAGTTACACCGTAACCGTTTTTGGATATTTATCATAATAGATATTAACCATCTCATCTCTGGGAGCTTTGAAAGGAAATATTTCAAGTTTTAAATTTAATGTCTAACATGTAGATGTTGGGGATATTTATTTTTATATATCACCCATGAGTTAAAGTAACTTTAATTTGCGATTTTCATCATTTTGGAAGTCTAGCGATATTATTTCTAAACGTAAAGAAATAGAAAAACAAAGAGTACATCTCGCTGCAAAACTTCTAGACTAAATAGCAAAATCTACTTGGGCTAAGCCCAATTTTTGGTTGGTGTCGGCTGACGCCAACAGATGACCTGAAACCGACACCTAGGTTATATGGCGGAGACTAAGAAGTCAATCTCGGTGATATAACTTTAGCTCTCAAAATAACCCAAAATTTTCGATCCGCTTGTGCCACTCACCGAGTGTCACAAGCTACACTCACAAGACTCAACCCTTGTCCATATGCGTGAGCTCAAGGGCATATCCGAGAGGTGGGGGTTTAGAGTTCTATCTGTTTAGTTTAGGGCGTGGTGGGTCGGCTATCGCCGATTAGCAGCTCAGACCTTTAACTTTATCCTGAAATGCTTATAAGCAATTTAAAGAATAAAAAGACAAAAAAAAGGAAAAGGGAATCGCCAAGTAAGTTTTAGCAAATAAAAACTAACAAAAATACATAAAATACTCTTAATTCGAGTATGGAAAAGTAAACATAAAAAAAGGTTTTAGAAAGAGACTCCATCGGACTTAAACCGAGAATCCAAGTATTTAGGATTGAAGATACGAAACAAAGAGGGATGCTCTTCATTTCGCCCATCAAAAGACGACCTTTATCGATTGAAAATGTGAGTTCAAATCACATTAAATAAAACAAGCAATCAACGTGCAATAGACATAAATTAAAGGCCAACAAAACATGATTAAAAGTCGTAAAGGAAAGAGACTAAATGAAAGAAATAAAGAAAGCAAAAAAGAAGGAAAAATGAAAAAGAAAGCGAGAAATAAAAGATTACAGTAGGCGAGGAGGAAAGTAAAGTGATTATATCTTGAATCCACAATACGGAAAGCAATAAATAATTGAAATTAAATAAGATACAAAAATAAACTTCGGATGGTGGAATGATGCCCTCGGGTAGACTCACCTGCTAGGCTTGAATCGCGATCTAACTTTGGTAGAGTGACGGTATAGCGATAGCAAGCGAAAGAGGTAAAATAAGGCCTTTTCAAGAGAGGTTTAGAAAGCAGTACTCGAATGGAGTAAGTGAGAAACGAGAGAAAGAGAGAGGGAAAGAGTTTCAACGACTTCGGGAGATTTTTCGATTGTTAATGGCGGATCTAGTCTGTGTGAAATAAGGAGGGAGATGCCCTCTATTTATAGGAAAAGATTAAGAGTTTGGGAAACCCTAAACCTAGCTTCAAAATTTGACGGTGAAGAGATAAGCCGCCCAAAAATCCTGAAATGGATATAAGAGATCCTGGGGAGCTAAATTGACCGAATAACACCATTCAAGAGGGGACCCAAAACCGGTGTCGATTTTGTGTGACCTTTTACGTAGTTTCAAAAAGCTTGTCGAGCCTAGGAAGATGTGTTTTGGGCTATTCTTGACATTAATTGGCTTTTCGTGGTCTAAAACGTGTTTTATCACTCGATTTAGTCCAATCTTCACCTAAGCATGCAAACGAAACCGAGCCCAGGCTAACAAAAAAAAAAAAAAAAAAAAAGAAAAGGGATGATGCTTTTTAGGTGTATACATTATGTTATCAACTCAGTTAAGGGAAAGAAAGTGTTTGAGAAGTATAGAGGTAATTATAAGATTTTCTCACTTAGAAATTACAACTAGGAGAATTAAGAATGCATAGTAGGAGTTGTAAGGTAGATATGTATGATAGATTTTGTCTATTTCGTCGGTGAGAAACTTGTGCTAGGGCTTCTTTAAATAATCTTCCTTGAGAGGAAGTCGTTAAGTTTAGACACGGCAAAGCCGACCCGAACCGATAGGGTCAACCCGAACGACCCGAAACCCAAACCGAACCGACATCGGAAACAAGCTGAACCGATTTTGACCAGAACCGAAATGAACCGACCCGAAACCGAACCGACCCGAAATATAATTGAACCGATTACAACCTGAATCGAATCGAACCGAACCCGATTTTGACTCGAACTCCGAGTAAAAGTGACCCAAACCCGAACCGACTCGAATCCGAATTTGACCCAACCCACAATTTTTTTGGTGGGTCTCTCAAGATGGACTTTTGTACTTGTACTGGTATAATTTTTGATTGATCTCAAATCATATTCAAGCGAGTCCATAACAAGGGATGGTGGTGGATCCGATAATATTATATTGTATGTGGTTAATCCGAAACCATACTCGAAACCTATCCGAATTGACATTGACCCAATTCGAACCGAAACCAACTTGAATTTGACCCGATCTAAAATTAACCTGAATGAACTCGAACCCGACTCGAATGAGATTGACCCGAAGTTGAACCCAACCGAAGTTGACTCGAACCGAAACCAAACCAAACTCGAACAAGATCGACCCGAACCGAACCTCAACCGAATGACCGATTGTCAGTGCACGGTTGAGTCTTGAGTGCGAATAACTAAGATAGTAGCCATTACAATGGATAGTCCGAGGAATTAGTTTTTGACCATCTTGAAATAGCCCTTGAGCCTAGGTCATAGCTTCTAAAAGTTGTTCTACCAACTTCGAAACCGAAATTTCAGGTAGAAAAACTCATGAGACTCGAAATTAAATATTATCAAAACGGCAACAAATAAGGTTGTCAGTCACATCTAGGCAATTCTAGGATTTTCGGCTTTTCTATCCGGCAGAGGTTCAATGGTAATGAAGACTTTATTTTTATTTTCTTTAAGGTAATTTGACTTTAGAAAACCTTCGAAAACAATGAAGAATGGTTCTCAATGTATAAAAATACTTTGGTCCAAAATTAGATTAGGATTAGTCTAAATAAAGCGTCTAAGGACCAAGTATCCTTAATCTACAAATCTGAAATTTATCAAGTCTAATATTCAATATATTAAAGTTCCAAATATTTCAACACTCATATACTATATGTTGAAACTTAATAGGTTCACGAGTTATTTAGACATTGTTGACTTACGCATAGTTAATCAATTATAACGTAATGATTCTAGGTTAAAAGTAATTATGATAATTAATTCCAATTCATTTTATGAAGATTGTCATGTTAAAATCGACATGTTAATATTAAAGTAATATGGCTAATTCATTGTCTCGAATCTAGTTTAGTGGGTCGGTTATTGAGAACTAAGTGGGTCGGTTAGGTTCAATTTTAATGATCGAATCGGTTTCTACTTTATGAAATAGAACTAAGTCTAAAACTTTATCAAATATTCTTTGAAAGTCTAAGTTTTGGGTTAGTTAAGGGTCATTCATACCGAGATGATTTATTTTTGTGAATTTCTTTTAGGATGCTTCTTACTTAATCCTAATAAATGAATGATTGGAATTCAAAACATGTAAGGGGCAAGGTCGAGTCATACTTGAGTCTTTAGAAAAGGAAAAAAATAAAATTTTCTTTTATAAGTAGACTCTATCTAGGCAACTATTTTAAATCTCACATCTTTATATCTCTATTCCCCCACTATCTTGTCGAATAATTTAACTAGTAAGTGTTTAAAGTATAGAGGGTTTTTAATTATGGTTATTAAATTATTTAAGTGAACGTTATGAGTTAATTTTAAGCGGTTAAAAAATTCTTGACCACCGCTAAATACAATTCTCTCTCTTAATCTAAATTATTTTATCTAAAAAATAAAATAAAATAACTCTCAATATCTCATGTATAGCTCGACTTACGGGGCTAGAAAAAGGGTCATGCCACTAATACAAAAATCATCTTTTACTACGGTTGGAAGTTATAGTCTATGTGAGTGTGGTACTATGTAACAATCTTTTACTATGGTTCAGAATCATAGTAAAAGAAGGTCTATTATTATGGTTCTTTGGATGAAACATAGTAAAAGGCTTGGCGAATTAAGCCTTTTACTACTATTCGTCCAAAGAATCATAGTCAAAGGCTTAGTCAAACAAGCCTTTTACTACGGTTTGTCCAAAGAACCATAGTAAAAACCACACTCTAAATAGAATTTTCTACTTCTAAAACAAAACAAATTCTTTCAAGAATTCATAATACATAATCCACTCATCCAAAATTCACCGAAAAATTACACAAAATTGCTATAAATTCATATGAATCTGCAGTAAAAGTTTTAAGAATTTAGAAACATCCATGGAGTCACGAAAATCCAAACAATGAGCAAAAATGGGAAAAATCTACACATAATCATTTCCTTCTAACTCGACTCAAGATAAATTTACCACAATCCTAGAACATGAAGCTCAAGATATAGGAAAATCAAACTAAAAAATGCTCTATTGAACCTTAAAATTCAAAATTTAAAAATTTAAAAAATTTAAAAAAATTTAAAAATAGAAGAAAGAGGACCCGCAATTGGCAACAATGGAGGCTAAGCCATCAGTGGAGAACTAAGACCTTCAAATTCTTAAACTTCTTTGCAATTAACTCAAACCCCATCCCTCTTCTCCTTCAACCATGAACTCGATGCCGATATCAATGTCGATAGCAAGCTATAGATTTGAAATAAAAGGTCGAATTTTACATATAAAAAATATCAGCTTCAATATTGTAATAAAAGGATCCAAAATCCTAGAAAAGAGGAAATTGAATTAGTGAATGTATGATAATAATTACATCAATTGAAGGAAGAAATTGGAAATACATCTCCCATCAACTTATGAAAAAGGCTACGAAATTTATGAAATAAAATCACGAGAGATTTAAGAAGAAAAATATAAAAAAATGAAGTGATTTCCCTAGAAAATCATCGTTGTTGAAGCAAAAGCAATGATAAAGAACAGTGATGGCTCTTCCTCTTTCTCGGGTCGGTATTTAAAGCCAAATCTAAACAAATTTGCTAAAAGAAGGACTGATGAGGATGGAGAAGATAAAGAATGATATGGTAAGTTAGATTAAGAGGGTAGAGGATGGAGGTGGAGATGAAGAGAAAGCAGAGATGAAATGCGAGAGATTTTAAAGCAAGAAAAAGAAGATCTCGAAAATAGGGAATTGACACCTATTATTACGGTTTGTCGAGCTAACTGTAGGAATAGGTTTCACCCCTCAAATAGAATTTTCGCTTTGCAACGGAACAATTTCCTTAAAAAATTCATAAAACAGAATCTACTCATCCAAAATGAAGACTTAGACTCTAAAACTAGATCATTCTAGGTACTACATAAAGACTCCGGTACAAACCTCATCTCTCCTAAGTTTTGATTACAAGTCATTCTGTGTGTTATAGAAACCCCTGCATTAGTTTTCATTCAATTTTGACTTACTCGGAAAACACATTCTTGTTTATCTTCTCACATTGTCTGTTTCGAGTCACTCGGACATCACTCAGTTTTATCGCATGTTCAAATAATATCTTTAACACTTCTTATCCGAGTTCGACTACATATTTCAAAGTAGGGTGAATTACAATGTTAATTCATCTTTCTAAGTCGATATGTTTGTTTGAGAATTATTTGTCCGGATCAAGTTCTTATACTCGATGTTCTCACTCTTACAACTTGATCTTTCTTAGAACCGACTCTAATAGAATTTGAGTATAATGAATATTAGACGCAGAAAATTTGACTCTTCGAGGCCTAAGATAATTATGCACTTAATTATCTTAATTAAAATATTATCTGTGCCTAATCTTGGACCAAAGTATTTTATACTTTAAGAACCAAAGTGGTTTACTTTTGTTGGTTATCTAAACAAGGTTATCTCATTTTTTGAATTACAAAAGTAACCGACTTCAAGCTATCAATCACCAGCAGACAAGGCTTTTCTATTTTTGAACAAGGCTAAGACGCCGTGTCGTAGCTGTCTGTTTCCAAAGCTGGAAAACTTCAACGCTAAGCTCAACGGTGGTTTCCACCTTACTTTTCGAACATCACCAGCTGACTGGAGAACCTTTAGGAGCCAAGAGCCATTGCACAATGTTCACATCCCAATGGATCTTTTTGAGCGACTTAGAAGAACCGTTACAACTGTCAAGAAGGACTTATGTTCGAAATCGAGTCACAACGGCTAATCTGCTTGGTCATCTATAAATAGAAGCTACCTCTCAAGACTTGAAGATTGCTTGGAATTATTGTTGAAACACATTACATAAGCAAAAGTCATTGTTTTCATATTCAATCTTCTATTTTACAACTCCCAACTTGTAATTCATACTTTCCGAGTTGTAAAGTCTTGTAATCGGTTACATACTCTTCTTACTTTCGAGTAAGGT
Source organism: Talinum fruticosum (assembly GCA_021018815.1). Lineage (NCBI taxonomy): Eukaryota > Viridiplantae > Streptophyta > Magnoliopsida > Caryophyllales > Talinaceae > Talinum > Talinum fruticosum. Next base: position 1,456,335 of record JAITYX010000091.1, on the reverse strand, counting down.
CCCTTGACTCGAGCTATAAGGGTTAACTCAGGTCGGTTGTCCCTAGCTGTAAAGGTTACCTCTGTTAGGAAGTACTAGATCGGATAAGGGAATTTCGAGTCTAGGAAAACTCTGTAAGGAATTGTTTAAGGGAGTAATTCTAGTTGAGTCGATCTGCTGTATTTTGTGGATTCAAAATAGTGGATTTGACTTGGTGCTTGGATTAGCACTGTCTATGGTTTTCTACCCCATGAGGGTTTCCAAGTATCTCTATGTTTACACTTTTCTTAGTTCAATCTACACTTAGATTATCTTGTTCATTCTTTTCAAACTTAAATCCTCTAAGTTTGTTAAAATTTTCTCATCACCCTATTCACCCCCTCTAGGGTGACTAAGACTCTCCAAGAGAAAACCTTCACAAAATTCACAAAAAATATAGGAAATTGTCACTCATACAAATCTTTAGTAAAAATTTCAGAAATTTTGAACCATCCATAGAGTTACAAAAATTCAAACAAGTGAGCAAAAATGAGAAAAATTTGCATACCATAGTAATAGGTCATTCACTTGGCCTATTACTATGGTTGGACATCCAACTATTGTAATAGGTCCAATGAAGGAGTTAGTTGGTCAAGTTAACTATAGTAATAGGTCTCAACCTTCTAAACGAGAACTTTATGCCGCCAAAATAGAATAATTTTCTTCAAAAATCCATAACATATAATCTACTCATTCAAAATTCATTAAAAAATACAAGAAATATTAAAAACGTCATATGAATCTGCAGTAAAAATTTCAAAAATTTTGAACCATCCATGGAGTCACAAAAATTCTAACGATGAGAAAAAGGGAAAAATATGCACACCATAGTAATAGGACCTATTATAACGATTGTCAAGCCAACCATAGTAATAGGTCTCACCCTCCTAAAGAGAACTTTCTGCTTCCAAAACATAACAATTTCCTTCAAGAATTTATAAAACATAATCTACTCATTAAAAATTCATTAAAACTATAGGAAATTGCCATAAATAAATATGTATCTATAGTAAAAATTTTGAAAATTTCGAACCATCCATGGAGTTACGAAAATTCAAACAATGAGTAAAAAGGAAAATAATTGCATCCCGTAATAACAAGACCTATTACAGTTGTTGTCACGCCAACCATAGTAATAGATCAAGTGGAGGGCTTATTACTATGGTTGGTCAATCCATAGGTCTCACCCCCTAAATAGAACATTTTACTTCCAAAATAGAATAATTTCCTTCATAAATTCATAACAAAGAATCTACTTGTCCAAATTTGCCAAAAAATATAGGAAATTGTCATTTTCATTTGAATCTGTAGTAAAAATATCGGGAATTTTGAACCATCCATGGTGTCACAAAAATTTAAACAGTGAGTAATGAAGGTTTGCTCTTGGAGAGTCTAAGTCATCCTAGAGGGGGTAAATAGGGTGATAAGGAAATTAAAACAAACTTAGACAATTTTTGTTAAGAAAGAAATTATCTACCGAGTTTGAGTCTAGAAATGCAAACAGATCATAGATAACGGAAACCCTCTTAGGGCGGAAAACCACGGTCAATGATAATCCCGTAACTAAGTCAAATCTATTATTTTGAATCCTCAAAATACAAATGACTCGAGTCTACCAAAGTTGCTCCCTCAAACAATTCTTACAGGTGTTTTCCTAGAATCGAAGTTTCCTTATCCGATCTAGTACTTCATGACTTAGATAACCTTTACAATCAGGAACAACCGACTCGAGTTAACCCTTACAACTCGGTTAAGGGACCTTACTCGAAAGTAAGAGAAGTATGTAACTGATTACAAGACTTTACAACTTAGAAAATATTAATTACAAGATGGGAGTTGTAAATAGAAGATTGAGTATGAAAACAATGACTTTTGGTTAAGTAATGTGTTTTGCAATAATGTTCAGCAATCTTCAAGTCTTGTGAAGTGGCTTTTGTTTATAGATGTCCAAGTAGAGTAGCCCCGAGTCCGATTTCTGGACTAAAGTCTTTACTAACTATTGTAAGGCTTTTTGAGTCACTAAAAAAAAAGCTGTTGGAGGGTGGACGTTGGGCAACGACTATTTGCTCTAAAAGGTGTTCTAATCAACTGGTGTTGTCTCGAAAAGTAAGGTAGAAACCACCGTTGAGCCTAGCGTTGGAGTTTTTCAGCTTTAGAAACGGACAACCCCGACACGGTGTCCGAGTCTTGTCTAGAGTTGGCTAAAACTGTCTGCTAGTGTTTAACAAATAGAAGCCGGTTGCTTTTGAGATTCAAAAATAGATTGGCTTTGTTTGAATAACCTACAAAAGAAAACCACATTGGTTCTCAAAGTATAAAATACTGTGGTCCAAGGTTAGGCAAAGACATTAATTAAATTTGAGTAATTAAGAGCATAATTATCTTGGGCCGAAAGAAGTGGAATATTCCGATTCTAATATCGAATAGGTTCAAACTCATCTCAAAATAACACCTAGAAAAATAAAGTTGAAGAATAATCAATAGAGAAAGTGAACTTGATCTATCAAATAATCATCTAAGAAATAAACCGACTTAGAAGACTGAATTAACACTGTAATTCGGTTTACTTTAACAAGCAAAGTCAATACTAAGGAAAAGTGTGTTAAGCGAATTATTTGATCATGCGATAGTTCTAAGTAGATTCCGAGCAGGTCAGAATACCTCAGTAGAGAAGATATAAAACAAGGTGATATCCGAGTCACTAAGAACAAGTAATGAAAACTTAGATTGAAGTTTCTATGTAGCTCGGAATGACTTGCAATCAAAAATTAAGAGAGATAGAAGTTTATACCCGAGACTTTCATAAAATACTTAGAGTTGAGATCCGAGTCTTCAATCTCCCCTTTTTGATGAAAGCCATTCCATTCTTAAGATAGAAACTTGTTAGAGCAAAATTTAAGTTTTCAGTGCTAATGATAAGTGTTTTATTTTGTATCGAGCATGTAGAATATAAAGTTAAGGAAAATTCCGGATCAAAGAATGACTTATAAGTGGAGATCGGAACCAGCAGATTTCCGAGTAGATAAGATAAACGTTAAAAGAAACTCAGAAACGTTAAGAGCTTAGAAAAGATAGATTGTAACATTCATTCATAAAAATATGTACAACAAAAAGAGGAGAGAAACTCCCCTAAGCACAACATCAAGGTTTCTATATTTTCTCCCCTAAAATTTCAGCAAAAAGGAGAGAAGAAAATGTGGAAGTGAGTGCACTTAATGTTGGACAAAAAAATAAAAATAAAAAATAAGAAAAGAAATATATTAGGAAGGTGGAGCTGGTTGGTCGGAGGAGGATGGACGAGCAGTGCGCTTGCGTCGTTGTGTCCGGGAGGAGGTGTTAGAGCACGACAATGGCAGCACAAGGATGTTGAGAAGCGACTTAGACCTGGGTGGTCGAGTCCGGACAATATCATCCTCCGGCTCATCCTCTTGAAAGATTACAGGGGCTTCGAGTCGACTGGTTTAGACCGTCCAACGTCCCAGTGTTTTCTCGACCCACTCGGATCACGGTCCGAGGAGATCGGTTCAGGTTCCGGCTCCAGAGCACCCGTTTGTTTTGATGGAGTGGCCTCGTCCTTTGCTCCTTCTTCATCCATATTCTTCTCTTTAGGCTGAGCCTCGCCTGCCTCAACTGCGACCTCAACTTCTTCTCCTTCTTCTACCTTATCGGAGGGTAGACTAGGCCGGGTTGGAGGACTCCTTAGATGTGTCGGATGATTATGAGTTCTCGTTCAAACTTCATCCTGCGCTCCCGAAGGATTTGAAGCTGCTCGCGCTGCTCATTAAGAATGCCCTTGAACTCGAGCATCATGGATTGATACTCCTGAATATAGGATTGGCGAGTCTTTTGGTTAATGACCATGCCATGAAAAATAGGCTTGAGAGAGCGAACAACTAACCGAGGTTGGTCGCCTATCGAAGCGAGCCTTTCGACTAAGGTAGCAAACGCTCCAGCAGAAAGAGGAGGTTGAGAAGAAGAGGGACTAGCTAAAGTGGATGGATGTGCTGGTTGAATCCGAGTGCTGGGAGGAGGAGAAGTAGGTTCCAACTCGAAAGAGTGAACCCATTTACCAGGTTTAACCTCCCGGAATCCATAACCTAGAAAGTTATTTTCCGCCAAGAACTATGGCCAACTCGAAACAACGAGTGGGATCCGAGGGAGGGGTGATCTTGAATTGTTTGAAGATGAGAGATAGAAGGGCTCCAACAGGGAAAGGAGCAGATTTCATTGATTGATAGACACTTGAGCCATTTGTTCGATGATGAATGGAAAGAGGTCTAGATCATAGCCCTCCATGATATCAAACAAAACTTTGACAACCCCGGAGTTTGGGTTCTCCTTGCTCGAGTAGTGAGCAAAGAAAGTCCTCATCGGAATGTAGCAGAGCAATCCGACTTCGTTCTTCATCTAAGCCACAGAAAAGTTTTTCTGTTGCTTAGGCACTTCTTTGGCGAATTTGTCGAAAAAGTCATTGATAATTTCTAGGAATGGAATATGATTAAGATTGAGAAAAAGAGGTGACGTTGAAAAGCTTGTGGAGAAGAGGGAGGTTGATCCTAACAACCGTACCTTAAACTTTTGAGGTGATGACACCCCCAGAGAAGGATTTGTTGGCATAGAACTCATCAATGAGTTCTGGATATATAAAGTTGCTTGAAGCATAATTAATTATACACTCCAATTTCTTGAATGTATTTGAGCCAAGATAGCGAAGGTTTCTTAAAGAATTTGTCATCCAATGTGAAGTGCTGGACGACAAACACTTTTAAGGGGTCAAACGTACTCTCTTGACTTATTTTTGGGCCTTCTTGGTTGCGAGACCACATGAACTCGGATGCGAGAACCTCGTTTAGGCATTGTGACAATGGAGAGAAGAGAGGTTATTGGAGAAGAGAGAGAAGGAGAGAGAAGAGAGCTTTAAAAGCAAGGAAAGAGTATGAGAGAGCAGAGTATTTCGTGCGAAAAGAGTAAGGCGCAAAGTGAAGAAATGAAGACGAATAGATGTTATAAATAGAGAAGACCAAAATGTCCTTCAACCTTCTTTCTTACTTAACATTCAAACGGCATTCTCGGACGGACATGACGTACAATAGTTCAACGGCTACAATTCCAGGTGGTTTTTCGTCAAACAGTTGGAATTCTTTTATAGCGACGCGTGTCAAAGAGAGAAAGAGAGTTTTAAAGAAAATATTTCTGAGATTCTCCATTCATCTAGAGATGATCTCAAAAGTTTAGTGTCCATTTTGCTAAAAAATTTGAGTCCGACTCGAGTGTGGTTTACGGGTGACTCGAAAGCAATTAACTCACAGCTCGGTCTCATTTTTAAGTCAACCGATCCATTCTTTAAAAAAGTATAAACCAAAATTATATAAGTAAAACATGTAATCATGCATTAATCATGCCAAGCTCATTCCTAATAAAACAAAACTGATCCTCACTAAATGGCTTAGGGAAAATATCAGCTAATTGAAATTTCGTAGGAATGAATTCAAGTTCAATATCACCTTTCTCGAGAATGGTCTCTTAGAAAATTATACCTGACCTCAATATGCTTTGTCTTTGAGTGTTGAACTGGATTCTTAGTGATGCTGATTGCACTTTGATTGTCACACTTAATTGGGATAGATTTGAATGTAAGGCCAGGATCCTTCAAGTGTTGCTTGATCCATAGAATCCGAGCACAGCAAGCTCTAGCTGCAATGTACTCAGCTTCAACAGATTGATAGAGTAATTGAATTCTATTTCTTTGAGTGCCAAGATATGAGGGTCTGATCTAGAAATTGGCATGCCCTTGATGTACTCTTTGTGTCAACTTTGTAATCAGCATAGTCGGCATTTGAGTATCTAGTGAGGGTAAGTTCCGAGTGTCTTGAAAACCATAGACCAAGATTCCGAGTTCCTGCAAGATATCTAAAAATCCTCTTCACCGTAATGAGTTGTGATTCTGTTGGATTAGCTTGAAATCTTGCACACGTAAATACACTAAACATAATGTCCGACCTACTAGATGTGAGATATAGCAGAGATCCAATCATACCTCTATGGAGTTTCGATCTACGACTTTACATTTTTCGTCCGAGTCCAATTTCATACTACTACTCATAGGTGATCATGAATGTTTCACATCTTGAAGCTTATACTTCTTCAACAACTCATTGGTATACCTAGATGATGGACATAGATTTCATCTTTGTCTTGTCTGATTTATAGACCATCATGCTCATTTGGAATTCCTATCTCATCAACTAAAAAAACTCTTGATATAGAGTTTTATTAGTAGATCCAAAAATAATATCATCAACATAAATATGAGCAATAAGGAAATCTTTCCCCTTGGTTTTTATGAAAAGAGTTTTGTCAATCTGACCTCTTTTAAAATCATTTTCAACTAAGAAACTACTCGAGTCTTTCATACTAGGCTCACGGGAGCTTATTTTAGACCATATATAAAGCCTTTTGCAATTTAAAAACATGATTTGGAAATTTTGAGTTTTCAAATCCAGGGGGTTGCTCAACATAGACTTCTTCTTGAATGAAACCATTCAAAAAGCACATTTAACATCCATTTGATACAATTTGATATTCATGCTAGATGCAAATGCCAATAAGATTCTAATTGACTCAATCCTAGCAACCGGTGCAAAGGTTTCCCCACAATCAATTACTTCCTCTTGATTGTAACCTTGAGCCACAAGTCTAGCCTTATTTCTACTACCAACCCATCCTAATCCAGGTTTGTTTTTGAAAACCCATTTGGTTCCTATGCCCGGTTGGTCATAAGGTCGTTTGGTCGGAGTCCGGATTTGGTTTCTTTCAAATTAATTGAGCTCTTCTTGCATGACCTCTACCCATTCAATTTCATTTAGGGCTTCTAGTGCATTTCCGAGTTCTATTACCGATAGAAATACGGTGAATTCACATAGATTTTGCAAAGAAGAATGAGTTCTTACCCCACCATTAGTGTCGGATAGAATGCTCTCGAGTGGGTGGCTCGAAGCATATTTGAATGCTCTACCCGTTCTCTGGTTCACCAAATTTGTTGGTTGAACTGGCTAATCTTCGGTAGTTTAAGCTTGTTAAGTCTCCTCATTCGCTTGTCCTTCGACAGATCCGAGCCGGCTCTTGAGCTTGTTCGATCCGAGTCACGAGTGTTCTATGTCGCCTCATTCCGAGTTGCTTTCTTCTAACTCTTTCGAGCTCAGCTTCAGCAAGATCATCTTCATCTCAAATGAGTTTCGGATATGAGAAGGTCAACTCACTTGTTCTTCCCCGATCTATCTCATCAAACACAACGTGGATACTTTCTTCCGCTTTGTTAGGTCTTTTGTTAAAAACACGATAAGCTTTACTTTGAGATGAGTAACCCAAAAATAAACCTACATCTGACCTAGCATTAAAATTGGTCAGGTGATCCTTACTTGTCATTGTGAATAAAGCACATACATCCAAGGGTTTGAAGTATGAGATGTTAGGCTTCTTTCCCTTGTAAGGAGTTGTCTTCAAGATGGGTCCGATGAGGCATCCGTTGATTGTGTAATTTGTTGTGTTGATTGCCTCAACCCGGAAATAGTAAGGTAGATAATTTTCAATCATCATCGTCCTTCGTATTTCTTCAAGAGTTTGGTTCTTTCTCTCCACTACTCGTTATGTTGAGGAGTTCGGGTGCTGAGAACTTGTAAGAGATATTGTTCTTGTCACGGAACTTTGCAAATTCCGAGTTGACGAACTCCCTTCCATGGTCGGTTCAAATTCTTCTAATCCGAGTCCGAGACTCCACTTGAATTTTCCTACAAAGCTTGCTGAACTCTTTGAAAGCTTCATTCTTGTTCTTAAGAAAATAAACCCAGGTAAATCGTGAAAAATTATCAACAATCATAAGTACATATGATTTACCTCCGAGGATTTGTACAGAGATTTCACTACATAATCCATATGAAGCGGTTCAAGAACTTTGGATGTGGAAACAATTTTGAGAGGTTTGAAGGATGACCTGACTTGTTTCCCTTTGTGCATGCTTCACAGATTTGATCTTTCTTAAATTCACAGTTAGGTCAACCCCTAACTAAACCATGAGATGCAAGCTTTTTTATAGTGTGCATGTTGATATGACCTAGTCTATGATGCCAGTATCCAAGAATCATCATACAATGATGCTTTTAAATAAGATAAATTCTAACTTGGATAAGAAAGATGAATGGTCTAGGTGTTACCCGACCTCTTACCTTAGAGCTTGGTTTCTTTAGTAGCTGCATCGAAATGTAGCAATTAGTCTTAGTGAACCTTACCTCTTGACCTTTGTCATACAATTGAGAGATGCTCGAGCGGATTGTACTTTAATCCCTTAACAAGATAAACTGGACTGACCAGGTTGTCTCCTTCACCAATGAAGGTTTTCTCTCGAAGAAGCTAAGTCACCCTAGAGGGGGTGAATAGGGTGATGAGGAAATTCGCTCGAGTTAAACACTATATATGACTCTAAGGAGATTGTGAGTCAAGAATGAACTCGGAAAAACACCGACTCAAAGTTAAGTGGAAGATAAAGGTACCAAATAGACAAAGCCTTAAATCTCTCCGAGTCTAGAATGGACTCGGAAAGGTATCAACTTAGAAATTACGTGGAAACCCTTCGGGGCGAGAAAACCACGGACCGTGCTAATCCAAGCACGAAATCAAATCCACTATTTTGAATCCACAAAGTACGGTAGAATGACTCAACTAGAGTCGCTCCCTTAGACAATTCCTTACAAGTTTTTCCTAGACTCGAAATTCACTTATCCGATCTAGTACTTCCTAACCGAGTTAACCTTTATAGCTAGGGACAACCGAGCTGAGTTAACCCTTATAGCTCAGTCAAGGGACCTTACTCAGAAAGTAAGAATAAGTGTTTGTAAGCCGATTACAAGACCTTACAGCTCAGAATGATATTAAATACAGAGTTAAAGTTGTAACTAGAAGATTGAGTATGAATACAATGACTTTTGCTTATGTAAGTGTATTGATAGTTGGTTCAGCAATCTTCAAGTCTTGAGAGTTGGCTTCTATTTATAGATGACCAAGCAGATTAGCCGTTGTGACCATCTTCCGACTGGAAGTCCTTTGTGACCGTTGTAATGGATTTTCTAAGTCACACAAAAATATCTCGTTGATGTGTGAACGTTGGGCAACGGCTCTTAACTCCTTTGGAAGTCCCAAAGCCACTCGGTGGTGTCTTGAAAAGTAAGGTGGAAACCACCATTAAGCTTAGCGTTGTAGATTTCTAGTTTTGGAAATAGACAACCCCGACACGATGTCCGGGGTTAGGTCGAGAGATGAAAAAAGCCTTGTCTCGCTGGTGATTTGACGTTCGAAGCCGGTTACTTTTGTAATTCAAAAATAGGATAGCATCGTTTGCATAACCTACAAAAGTAAATCAATTTGGTTCTCAAAGCATAAAATACTTTGTTCTAAGATTAGACACGAGATAATAAATTAGTTAAGATAATTAAATGCATAATTATCCGAGTCGAAAAACAAATGGAATCTTCCGAGTCTAATATCCTTGAGACTCAAAATCCATCCGAGTCAGTCTAAAAGAGAATCAAGTCAAATAAAGAATATCGGAGTAGACAGACTTGATTTAGATAAAGCAAAGTTCAAACAAAATATGCTGACTTAGAAGAACGAATTAACATGGTAATTCTTAGAACATGAAGTCGGATATGAGTTTAAGCTCGATATAGAAAATATTTGAACATGCGATATATTTGAGTGTTGTCCGAGTGACTCGAACAGTATGTAAGGCGGTATGCAAGAATATTCTTTCCGAGTCAGTCAAACTCAAGCGAGTACAATAGTTTCGTAACACTTAGAAAAGTTGCTATGTCACTCGTGAAAAGTTTCCAAGGCACATGGAATGACTTGTAATCAAAATCTTATAAGAGCTGAAGTCTTATACCCGATCTTTGATGGAACTCGAATGATGTATATGTAAAGTCTAAGTCTTTAACAAATCTTGCCAATCCCAACTATCTTGCCCTTACTATAATCTCCGAAAGTGACTTTGCCACTTTTAAAATCTTCTAACTCAGAAAAAGTCTTGAATCTTCTAACATGTGGCGTGAGCATCCACCGCGTAAGTGCCAATGACCTTTCACCCTTTTCCGAGTTACCTGTAAGTCGAAATACACTAACCCTTCTCACTTCCTCTAAAAACCCAGTAACTCCTTTTGTCTGTGGTCCTTTTCGAGGAAGAAGACTCTTGGGAACCCAAATTTGAATGACTTTGGGTTTGGTCTCGATTCTCGAGTCTTCATTTTAAAAAATTGAGTCCGTGTCACTTTCTTTTGTAAACAAGTGGAGAAGGTTTTCTCCTATAAACTAATCTGGGCTCAGTCCTCCTTTCATTTTTATGAATAAGACCATGCTTAACCTTCCAAAACTTTAAAGTTCTAGAATCATTCTTGAAAAGATTAGAGTAGGAATTAGATTCCTCCTCTTCTTTAAAACCAAGTCCTTCTTTTCCGAAGGAGACATACCGAGAGCCTAAAAGTATGTCAAGGTTTTTCCGACCTTGAGTAAATTTCAAAATAAACTTTTGAGACTCATAGAGCTTTCTTTTTAGATGCTTATTTTCTCTTCCGAGTGACTCGGACTTCGTGTCATTAGCCTCGAGTACTACTCTTGAGTTCTTTCAAAGTTAGTCTCAGCTTTTCGAATTCATTTTTCAAACAATTGCTCTTAGAAGTAAGAGACTCAAGTTGTTCTTTGAACCGAGAAGAATCGAATTGGACTTTTCTTCCGAAGTGTAAATATATCTAGCCAAATCAGCTTTGGAGAACTTGAGAAAGTATTCAATTACCTCCGAAGGACTTGTCTCCTCGGTGTTTGAGTTGTTAGCATCCGACTCGGATTCGACTTTTTAGTCCGTCGGTGCCATTAGAGACTTTGAGTCATCGGAATCATCTTCTTCTTCGGATGAGTCGTCATCGCTCCATGTGGCCATCATATCCTTCTTCTTCTTTCTGTCTTTCTTTCTCTTCGGATAGTCCTTGACTATGTGATCTTTGCTGCCACATTCAAAATAACCAAAGTTCTTAGTTAAAGATAATTCGAAGGAGAAGAATATTTACCTTTTCTCGTCCTTTTTATCTTTCTTGTAGAACTCTTCATTTGGCCTCTTTTCCCACTTCTTATGCTTCATCATTCTTTTGAAGCCTCGGGAGGCAATGAGTGCCATCGGATCCTCTTCCGAGTCTAAGGAGCTCGATTTTCCCTTCTTCTTTCCGAGGCCTTCAGCGCAATGTTCTTTTTGGTGCCGACCTCGGTATTCTCTTCTTCCAGTTGAATCTCATGGGTAAGCAACTTCCCAATCACTTCATCCGGCTTTAGTTGTGAGAGGTTCCGAGCTTCCTCGATGGCTGTCACCTTGGGACCCCATCACTTCTTTGGTAGACTTCTCATAATTTTTCCGCACATTTCCTCGTGAGAAATTTTTCTACCTAGAGATTTGAGATTGTTTGTAATCTTAGTGAAGCAAATAAACATCCGAGTGATGTTTTCTTCGGCTCCATCTTGAGCGACTCATATTTGTGAAGATACTAGCTTATCTTAGCCTGTTTCACTTGGCTTGGTCCTTCGTATGTGTTGACAAGAGTGTCCCACACATCTTTGGCTAACACTCTGTTGTACTCTTCTAAGCTAATAGCACACATCGAATGTTCATTGCTTTGAAATTTTTCCGAACTTCTCTATTTCTTCATTGGTGTACTCGAATTTTTCCGTAGGCACGGATCTTGTTCCTTCCATCTTCATTGGGATGTAGTTGCCTTCTTGAATGATGTTCTAGACATCTTCATCATTGTCCAAGAGAAATTACTCCATCGGTTTCTTCCAATGTACAAAGTTTGACTCTTTAAACTTTGGTGGTCCAGTGGAAGACCTTCCTTCATCGAACTCTCCAATGTTCCGAGCTCAATATTTACACCTTTGGAATGTTAGATCCTTCTTGACAGGCTAGGCTCGATACCAATTGAAGGTTTGCTCTTGGAGAGTCTAAGTCACCCTAGAGGAGGGGTGCATAGGGTGATGAGAAAATTAAAACAAACTTAAACAATTTTTGCTAAGAAAGAAATTAGTTGTTGAGTCTAAGTCTAGATTGGAATAAAAATGCAAACACTCATAGATACGTGGAAATCCTCCTGGGGCAGAAAACTATGGTCAATGCTAATCCAAGCACCAAGTCAAATCTACTATTTTGAATCCTCAAAATACAAAGGACTCGAGTCTACCAAAATTGCTCCTTCAAACAATTCCTTATAGTGTTTTCCTAGATCGAGAAGTTCCCTTGTTTGATCTAGTACTTCCCGACTTAGATAACCTTTACAATCAGGAACAATTAACTCGAGTTAACCCTTACAGCTCAGTCAAGGGACCTTGCTCGAAAGTAAGAGAAGGATGTAACCGATTAAAAGACTTTACAACTCGGAAAATATTAATTACAAGCTAGGAGTTGTAAACGGAAGATTGAGTATGAGAACAATGACTTTTGGTTAAGTAATATGTTTTGCAATAATGTTCAGCAATCTTCAAGTCTTGTGAAGTGGCTTCCATTTATAGATGTCCAAGCACGATGAGCCGTTGAGTCCGATTTCTAGACCGAAGTCTTTACTAGCCGTTGTAAGGGCTTTTCCGAGTCACTCGAAAAGATCGGTTGGAGGGTGAACGTTAGGCAACGACTATTTGCTGCAAAAGATGTTCCAATCAACTCGGTGTTGTCCGAAAAGTAAGGTGGAAACAGATAGCCTGACACGGTGTCCGAGTCTTGTCCAAAATTGGCTAAAATTGTCTGCTGGTATTTAACGGATAGAAGCCGGTTACTTTTGAGATTCAAAAATAGATTGGCCTTGTTTGAATAACCTACAAAATCAAACCACATTGGTTCTCAAGTATAAAATACTTTGGTCTAAGGTTAGGCAAAGAAATTAATTAAATTTGAGTAATTAAGAGCTTAATTATCTTAGGCCTAAAGAAGTAGAATATTTTGAGTCTAATATCAAATAGGTTCAAACTTAACTCAGAATAACTCCTAGAAAAATCAAATTGAAGAATAATCAATAAAGAAAGTGAACTTAATCTATCAAATAATCATATAAGAAATAAACTGACTTAGAAGACCGAATTAACACTGTAATTCGGTTTACTTTAGCAATCACAATCAGTACTAAGGAAAAGTGCATTAAGAGAATTATTGATCATGCGATGGTTCCAAGTAGAATCTAAGTAGGTAAGAATACCTCAATAGAGAAGATATAAAACAAGGTGATGTCCGAGTCACTCGTAACAGTTGATGAAAACTTAGATAGAAGTTTCCGTGTAGCTCGGAATGACTTGCAATCAAAACTTAAGAGAGATAGAAGTTTATACCTGAGACTTTCATAAAATGCTTAGAGTTGAGATATGAGTATTCAAGCAAAAACGAAAAAATCTGCACATCGCAATAATAGAGCCTATTACTATGATTCCCGTGAAGACCCATAGTAATAGGCCAAGTCCTCCCAAAAAAACTAAAGATGTTGTAAATTTTTGGAATACTCGACCTATTACTACGATTCTTATGCAAACCCGTAGTGTAAAGTGATATCTATTAGTATAGTTTTGTTTAAGAATTATAGTAGTAGGTCCCGCCTTTATCTTTTACTATAGTTTTGTTTTGGAACCATAGCAAAAATCAATTTTTTTAAGATTTTAAAAAAGTGTCACTACCTCATTTTTTTCTACAGTTTTCTTCATAACCGTTCTAAAAGAATTCTAGTTAAAAATAATTTCTTCTGTAATGTGCTTATAATCTTATCTCATGTTAGCTGTATCCTCCTCTCCCTTCCTCACTACTACCAACCTATCTAATCTCATTACTTGTAATACTACCATGGGAGAGTATCTCCCAAGGTCCACTTTTGGATTTAAATTATATAAAATTAGTTGTATAAAGAAATTGCATATTGTTATAATAATCAATTATTGAAAGTCGACATTGTGTAAATTGTGGATGACGCTTCTTGATTGATTGAGTAATGAATAAAATATCTTCGAAATAACTTATGATATGATATTAATGCCATATGGTTATGATTTGAAAACATAGTTATTAATTCAATGTAATATTTTAAAGATATAGATTTACCAGGATATCCAATATTTTGAAATGTTTTTGAAATAATTAATTTCCTATCATTATACACTTAAATGAAAATAAAGAGATAATAAGTCACTATTGATCAATATGTAAACTGTCTTTTTAAAAATAATTTAATATTAATATTAATTTTTCAACTCAAGACTATCAATGATAGATCTAAAATCTTTACATAAGAGTATCTATTTTATGTTTAAAAAGCTTTATAAGTGCAAATTAATGTATGCATATATAATTCTATTAACCTCTTTTTTGTTGAGACTTCTTTGAACTACACATACAATTTCTACCTTTCTATTCACATCTTTTTATTTTCGAACGTATTTGGATCATATCTTTTATCATTGTAGGCATTTTCAATTATTAACCTTAATTATATCATTGTAGGCATTTTCAATTATTAACCTTAATTATGCATGTGGTTATCGTGTGGTTACTTTAATTTATAGTTTTTTAAAGTCTACTACATCGCTTGGTGCATAGCACGGTGCGGACTAGTTATAAAGAACATTTAACCTTAAGCTTGTAATTTGACTTTTTAATTAATACGTAATCTCTTATGCCAAACAATCATATATTTTTGTTAGTTGTAATTAACAAGTGTTTTGAAAATCTTATTTTTAAAACTAAACTACTTATGTAATCCCTTATGTCTAATAACACATAAAATTATTATATTAACAATAAAGGAACTTAAAAATATATATATATTTATAAATTAATTAACATATGATATGTATCAATTAAAAAACTATTAATTAATTGTTTATTACAACTATCATAACAAATAATAATATAAAATTCATTATAATATATTTATATTTTATTACAAGATACATGTAATATCTTAATATTTACCTATTGATCTAGTGAAAATTAATGTGCTAAAAGTTGGGTTAATTTAAAATTATTTATATATATATATGATTGAATTGGTTGAATTTTTGGAATTATGATTTTTTAACTCAAAAGTAAAGCCCAAAAATTGAGACTCGAACACAACTTAATTAAAATGACCCTTACGAATATTACTTTGACCCTATTACTTAAGCCTTATTCCACAAAAAGAAAATACAAAATTGAAAAAAAATAAAGAAAAGGAAAGAGGAAGGGGGAATTTCATGTCACACAATTAGATAAGAAGGTTTTATCGGTCGAGTAATAAGTTAAAACTAAGTCCACCAGCTAGAGCGAGGAGAGGAAGAGAGAAAAAGAGGCCCAAAAGAGTTAGGCGAGAGAGAGAATGACCAACTAGAGAGAGATAATAGAAAAAGTGAGAGGGAGAGACATTGAGAGAGAAAGCAAGAGGCAACAGAGATAGAGACGGAAGGTGAATGAGAGATTGAGAGATCGGTAGAGATAGACAGAGATCGGTAGAGATAGAGAGAGATCGAGAGCAAAGCAAGAGTGATAGAGCAAGATTGAGCGAGAGGAAGAGATTGAGAGATTGAGATTGAAAGCCACATGAAGAATAAGAAGAGAAGAAGGAAAGTAAGAGACAAACACAGAGAGCAAGAAAGGAGGGCGTAAAAGGCGAGAGAACAGAGAGGAGGGAAGAGAGCAAGCGAAAGACCTAGAACAAGAGAGCTAGACAAGGGAAGATAGCGGGACATAGAGTAGAGAAGTGGGAAAAATCAAAGAAGAAGAAAGAAGGAAGAAGAAGCAAAAACACTCAATTCAACCCCTCAACTCTAAATTATCCAAACCCCAAAAATTTAAGGTGAGTGATTCAAACCTTTCCTCTAAACCTAAAATGAATTAAGTGGATTAACTAAATTTGATTCATCAAATTTTGTATCATAGGTTTAATTGAAAAAGATAAAGACATAAATCCACTAATTAGTAACTTGGAATCAAGAATTCTTATTGTTATTCGATTTGTGAACTTAATGAGTGATTCAAGTATTATTAAAGACGAAATATGAAGCTGCATGTTTAGACAATAATGAATTTATCTTGAATTAAGTTATATGGAAAGAAATTCATAATATTGAAACATGATTATGTGCATATTATTTCTATTTATGTTCACTTGTTTCAATTTTCATGATTTTACGGATGCTCCAAAATTCTTGAAATTTCCCAGGATCAAAACCTAGCTTTGATACCACAATTGTAACATCATAGTTAGGTCAAAGTATTACATTGCTAAGATTCACCATAAGGAACCCTTAAGGCTAGATAAGACCTCAAGTTTGGTTTGCTGGTTTCCACTTAAATGATGGAGATGTTTTCTACATTTTCCGGAAAATTTTAGTAGAGTTCCATTTTAAAGTCAACTAATCCTCTAGGCTTAAAGTCTTACACCTTCACAAGATTTAATAATAAACTTAACAAGCCACATGGTCGAAATATCAACAAGGTTGAAAGGTAGGCAACACTATTTATAAAAAAAAGTATCAATAAAGGACCCATTGATCTCTTTTACAAACAACTACCCAAAGTACATTGCACATCAATGGACCTCTATAATTACATAATCAATATTATTGCAAACATCAAAATGAAAACCTAGTTGTTTTGGAAACTCCTATCTCGTTAGCCGACTTGCCAACCACCGCAAAGGTCTTCTGAACCTGGGATTTGTGGTGAGGTCATGAGCTATACTGAGACCGGTAAATAACCCAAACCCAACCCCTTATTTTACTTTGCATATTAGTTCATTATAACATCCCATGTAAGATCAACATCCATTAACAACATATAATTTAGGGTGTACATATTCAGGATATGCAAGATACATCAACTAACGAGCCACAATGAACACGTAAATACAAGCGTACATGTATAGACAGACAAGTTATGTGCTTACCAAACTTACCAAGTGAGATGAACACATAACATCAATCATTCATGTATTAAACCAAAACGTAATTGATTTGCTCTTTCTATTCATGATTGTCATACAATAACATTCATTATCTTTCTTACATTCCAAGGTCATAATCATTCATTAATCTTCTCACGTAATATCATATCATAATTCTTATCTAAAATCATATTAATTTTGAAGTGAAATAGGATTTATGCATTAACTCCAAGGACCCATTTTTTAATTTTTAGAGCCAAAACAATTCGTAAGTTCATGTTCTTGGAGGAAAAAGAATTCATGGCCTCAAGTTTGGAGGGCACGTACTCTTAAGAATTTGTGGAAACAAAATAATTCGTGGCTTCAATTTGAGAGACACTACAATGACCATAGTTTTAGAGGTTCTTTAATTCTTGGAGTCTTAGACTAAAACACAATCCTTTTCTCATTTGTTAGAAGCTTATACTTTTTATCATCTTAATCGAATGTCATCAACAAATTACAACTAATCCAATCATGACATACTTTTTGATCAAATTAATAAATAGCCACTTAACAACAAAGAACTTCATTAGGCATGTTGCAAGTCTAGCACAATTAACATACTTCATATTAAAACAAATCGAGGCATGAGCATTTCAATATTAGGGTTTTTAGCTAGCAAAACTATCGTTTTACAAATTCAATCGACCTTACATTGTATCACATGAGTGGTTTATGGTTTCACATCCTTCCTAAACCTTCACATACCTTTAAAGCCATCAAAACCACCCCTTAAATAGAAATTTCTGGTAAAGTAGCACAAACATTCGGTAAATTCTCCAAAACAAAACACTTTCCTTCATAACTTCATAATGTAGAATCTACTCATCCAAAATTCACCAAAAATGCAAGAAATTGTCCTAAATTCATATGAACCTATAGTAAAAATTTTAGGAATTTCGGATGAGTAGATCCTCTATTATGAATTTTTTAGTAGAAACTTTTACTTAAGGAGTTGTTTGGATAACTTCAAAGGTATGTAAAGATGTAGGAAAGGTGTGAAACTATAAACCACTCATGTGAGACAATACAGGGTTGATTGAATTTTTAAAATGATATTTTTGCTAGCTATAAACCCCATTATTGAAATGCTCATGCCTCAATTTATTTTCTGGTGAAGTATGTTAATTGTACTTAACTTGGAACATGCCTAATTGATTTCTTGGCTGTTTGATAGCTATTTATGAATTTGATCAAAAAGTATATTGTGGTTGGATTAGCAGATACTTTATTTATGATATTCAAATAATAAGATGATAAGAAGTATAAATGACTAAAGAATGGAAACAGGATTTTGTTTTAGTTTAAGACACCAAGAATTAAAGAACCTCTAAAGCTATAGCCATAGTAGTGTCTCGTCAAACCGAAGTTATGAATTGTTTTGCTTCCCGAATTTTTTATAGTACGTGTACTCTAAACTTGAGGCCATAAACTATTTGGTTTCCAAGAACATGAGCCCACAAATTATTTTGGCTCCAAGAATTAAAGAATTGGGTCTATGGAGTTAATGCATGAATCCTATTTCCACTGGAAATTCATATAATCCGAGATAAGAATTATGATGTGACATTGCGTGAAAAGATTAATGAATGATTATACATGACAAGCTTGGATGTAAGAAAGATAATGAATGTTATTGTATGACGAGCATGAATAGAAAGAACAAATGAATTATTTTTCTGTTGAATACATGAATGATTGGTGTTATGTGCATCTCAATTGGTAAGTTCGGCAAGTTCACATAACTTGTTTGTCTAGTACATGTATGCTTGTATTCATGTGTTCATTTTGGCTGGTAAGTTGATATATCTTGCGCATCCCGAATATGTACACCCTAAATTATATTCCATTAATGGATGTTGATCTTATGTGGGATTATATAATGCATTAATGTGCAAAGTGAAACAAGGGGTTGAATTTGGGTTATTCACTTGCCTCAATGGAGTTCATGGCCTCACCACAATTTTCAGGTTTAGAAGATAGACCTTTGCGGAGGTTGGCAAGTCACTAACAAATAGGAGTGTAGGAGTTTTTAGATGAACTAATGGTTTTCATTTTGATTTTTGGGATAATTTTGATTATGTAATTGTCGAAGTCCATTGATGGTTAATGTAATCTAGGTAGTTATTTGTAAAGAAACCATGGGTCACTTACTGAGACTTTTTTTGTAAATATTTGTGCCTACCTTTCAACCTTGTGGATATTCAGAGCTAGTGACTCATTGATTTTATTATTATATCTTATGCAGATATAAGGCTTTAAGCGTAGGGGATTAGTCGAATTCCAAACATAACTCTGCCAAAAGTTTTTGAAATTTTTTAAAAATGTAGAAAAACACCTCTGTCATTTAAGTGGACGTGAACAAACCAAACTTGAGGTCTTATCTAGCTTTAAGGGTTCATTTCAAACATTTAGCGATGTAATACTCGACCTAACTAGGGTGGGGTGTTACGATATACACTTACAATAATTCATTTTGGTCGTATGCACATTTAACAACTTTATAAATACATTTCTTAGCTTAGTTACAATTAAACCTTAATTACATAAACTAATTCAACAAGATTCAACATGTTTGAGCTTGTTTCAACATGGTTTAGTATATTTCAGCATATTTCAGTAATAAGTACAATTAAGTACTTATCGTAAATTGAAAATAACAAGTCCGTCACTATAGTATCAATTGCTTCGGTAAACCTATAATACACTTCCCTTAAGAAGGCAGTTGCATCACTGTCGGACATCCTACTTAGACATCTACAAGGATAATCTTCTTTTTAATTTATTATTTAAGAGTAGTGCAACGGAAGCTAGTAATAAAAGTCTGATTATACCTATGTTAGAAAATTCTAAAACATGCATTTTATTCATAATCAAATATATGCAAATGTGTCTTACATAATTTCACATAAAATACACCCTGATTAGTTCTTTCTAAACATAAACATATAACAAGTATTGCATTCTATCTTTCTTATCCAAAAAGTATTTAACCATCAACCTTCATATATGCTCTTCTAAACCCGAAAAGTGATAAAGTCATAAGCTTCAATCAAGAGTAGTGAATAACACTTATTTTCCCATTGTTACACTTTATAAATCACTTGGTTCACACCCAATATCAATAAGTAATATACATAAGCCAATAGGATTTTAAATCATATAAATGCCATTTATTGACTACATTGTCTTGCCTATAAATTCTTTTTTATTCATAAGGTAACATAATTAAGCCAAATACATATATGTTACAAGGAGAATATTCAGACTAACTCAGCTATACCGTCTCATGTCATGTACAACTTAAGGACCTTTGTTTTCTCTTCAATCCCTAAATAAATTCATTTGTTAGTTTATTAATAAACTAACTATAGTACGTTGTCACGTACCAACTATGCTTTTCAAGTTCTTGTTTTCATTTGAGTATAAAACAAAGTTGAACCTACTAGGATAGGTTAATGATCTCGATATAACCATAACTAAAATATACACATAAATATATATCCGTCACATATGTACTTAGTCATAATATCATACAAGAGTTAGTAATTTACTTATAAAGTTAATGTGTTGTACATGTCAACTTTAGAGAGATTAATCCATGACTTGACACAAAGAACTATTATCGCAATAGGATCACAAATACATCCTGGATTGGATCAGCTAAAGCCATTAAATGATACGAACCCTGTGACCCATCATCCACAACGTACTTGTCCACAAATTCACAAATTGCAAAGTGACAAACACATCCCGGATTAGATCTGACCGAAGCCATCATATGGTACCAGTTATGGACCCACTCAACTTGTTATAAACACAAAAGGGCTGAAAATCTCATCTTAGATGACTGATTAGACCTTTCCTACTAGACAATCCGAACATAATGACAACTACTTAATAATCATAGCCTAGAACGTACATATAAGCAATAACCTAAGATAAGACATGAAATTTCCTTCTCCTTAACTTATGTGTCAGTTTTATATCATATTTATGTAAAGTTGCTTACGGAAGACCTTATCTTAACCATTTATGATATTCATTCCATTATATTACATATCCGAATTAAGTACAAATTATTCATGATTATTTGTAAGAGTATTCCTATAGTTTCTTGTTACTTATTGTCTATGAAATGCATTTTCAGTAATCAGTTTGTAATTTTAGCATAGTTTAAACAAGCAATCTATATTTCTAGTTAATTGAATAATTTAGTTAATGTTTTATAACTCAAAATCCATAGATCCAAAATTCATGCAAAATTTATCAAAAATGATCAAATTTTCACATGAAGTTACACTCAAAAGTTTAGAATTTCTCACCATGTTGACAATTTATGAAAGTTCAAATAGTACATAAATACCTGCTAAAATTTGAAAATAAAAATATATTTTATCATGCCCAATATTATAATTTATTTCAAAGATAATAAACTTCATTATACTCAGTTATATCATTTCCACCTTCCAACAGTAAGAATACCTAATTTTAACATGATGAATTCATAGTTTATTAAACATGATAAATTTACTCACAAATTTATAACTCATAATATACACATTCAAAAATTCATGCAAAATTATATAACATTACCATATAATTTCAGGAAGTTATTGTAAAAGTTTTAGAATTTTTTCCTAACTTAATTATTCGTAGAAAATCAAAGAGTACAACTAATATAGGATAAATCTGAAATTATTTCTCAACTTTTATAATGCTTGCTTGTTCTATTTTTTTCTACAGTTAATTATTCACAGAAAACCAAAGAGTACAACTAACATAAGATAAATCCAAAATTACTTAACTTTTATAATGCTTGCTCTCCAAATAATTCTAAGCGATCATAACCACAACATAATTGTAGGTAATTAACACGTAGATGGATAATTAAACTCATATACACAAAGAATCACAATCATGATATCTTTTAAGGTGAGTTTCTAAGCAATGAAATCAAGTTTCTAAACAATGAAATCAAGTTTCTAATTTCTTTAATTAGATTTAATTATTAAATTCATGCATAACTTTCTGAATTAACCTTTCCCTAACCATTTTTAGATTAATAAGAAAAGATAAAAGTGATTTACTTCAAATGTGAATGAACTCCTATGTGTGAAAGTTGTAACTAAACTCTCTATGTTTATTTGCCTACTTTATCTTTGCTCTTGCTTGATGAATGGTAGGTGAATATTTGCTTACTATTTATAGAGTTATTAGGCCAATAAGGGGCTTACAAACATAATGGGCCAATAAAAAAAAAGACATCCATGCTTTTGACTTCTTAAAGTTAAAACATAAATATGGTTACTTGTTAAAATATAAAGGTATGCATGAATCTAGTGTTTGGACTTAACACCTCATTGTTTTGACTTTCGAAATTAAATTTGCATTTGAATTAAGATTTGAACTTTTTATATATTAATTGTGACCACAATAAAATATCAAATAGCATAATAATCACATATTAGCACATAAATCCTCAGTTATTAGTAACAAATATATTAGGAGCGTTACAAAAAAGCTTGGTGTATAATCATACTTCGATTCAGTGATATATAAAAGATAAATACCTACAAAGGTCGATGTATTTTGCATCAATTAAAAATCGATTACTCTTTTCTAATACCACTAAAAATGAAATTATTGATGTCTAAAAATCTAATGAGATAATTAGTAAGTTTTGATTAGCTAATTTGTAAAATATTTGCGAATTATTATATTGACTTGTGTTTGAAATGGTTCGCTATTTATTTTGTTAATAGTTTTAGAATTTCGTTGGTTGTCGATCGGTTATCTCAATTTATAAAATTTTAAAGAATTCGGACAAAACTTTACCTTTACACCTTATTTGCTGGGGAAAAAAATTCCTAAGTATCTAATTTTCGTTTCCACAAAGCGCTATATTAGTAGTTATAATTTGAATTAATATCTCAAAGAAAAATTTATGCATTGGTAATTAATTCCTTTTGTAGTTAAATGATAGCAACCATTTGGTAAAAGTTATGTTAGTTTCACTTGTTGCCTATGGATGAAATATAATAAACTTTTCAGTTATATTACCACTACATAAGAAAATAGAGTTCTTCAAGAACTACATCATAAAAAAATGTGTAGATATCTTCTCTTATTTATTTTGTTGACTCGATGATGAGATCTCAAGTCCTGTTTGAAGATTTAGATCACAAACGGTATTTGATTGGTGTGGCGGAAGTCGATGAAACCACAAAGAACCCTTAGCATAAAATAAATAGCCTTTTTGCCTTGAGTGGGTCCAAAAATCCCTTTTCTTTCGGACGGTCCAAGTCCGAGTCAAACTTCCAGAGTCAACAAAAGTCCAGGTGCCACATACAGGGAGATTCCATGCTCAAAACAAGTGTGTTTCATTTTTGTCCAGCCTGGACACGGAACCGAAGAAATCAAAACCACATTCAGCGTCGCATTTCATGATCATAAGCATTACAACGTCACGTTTTTCTCCAAGGCGATCCGCCCGAGACACGGAGCTTCCCCCTCAAAATGATGTCGTGTTCGTTGCCACGTGCCAGGTCCATTTTCACTTAAAACCCTGCGTTTTGTCCGAGAATCTCGTTGCAGCACGGAAAGAGCTCAAGACCCCGGAACTACGCCGTATGGACAGCGCCCCCAACCGCAGGATCCGGTTTTATCCAGATTCATTTTTTGGCCCGAATTTGCAGCTGATTTTAGTTCAATTTGGACGGCTGGTTGAAACATAAACCTAGGTCATTTTGTGACCTAGCCTCTCCCTATAAATAGAGAGTTTAGGCTCTCATTTTCACAATGGATTATTTCTTAGCATCACGCTACCGAAAACTAGGCTGAACGACTTTTCCTATGCGTTACGCTACCAAAAAGTAACCTCAAACAATTTTTCTCCTAAACACTACGCAGCTTGAATTGTGACTAAGAGCTATTGAATATTCGAGTTATTCCGATCTCTTGGTCCGCTTTTAAATGATGTTTTCAACTCTCCACATATCCGTTTATTCATCTCCGGAAAAACTCGTAATAAAGCCTTCTCAAATCACCAATATTGTATCAACAGATCTAGATTCGAGATCCGGATCGGCGAGTGGGACAACCTGAGGGCACTAATTCGTCCTTCATAGTGTTTTATTTATTTTTATGTTTTATTGCTTTTTGTATTATGGAGAAAGAGTTGTATCGCATTTATTTCCTCCCCCAATGTAATCCTTTTAGTTTTCGCTTTCGTTTCTTTTTCGCTTTTCTTTTGCTTTCGTTTATCGCTTCTTTATATTTGCTTTTTATTGCTTTATTTTATCATGTTCTGGTTGCTTTTAATTTTGTATCGCATGTTGTTTTCTTGTGTTTAATATGTTATTTAGATTCACTACTCAAACTAGTAATGGCGAGTCGTTTGACGGGTAGAACGAAAGGGCTTATCCCCATATTTTGTACTCTCATCCCCGAATCCAATTCTCGGTTCTAAACCGATGGAGTCACTTTTTAACCTTTTTAACTTAGTTTCCTATACTAAGATTGAAAGAACGTTTATTTCTTTTTGTTTTGTTTATTTTTCATTCCTAAAAGCCGATCGGAGACTCCTATTTTTGATTTATTTTTGTCAAATTTCTTCTTGGTTTTTTGATTGAATGATAAAAAAAAGAGTTTTCTGGACCTACCAACTAGGCCAAAGGCCAAGGCTGATCACCTCGGCCACGGCCCCTGGCTGGCGCTCCGACCACCAGAGTCTTGGTGAAAGCGAGTATGAGTGGTCGGTAGGTGAGGCTTGGTTCCAAACCGATGTTTTCACACCAGTTTGGCCCTAAGGCCTCACTATAGATTCAAAACCCTAGTTTTCTTTATTTTTAGTTAAGAAATAATATCTCGAATTTCTAAAAAGAATTTACGAAGTAAAATAATTAATAAAATCACCACTCAATCTGATTTAATTCATTTTAGCTTGATTTATAAAATTCAAAAATCTAAATAAGTGGTTCGTGCCCACTTTCTAAAATCAATCTTAAAAACTCTAAAATCATTTTGATCTTCAAAAACCAAAAAGAAAATTTAAAAACCCATCATCAATTCGTGGGGAAGCTCGGTCCGGGGTGGTGCCGCGGTCGTGGTTCCTATAGTGGCGACTCCGCTAGGGATAATCAATTATTAAGAGGGCGAAACTTGAAAATTTGAGTAGTGAGTTTTAATAATGTAATTGCGGTACGCATCCTGCAGACAACCTTGAACATAGTTTATTTCTATTATTGGACCATTAGGCTTTACCCCCTTAAAAACATTTTTTGAAGAGGCTTCCACTACGTCCCAGGACGGGCTTAATTAGGCTTGATTGTCAACGGAGGCGGTACCTCTTCCTTCATAGCACGCGTTCTTGGCTTAACGAGAGGCACCGAGGATTCAATGTTATATCCTGTCGTGCACCCCACGGAGGACTAAATTCTCGGATTATGAGACACCATGTATCCTACCTAGTTCTAACCCTCTTTTGACCAAAACCCTTGGTCTTTAGGTGGTACCTTGTCTCTTCATTTTCATGCTTGGATGAGTGTGATTGTTTTTAGAATTAATCATCTACTTGTGAGCCTTTAGGATAGGTGAGGAATGCTGATTAGCCCTTGCATTGGTGCAAATAAAATACCATAAATATTTCCTAGAATCGGTACATTATGTTCATTTTGGCCAAAAGTCAAATTACCTTTCCCTTTAAGGTTTGTATATTAATTGCATTTCCGAGTCATCCTAAGTTTTTTCTGGTTTAGGCGGTCTAGGTAGTAACTCGCCAGTCAGTCCGGAAGGGCCTAGCCAAAGTCCCCTCTATCTCTTCGATCGGTTAATCAATTTTTAGATTTTGAACTTCTTTTTCTCGCATTTTCATTTTGTATTCTCCATTTTTTATTAAGCAAAAATAAAATTCACCGCAAATTAGGCAAGTCCATTTTACATTTTCAACTCTCATTTAGCCAAAACAAAATTCATCTCAATTAGGTGAGTCCCATTTTACAGTTTTCATTTCTTATTTACCCGAATAAAATTAATCTCCATTAGGTGAATCTATTTTTTCAATTAGCCAAAACAAATCCATTTTCGGTTAGGAACAATCATTTATGCATTCCAATTATGCATTTCAATTAGGCATTAGCCAAAAATCATAAAATCTTCCCAAATTAAGTCATAAACATCATTGCATACATTTTATTTGCTTTCCATTCTTTATGTGCATCCAAATAAAAGACATTCTTAGTCTCCTCGGGTCTTGCGCTTAAGCCCCTTCCTTCAAAAAGTGTTACTCTTTCAAATGGTCCTAAGCGTCATCCTTTGGGCTGTAGAATAGGAGTATCGTCGCAATCCAAGCTCAAAACAGTTAAAATGTCTCAACAAGGAGTCCGACACATCTTCTCCCCGCTCTCGCACCACATTTTGCCCCGCGGTCTACACCGGTATGACATACTTTGGTCCATACCACACCGGTTCGATCTATTTTCCGTCGTAGGATGGAAGGAACACCAGAACAATCTCCTATTCTTGCTTTGTTCAACGAAAACTCAGCCAAAATTGAAGCTAGGATTGAGGCTCGGGATAAGAAAATAGAATTCATAGCAGGTGATCTTAAGGTGTAACAACGCATTCCTAATTATAACATATAATACAACAAACTATAATAAACGCTTGCATTTCAATTTCAAAATATTTTCATATCATATATATGTGTCAAAATTTTCTTACAGGACCCAAATACGAACAATAACAATAGATGGCCAATATTTTTTGTAAAATTTCAATATATTATCTAGTACTTATATTCACATAAACCATATTTAAATTCCCAAACTTAAATCATAAATATTTTCATGTAAGTTCAAACTTTATATATATATGCATACATAACAATTAAAGCACAAATTATGTACAACTAAAACAAATATCTGTATATCAATCTTAATAAGTTAATTGCTAATAAAACTAGCCTAATCTAATTATAAGCAATCACATATCCTAAAGCACATTAGAGTAATAACAATAAAACTATAATATTAACAAAAATAATAGATACAATAGCAAATATAATAATAATTATAATTATAAAAAAATAATAAAAAAATAATAATAATAGATAAGTACAATGACAATGCTGAAGATAATTATGATAATAAAAATAATAATTGATAATGATTTTAGATAACAATGAATTTAGGGGTCAAATAAAGGGTTAACACCCAAAGTACACTAAGAATGATTAGGAAATTGCCAAATCACCAATTAACCATGAGTCATCACACAAATGTCAAGTAAAAATTAAGATAAGGGACAATAAAGCCATGAAGATTAGGATGAAGATTAGTATAAATATGCTTGATTAAATCAGAAAAATTCAACCCAAAAACTTAATCTAACCCACTTTCTCTCTCCTCCCTCACCTAGCCATCAGCCCCACTTTGACCACCTCCACAACCGCCCACCGGCTCCTTCAGCCACCTAACACCAGCCTGACCCAGCCACTGCATTGCACCGAACCCAAAGCCACCTTCAGGCCACCATACCGGCCTCCCTACCGCCAAAACAAAACCTCCAAAACCACCCTAGTCACCAACCTTCCATCATTTATTTTTCATACTCTCACCCTCACTTTCAGCCACCACCACAGCCACCACCGACGCCACCTGCCACCCATCACCGGTTAGGACTCGCTCATAACCTATTACCACCCCTTGTGCAACCCACCAGCAGCCTTATAACCACCATTTCGATTACCTTAAAAACCCACGAAAACACCAAAAACACTCCAATCTTTTCTCCACCACCACTCAAACCATCGCCTAGCGAGCAGCCGCCGTCAAGCCCTTTCCCGCTCGCAGCCGCTGATCAAAACCACCTGTCCATCACCCACCGCCAATATAGCCACCCAAACACCCACTCTTTCTCTCTCCTCTTTTATGGCCTAATATATATTACCCTTAAAAACAACCCAAACTCAGCCACCACCTCCACTGCCGGTCAACGCCGCCACCCCGCCGCCGAGCACCACCCTACCACCGCCAGTCCACGCTGCCAACCACCACTAAACTCCACCACCACAACCTTTATCCTCATCTACTCTTTTTAGGTAAAAACTCTAAACCCTAAGTTTTTATAATTTAAAGTTTTCAATATTTAGGTTAATAATTTTTTTAACAAAAATAAAGATTATCTTAGCCAAAGAAATTAAAATTAAAAGTTATACATGCATGGTTTAATGAAAGCGAAAATTTGGAATAATCTTATTGGAATTATAGCTAAATTATTAAAATAGCATAAATAAAAGTTAATTAGTTCATTATTTGCATGCTTAATAATAAAAAATATTGGCATAGCTATAACTTAGATGACTAATTAATTCTTAAATACATGCTTAAATAAATGAATAAGTGAATAAGCTAGTAAACACATAATAAATAATGCATGATACGTTAATCATCAATAATTTCTAAAATTGTTAGTAAATAAGTTAATAGTGTTATAATGCATGTTTAGATTCTATAATAACAATTCATAGTAAATAACTATGTGTATTCATAAATAAAGGTAGCTTAACACATAAATTAGCAATAATGAAGTAAAGCTTGAACAAACTAAAAATATAAGGCATAAATCATGTTAATGATAGATCATAATAACTAAGGTATAGGATAGGTTATTATTAAACTTAATCAAGGAATATAAGTCCTAAGCAAAATGTATAACCATGGGTAAAATACATATGGATATATTCGGACCTTATCCTTTCCTCTCGGCAAGGGCGGCGGTAATGTCCTCGACCACTTTTACTGTTACTCTAATCATCGGCTAGCGGTTTGTTTATACTAAAATCGGTGACTACGGGTTTGGGGCGTTACGGATTTGGTATCAAAGCCTAGGTTTAAGAGATTCCTACGAGCCATATAGGAATCATGAGGATTGAGTTCAAATGGGAAGTATACGTGCTCTAGTATTGAATGTTTGCATAAAGTACATAATGAAAAATACTCATGATGGCCAATTAAGTATCAAAGTTGCAAGAAAACAATTAACATGAGGATGATAATCTTAAAGAAATGGAGGATCGTCCATCCATCAAATTTTCATATGCCTATCAACAAGAAGTTGACCAAACTCAACTACTTGTCGTTGCCTATCCAAATTTCAAAGATAATATCAATCCCATATATTAAGGAAACTATGCCCAAAAGCTACCAAAGAAAATGTCTATCCTCACGGCTCTAGCTGGATTCTCCAACAATATAGGGAAAAACCAAATTGCCAAAAGAAACCCCAAAAGGCATGATAGGAAGATTGATCTATTGGAGTTATAAAAATATAGATTAGGAATATAGAAGAAATGTTCGCAGTAGTTAAACTACTTAAAGGCCAAAAGCGGCTATAGAACATCATATCTAGCATGAAAGACAAGACATATAGTGGAACACGATTATAAAAAGGTATCAAAGAAACGGATTTACATTTGGCCAAAGTTTAGAAGAAACTTGAGGGCGAGTTCCACCCCTTCCCAGCCAAACAAAAGAGCTTTAAGAGTGGAATAACTTAGACAAACCCCAAATAGGATAATTGAAGAAGCCAAAGCCACAATGGGAACAACATGCCAAGAAAGGCCAGTCTCAACCAAGTCAAAATTTTTTTATGTCCATTATCCATAAACCATGTGAAAAATATGGTAGAATCTTCATAAAGGAATTCCGATAACAATAGTTAGGGAAGATTTTACCACTAACCCTATCAAGTTCGATCTAGTCAACTACAAGATAATGCTAGGAGAAGAAATAAATGTCGAATTCCGAGACCAAAAATTTAATGCAAAGGACAAAAATAGAAAGTTGAGAAGGACAGAATATGGGTTATGTGGCAATAAGAATGAAAGGAAATATTTAATGATATTTTTGGGTAAACACAACAAGACTTTTGAGAAAAGAATGTCAAGGTTATTCATATTATAGAGGAAGAAGGAAAAATAAAAACTCAAGGATACTTTGGTGATTAGTTGATTTTAGGGATTTGACAAATTTTACGGACCTTATCCGAGAAAAGTTATGGAAGTATTGATATACTTTGAGAATGGAAAAAAGATATCTATCATTTGAGAATAATGTCGTAAGCTTGGAGAAAATGCTAATTATATGTCAAAACCTCAAGGATTTGGATCTTGGTGACCAAGGTGAAGTTCCAAGGATATATCCAAAAAAATTAAATAAAGGTAGACCGATATAAGATAGAAGTAGTTACAAAATAGGATTAGAATGACCAATGTCTCTAAAGGAAGGAGTTTCCCAATGGTTAGTTAAATATTATTGAGGATTTATACAAAAACTTCTCAAAGGTGATCCTATATATAACTAAAACTCTTATAGAAGCTTACCAAACCTAGGCAATCTAAGTAATATAATAAGATATCCCAAACATTAAAAGACAAGTTAACTATAGTCCTAGTACTCGACTCTCCCTAATAAAAGCAAGGAATATATAATTTATAATACAGTTTCAGTAAAGCCTACAACTGATGATTTTAAATGATAAATTTCCAAAGCCCACTCTTTGCTCTTTTCTAGGATGATTTGCTCCTCGGGCCCTACAATTGAGTGAGCGGACATACGAAATGATGGTAAAGAGGAGGCTGGAACTCGTTAACTTAAAACCTCCGGAACTTACTTTTAATAACATGGAACTAATTAAAGATCAAATCTCGTTAGGATAGTGGAACTTTTAAAGGGTTGTAATTTAGAAATTCTATCCCATTTATGGAAGACTAATGTCATAGCTGATGCCTTACGTACACAAGCTCAGCATAGTCATCACTCAACCAATTTGTATTTTGGGAATTATAAAGGTAGAAAGGTGAAAGTATCAAGTACCAAGGGGATATAGGGCTGTAAACTATTTTGGAGTTAAACCAAATTCTGAAGTAAAATCAAGTGGGATAGCGAGATGAGCGAGGAGTTAATGAAGATACAACAAAATATTGAGGAAGGTGAATTCAAAGGACTTGGGGTACATAAGGACGATATCCTACACATATCAAAATCGTTTGTACCCAGCCAAGAGGAGATTCAAGAGAAAAATTTTAAATAATAAGGCTCACACAACCTTACATCATGTCCATTTGGGGAAAGCAAACTTATATGTAGAATTGAAACAAGATTGATAATGGTCAAATATGAGAGAAGATTATACAATATATATATATATATATATATATATATATATATATATATATATATATATATATATATATGCTTTGCATGCCAAAGAAATTAATCAAAACAAACAACACCCCATAGGTGAGATAAGGCCCTTGAGATTCTAACTTAAAAGTAGGTTCCTGTATCAATGAAATTCATCACGAGACTTCCTATATTTGTCTCCAAGAGAAATGCAAGTTGGACCAAAGTTGATCGCCTTCTAAGGTTGTGTATTTTTATACCACTTACTAACCCTTAGAGTTTAAATTATTTGAAGGAAATAAATTAGACTCTATGACATACCCGAAGATATAAAGACATCTAAAGGCATCCGATTACAATCACAATTTTGGAAAGCACCAACTTACTTTTGAAATCAAATTAAACTATAGCAGTTCAAACATCATCCAGAAATAAACATCCAAACCAAATGAACTAATCAAATTCTAATAAAAAATAAATAAATAAATAAATATTGCACGCTTATACACTCAATTTCCAAACAAAATGGAAACGCTACCTCATTTGGATTGAATCCTCGTCCAATACAATTATCAAGCTAAATAAAAGTAACACCATTTGAAGTTCCTTATGGGAAATTATATAACCCCATCGTATTGGGATAATGAGATGACGCACCCCTATTGAACCGGAATTAACAAAAGACTTATGAAGATCAATAGAGAAAGCTTTTAGAATTTCGGGAAGGGGATATGGTCTCTCTAAGATATCCCCAACCAAAAGAAATCAAAGGACTCATAATCGAGGGTACATTAAGCCCTAGATACATTGGATCATATGAGATAATTCGAGAGGATAAACTCCGAGGCTTACAAATCATCTTTACCAGTTAATCGGAACATGTCCTCAATATTTTTTCACATATCTCAAAACTTCGGAAATATATAGCTGACCTAAGCCGTATTATAGAGACTACACCAATGGAAGTAACCCAAAACTTAAAACATAAAGAGTATCTCGTCCAAATGTTGGACCAAAGGATCAATAACTTCATACCAAAACCTTTCCTATATTCAAATTATACTTGAAAGCCATCTAGAAACATAAGAAGATATGAATATCCACTTATACTTTGAAATAATGTGTATACTTTTTCATTTTCAAGTTTCAGTACGAAACTTATTTTAAGGGGGAAGACTGTAACAACTCATCCCTAATTATAACATATTAACATAATACACCAAATTATAATAAGCGCGTACATTTCAATTTCAAAATATTTTCATATCATATATATATGTATCAAAATTTTCTTACAGGACCTAGATACGAACAACGACAATAGATGGCCAATATTTTTCGTAAAATTTCAATATATTATCTAGAACTTATATTCACATAAACCATACTTATATTCCCAAACTTAAATCATAAATATTTTCATATAAGTTCAAACTTTATATATATATATATATATATATATATACATACATACATACATAACAATTAAAGCACAAATTATGTACAACTAAAACAAATATCCATATATCAATCTTAATAAGTAAATTGCTAATAAAACTAGCCTTATCTAATTATAAGCAATCACATATCCTAAAGCACATTAGAGTAATAACAATAAAACTATAATATTAACAAAAATAACAAGTAACACAATAGAAAAAATAATTATAATTATAATTTTTAAAAAAATAATAAAAATAAAAATAAAGTAATAATAGATAAGTATAATGACAATGCTGAAGATAATTATGATAATAAAAATAATAATTGATAATAATTTTAGACAATAATGAATTTAGTGGTCAAATAAAGGTTTGACACCCAAATTACTCTAAGCATGATTGCGAAATTGCCAAATCACCAATTAACCATGAGTCATCACACAAATGTCATGTAAAAATTAAAATAAGGGACAACAAAGCCATGAAGATTAGGATGAAGATTAGTATAAATAGGCTTGATTAAAACAGAAAAATTCAACCCAAAAACTTGATCCAACCCACTTTCTCTCTCCTCCCTCACCTGGCCATTAGCCCCACTTTGACCACCTCCACAACCGCCCACCGGCTCCTTTAGCCACCCAACACCGGCCTGACCCAGCCATCGCATTGCACTGAACCCAAAGCCACCTTCAGGCAACCATACCGGCCGATGCCAGCTGCCACCTATCACCGGTCGGGATCGCCGATAACCTATCATCGCCCCTTGTGCCACCCACCAGCTGCCCTATAACCGAGCATTTGGATTACCTTAAAAACCCACCAAAACACCAAAAACACTTCCATCTTTTCTCCACCACCACTACGGCCACCGCCTGGCTGCCGACCACCGTCAAGCCCCTTCACCGCCTACAGCCGCCGACCACCACCACTAGTCCATCACCACCGCCAGATCTGACCACCCAAACACCCACTTTTTCCCTCTCCTCTTTTATGCCCTAATATATATTACTCTTAAACGCACCCCAAACTCAACCACCACCTCCACTGCCAGGTCAACGCGGCCACCTCGCTGCCGAGCACCGCCCTACTGCCGCCGATCCACACTCGCCAACCACCAATAAGCTCCACCACCACAACCTTTATCCTCATTTATTCTTTTTTGGGTAAATACCCTAAACCCTAACTTTTTATAATTTAAAGTTTTCAATATTTAGGTTAATCATTTTTTAACAAAAATAAAAATTATCTTAGCCAAAGAAATTAAAATTAAAAGTTATACATGCATGGTTTAATGAAAGCGAAATTTTGGAATAATCTTATTGGAATTATAGCTAAATTATTAAAATAGCATAAATAAAATTTAATTAGTTCATTATGTGCATGCTTAATAATAAAAAATATTGACATAGCTATAACTTGGATGACTAATTAATTCTTAAATACATGCTTAAATAAATGAATTAGTGAATAAGCTAGTAAGTACATGATAAATAATGCATGATAAGTTAATCATCAATAATTTATAAAATTGTTAGTAAATAAGTTAATAGTGTTATAATGCATGTTTAGATTCTATAATAACAATTCATAGTGAATTACTTTGTGCATTCATAAATAAAGGTAGCTTAACACATAAATTAGCAATAATGAAGTAAAGCTTGAACAAACTAAAAATATAAGGCATAAATCATGTTAAAGATGGATCATAATAACCAAGGGTATAGGATAGGTTATTATTAAACTTAATCAAGGAATATAAGTCCTAAGCAAAATCTTACTCTATTAACTCTTATTTAAGGCCATCGGTTAACATACGTTCAAGGGTCCTGCTCAAAGTCACAAGGAAAGGAATCAAGTTTAAATCATCAACCAATTTCGGTTCATCGGGTATGTTCATTGATCGTGCCCTTCAATATTTTATTTACAAATCAAGGCCGGATATGGCCGACATCAACAACAATAAAGAATCATTTGTAAATAGTATTTGCCATCATTAATATGGACCCGCCCATCAAATGCCATTATTTGGTACGCCTTAATATCCAGGTTGGTCACACCGTACATGTTGGCCACTTTCAACAGGACTATCCGATTGGTCGAGGTGTGTGCGCATGCGTTTAGGGAAACCCGATGATCGTAAGGGATACATTCGGATAATAAACAAGCAATTGTTTTAAATTATTCTCTCGCCCTCATTTACAAATGAATTGAAATGCATGCGCTCAACTCAACTATTTCATAACCTTTATTTTACAGACATGATAATGGACGTATTGAGCTTATGGTCATATTTTGAAAATATTTTCTGGTTTTGTTTTAGGTAAAGATGTTGAAGGTATAAAGCAAGAGAAAACTTCGTTCGGGATTTAGAGGCTTGCAGTGGCAAAAGTGGGGTATTAGTAATCCAAGTACCATTGATTCGGTTAGCAAGTTTAACATGTAGCTTTTGCATAAGTTGTAGCTGCCTAGCAAGGTATAACCATGGGTATAATACATATGGATATATTCAAAGCCTTGCCCTTTCCTCTCGGTAAGGGCGGCGGTAATGTCCCCGACCTCTTTTCCACTGCGCTAATCATCGGCTAGGGATTTGTTTAGACTAAAACCGATGATTACAGGTTCGGGCGTTACATAAGGCTATCATAAAAGCTATTGAGGATAGTGAGAGAGTTGAGGAAGAAGAACGATTAAGAAGAGGACGAGGTCCTCTACCTCTACCTAGTCCATCTCCTACAGGTAATCCCAAGTATAAATCCAAGCGTGATCAACGTATAGATCGAGATAGAACAAATGTTAAGGGAGTCATTCATGTTCGGTAATCACTACTTTAACCATAATGGTTTCATTTCAATTCCTTAAAGAAAACTACCCCCTAAGTTCACCATGCTTAATATCATGTTTCGAGGTTCCGAGAATGCCCATCATCATGTTTGCAACTTCTTAGTACCAATGACTCTTAAGAACATACCGGAAGACACTTACCACATCATCTTCCCATGGACTTTTGATAACGTAATGAAGTGGTATAAAGTGGTTAACCTATACAAGGTCACCAATTGGATTGATTTGTGTAAGAGGTTCTTACATCAATACTCCTATAACACTTATCATACTTAGAGACTTGGAGTTGATCAAGCAAGGTGAGAAAGAAAGCTTTACTGATTTTCTAACTAGATGGAGGGAAAAGGTTGCCCACATGGTAGACCGACCTTCCGAGAAGAACCAAGTACGGATCATCGTAAAGAATTTTCCGCCTGCCTAATTAGCATCTCAAGTTTCTACCTTTCATGAGTTTCTCAACCCTTAGAGGTGTTGGTATGCTAATAGAAGAAGAGTTGTCTACCATGAACACAAAAGTTGTGACGAGGTATAGAGGTAATTCTTAGTCCAAAGATAAGAAAACCTCTAACCAAGGTAATACTAGTAGGAGTACGAGATGTTAATGCCCTAAACGGGTATAATGAATACACTCCAATCGATTCCACTTCGCTCAATCCCTTGACCGCCTATTGGCCAAAGGGAAGCTAAAATTGCCACCCATAAGAGCAGGATTAGAAACTTTGAAATAGTCCGAAAAGTGGGATGTTAGGAAATTCTAATAATACCATCATGCACTAGGACACGACACCGAGCAATGTTGGACGTTCAAGAGCAAGCTGAGACTGTGTTCTGTAATGGTCAACTTCTTCTTCCTAAGGCTGCCCAAAACTAAGCAACAACAAAAATCCTTTTAGCGGCACTCTAGCTATTTTCTCCGAACCCATTCCAAGTCGGTGGGACCCATCTGTCTTCATTCAAGACATCAATGAGTCCAAACCACTTCCTAGCTTACCTCCTTTAGACCTAGAAGTGCATGAATTGTGAGTGAGTGATGAAGAAGACGTGTATGAAACCAAAGACAATAGTGACAACGACTATGACTTATGGGGCACACCACCGTAAGAAGAAGACTTTTTGGGAGAATAAAAAGGTCGGGAAATCCAATTCCTTACTAAATCTAGACAACATGATGCATCCGTGGGTCCACTATAGACTCGGGAAGCCCCAAAAGAACCCGAAGCTGCAAAAGAAGAAGACTAATCTCGAAACAACTTCAAAAGTTGAAAGTCGACATTCCAATCTAGCAACTCATAGCTGCATCCCGAAACATAGGCAGGTCTTAATTGATGCACTTAGTAAGATCAAGGTCTCTCCCGAAACCACGCCTGAGGAAGTAGTAGGATTGGTCAATATTGGGGGCGAAACCATCACTTTCGATCGGAAAGATCTCCCTAAAGAGGGTGTTGCACACAACAATGCCTTTTACTTAACCGTAACTTGCACTAGCAAGTTCATTCTCTTAACCTTGGTAGACAACGGATGAGTTATGAACATTAGTCCTTGAAGGACCGCCAAAAGATTAAGCATCACAGAGCAACAATCTTTAAATAGACTATTCATCTCCGGACTTATGATAATTCTAAAAGAGCAGTTTTGGGAATAATGACCTTACCAATTAATGTAGGGCTCATGGTGAACAACATTGACATCCAAGTCCTAGACATCCCAGCTACATTCAACCTCGCTTCTAGGACGCCCTTGGTTACACTACATCGGAAAGTTAAGATGATCATCAAAGGTCAAATTGTAACCATCAATGGGGAAAATCTCCGTGCTACTATTACCTCCAAAGAATCGGTCGTCAAAATTGAGCACGATGTTGATGATGAAGAGCTCTATGGATTTGAGACTGTCAGCTGCCTTAGATAAGGATGAAGCACCGCTTAACTTCAATCCTTATGGCAACCCTAGCGTCCCCTCGATGCTTAGGAAGAAGGGGTATTTTCCGGCCTAGCTGCAGGCGACAGGCATACTACCTTATCTTTTCACCCCTCGAACCCACTAACAACTATAAATTTGGGCAAGGCTATCAACCTACAACTAAGGAAATAGCCCAAGCCAAGTGGGAAGTTCGGACTAAGAGGACTCGCACCTCACACAATCTGTTCCATCAAGCCCTTCCTCGCTACGACTTTCTTGAGCCATATTACCTCAAAGAGAAAGGTATTCGATACCGGCTTAGAGATATTTAATGATTACTATATACTTGGAAAAGGAGGCACCCTACCTCCTCGTAGAGGGTCGGTTCACAACAGATTGGACCAACTTGGCTAGGAATAACATCTTTGATCTGCTATTCGGACAAGAGAAGAACCTAGAGGGGAATTCGGTCTCGATGCTCGTCTCGAGCCATGTCTCATCGGCGGTTTGATCCATCCGGATTCATCACCGACATTGACACCGAAGGGTCCAAGTACATTACTTAGATCGATGCTTGAAGAGGGCCAAGAGTTTGCTGTTAGCTCTGTAGGAAAATTCAAGTGGAGTCTCGGACTCGGATTAGAAGAATTTGAACCGACCATGGAAGGGAGTTCAACTACTCGGAATTTACAAAGTTCTTTGACAAGAACGGTGTCTCTCACAAATTCTCTAACACCCAGAACTCCTCAATAGAATGGAGTAGTGGAGAGAAAGAACCAAACTCTTGAAGAAATAGGAAGGACAATGATGATTGAAAATAATCTACCTTCCTATTTCTAGGCTAAGGCGATCAACACAATAAACTACACACTCGAACAGTGCCACATTAGACCTATCTTGAAGAACACTCCCTACAAGCTTTACAAGGAAAAGAAGCCTAATATCTCATACTTCAAACCCTTTGGATATAATCTGCTTTGTTCACAAAAATAGTAAGGATCACTCGACCAAGTTTGATGCTAGGTTAGATGAAGGTATATTTTTGGGTTACTCATCTCACAAGTAAAGCTTATCCTGTCTTTAACAAAAGAACTAACAAAGTGAAAGAAAGTATCCACGTTGTGTTTGATGAGATAGATAAGGGAAAAACAAGTGAGTCAACCTTCTCGGATCCGAAACTCAGTCGAGATGAAAATGATCTTGCTGAAGCCGAGCTAAGAAAGAGTCGAAGAAAGTAACTTAGAATGAGGCAGCTCGGACCATTGTGACTCGGACTTAACCAGCTCAAGAGCTAGCTCGGAATGCTGAAGGACAAGCTAATAAGGAGACTCAGCAAGCTCAAACTACTGAAGATTAGCCAGTTCAACCAACAAATTAGGTGAACCAGAGCACGGGTAGAGCATTCAAATATGCTTTGAGCCACCTACTCGAGAACATTCTATCTAACATTAACACTAGGGTAAGAACTCGTTCTTCTTTGCAAAATCTATGTGCATTCACTGCATTCATATCATTAACAGAACTAAGAGATACACTAGAGGCCCTAAATGAACCTGAATGGGTAAAGGTCATGCAAGAAGAGCTAAATCAATTTGAGAGTAACCAAGTCCGAACTCGACCAAATGACCTTTTGATCACCCAGATTATAGGAACCAAATGGGTTTTTAAAAACAAACTAGATGAGGATGGGTTAGTAGTTAGAAATAAGGCTAGACTTGTGGCTTAAGGTTACAATCAAGATGAAGGAATTGATTGTGAGGAAACCTTTGCACCAATCGCTAGGATCGAAGCAATGAAAATCTTGTTGGCATTTCCGTCTAGCATGAATATTAAATTATATCAAATGGATATTAAATGTGCTTTTTTAAATAGTTTCATTCAAGAGGAAGTCTATATTGAGCAACCCCAGGATTTGAAAACTCGGAATTTCCAAATTGCAAAAAGCTTTATAGGTCTTAAACAAGCTCCTAGAGCTTGGTATGAAAGACTCGAGCAGTTTCTTAGTTGAAAATGATTTCAAAAGAGGTCAGATTGACAAAACTCTTTTCATAAAAACTAAGGGGAAAGATTTCCTTATTGCTTAGATTTATGTTGATGATATCGTTTTGGAGCTATTAATGAAAATCTCTATTAAGAGTTTTCAGAGTTGATGAGACAGGAGTTCCAAATGAGCATGATGGGAGAGCTCAATTTCTTTCTTGGTCTACAAATCGGACAAGACAAAGATAGAATCTATGTCCATCAATCTAAGTATACAAAGGAGTTGTTGAAGAAGTACAAGCTTCAACATGTGAAACATGCAGCAATAGCTATGAGTAGCGAGCATGAAACTAGACTAAGACGAAAAAGGTAAAGCGAGTAAATCGAAACTTTATAGAGGTATGATTGGATCTATGCTATATCTCACATCCAGTAGAGCCGGACATTATGTTTAGTGTATGTTTGTGTGCAAGATTTCAAGCTAATCCAAAAGAATCACATCTCACTACGATGAAGAGGATTTTCAAATATCTTGTAGAAACTCATAATCTTGGTCTATGGTTCTCAAGAGGCTTAGAACTGACCCTCACTGGATACTCGGATGCTGACTATGTTAGTTACAAAGTCGACGAAAGAGCACATCAGGAGTATGCCAATTTCTGGGTCAATCCCTCATATATTGGCACTTAAAGAAACAGAACTCGGTTGCTCTATCAACTTGTGAAGCTGAGTACATTGCGGTTGTAGCTTGCTATGCTCGGATTCTGTGGATCAAGCAACACTTGAAGGATCTTGGACTTTCATTCACATCTATCGCAATCAAGTGTGACAATCAAAGTGCAACCAAGCATCACTGTTCGGTCTAAATATTACGTTATTTATACCCTTATTTATCTAGTTTTTGTCTCGTAAAATAATATTTTTTTATAAATTTTTATTTATTTTGTTTGATTTTGTAGGTAATAAATTGAAGTGAGCGGATCCCATAATTTGTGCTTGAAATGAATGAAAAAATACACAAAGTGAGAGATAAAATTGGACAAATCAAGTCCGAAGTTAGCCGATGAGGCCCAACCCAAGATCCGGCCGTGACAGGCAAGGAACAGTGAAATACAGGGTGATGATGTCACCATGCTGTCACAAGTGCTAAAATTAGTGCAGTATGATGACATCATGATGACATTAGCTGACTTCATCATGATGTCGGCAATCAAATTTTTGAAATCAATGTTGCGTATAAAAGAAGGCAGCGGCAAAAGTTTTGGGGAAGCAGCCTGAGGTTTTAGGCGAAAATTAGGTTTAGTTTTATTATTAGGTTAATTTAGTTTAAGTTAATTAATTTTCCTCTTGTAAATTTATTTTAAATATTTTTAGTTTTAGTTATTAATTCAGTTTGTAAGTTTGAGTTCGATTCGTTCCTAGTAACTTCTTCCCTTTTATCTCTCACTTCTATTTAGTTTGTTTCGTTTAGTTTAAAGGTTCGATTTTTTATTATATTTTGATATTAGCATTAGTTAGTTTAATTGTTTAATCTCATGTTTAATTTTATTTTGTTAGTTTATGTCATTCTTCGAATCAATTTTTGTTAGTAGTTGTTAGATTAATTTTGTTTCATGTTAATTAGTTATTATTTTATGTCACTTTGGTTGTGATTAGCCTCTTAATGGCTAATTGATTTCATTGAGGCCTTGACTTACCTAGCTTATACTAGTATTTTAGGATTATTTCTCATACCTGCCGCATAGGTTCGATGAGATGCCCAAAAGGGTCTTTTCATCTTGATTTTTAGGCGGTTGGTTTATCACCGAAAGGTGGAGTCAATTTGCTAGTGTCGGTAAAGAGAATAGTTGGGATTCTGGCATGAAAATAGCCCGAATTCTAGCTAGGTACAAGGTTGCTATTTTTGTAGTTTAGTTGGGCTAACCCTACGAAAGCAGGTGGTTAGAATAATTAAACTAGCTCATGACCCTCGAAAGTGTGGCTTGAGTAGGCTTTAATGGTGCAACGTACCACTCCTAAATACTTGTATAAACTTGGGTAGGTTTAGACTTGACTTGATTAATTAGTTTATCAAGTGGTAAAATCACAACCCGAGTATTTTATTTTTTATTACTTTCTAGGTTAGTTTAATCACCATATCTATCTCATTTGTGTTGATTCGCCTAGACCGAAAGTTTAAGTTAGCTTTGATATTTGAAACACAACTCTCTGTGGACATGACCCGTGCTTACGGCTATCTACAACTACGCCGTGCGCTTGCGGTTAATAAATTTTTAGAACTTAATTCTTCCTAACAAGTTTTTGGCGCCGTTGCTCGGGGAGTTGTTCGTTTCAGTATTGGAGTTTACTTGAGCATTCTATATTAGGCATTTAATTGAAAAATCCAAAAAAATTTAAAAACTAAAAATCCAAAAAATAAATAAATTTGAAACCATGTCCACTTACCATTATCCGCAGTATGAGCATGAATTGTTTTATCGGTACTTTGATCGACTTAATGCTCTTCTTGCTATTTCGATAACTGTTTGGAGAAATGGGAAGTATTAAATGTTGTCAATGAGGGTGTGAATAGTGAAACCCGTGCTTTTTTAGAGTATTTGGATTTTTGTGGTAAAAGTGTTGATGAAGCTTGGGATTTACTTGAATGGATTGCTTGGGATACTTGTGAATTTGAAAAGGCATGTATTGATCCTGGATTTTCATGCCCCGACCCTTGTGCTTATCATGCTAGATCTTACATCCAATCCCCATGTATTCCCGATCCTACCCCTCTTTGGTGTGAAAAGTGTAACTCTTCTAATCATGATACTAGTTATTGTCCTTATTATGATACTTTATCTCATGAATGCTATGATAATTGTTATAAAATGATAAGGGCTATGGATGAACAAAATGAGCAACTTGCATGTCTTACTAAGATTAGGAAGTCTGACCTATCGCATGAAATTGACCTTAGTCTTAGTTATGCACAAATTGAGGCATTTTTCAATGATGATGATGATGATGAGTCTTCCTTTTCTTAAGAGTCCGGACTAGAGAAAGAGACTGACCCACCCTTTCCTACATTACCCACAGCTGCCCCATCCTTACCTAGTACACATAGGGACAACACTGAGTCTGTCTTTAGTGTTGATGCTAGTTTAGATGGTGAGGGTGATTTATATTGTGAATCGAAGATGTTTTAATTGAGGTGTTTGATCAGGAGACTTCTTTAGAGGAGTCATGTGAGGTGGTTGTGGTCGAGGCATCGCCTACTAGTCTTGATGTTGATGATTATGTGTCCCCCAACCCACTTACTTTGATCCTTGCTTCCCTATTTGTTCACTACCCTTCCTTTCCCCCAAGTATCATTTTTTTTAGACCACTACCTATGTGATTTGTGATTCCGATTTAGCTATGGGCAATGTGAATTACTCATCTAGGATGCTTGAGGGGGATGTGGTTGACAATATTGTGTCCCTAGGTACCTTTGGAGGTTACATTCCTTCCTTTGACCCTTTTCATATTTACCTAGAGGATATGCCCAGAAAAATCATGTGGACTAGTTTCTTTGATCACTCTTTTAATTTTTCTAAGACTTCGATAAATTTAAGAGATCACTAAATATCACCGATATATTTGTCTGTTGTGTTCTCTTATTTACATTCATCCGAGTTTTATGCTTGTAACGCCCTAATCACCATTACTTAATAATCCCTTTATTAGGGGCTAT
Source organism: Talinum fruticosum (assembly GCA_021018815.1). NCBI lineage: Eukaryota > Viridiplantae > Streptophyta > Magnoliopsida > Caryophyllales > Talinaceae > Talinum > Talinum fruticosum. Next base: position 1,413,236 of record JAITYX010000091.1, on the reverse strand, counting down.
TACGTAAGATCGCAGCAGAAGGTAACGATCGAAGACGTTACCGCCGTCCTAAAAATAGGACAAGGCTAAATAATTGAGATAAAATGAAATACAATTTGTGCATCCACTGTCATATTTCCAATGATCCTGTTAGGAGTAACTACTTATTGCCCAAGTAGCTAGGTCATCCCAAAATACAGTTTATTGGTTTAGTAACATAATATTTATACAACCTAGACTTTTGTCTAGGCCACAAGATAATATATAACGTACGGTAATTCCCAAGGTCATTCCTAACCCTAGTTGAGGGTCAAATAACCGTGAGCGTTTATACACCTTCGTAATTACAATTGCAACGTAGCTGGCTAAGGTCCGCCTTCGTCGGACTTGGTAGATAGTTGATTACTCACCAATGCTTCTTCCTAAAACAAAAATAGTAAAATATTTCGAAGAATGAGTCGAAACTTAGTACGAACATTCCTGCATCTGTAAAACAACTTTGAAAAATATTCAAATTGAGCACGCGCATTTCAATTCATTTTAGTTTGAAATCGGGGGAGAGAATATAAGTAAAACTTGCTTGCTGGTTATTATCCGAAAGTGGAACCCCTTGGTAATTGATATGATCTTTGAACAGGTGCTCACCCCCGGGCCGACCGAGAACCCGAGTGGACGCCGCGCGTGGGTATAATTGGTGGGCCTAAGCCCCGATAATTGATGATTGGGCGGGGACCACTTAATTAGGTGGCAAAACTTGCCTTGTAAATGATTCGTTATTAGTTGTACATATGAGAAATGTTGAGATTTGATGAAATATGTGAGTTTTCGCAAGGTACGGGCAATGAACGTACTCGAACCGAGAATATTTGTTTCTCCCCTTTTATGAAAATCCAAGTTACCAGCTAGTCGGCAACGGAAGTGGCCCGAGTTCTGTTTCAAATAGGTTTTTGTTGTTAATAATGTATCTCTTGAGTTTTAATATTTGAATTTGTATAAGCATTGACAATTATTTCATTTTCTGTATTTATTACGTAATCGGTTAAACTACCTTTCCTTGCATAAATTTACTACATTAATTCCATTTCAAACATTGATTGCAAAGCATATTACAAAAGTTAATTAGGCTAATCAGATGGCCAATGACATTCATGTAATTCAATTCATTAGTTAACTTGGGTTGAAAATGGTATATATATATATATATATATATATATATATATATATATATATAAAATCAAACACTTATTCCTAGTTTATTCCTTCCTTCTCTCTTCATTACATTCAAAACCTATAGTTAAGTAACTAGTTAACCCATCAAATGCCTTCCCCTAGGAAGGTTCTATAATCTACCGAATTGCTCAAAACTCGTACATATACCATGTTAAAGTGATGAACATTATTCTCTCAACACAATTCACATTCAACCACAATTAGGTGTATTTACAACTCGTATTTCCTCACACCTATACACTTGTACATTGCCGAATTTCAACTTCTACATATGCATTCCCCTTCGTTTGCTCAATATAACCATTTCCAACATATAACAAATCCATCAATTTACCCAATTCTATAATAAAACATCCCCCAAACTCATTCACTAATTCATAATCTCCCCATGAGAATCACATTCGTTCTCATTCATACAATACACAACCAATCCATCAAAATGCCACAAGTCGATTATTCACACCAATTCGGATTTTCCCAAATTAATCTTTAAATTCACTCCACAAACATATTTCTAATCATACTTCAATTTACGATTACAATTGCTCAAATAGATAATGAACTTGATAATTTAGGGTTTAGGGTTTTGCCTTCGAATTCACGAGAGGAGGAGTCAAGGAGAGGGAAGAGGGGATGTTGGTGGTGCACGATAGCTCCCGCTATGGCGACTGCTGGAGAGGCCGACGGCGTGCCTCGGCGTCGGGGCTGCGGTGGTTGGCCGCCGAGAGGCCGCAGGAGGCGAGGGCAGGGGCAGGCCATACGGAAAGAGAGGGAGAGCGAGAGTGCGATAGAGAGAGCGAGAGAGAGGGGCAGAGGTGGTGGTGCGCGGCAGCTGCACCGGCGACCACTAGGCAGAGACGACTACTAGCTCCGGCAGCCACTGCAGCTGGTGGTTACTCGTTAAGTGCCGCGGCTGGAGAGCAGGGAACAGGACTGCGCGGAAAGAGAGAGGGAAAGCGAGGGCACAAGAGAGAGTGAGAGGGAAAGGGTGGCCGTAGCCTTGGCCGGTAGTAGCGTTGGCTTCGCTCGGCGCTGGCGGTGACCGGTCGCCGGAACCGGCACGACCGAGGGAGGCATGGAGGGGCGAGGGCGAGGCAGCGGCGCGAGAGAGTGAGGAAATGAATACTGAAGCCTTGCCCGACTATTTTCATCTCGAAATTTTTTTTAATTTCCGAAAAATCCGTTTCTAGATTTTTCCTTTAAAAAATCTGGTTTGTTTATTTTATTATTTTATTATTTTTATTTATTTATTTATTTATTTTATTTTCTTTTATTGTTACTTTTAATTTTATTTTAATAATGATGTTCACAAATTATAATCTTATTATGAGATTTTTATTAGGGCCACTTCGTCGCCTTAGCTGCATAACACATGTATAAGGATAATGTAAATACAAAATATCGAATTGAAGTGCACGTGCTCAATTATATAAATATTGTAATTAATAAAATAAATAATGTGATTTAGGGTCGGGTTGTTACATGTGCTCGGGAATTTGATAAGCTCCTTAGAGCTCGACGAGCATCCGATTTGGAGCTTGATCTTGAGATGAGGAGGAGTGGTTGATGCTCCTCGAGCCTTGTTAGTACTATTTTAGGAGGCATTAGTTTAGGTGCACCTAGCACCTAACCCGGTATATTTGTTCTCTTTCTTTCTCTTTTTATTATTATTATTATTATTTTTTTCTTTCTTGTTTCTTTCTTTATACTTTTTTTCTTGTTTTTAGTTGTGGATATTTTGGGTTGTGTTTTTCTTTTTGCTTTTAGTGGTGGATATTTAGGATTGTGTTTTTGTGGGGTGATCACTTTGAGGATAAACTTTGGATATTGTTGAGCCATGATGGCTATGATCACCAACATGTATATTTTCTTATTTTGGTTTGCTTTTGTTTTTGGTGGTAGCGTTTTTGCACATAATTGAGTCTATTTTGTTGGTGTGGTTGCTCCTTGGCTCCCAATGAGGACATTTTGAGATTTAGGTGTGGGGGAGGAGAAGCCATGCTTCAATATTTTGAAAAAAAGAGAAAAAAATTTTCAAAATTGCAAAAAGATTTTTATTTTTAAAAATTATTTTTGGGGAGTTTGTAACATTTTTTTAGTTTTGACCCCTTGTTACTTGGCTATTAGTTTGTATTTATTTATGATGTATATAATAGTCTTTGATCTAAAATATGTCATTCTATGTCCGTTTTGAATCATGACATTGAATTATTGAATTAGTTTGACTTTGGTAGAGGAACCTGTGAGATTTTGAGCCTTATAGACTAATTCATTAATTTTAGTCTCATATTTCATTTCATGTGTGACTCTTCCTTAGTGTATTTTCTCTAGAACTTGTTCTGTCTCTCTTTGAGACCACATTTGGCATATGTATTATGTAATATGATAGAGGCATTCATTCATTTGTTTTCAAATTATATGAGCCAGAAAGCCACCCTACTATATATACTCTTTTTGCTATCCTTTTGAGCATTAACCTATTCTTTGTTATACCTACATCCACTTTACGCTTGGCCTATATATATATTTTCTATACCTAAGCCAGGTCCAGTGGTGTAACACTTCTTGAGATTGGTAGTTTTGAGTTGTATATAAATGGTGTTTTGTTTGTTTCTGTGGTTTAAAAAGGGGATTTATATTAATGAAAAATTAGATGTATCCCCTAGAAGTTGATAAACCTTTTGGAATTTGTAACACCCCCTCCCTAATTCACGATTAGCATGAGCGCGTGCATTTCAAATTTTCAAATATTTTTATATCATACATGAGTATATGTATATTTTTATATATATATGTATATGTCAATGTTGATTGAAATGCAGGAACCGGATGATGACAACGACGACACATGAATATATTTTATAAATTTTCATGACTCATAAGATAATTAACATTATTACATAGCTAATTTATTTTGAGTTCTAAAAATCCTTAAACGAATGAAATTAATATAATTCTTATAAACTTAATATTACTAAATATAAAATTTCTCATATTAAGATAAACTTAATGAGTAAGATAATAATAAGCTTGGAGGATTAAGAAATAGACAGGGATAAGGCATTGGATTAGGATGAGTGCTAATAAAAAATTGGCCCGGAGGAATTAGGTCGATCGGCCCAATTAAAGAGAGGAGAAGGGGGTATTTAAGCTAAGCTTTATGGTTCAGCTTCATTTTTTAACCTAAATCCATTTCAGCTCTCTCCGTCTCCCTCTCTCTCCACCGAAACCCTTTCCCCTCTCGCCTTGCGTCCGCCCTTTTTCACCACCCACCGACGGCATCGGCGGCCCTCTAGCCACGCCGACAATCGCCGCCAACTAGCCACCAACGCCACCGCCATCATCTTCACCGGTCTCCTCCTCAAACACCAAAACGCGCCTCCTCCTTCATTAACGACCACCGCTACCGCCACCGGCCACCGCCGCAGCCTCGTTCCGGCCACCCCGGTTCGACGCCACCATCAACACCACCGATCTTCATCGAAACCCTAACCACCAGCCAACGCCAAGAAATCGCCTCCGCCACTCTCCTCGGCATCCCGTTCGCCGCCGCCCGGCGCTAACGACCACCACCCGCCACCGCCGGTTTCGCCTTGACCGCCACCCCACCTGTCACCACTTCAACCACCAACCACCAACGACACCAACGATCTCACCTCATCTTTCCCCGAATTTGGTCTTGTTTCGCCCGGCTTCGCCCAGAGTTAGTCACGGCTACCCTTGCCCTCGAGCCGTCCAGCCTCCGCTGCCTTCGCCGGTCACCGGCGCCGCTCACTACCACCGACGATCGCTCCGCCCGCAGCCGCCTGCTCCGTTCGACCAACCCTCCGATCCTCAAACCACCACCCTCAACCACCTCAAAAACTCCTCTTAAATTAACCTCCTCCATCTAACTCGCTTAGGGTAAAATTTTCGATTCGGTTCGTCAATTTAATTTTTAGGTTAATTTTCACATTCGATTCTTTAGTACGTTTAATTTAACTATTTGAGTTGTAATTGGTATTCTTTTCTGTTTGGTGATTTAAGTTGGATTATGATTTGTTTATGACTCGATTCATGAAATTTGGGAAGATCTCGGTGATAGTTGATATATGTTGGATATACTGAAAATTGAAAAAAAACCATGAACAATCTCTGTGTGAAGGACATTTATGGACAAATCCTCGTATAAGGGATATTTATGGACAAATACCTGTGTAAAGGACAGTCCACAAGTAATTCCGAATCGGAATATTTTGGTTAGTTTAAATATTTAACCTAATAAGGAGATTAAGGAAAAGATTGAGGATAATATCTAATTTTTGGGCAGTTGTAAAATTGAAATGTGAGAAATTGGCCTCTTTGGGGAATTAGTTATGCCCTCATAAAATAAAATAAGGTTAGAAAAATTTGAAAAAAAGTATATAAAAGAATGAAAGTATTTAAGTAATAAAATGACTAACAGCAGACTATTAAAAGCATAATCTTTCTTTGATTTTAAAGTAAGTATTTGGTGTAGTGCTTCTATAAGTTTATATACGCTTTTGGAAGGAGCTGAGCTTATGTTAAAATTGCTATATATATATACTTGTTATGCTTGCATTATATAAAATAAGATAAGATAATTAGTCATATGAATTAATGATAACATTAATATTCTTTAGTAGAAGCTAACTTTATTAATTTTCATTCCAAGTATGTTTGAAATGATTTAATAAATAAATAAGCCATAAAAATTCAGTTTATTAATAAAACTCTTATATTCTTAATTAAGGTCGTCAAGCACCGGCGTCGTGCGTTCATCCGAATTCCGCCCATAAAGAAAAAGAAGAAGGGATATCAACTCAAGGTACTTTCATTGATCGTGCTCTTCGGTGTTTTATTTACAAATCAAGGCCGGATATGGCCGTCATTAACAACAATAAAGAATTGTTTGCAAATAATATTTGCCATCATTAATATGGACCCGCCCATCAAGTGCCATTATTTGGTACGCCCAATATCCAGGTTGGTAACCCCGTAACGGTTAACCGCTTTCAACCGGACTATCCGATCGGTTTGGGTGTGTGCACATGCATTTAGGGAAACCCGATGATCGTAGAGCGATCCATTCGAGATAATCAATTAGCAACAATTTTACATTGTTCACTCTCCCTCATTTACAAATGAATTGAAATGCATGCGCTCAACTCAATTACTTCATAACTATTATTTTATCGCATGATAGTGAACGTATTGAGCTTCGGCTCACATTTCGAAAATGTTTTCTTGTTTTGTTTTAGGTAAAGGTGTGGAAGATTTGAAGCAAAAGTCCGTTAAGGACTTAGAGGCTCGCAGATGACAACCTAGTTGGAGTATCAAGGGTTAAGTGCCGTTGTCGTAGTTTATCGATCGTAGTCTATACTTATGTTTAATCTTCGTACAAGTTAATGTTTATGCCTTATCATGAGACACTTGCTGTTAGTGGCAAAAGTAAGTAACCTGGGTTAGAAACGTATCTATTATTATAGCCTTACCCTTTCCTCCGGTAAGGGCGGCGGTAATGCCCCGACCTACTTTCCGCTGCGCTAATCATCGGCTAGCGGCTTGCTTAGTCTAAAACCGGTGATTATGGGTTTGGGGCGTTACGGATATGGTATCGAGCCTAGGTTTAAGAGATTTCGTGAGCCATATAGGAACCATGAGGATTGAGTTAGAATAGGAAGTATAAGTGTCTTATTATTAATTGTTTGTACGAAGTGTAGAATGGGAAATACTCATAATGCCCAATTAAATCTCAAAGTTATAAACAATAATCAACATGAGGATGATAATCCTAAACAAATGGAGGACCATACCTCCATAAACCTTCATATGCCTATCAACAAGAAGTTGACAAAACTCAACTTCCTCGTCTCTCCAAATTTCAAAGACAAATATCAACCCTATATATATACCAAGGAAAGCATATCCAAAGGGACATATCTATCCCTACGGATTCTCCAACAATATAGGAAAGCAAACCAAAATGCCAAAAGGAACCCCAAGGGATATGATGGGAAGATTGATTAGGAATATAGAAGAGAAGTTGCAATTATTGAAGACCAAAAAGGTGACTATAAGGACATCACATCTAGTAGGAAAGGCAAGACATATAGTAAAACACGATTATAGGAGATATTAGGGAAGTGAGTTTACATTTGGCCAAATTTTGAAGAAAATTAGAGCTGAGTTCTACTCTTCTCAGTTGAAGGAAAAGAGTTTTAAGAATGGGACAACTTAGAAAACCCCCAAATGGAATTATTGAGGAAACCAAAACCACAAGGGGAACCGCATGCTAAGAAGGGCCAAAACTAAACCAAATCAAAAATTTTGTGTCCATTATCCATGAATCATGTAATATGATAGAACCTTCGTAAAGAAATTCCGATAACAATGGTTAGGGAAGATTTTACCACTAACCTCATTCAGTTTGATTTAACCAACCTTGAGATAATGCTCTGGGACGAGAGAAAGGATTATCGAATTGGGATGCCAAGGATTTATCGTGGAAAATGAAAGGGCGATAATAGAGAGTTGCTAAGGATAGAATATAGGCTATATCGTAATAAGAATGTAAGGAAGTATTTCATGATATCTTTGGGTAAATACAACAAGACTTTTGGAAAAAAAATATATATATATATATCAAGGTTATTGGTGTTATACTATTAAAAGAGGAAAAAGTGAGACTTGAGGATATTCCGGTGATAAGTGAATTCCCGATGTTTCCCTCAGGAACTTTCAGGATTACCGCCTCGAAGGGAGTAGATTTTGAAGTAGAATTATATCCGTAAGCTCGACCAATTTCTAAAGCATCCTATAGAATAGCCCCAGCTGAGTTGAAAGAATTGAAAGGTCAATTGGAAGAACTTATGGAGAAAGGATCTATTCAATTAAGTACTTTACCTTGGAGAGCACCGAGTGTTACTTGTGAAGAAAAAGGATGGCACCTTGCGGTTATGCATTGATTATAAGGAGTTGAATAAACTTACCATCAAGAATAAATATCCTCTACCTCGGATCGACGATTTATTCGATCAACTACAAGGTGCGGAAATATTTTCAAAAATAGACTTAAGGTCCGGATACCATCAACTTAGGATAAGGAGTGAAGATTTACCCAAAGCCGCATTTCGAACTAGGTATGGCCATTATGAGTTTGTTGTCATGTCTTTTGGGTTAATTAATGCACCTGCCAAATTCATAGATCTGATGAATAGAATTTTCAAACCTTATCCGGACAAATTTGTGGTTGTGTCCATTGATGACATATTGGTATACTCGAAGAATAGAGAGGAACATGTCCATCACTTGAGGATAGTATTACAAGTCTTACGAGAACACTAGTTATATGCCAAGTTACAAAAGTGTGAGTTTTGGTTAAATGAAGTGACATTCTTAGGTCATGTGGTATCTCGGGAAGGGATAAAGGTAGACCCACATAAGATACAAGCAGTGACCGAATGGCCCGGACCAACCAATGTTATTGAGGTGAGAAGTTTTCTAGGGTTAGCTGGATACTATCGAAGATTTGTACAGGACTTTTCAAAACTAGCCCGCCTATGACTAACCTCTTAAAGGAAACCACCAAATTTGAATGGTCTAGTGAGTGTGAAAAAGCGTTCCAAACCTTGAAGGGCAAGCCGACTACTGCTCCAGTCTTGACCCTCCCTGAAGAAGGTGAGAAGTATACTATCTATAATGATGCTTCGAAGAACATGTTAGGGGTGTATTGATGCAAAATGGTGAAGTGGTAACATATGCTTCTCAGCAATTAAAACCATATGAAGGAAATTACCCTACTCATGATTTGGAATTAGCTGCAATCGTGTTACTTCAAAAATTGGGAGACATTATTTATATGGGGTATCTTGTAAGGTATCTACCGATCACCAAAGTTTGAAGTACGTGTTCACTCGGAAGGAGCTTAATTTGAGACAAGGGAAATAGTTGCGACCGTTAAAAGATTATGACTTGGAGATTCAGTACCATCCAGGTAGATCCAATGTTGTGGCTGACGCCTTAAGTAGAAAAACTCAACATAACGTGAATACCTTGATTATCACTCAACCAATCCTTATTCGGGGATTACACAGAGTAGGAATTGAGATCGATCGACACCAAGGAGACAAAGGGGTGCTAAACTTTTTGGAAGTCAGACCCTCAATTGCGAGATGAGATCAAAATAGGACGAGAGGAAAGACGAGAAGTTGGTGAGAATGGAGCGAGAATATTAAAAAGGAGAAATTTCCAAGATTCATCTTACATGAGAACGAAACTTTAAGATTCCAAAATCGGTTGTGTGTGCCCGACCAAGAGGAGATTAAAAAGAATATTTTAGATGAAGCTCATACGACCTTATATTTTTTCCATCCTGGAGGAACAAAAATGTATGTAGATCAAAAGAAGAATTTCTGGTGGCCCAACATGAAACGAGAAGTTGCGAGATGTGGATAGTTGTCTTACATGTCAAAAAGTAAAGGCAGTAACATCAACACCCTGTGGGCGAGTTAAGGACCTCGGAGATTCCAACCTCGGAAATGAGATTCTATATCAATGGATTTCATCGTAGGACTCCCTCAATCCGCCACCAGGAAAAATGCTATTTGGCCGATAGTTGATCATTTTATAAAATCTCGCACACTTCATATCAATTAGTGACAATTGGAGTGTGGACAAATTAGCTCAAGTATATTTAAAAGAGATTGTCGGACTCCACGGAATGCCCAAGGATATAGTGTTCGATAGAGACATCCGATTCCAATCTCGATTTTGGGAAGCCTTACAGCAAGCTCTTGGGACTAAGTTGAACTTTAGTAGCTCATACCATTCGAGAGACAAATGCTCAAACTGAAAGAGTTAACCAAATCCTATAAGATATGTTACGGGCTTGCATCCTTGATTTCCAAGGAAAATGGGAAGAGTATCTCACTCGATTAATTTTCATACAATAACAGCTACCAGGCCACAATAAAAATGGCCCCATTTGAAGCCCTCTATGGAAGAAAATGCAGAACCCTCTTGTGTTGGAGCGATTTAGATGAGACGCTCACCATAGGACTAGAGTTGATACAAGAAACTACCGAAACAAGTGAGAGTAATAAAACAGTGAATCGGAGAAGCTCAAAGTAGACAAAAGAGTTATACAGATCGACGAAGGAAACCTCTAAGAATTTCAAGTAAGGGATACGGTTTTTCTCAAGTATCCCCAACCAAAGGAATCCAAAGATTTGAAATTAAGGGGAAATTAAACCCTAGATACATTGAGCCATATGAGATACTTCGGAAGTTAAACCCCGTGATCTATAAATTATCCTTACCAGTCGATTTGGAGAAAATCCATGATGTTTTTAATATATCTCAATTTCGGAAGTACATATCCGACTCAAGCCACATCATACAGGTTGAACAAGTGGCTATCGCCGAACTTAACACATGAGGAATATCCGGTCCAAATCCTCGATCGGAGGATTAAACATCTGCATACTAAAACTATTCCTCTCGGTCAAGGTTTATGGCCAAATCATACTTCAATTGCAGCCACTCGGGAAACCGAGGAAGATATGAGAAACTAGTACCGACACTTATTCTAAGATAATATTTATACCATTTCACTTACAAGTTTCGAGGACGAAACTCATTCTAAGGGGGAAGACTGTAACACCCCTCCCTAATTCACGATTAGCATGAGCGCGTGCATTTCAAATTTTCAAATATTTTTATATCATACATGAGTATATATATATTCTTATATATATATGTATATGTCAATGTTGATTGAAATGCGAGAACCTGGATGATGACAACGACGACGCATGAATATATTTTATAAATTTTCATGACTCATAAGATAATTAACATTATTACATAGCTAATTTATTTTGAGTTCTAAAAATCCTTAAACGAATGAAATTAATATAATTCTTATAAACTTAATATTAATAAATATAAAATTTCTCATATTAAGATAAACTTAATGAGTAAGATAATAATAAGCTTGGAGGATTAAGAAATAGACAGGGATAAGGCATTGGATTAGGATGAGTGCTAATAAAAAATTGGCCCGGAGGAATTAGGTCGATCAGCCCAATTAAAGAGAGGAGAAGGGGGTATTTAAGCTAAGCTTTATGGTTCAACTTCATTTTTTAACCTAAATCCATTTCAGCTCTCTCCGTCTTCCTCTCTCTCCACCGAAACCCTTTCCCCCTCCGCCTTGCGTCCGCCCTGTTTTCACCACCCACCGACGGCATCGGCGGCCCTCCGGCCACGCCGACGGTCGTCGCCAACTAGCCACCAACACCACCGCCATCATCTTCACCAGTCTCCTCCTCAAACACCCAAAACGCGCCTCCTCCTTCATTAACGACCACCGCCACCGCCTACCGGCCACCGCCGCAGCTTCGTTCCGGCCACCCCGGTTCGACGCCACCATCAACACCACCGATCTTCATCGAAACCCTAACCACCAGCCAACGCCAAGAAATCGCTTCCGCCACTGCCCTCTGCATCCTGTTCGGTCGCCGCCCGGCGCTAACGACCACCACACCGCCACCGCCGGTTTACGCCTTGACCGCCACCCCACTGTCACCACTTCGACCACCAACCACCAGGCACACCAACGATCTCACCCCATCTTTCCCGGAATTTGGCCTTGTTTACGCCCGGTTACGCCCAGGTTAGTCACGGCTACCCTTGCCCTCGAGCCGTCCGGCCTCCGCCGCCTTCTGCCGGTCACCGGCGCCGCTCACTACCACCGACGACTCGCTCCGCCCGCAGCCGCCTGCTCCGTTAAGTCAACCCTCCGATCCTCAAACCACCACCCTCAACCACCTCAAAAACTCCTCTTAAATTAACCTCCTCCATCTAATCGCTTAGGGTAAAATTTTCGGATTCGGTTCGTCAATTTAAGTTTTAGGTTAATTTTCGATTCAGTTCTTTAGTACTTTTAATTTAACTATTTGAGTTGTAATTGGTATTCTTTTCTGTTTGGTGATTTAAGTTGGATTATGATTTGTTTATGACTCGATTCATGAAATTTGGGAAGATCCGGTGATAGTTGATATATGTTGGATATACTGAAAATTGAAGAAAAACCATGAACAATCTCTGTGTGAAGGACATTTATGGACAAATTCCTGTATAAGGGATATTTATGGACAAATACCGTGTAAAGGACAGTCACAAGTAATTCGAATCGGAATATTTTGGTTAGTTTAAATATTTAACCTAATAAGGAGATTAAGGAAAAGATTGAGGATAATATCTAATTTTTGGGCAGTTGTAAAATTGAAATGTGAGAAATTGGCCTCTTTGGGGAATTAGTTATGCCCTCATAAAATAAAATAAGGTTAGAAAAATTTGAAAAAAAGTATATAAAAGAATGAAAGTATTTAAATAATAAAATGACTAACATCAGCTATTAAAAGCATAATCTTTCTTTGATTTTAAAGTAAGTATTTGGTGTAGTGCTTGTATATGTTTATATACGCTTTTGGAAGGAGCTGAGCTTATGTTAAAATTGCTATATATATATATATACTTAAATATATATATATATATATATATATATATATAAAAGTTATGCTTGCATTATATAAAATAAGATAAGATAATCGAGTCATATGAATTAAAGATAACATTAATATTCTTTAGTAGAAGCTAACTTTATTAATTTTCATTTCAAGTATGTTTGAAATGATTTAATAAATAAATAAGCCATAAAAATTCAATTTATTAATAAAATTCTTATATTCCTAATTAAGGTCGTCAAGCACCAGCGTCGTGCGTTCATCCGGATTCCGCCCATAAAGAAAAAGAAGAAGGGATATCAACTCAAGGTACGTTCATTGATCGTGCCCTTGAGTGTTTTATTTACAAATCAAGGCCGGATATGGCCGTCATTAACAACAATAAAGAATTGTTTGCAAATAATATTTGCCATCATTAATATGGACCCGCCCATCAAGTGCCATTATTTGGTACGCCCAATATCCAGGTTGGTAACCCCATAACGGTTAACCGCCTTCAACCGGACTATCCGATCGGTGCTGGGTGTGTGTACATGCGTTTAGGGAAACCCGATGATCGTAAAGGGATCCATTCGAGATAATCAATTAGCAACAATTTTACATTGTTCACTCTCCCTCATTTACAAATGAATTGAAATGCATGCGCTCAACTCAATTACTTCATAACTATTATTTTACTCGCATGATAGTGAACGTATTGAGCTTCGGCTCACATTTCGAAAATGTTTTCTTGTTTTGTTTTAGGTAAAGGTGTGGAAGATTTGAAGCAAAGGTCCGTTAAGGACTTAGAGGCTCGCGAGTGACAACCTAGTTGGAGTATCAAGGGTTAAGTGCCGTTGTCATAGTTTATCGATCGTAGTCTATACTTATGTTTAATCTCCGTACAAGTTAAAGTTTATGCCTTATCATGAGACACTTGCTGTTAGTGGCAAAAGTAAGTAACCCGGGTTAGAAACGTATCTATTATTATAGCCTTGCCCTTTCCTCCGGTAAGGGCGGCGTAATGTCCACGACCTACTTTCCATTGCGCTAATCATCGGCTAGCGGCTTGCTTAGTCTAAAATCGGTGATTATGGGTTTGGGGCGTTACAGAATTGAGTTGTATTCATGATTCCCATGCTAATAGTATTTGTTTTACAAAAACAAACAACAAAAAAAAGAAAAAAATGAAAAAAATGAAAAAACGAAAAAAATGAAAAAAAAAGAATAAGTGACTGGCATGAGGAAAGTTCAAAAGTAATTATGCTCATTCCTTAGGTTTCTTGGGGTTTGTTTGTATTTGAAAAGGTGAATTTGGAGAGAACTTTTAAGTCATATTTGGAAGTTTTTTTAATATTTTCTCTGCTCCTTAGTCATTAGGCCTTGGCTATTTAGCTCCACATTTCCTAAATTGATTCCCTTTTTACCCATGAACCTTATCCCCATTACAACCCTTAAAAAGTCCTCTTGATTGCATTTGCATTTTCCCTACATAGTGGTGAAAAATTGAGAGTATGACCAAGCCTATGGTAGGGTGCGCTATTGGAATGAAGTTTGAGTGAACCCTCATTATATTTTCTAAACAATGAGTGTGAGTGTTCTAACTTATCGTAAAGTGAGGTTCTACCAGTCCTCTAAATATTACGTTATTTATACCCTTATTTATTTAGTTTTTGTCTCATAAAATAATTTTTTTATAGATTTTTGTTTATTTTGTTTGATTTTGTGGGTAATAAATTGAAGTGAGCAGATTGCATAATTTGTACTTGAAATGAATAAAAAAATACATAAAGTGAAAGATAAAATTGGACAAATCAAGTCCGAAGTTAGCCGATGAGGCCCAACCCAAGATCCAGCCATGACAGGCAAGGAACAATGAAATACGGGGTGCTGACATCAGCATGATGTCACCAGTGCTAAAATTAATGTAGTATGATGACATCATCATGACATCAGCAATCAAATTTTGGAAATCAATGTTGCGTATAAAAGGAGGCATCGGTGAGAGTTTTGGGGGAAGTAGCTTGAGGTTTTGGGCGAAAATTAGGTTTAGTTTTATTATTAGGTTAATTTAGTTTAAGTTAATTAATTTTCCTCTTGTAAATTTTTTTAAATATTTTTAGTTTTAATTATTAATTCGGTTTGTGACAGTTTTCGGTTTGAGTTCGATTCGTTCCTTGTAACTTCTTCCCTTTTATCTCTTCCTTCTATATAGTTTGTTTCGTTTAGTTTAAAGGTTCGATTTTTTATTATATTTTGATATTAGTATTAGCTAGTTTAATTGTTTAATCTCATGTTTAATTTTATTTTTGTTAGTTTATGTCGTTACTCGAGTCAATTTTTGTTAGTAGTTGTTAGATTAATTTTGTTTCATTTTAATTAGTTGTTAATTTCTATCACTTTGGTTGTGATTAGCCTCTTAATGGCTAATTAATTTCGTTGAGGCCTTTACTTACCTAGTTTATACTAGTATTTTGGGATTATTTCTCATACCTGTCGTAACACCCCAAAACACCCCCGGGAGTATTACATCGCCGAGTTCCTTAAAGGGACTCCCAAGGCTCTTTCGGTGTTGGTTTGGCTGTCTAAACTCAACTTAAAAGTAATGCCGGTTGTTTTCCCAAAAGAATCCGAGATTCTCTCGAAAATTTCGGCAGAGTTCCGTTTGTAATATGGACTAACCCATAGGCTTAAAGCCTTAAAACCCTGCATGAAAAACATGATATAACTCAATGAGCCACACGCTCGGAGTATACAACTCAACGGCCACACGCCGGAGTCCAACCAATCATTCTATACAACTCAAACAAGTCTAAAGGGTTTCTATACATTTAGGTACAACTATATGAACTAAATTACAAATACAATACTAAGATGTATAAGAAATGCATATTCTTGACTTGAATCGCTCAGCACGCATCAAACGAGCAATCAGCGGAGTCCGAAACGTGTTAAGTGTGGATTATGCTTCGAAAGCGTACCTGCAACACTAGGTGGGGACGGGGCAATTTGTGGGGGTGAGCAATAATCAACGGGCTCACCGGAGTCTTAAACCCTTAAAATGGAAATTCTTTACACGTAATACTCATAATAATGAAATCTACGAAAACATAATAACGTAATACAAATCTATATACTTTTCACTCGAAATCTCTTGCAATGAAAAAGATCCCGACTCATTAATCACTTAAAAGCACATATTCACATTCATAAACAATTCTTTTCGGGTTGAATCAACATTCCAGGCCTTCGAGGACTCGAACTAGCACTTCTTTAATTCGGGCGCGACCCCGACAAAAGGCTCCCGGGACCATTCTTCTAGGAAGTCTCGGAGCGGGCATCCTGTCTCTCCAGGACCCCTATTAGAACCCTTCCCTCGAAGTCTCTAGCTGGGCGTTCCCGGTTCGAACCCTTCGGTATGCTAAACGATCCGTAGCCAGTCGATTCAAAACAATTTGCACATTCTCATTCATCACATTCACTTTACAGTTTTCTCAATCAATTTAGTATCAAGGAAGGCATGACACCACGTGTCACCCTTATAAATTCACTTTCTCAAATCAGCTTTGCTTCTTTAAAACATAATCAAGTTCGAAAGGCGGTTCTCAAGGAATTCATTTAAGAATCATTCACGTAAAATACAAACTCCTTTCGAAACTATTTTTGAGTATCACATAAAGCAAGCACATAGCACGAATAATCACCGTTCAATACAAGCAATCATTCTCAAGTCTTTTCCCAACTAAGCTTACTCAATTCATCGATATAGTACGATTGAATCCATTTTCTTAGCCACATTAACCACAAGTATACACTTTTTAACTCGACGTTCTCACTTTTCCCAATTCACTATCTTTATCTCAATTCCTCATTTTATGACTTCACTTTGGAAACCGATCTCTTTCGCCCTCATTCAACCATATATCCTTAAACTTGCTTTACCGAATTTCCTCTATCTCCAATCACCCTTTTTAATTCAGTTCTTTCTCAAAGGTCTTAGACATGACTATGGCTTAGTTCCACTTTACCATCCCTAGCTTGCTATTTCCTAACCTCAATTTCCATTTAATATCTCTTTCCTTATTACTCAATTCTTGTTCGCCCATCCTTAATCATGTACCTCTTACTTACTTTTCATTATTCGATTCCCGTTAGTTTTACTTACTTTCACGCTCGGTTCAACCTCAAGGATTTAGAACATACTTCGAACACACTTAACCTCACAATCACCCATTTCTCACTTACATGTCCCAATTGCGCATCACTCAATACGATCTCCTATTCCTCTTTACACTCCCTTGTTATTTCCCGAATTAGTACTCGTTTCTTAATGCCGCGAATTCAATAATTCCCTAAGTCTCAATCTGAATATTAATTCATAACTTATGCCCAACCATACATACTTATCCCCAACTGACCCGACTCTTGACACTACTCATTTTACCCAAGCAACTCAACTCTGTCCGAATTCCCTGGTTTCCACTTTAGGCCTAAACGACTACCGATTCCCATCACGACTCATTAATTCAACTCTCAGCAACTACTAGACTTATTCACTGGCATACATGCATTCAATATTCACAATCACATTCAACAATCACAATAAACTCATTTGGGTTAGAAATTACTAATAGTTTAGAGTATAAGACTACCCACCTCGGATTCTCGGGTTTGGAATTGATCGAATTGCTTGCTTGTCTCGCTTTGTGTTTGGGTTGTGCTTGGGTTCGGGGAAGGCTCGCTTCTTGCTTACGGTTCAGCGGTTCTAGCCCCCTGCCGCCCCTCGGTCCGGCCCTCCCTCGTGCTCGCCGCCGGTCTCGCCTCCCTTGTCGCCGTCGCCGGTCCCGGTTTCCGGCCGCTCTAACTCCCGCTCGTTTGTCTCTGTTTCGGTCTACGTTACGCCCTCGCTCTGTCCCAACCTATCGCTTCCTTACCTCGCTCGCGTCGCCGGCTGGTCGCCTGCGTTCATTACTCCGCTCGCCGGCCTCCGGCCTCGCTCGATTCCCGCACGCCTCCTTTCTCTCTTTCCCCCTTTCGGTGCTCTCCCTTCGCCCGCGTCTGCTCGCGTCGCCGACCGTTGCCTTCGGTCCCGCGGTGGTCGCCCGTCCTCGCGGTCTCCTTCGCCGCGCGCACTCGCCCCTCTCTCTCTCTCTCTTCCGTTCGGTGGTTCTCTCTCTCTCCCTCGCTCTGTTGCTCTGCTTCTTCTTCCTCTGCTGCCCGAGCTCTATCGATTAAACTCTCGGTCCTTAACCCCCATTGGACCCCCAAATTTAATTTCTATCTCATTTCCAACTTAAACCAAAGCCCACCTCTTCATTATTCAATGAAAATAATCGCTAGCCCATATATCACAAGTCTATATCTCCTCTCTTCCATCCTCTTACACTGCTGCGTCCCAACGTATTTTAATACGTCGGCCACGACAATTCCTAATCACCCAACGGTTCAGCTCGGATGAGAAAGGAAGGCAATTTCCTTGATTTTATTCATTCGCCACAGCCTCCAAAGGAATTCTAACGTAATATGTCCGCCGTAAATAAAATCGAGTCACTCAACCCCCTAGTTGCGGGGAAAAATACTCAATAATTCTATGCTTTTCAACTGTTTTCTTTAAAATTCCGGGTATTACACCTGCCACATAGGTTCGATGAGATGTCCGAAAGGGTCTTTTTATCTTGATTTTTAGGCGGTTGGTTTATCGCTGAAAGTGGAGTCAATTTGTTAGTGTGGGTAAAGAGAATAGTTGGGATTTTGTCATGAAAATAGCTCGAATTCTAGCTAGGTACAAGGCTACTATTTTTGTAGTTTAGTTGGGCTAACCCTAGGAAAGTAGGTGGTTAGAATAATTAGAGTAGCTCATGACCCTCGAAAGTGTGGCTTGAGTAGGCTTTAATGGTGCAACTTACCACTCCTAAATACTTGTACAAACTTGGATAGGTTTAGGCTTGACTTGATTAATTAGTTTATTAAGTGGTAAAATCACAATCCGAGTATTTTATTTTTTATTGCTTTCTAGGTTAGTTTAATCACCATATCTATCTCACCTGTGTTGATTTGCCTATACTTAAAGTTTAAGTTAGCTTTGATATTTGAAACACAACTCTCTGTAGACACGACCCGTGCTTGCTAGCTAGCTACAACTACGCCGTGCACTTGCGGTTAATAAATTTTTAGAACTTAATTCTTCCTAACAATCACTAAGAATCGAGTTCAACACTCAAAGACAAAGCATATTGAGGTTAGGTATCATTTTCCGAGAGACCATTCTTAGAAAGGTGATATTAAACTTGAATTCATTCCTATGAAATTTCGGTTAGCTGATATTTTCACTAAGCCACTTAGTGAAGATAAGTTTTTCTTCATTAGGAATGAACTTGGCATGATTAATGCATGATTACATGTTTTACGTGTATAATTTTGGCTTATACTTGTTTAACAAATGGATTAATTGACTTAAAAATGAGGCCGAGTTGTGAGTTAATTGCTTTACGAGTCGCTTAGAAACCATACTTGAGTCGGACTCAGTCTTTGAGCAAAATGGACACCAAACTTTTGAAATCATATCTAGATGAATGGAGAATCTCAAAAAGATTTTTTTAAACTCTCTTTCTTTCTCGACACGCATCGCTATCAAAGAATTCGAATCGTTAGACAGAAAACCGCTGAAATTGTAGCCGTTGGACTGCTATGCGTCATGTCCGTCCGAGAATGCCGTTTGAATGTTAAGTAAGAAAGAAGGTTGAAGGACATTTCTGTCTTCTCTATTTATAGCATATATTCATCTTCATTTTTCACTTTGCACCTTACTCTTTTTGCACGAAATACTTTACTCTCTCATACTCTTTCCTTACTTTCAAAGTGCTTTCTCTTTCTCTCTCTCTCTCTCTTTCTATTCTCCAATAACCTCTCATTTCTCTATTCTCACAATGCCTAAACGAGGTTCTACATCCGAGTTCATGGGGTCTGCAACCAAGAAGGCCCAAAGGATAACTCAAGAGGGTTCGTCGACCCCTTAAAGTGTTTGTCATCCAGCACTTCACACTTGGATGACAAATTCTTCAAAACAACTTCATTCTCTTGGCTCAAATACATTCAAGAAACTGGAGTGTATAATTATTTATGTTTCAGCGACTTTATATATCCAGAACTCATTGCTTGAGTTCTATGCCAACAAATCCTTCACTGGGGTGTCATCACCTCGAAAGTTCAAGGTACGGTTGTTAGGATCAACCTCCCTCTTCTCCACAAACTTTTCAACGTCACCTCTCTTTTTCTCAATCCCAATCATATTCCATTCCTAGAAATTATTGATGACTTTTTCAATAAATTCGCCAAAGAATCGCCTGAGCACAGGAAAAACTTTTACGTGACTCGGATGAAAAGCGAAGTCGATTCCTCTGCTACATTCGATGAGGACTTTCTTTGCTCACTACTCGAGTAAGGAGAACCCAAACTCCAAGGTTCTCAAAGTTTTGTTTGACATCATGGAGGGCTACGATGTAGACCTCTTTCCGTTCATCATCGAGCAAATGGCTCAAGTGCATGCTCAATCGAAGAAATCTGCTCCTTTCCCTTTTGGAGCCCTTCTCTTTCTTATCTTCAAACAATTCAAGACCACCCCTCCCTTATATCCCACTACCGTTTCGAGTCGGCCATAGTTACGGGCGAGAAAAGAATTTTTGGGTTATGAATACCAGGAGGTTAAACCTCGGTGAGTGCGTTCGGTCTTTTGAGTTGGAACCTACTTCTCCTCCTCCCTAGACTCGGATTCAACTAGCACATCCATCCACTTTAGCTCGTCCCTTTTCTTCTTAACCTCTTCTCTCTGTTGGAGCGTTTGTTGCTCGGTGAATGGGTTCACTCTTCCGAGTTGGAACCTGCTTCTCCTCCTCCCTAGACTTAGATTCAAACAGGACATCCATCCACTTCAGCTGGTCCCTCTTCTTCTCAACCTCCTCTCTCTGCTGAAGCGGTTCGTTGCCTTGGTCGAAAGGCTCGCTTAAGCGGGTGACCAACATCAATCGGTTGTTCGCTCTCTCAAGCCTATTTTTCGTGGCATGGTCACTAACCAAAAGACCGGCCAACCTCGGATTCGGGAGTTTTAATTCGTCATGCTTGAGCTCAAGAGCATTCTTGGCAAGCAATGCCAGCGACTTCAACTCCTTCGGGAGCGCAGGACAAAGGCTGCGCGGGACTCGAAATCCTCCGACACATCTTAGGAGTCCTCCAGCTCGGCCAAGAAAAAGAAGTTAATGTCATAGCTGAGGCGAGGCAAGGCTCAGCCTAAAGAGAAGAAAATGGAGGAAGAAGGAGCAAAGGACGAGGCTGCTCCACCAAAAGACAATGGTGCTATGGAGCCCGAACTCGAGCTGAGCTCCTCAAACCCCGATCTAAGTGGGTCAAAAGATGCTTGGGGATGTTGGACAGTCCAAACCAGCTGACTCGAAGCCCCTGTCATCTTTCAAGAGGATGAGCCAGAGGCTGATATTGTCCCGACTCGACCACCCGGGTTTGAGCCGCTTCTCAACATCCCGGTGCTACTGCCGGCGCGCTCTACCACCTCCTCCCAAACATACCGACGCAAGCGCACTCGCTCGTCTGTCCTCCTCTCGACCAACCAGCTCCACCTTCCTAATCTATTTGTTTTCTTGTTTTTACTTTTTTTTATCCAACATCAAGTGTATTCACTTCCAAATTTTCTTCCCTCCTTTTCTTTGAAATGCTAGGGGAGAAAAATATAGAAATCTGCGTTGGTTCTTTTATCCACTTATAAGTCATGCTTTGATCTAGAATTTTTTTCTTAACTTTATATTCTACATGCTCCGATGTAGAAGAAAACACATATCATTGGCACTGAAAACTTATATTTTGTACTAACAAGTTTCTATCTTAAGAATGGAATGCCTTTCATAAAAAGGACGAGATTGAAGACTCGGATCTAAACTCTAAATATTTTATGAAAGACTCATGTATAAACTTCTATCTCTCTTAAGTTTTGATTGCAAGACATTCCGAGCTAAATAGAAACTCATATCTAAATTTTCATCACTTGTTTTGAGTGACTCAAATAACACTTTGTTTTATATCTTCTCTACTGAGATATTCGACCTACTTAGAATTTACTTAGAACCATCGCATGATCAAATAATTCTATTAATGCACTTTTTCTTAGTATTGATCTGTGCTTGCTAAAGTAAACTGAATTATACTTGTTAATTCAATCCTCTAAGTTAGTTTATTTCTTAGATGATTATTTGATAAATCAAGTTCACTTTCTCTGTTGATTCTTCTTCAACTTGACTTTTTAGAAGTTTTTCGAGCCGAGTTTGAACCTATTTGATATTAGATTCAGAATATTCCACTTTTCTAGGCCCAAGATAATTACGCTCTTAATTACTCAAATTTAATTAAGATCTTTGCCTAACCTTGGACCAAAGTATTTTATACATTGGGAACCAATGTGGTTTGCTTTGCGGAGTTATTCAAATAAAGCTAATCTATCTTTTTGAATCTCAAAAGCAACCGGCTTCTAGTTGTTAAACCATCAAGAGATAGTTTTAGCCAATTCTAGACAGGACTCGGACACCGTGTCGGGGCTGTATGTTTCCAAAATTGGAAAACTCCAACGCTAGGCTCAACGGTGGTATCCATCTTGCTTTTCGATCGCACCGGTTGATTGAAACACCTTTTGGAGAAAACAGCCATTACCCAACGTTCACACTCCAACGGATCTTTTCTAAGTACTCGAAAAGCCCTTACAACGACTAGTCTAGACTTCAATCCGAAATCAGACTCAACGACTACTTTGCTTGGACATCTATAAATAAAAGCCACTTAACAAGACTTGAAGATTGCTGAAATTATTGATCAATATCCTTCCTAATTCTCTTAGTAAATTACACACTCAATCTTCTACTTACAACTCCAAGTATGTAATTAAATATTTTCTAAGTTGTTCTTGTAATCATTTACATACTTCTCTTACTTTTTGATAAGGTCCCTTGACCGAGCTGTAAGGGTTAACTCAGCTCGGTTATCCCTGATTGTAAAGGTTATCTCGGTCAGGAAGTACTACATCGGATAAGGCAACTTCGAGTTTAGGAAAACACTGTAAGGAATTGTTTAAGGGAGCAAACCGTGGTAGAGTCGAGTCCTTTGTATTTTGAGGATTCAAAATAGTGGATTTGACTTGGTGCTTGGATTAGCACTATCCGTGGTCTTTTGCCCCGGGAGGGTTTCCACGTATCGCTAAGTGTTTGCATTTCGAGCCCAATCTAGACTCGGACTCGGTAGTTAATTTCTTTCTAAGAAAAAAGTGTCTAAGTTTGCTAAAAGTTCCTCATCACCCTATTCACCCCCTCTAGGGTGACTTTGAGTCTGCAAGAGAAAACCTTCAAAAACACCAAAAACCATCATAACACAAATAGCCACACAAAAAATGCAGAAAAAATAGCCACTCCGGGCAGCCTAGAGTGGCCTCTCGTCCAAATTCTCCGAAGACTCGAGACATCTGCTCAATATTCTTCGAGTCATGCAAAAGGAATCGGGTATAACGATTCTATACATATAGAGTTTTGATTCCAAGGCATTCTCTGTGTCATAGAAACTTACTTGAGTAAAATAGTATTTTCTCTAAGTGATTCGGCCCTCACTTATCTCTTTTATCGCTTTTCGGTTAGCGACTCGAAAGCTGGTTCTTTATTCCGAGTCCACTCTCACTCGGATTAATCGCATTTTGAATATACCGGTATTCAGTTGTTTCTCACTCGAGAATCGACTTACGGTTATCCGCTCTATTGTTTGCATAGTCGGCATTCGTAGCTCATTTCATGCTTAGTCTATATCAAGTTTTTCTCACTCGATATTCGTTATAGAACTTGCTCTATCGCTTAGACTAAGTCGGATAGAATTCCGAGTATCATGGATATTAGACTCGGAAAATTCCACTTCATTTCGACTCGGATAATCAATTGCGTAATTATCATAATTATTTTATTATCACGTGTCTAACTTCGGACCAAAGTATTTTATACTTTGAGGACCAGAATTGATTTACTTTTGTAGGTTATTCATTCGAGGATACACCTTTTCGAACTACAAACGTAGCCGGCTTCGAACGTCAAATCACCGGCGAGATATGGCTTTTCACCTTCCCTGCTTTAGTCCCGGAAGATTGTGTCGGAAGCCATGCGCTTCCATATCCGGAAAGCTGGAACGCCAAGCCTAACGGTGGTTTCCACCTCATTTTTCAAGACACAACCGACGGTTTTGGGACTTCAAGAGAGTTAAACCGTTGTCCAACGTCCATATTTCAACGGATACTTTCGAGTGACTCGGAAAGATCTTGTCAACGGTCACGAGAGGACTCTCGGTCAGCGAGATGAAGATAACGGCTACTACTGCCTGGTCATCTATAAATAGAAGCCACTTCACAAGACTTGAAGATTGCCGAATCTATTGTTAATACACATACTTGAGAAAAGTCATTGTATTTACTTTCAATCTTCTACTTACAACTCCCATTCCGTAATTCTTTACTCTCGA
This sequence comes from Talinum fruticosum, assembly GCA_021018815.1. Classification (NCBI taxonomy): domain Eukaryota; kingdom Viridiplantae; phylum Streptophyta; class Magnoliopsida; order Caryophyllales; family Talinaceae; genus Talinum; species Talinum fruticosum. The sequence continues at coordinate 1,388,976 of JAITYX010000091.1, read as the reverse complement.
GTTGTAAGGTCTTGTACTTAGTTACAAACTCTTCTTACATTCTTTGTAAGGTCCCTTGACCAAGTCTGTAAAGGTTAACTCGGCTTAGTTGTCCCTAGCTGTAAGGGTTATCTCGGCTAGGAAGTACTAGATCGAGATAAGGTAACTTCGAGTCTAGGAAAACTTGTATAGAGTTGTCCAAGGGAGTAACTCGGGTTCGATCGGTTCACGGTATTTTGTGGACTCAAAATAGTGGATTTGACTTCGTGTGCGGATTGACACGGGCCGTGGTTTTCTGCCCAGGGAGGGTTTCCACGTAAAATCTCTGTGTACTCTTTACGAGTTCATTCTAGACTCGAACGGCCTCACTGGTCTTGTTTCTTCGATTCATTGCTTTACGAGTCCAATCTTTTCGACCCTGTGTTTAGACTCGAAGCTGTCTTTGCCTCTTTTACGTCGAAAAGAGTGTGTTTTTGCGAAGAATTTTCTATCACCCTATTCACCCCCCTCTAGGGTGACTCGAGACTCTCCCAGAGCAAACCTTCAATTGGTATCGAGCCTAGCCTTTCGGAAGGATCTAACAATCCAAAGGTTTAAAGATCGGATGGCTCGAGAACACCGGAGAGTTCGACAAAGGAAGATCTTCCAACGAGGCCACCAAAATTCGAAGGTTCAAACTTTGGTCATCTGGAAGAAGCTTAAGGAATGTTTCCTCGTGGATCATGACGAAGAAGTATGGGCAATCATACAACAAGGAAACTACATTCCAACAAAGACAGATGAATTCAAAATCCTTCCCAAGACAAAGGCTGAGTTCACACCAGTAGCGAGAGAAGTTCGAAAGAACTTCAAAGCCATGAACATTCTCATGTGCGCCATAAGCTCGAGAAGAATATAATCGAGTCTCTGCCTGTGACTCTGCTAAAGAGGTATGGGACACTCTGGTCAACACCTATGAAGGCACAAGTCGGGTGAGACAAGCGAAGATCGGTCGATATCTTCACAAATATGAGCTTTTCAAAATGGGGCCGGAAGAGAACATTACTCGGATGTTCATACGCTTCACTGAGATCACCAACAATCTCAAATCTTTGGAAAAGAAAATCTCCCATGAAGAAATGTGCCAAAAGATTCTTAGAAGCCTACCCAAGAAAAGGTGGGGTCCTAAGGTGACTCGCCATAGAAGAGGCTCGGAACCTTTCACTCTTGAAGCCGGACGAGCTTATCGGAAAGCTTCTAACTCATTAGATACATCCGGCGGAAGAAGATGCTGAGGGCACTCCCAAAAAGAACATTGCACTTAAAGCCTCGGAATCTAAAGAAGCCGGTCCGAGTTCTTCGACTCGGAAGACGATCCCATGGCACTTATTGTAAGAGGCTTCAAGAGAATGATGAAGCACAAAAGATGGGAGAAAAGGCCAAAAGAAGAATTCTACAAGAAAGATAAGAGAGATAGAAAAGGTAAGTTTTCTTCTCCTTCAAAGTTATCTTTATCTAAGAATTCCGGATGTTTTGAATGTGGCAGCAAAGACCACATAGTCAAGGACTGTCCAAAACGGAAAAGGGACAGAAAAGAAGAAAAAGGCCATGATGGCAACATGGAGCGATGAGGACTCATCAAAGGACGACGAGGACTCGAGACGATTCAAAGTGTCTAATGACAATCTCGACTCGGAAGGCTGAAAGAGAGTTAGACTCGGACACGGACTCGGACAATGAGGAAGCCGATCCTCAAGAGGTAATAAACTACTTCCTCAAATTCTCCAAAGTTGATCTAGCTAAATACATTTTTACTTTGGAAGAAAAGTCCAATTCGATTCTTCTCATTTCAAAGAACAACTTGAGTCAATCTCTTCGAGAGCACTTCTTTGAAAAACGAATTAGAAAAGCCGAGGCTCACACTCGAGAGAACTCAACACAAGTGCTCAAGCTAATGAGACTAAGTCCGAGTTACTCGGGAAAAAAATGAGCAAGCCGAAACGAAGCTCACCGAGTCTCAAGATATGGTTTTAAAGTTTACTCAAGGTCGAAGAACCTTGACATGCTCTTAGGATCACAATGTGTCTCGTTTCGAAAAGAAGGTCTTGGTTTCAACAAAGAGGAAGAATCTAATTCTTACTCGGAATTGTTCAAAAGGATTCCGAAGCTGTAAACTTCAAAAGGCTGAGCATGGTCCCATTCACGAAATGAAAGGAGGACTAAACCCGGACCTATTTACAAAAAGAAACCATTTTCTCGTGTTTCAAAAGGAAAGGTTTTTAAAAGGAAAGAGACACAGGACTCGGTTCTTTGAGAGGAAGACTCGAGAATCGAGACAAAACCCAAAGTCATTCAAATCCGGGTTCGAAGCACCTTCTTCCTCGAAAAGGACCACGGTAAGGAATGTTCTTGGGTTCGTTAGAGGAAGTGAGAAGGGTTAGATTCTCTCTGTTTTGCGGGTCACTCGAAAAGATCAAAGGACACTGGTACCGGGCGGTGGATGTTCTCAACACATGTCGGGTGACCAAGGACTCTTTTCGAGCTAGAGTCATATAAAGGAGGAAAGGTGACTTTTGGTGATGACGACGAAAGGTAAGATAGTGGGCATTGGGAAGATTGGAAATGGAAGCAATTTGGTGAGCCCAGTCTACCTTGTCAAAGGACTAAAGTACAATCTACTTAGCATCTCCCAGCTATGTGACAAAGGTCAAGAGGTAAGATTCACTCAATCCAAGTGCTACATCACGGATGAGACCACCAAAGAGGTAAAACTCTCGGGTAAGAGATCGGGTAATACCTACATCATCCCTCTTTCGACCCAAGTCAGAACTTATCCTATTTAAAAGCATCTCTTCATGATGATTCTTGGACTTGGCATCGTAGATTAGGTCATATTAGCATGCATACTATCAAAAAGCTTGCATCTCATAGTCCGGTTAGAGGATTACCTAGCTGTGCGTTTGAGAATGACAAAGTATGTGAAGCATACACTCGAGGGAAACAAGTCGAGATCTTCATTCAAATCTCTGAAGACAGTTTCTACATCCAACGTGCTTGAATTACTGCATATGGACCTATGTGGTGAAATTCCTGTGAAGAGTCTCGGAGGTAAATCTTACATACTTGTTATTATTGATGATTTTTCAAGATTTACTTGGGTGTGTTTTCTCAAGCATAAGAATGAAGCCTTCAAGGAGTTCAGCAAGCTCGTAGAAAGATTTAAGTTGAGTCTCGGACTCGAGATTCAAAAGATTCGAGCCGACCATGGAAGGGAGTTCGATTACTCGAGAATTCTCGAGTTTTGTGACAAGAATGGAATTTTTCACAACTTCTCGGCACCCGAACTCCTCAACGAGAATGGAGTAGTTGAGAGAAAGAACAGAACCCTTGAAGAAATAGCAAGGACGATGATGATTGAACACAACTTGCCTTACTATTTATGGGCGAGAGCGATAAACACAGCCAACTACACTCTCAATCGATGCCTCATTAGACCCATTACGAACAAAACACCTTATAAGCTCTACAAAGGGAAGAAGCCAAATATTTCCTATTTCGGACCATTCGGATGTAAGTGCTTCGTCCACAACAATGGTAAGGATCAGCTGACCAAGTTTGATGCTCGGTCGAGACGAAGGTATTTTTCTAGGTTACTCCTCTCATAGCAAAGCTTACCGTATCTTCAACAAGCGAACTAACAAAGTGGAAGAAAGTATCCACGTAGTGTTTGATGAGCTTGAACAGGAGAAACCAAGTGAGTCTTCATACTCGAAGCTGAAGCTCGAAAGGATGATGACGAAGATGAGCCTACAAAGACTCGGAAGGAGAGCACTAAGAACGAGGAAGCTCGGAATGAGACAGCTCAAGAGGTCGCTCGAACGAACAAGTTAATGAAGAGGATCACTCGGAACAAGCTTACGAAGATCAAGCAATTCAGCCCACAAACCTGGTGAATCAAAGAAGCTGGTAAAGCATTCAAATTTACTCCCGGTCATCCCCAAGAAAACATCATTTCGATATCAACGAGTGGGGTAAGAACTCGTTCCTCTCTTCATAATCTATGTGCATTCACTACATTCATTTCATTAACTCGAACCCAAAAATGCACTAGAGGCCCTTAATGAACCTGAGTGGGTAGAGGCCATGCAAGAGGAACTTAATCAATTCGAGAGAAACCAAGTCCGGACTCGACCAACCGACCTTCGACCACCCGAGTTATAGGAACCAAATGGGTTTTCAAGAACAAGCTGAATGAGGGTGGAGTGGTAGTCGAAACAAGGCTAGACTTGTAGCTCAAGGTTACAATCAAGAAGAAGGAATTGATTGTGGGGAAACCTTTGCACCAGTAGCCAAAATTGAAGCCATTAGAATACTGTTGGCATTTGCATCCTGCATGCATATTAAATTATATCAAATGGATATTAAATTGCACCAGTAGCCAAAAAGGCTGAGCATGGTCCCATTCACGAAAATGAAAGGAGGACTAAACCCGGACCTATTTACAAAAAGAAACCATTTTCTCGTGTTTCAAAAGGAAAGGTTTTTAAAAGGAAAGAGACACGGACTCGGTTCTACGAGAGGAAGACTCGAGAATCGAGACAAAACCCAAAGTCATTCAAATCCGGGTTCCGAAGCACCTTCTTCCTCGGAAAAGGACCACGAGTAAAGAATGTTACTTGGGTTCGTTAGAGGAAGTGAGAAGGGTTAGATTCTCTCTGTTTTGCCGGTCACTCGGAAAAGATCAAAGGACACTGGTACTGGACGGTGGATGTTCTCGACACATGTCGGGTGACCAAGGACTCTTTTACGAGCTGGAGTCATATAAGGGAGGAAAGGTGACTTTTGGTGATGACAACAAAGGTAAGATAGTGGGCATTGGGAAGATTGGAAATGGAAGCAATTTGGTGAGCCCAGTCTACCTTGTCAAAGGACTAAAGTACAATCTACTTAGCATCTCCCAACTATGTGACAAAGGTCAAGAGGTAAGATTCACTCAATCCAAGTGCTACATCACGAGATGAGACCACCAAAGAGGTAAAACTCTCGGGTAAGAGATCAGGTAATACCTACATCATCCCTCTTTCGACCCAAGTCAGAACTTATCCTGTTTAAAAGCATCTCTTCATGATGATTCTTGGACTTGGCATCGTAGATTAGGTCATATTAGCATGCATACTATCAAAAAGCTTGCATCTCATAGTGCAGTTAGAGGATTACCTAACTGTGCATTTGAGAAGGACAAAGTATGTGAAGCATGTACTCGAGGGAAACAAGTCGGATCTTCATTCAAATCACTGAAGACGGTTTCTACATCCAACGTGCTTGAATTACGCATATGGACCTATGTGGTGAAATTCTGTGAAGAGTCTCGGAGGTAAATCTTACATACTTGTTATTATTGATGATTTTTCAAGATTTACTTGGGTGTGTTTTCTCAAGCATAAGAATGAAGCCTTCAAGGAGTTCAGCAAGCTCGTAGAAAGATTTAAGTTGAGTCTCGGACTCGGATTCAAAAGATTCGAGCCGACCATGGAAGGGAGTTCGATTACTCGAATTCTCGAGTTTTGTGACAAGAATGGAATTTTTCACAACTTCTCAGCACCCAGAACTCCTCAACAAAATAGAGTAGTTGAGAGAAAGAACAGAACCCTTGAAGAAATAGTAAGGACGATGATGATTGAGCACAACTTGCCTTACTATTTACAGGCGGAGGCGATAAACACGACCAACTACACTCTCAATCGATGCCTCATCGGACCCATTACGAACAAAACACCTTATGAGCTCTACAAAGGGAAGAAGCCAAATATTTCCTATTTCGGACCATTCGGATGTAAGTGCTTCGTCCACAACAATGGTAAGGATCATCCGACCAAGTTTGATGCTCGGTCGAGACGAAGGTATTTTTCTAGGTTACTCCTCTCATAGCAAAGCTTACCGTATCTTCAACAAGCGAACTAACAAAGTGGAAGAAAGTATCCACGTAGTGTTTGATGAGCTTGAACAGGAGAAACCAAGTGAGTCTTCATACTCGAAATGAAGCTCGAAAGGATGATGACGAAGATGAGCCTACAAAGACTCGGAAGGAGACCACTCGGAACGAGGAAGCTCGGAATGAGACAGCACAAGAGGTCGCTCGGAACGAACAAGTCAATGAAGAGGATCACTTAGAACAAGCTTCTTAAGATCAAGCAATTCAGCCCACAAACCTGGTGAATCAAAGAAGCTGGTCAAGCATTCAAATTTACTCCCAGTCATCCCCAAGAAAACATCATTTCGATATCAACACTCGGAGTAAGAACTCGTTCCTCTCTTCATAATCTATGTGCATTCACTGCATTCATTTCATTAACTCGAACCCAAAAATGCACTAGAGGCCCTTAACGAACCTGAATGGGTAGAGGCCATACAAGAGGAACTTAATCAATTCGAGAGAAACCAAGTCCGGACTCGACCAACCGACCTTCGACCACCCGAGTTATAGGAACCAAATGGGTTTTCAAGAACAAACTGGATGAGGGTGGAGTGGTAGTCGGAAACAAGGCTAGACTTGTAGCTCAAGGTTACAATCAAGAAGAAGGAATTGATTGTGGGGAAACCTTTGCACCAGTAGCTGGAATTGAAGCCATTAGAATACTTGTTGGCATTTGCATCCTGCATGCATATTAAATTATATCAAATGGATGTTAAGTGTGCCTTTCTCAATGGTTTTATTGAAGAAGAAGTTTATGTCGAGCGAGCCTCCTGGTTTTGAAAACTCGGAATTTCCAAATCATGTTTTCAAACTTCAAAAGGCTCTCTATGGTCTTAAGCAAGCCCCTCGTGCTTGGTATGAAAGAGCTGAGTAGCTTCTTCGTTCAAAATGATTTCAAAAGAGGTCGGATCGACAAGACTCTATTCATAAAGACCAAAGGGAAAGATTTTCTTATTGTTCAAATATATGTTGATGATATTATTTTCGGTGCTACTAATGAGTTTACGTGCGAGAATTTTCACGAGTTGATGAGTCAAGAGTTCCAAATGAGTATGATGGGAGAACTTAATTTCTTCCTTGGGTTGCAAATCAAACAAGACAAAGATGGAATCTTTGTTCATCAATCAAAATACACCAAGGAGCTGCTGAAGAAATACAAACTTCAAAATGCAAAGTACTCATCTACTCCTATGAGCGACGGTATAAAGCTCGACTAAGATAAGAAAGGTCAAGAAGTAGATCGAAACTCTATCGAGGTATGATTGGATCACTGCTATATCTTACTTCAAGCGGGCCACATATAATGTTACGTGTTTGCTTATGCGCACGATTTCAAGCTAATCCAAAAGAATCACATCTCATCTGCGGTGAAGAGAATATTCGAGATATCTTGCAGGCACTCGGAATCTAGGACTATGGTATTCCGGAGACTCGAAGCCGACTCGACTCGGGTACTCGAGACGCGGACTACGCGAGGATACAAAGTTGATCGAAAGAGCACATCCGGAGCTTGCCAATTTACGGGTCAATCCCTAATATCTTGGCACTCAAAGAAACAAAACTCGGTAGCTCTATCAACTACGGAAGCTGAATACATTGCCGTTGGAGCCTGTTGCGCTCGAGATTCTTTGGATAAAACAACACTTGAAGGATCTTGGACTATTTCTCAACTCGGTTCCAATCGAGTGTGACAATCAAAGCACAATCGGTATCACTAAAAATCCTGTCCGAGCACTCAAAAACAAAGCATATTGAGGTCGGGTATCACTTCTTACGCGATCACTCGAAAAGGGTGATATTGCACTTGAGTTTATTGCTACTAATCTTCAATTAGCTGATATCTTTACTAAGCCTCTTGGTGAAGATCAATTTTGCTTTATTCGGAATGAGCTTAGTATATTAAATGCTTAATTACGTGTTACTTTTATTGCATATTTATGTGCTATGTGCTTTACGTGTTGATAACAATTAGTTCGGTTGATTCGGTGATCTTGGGCTGATAGTTATTCGTGTTTCGAGTCACTCAGAAATTTTTACGAGTCAAACTCGAAGTAGAGAAATTTGGACATCAAATTTTACGAAGCTATCTCTAGAACAGTGGAGAGTTTCGGATTATATTTTCAAAATCTTTTTCTCTCGCTTTCTCGAGCGCTGCGATCAAATCTTAGTCTGTGGATTTCAGACCGCTGATATCTCAACCGTTGAAGAAGAACCGTCACACCGGGCTTTAATGACGGATGGATAGAGCTGAGTCGAACGGAGTTACTTAACGGATAGTGGACGGGTGCGGTTATTTTCTATAAATAACGACTATCCATCTTCATCTCGATATTCTAAAACTCCTTCCCTCTCAAACGAAAATCTTCTCGCGGAAGTTTTCTACGTGAACAGCGACTTTTGATCGATCCGCAAACATCGAAGAAGCTCTCTCTCACTCTCTCGTAAGTTTCGACTACTCTCATCACTTTTCTTCTACCATTTTCGTTATCTTCTCTTCTACACCTCCTTCTCTTTTTTATTCGAAAAGTTTCATCTATTCTCTTCAACTCTCACCATGCCTAAAAGAGGAAACCATCCCGACTTCCGGGTTTCTTCATCCTCCAAAAAGCCCCGCACCAACAAGCTAGAAAGCTCAACCCCCTCTAAACCCATTGTCACCCAGACACCTTGCACTTTGGACGACAAATTCTTCCCAACAACCAAATTCTCCTGGTTGTCCAACATCCAAACCACCGGAGTCTATCATTTCTTATGTTTCGACGAGTTCATCTATCCTGAACTCGTTTCGAGTTTTATACTCATCTCTCCCACTCCGAAAATGTTCTAACCTCTCGAGTTCGGAACATTACTGTTCGTATCAACACCTCCCTCCTTCACCGACTATTCAAAGTTTCTTCTCTCTTCTTGAACAGCAACCCTATCCCTTTCACTTGAAGTTGCCGATGACTTCTTTGAAAAGTATGCTAAAGAATTCCCGGGTCCGGAAAGAACTTTTACGTGACTCGGTTGAAGTCGAAGCTAGGCTTACGTGCTTCTGCCGATGAGAACCTTTTTCTCACGAGCATTCCAGCAAGGAGAACCCCAACTCCAAGCACCTCAAAGCCCTCTTCGATATCTCGGAGGGATAGAAGTCGACCTCTTCCCCTCCATCATTGAGCGGATGGCCGCTGTGCCAGCTCAACTTCAAACCAAGAAGAACACCTCCCTTCCTTTCGGTGCTCTTCTCACCCTTGTCTTCAAACAATTTCAAGTTCCTCTTCCCTCGACCCTAACGCGGTGTGCGAGGCGGCCATTGTGGTCGGCAAGAAGGAACTCCGAGGGTACGGATACTAGGAAACTAACCACGGTGTGCGGGTTCACAACTCGGAGCCGAGGCCTCCTTCTCCACCTCGGACTCGGAAATCAACCCCTCTCCCTCTTCCCTTTTCACCTGGTGGTGCCTCCACCTCAGCTGCTTCGAGATCTCTCTCTGCCCTCTTGTCCCCTATTTTCATGGACAAGATCGGCTCTGTGTCTTCGAACTCGAGAGACATGCTCGGGGCTTTCAAGTCCATTCTTCGAGTCGACCATCAACCAAAAGACTGGTCGAGTCCCAAATCCGAGAGCGATAGTCTCTCGTTCTTGAGATGAGAGAGCTGGTTAAGGAGTAGAAGGAGCTGGCTGAGCTCCTCGGAGAGAGACGGTCCAAGGCGGCTCGGGACCGGGATGACTCGAGACGCGTCCGAAGCGTCTTCGAGCCCGGGCCGACCTCCTCGGACAGCGAGGAAGCCGAGGAAGAAGAGGAAGAAGCTGCAGATGCAGCGAGAAGATGCTTGAGGAACCTGCGGCTGAGGCGAGCCCTCCGGGCAAAGGGAAGAAGAGGCCGTGGCAGCTGCTGAGGGTCGGCCTGCTCCCCAAGCTCAAATTGCTGTACTCGGCTCGGACAGCGATCCGAGTGGGTCGGAAGATCTCGCTCCTCCGGCGAGTCGGCCAGAGCAGCCCCTCCAGCCCCGAGGTCCCAAGGGAAGAACCCTCGATCCACTCTCTACGGGTGAGCCACTCGGAGCTGAGCCCCGAGGACAATCCCGGTTCTCCCTTCGCCGCGCTCAAGCACATCGTCAAGATCGTATCGGCGCCGGCGCACCTCCGCCTCCACTCGAAATCCCCTCCTCCCTAGTTGGAGCCATGCACTAAGTCACAATTCCTCGGTGTCTCCGGATTTTCTTCTTTCAAATTTTCTTTTGTCCGGACAACTAATGTGTATTACTTGTACTTTTCTCCCTTCTTTTTGTTATTTTGTTTTTCTTTGAAAGGCAAGGGAGAGAAATGTAGTCGAAACTGGTTGTCTTGTTTAGGGGAGCTTTTCCGCCCTTGTAATTTTTAATGGATTGATGCATTTCATTATTAATTTACGAGTTCTTTATTTTCCGAGTTAATGTTAAAGCATACTTTATTTTATTTTGCTCGATATATATATTGCTCGATCCATTCAATATGCCTTACTCATGAGCAAACTACTCAAAATCAATCTATTTTCCTCTAACAAAGTTTCTGTTTAAGTATGGAATGCCTTTCATCAAAAGGGGAGATTGAAGACTCGGACACCTGCTCAATATTCTTCGAGTCATGCAAAAGGAATCAGGTATAACGATTCTATACATATAAAGTTTTGATTCCAAGGCATTCTTGTGTCATAGAAACTTACTTGAGTAAAATAGTATTTTCTCTAAGTGATTCGGCCCTCACTTATCTCTTTTATCGCTTTTCGGTTAGCGACTCGAAAACTGGTTCTTTATTCCGAGTCCACTCTCACTCGGATTAATCGCATTTTGAATATACCGAGTATTCCAGTTGTTTCTCACTCAGAATCGACTTACGGTTATCTCGCTCTATTGTTTGCATAGTCGGCATTCGTAGTTCATTTCATGCTTAGTCTATATTAAGTTTTTCTCACTCGATATTCGTTATAGAACTTGCTCTATCGCTTAGACTAAGTCGGATAGAATTCGAGTATCATGGATATTAGACTCGGAAAATTCCACTTCATTTCGACTCGGATAATCAATTGCGTAATTATCATAATTATTTTATTATCACGTGTCTAACTTCGGACCAAAGTATTTTATACTTTGAGGACCACAATTGATTTACTTTTGTAGGTTATTCATTCGAGGATACACCTTTTTCAAACTACAAAAGTAGCCGAAGCTTCGAACGTCAAATCACCAGACAAATAGGGCTTTTCACCTTCCCTGCTTTAGTCCTAGAAGATTGTGTCGGAAGCCATGCGCTTCCATATCCGGAAAGCTGGAACGCTAAGCCTAACGGTGGTTTCCACCACATTTTTCAAGACACAACCGACGGTTTTGGGACTTCCAAGAGAGTTAAACCGTTGTCCAACGTCCATATTTCAACGGATACTTTCGAGTGACTCGGAAAGATCTTGTCAATGGTCACGAGAGGACTCTCGGTCAGCGAGATGAAGATAACGGCTACTCTGCCTGGTCATCTATAAATAGAAGCCACTTCACAAGACTTGAAGATTACCGAATCTATTGTTAATACACATAATTGAGAAAAGTCATCGTATTTACTTTCAATCTTCTACTTACAACTCCCATTCTGTAATTCTTTACTCTCGAGTTGTAAGGTCTTGTACTTAGTTACAAACTCTTCTTACATTCTTTGTAAGGTCCCTTGACTAAGCTGTAAAGGTTAACTCGGCTTAGTTATCCCTAGTCTGTAAGGGTTACCTCGGTAGGAAGTACTAGATTAGATAAGGTAACTTCGAGTCTAGGAAAACTTGTATAGAGTTGTCCAAGGGAGCAACTCGGGTTCGATCGGTTCACGGTATTTTGTGGACTCAAAATAGTGGATTTGACTTCGTGTGCCGGATTGACACAGGCCGTGGTTTTCTGCCCCGGGAGGGTTTCCACGTAAAATCTCTGTGTGCTCTTTACGAGTTCATTCTAGACTCGAACTGACCTCACTGCTCTTGTTTCTTCCGATTCATTGCTTTCGAGTCCAATCTTTTCTAACCCTGTGTTTAGACTCAAAACTATCTTTGCCTCTTTTCTGTCAAAAAGAGTGTGTTTTTGCGAAGAATTTTCTATCACCCTATTCACCCCCTCTAGGGTGACTCGGACTCTCCCGAGCAAACCTTCATTCTCTCTTCTTAAGTTTTCTACCATGGTTTGGGGGTCCATAGGGAAGGTATGTGGTCAACTTGTTTTTACTAGAAATTTCAAAAATTAGGTCATTTTGGCCTCAAAGCCTACAAATTTGCATCGAAAACAACAACACTAAGTATAATATAGAAATAGGGATATAATCAAATATTTGAAGCATAATTTTCTTTAATCCACTCGCCGAAATTTCCTAAAAATCAAGTCAAAATATGCTCTAATCAAACTCCCCCATGCTAACTTTTTTCTTGTCCCCAAGCAAGTACAAGACTCATACAAAAATATAAAGACTCAAAAAGAAAATAAATGGACTTAAGATGAAAAGGAAAAATTTTATTTACACATCCTCGTCAAGTAAGCATTGATAGAGTTCTCTAACAACTAAGTCTAACCAAGAATAGCCCGAAAGTAATAAAAATCATTAAGCACAAGTAAGAGGGAAGCTTTCGAAAAGATCTATGAGAATCACACAATCAAGATCAAATCAATCACCCCTAATCTCCAATGATAACAAGATGGCACATGTATGAGCATGAAACTAGAAAGATTGAGAGCAAACCTCACTTTAGGGAAATGGAAACACTCCGTTCATGTGTTTGAAAATATAATAATGAAGTTTCTCTCAATACTCCCACCAAAGAAACAATCTACCATATGCTAGCTAAGAATCTCAACTCTCCGCCACGAGTATGCGAATGCAAATGACAATCAAGAGGTCTTTTCAAGGGTTGTAATGGGGCTAGAGGTTAAGGATAAGGAGTGAAAAATTATTTGGGTAAAGTGGAGCTAAAAGCCAAACTTGGAGCCAAACTCATCAAATGTCTCATGTATACTATACTAACCACTCATAAACATTCAAAACAAACCCGAAAAAACCCATTGGAAATCACCTTAAATCTACACAAGCCAATACCAAAACACTTTATTTCTTCCTCTGTTTTTTTCTTTTGAATTTTTTCTGATTTTTTTCATCTTTTTTTCTTTGTGAATGGCAAAACAAACAAATTTATAATACCAGGCAAGTTTCCAATTTCCAACCCAAAAGAAAATACACAAGTGAAGAAAGTTTCAAGAATGAAATTTCACGACTCCCCATCAACTAAACTACAAAATTTACCACAATAAACCCATATCACACTCAAAACAAGTTTTAGAGATTGCAACCAAGGTAGAGTCACACATGGAAAATATGAGACTGATAAAAATGATTTGTCTTTTAAGGCTTAGTGGTCTCACGGGTTAAGGCTCAACAATCAATCCTAATTCAAGATGTTCTACATGTCAAACTCACACCAAAAGATCAATAAGGGTAATTAATCATTTCTATCAAAGTGCAATTCTAAACCAAGATTCTTGTACAAACTCTTTTCAAAAACTTTTATTCACAAACAGGGTATACAAGATCAAACAAAGTCAAAAGAAAAGGTACCTAACCCAAGAATCATCACCGAAGGATTTATTCATCAACCTAAAGTCTAACATATTTTTTTTCTTGTTCTTTTTTTTCCAGATTATTAAATTTTTTCTGATTTTTTAATTTTTTATATTAAAAACTACCCCTACATGCAACCTAAATGCAAATGCAAAACCTAGAAATTACAAAAGAAAACTAAAAATAAAAGAAAAATAAAAGAAAATTAAGAAAAACTAAAGTAAAGTAAATGCAATCCAACTATATGGATGCAAATGTAACTATATACACTAATCTCTATATGCACCATTCTTTATCAACCATAGAATATACAAAACCTTCCCCTCATGCTAAGATAAAGATTGTCCTCAATGCAACTTAAGTATCGGTGTAATGAAAGGAGACAGAAAACAATCACTCTTACGGAGGAGGCGGGGAAATGGGGGAGGAACTTGGGCTCCTTGGGAAACAAACTAATTTCGCAAGCGGTGCGGAAATAACTCATAATATGCAAATATTGGTTATGCAATGAAATCATGCCACGAATCGGAACATGTGTAAGAACCATGGCTGGCAAACCATACCAAGCTTCCCCCAATTGCCTAGCGTAGGTTTTAGAAAGCTCTTTTTGATTTTCAAAGAAAGAAGATGATTTTGAAATATGCGAATAAACCGTTTATTAAGATTTTTGAATTTTATTAACTCTAATTTAAAGCGAATTAGGCAAAGATTGAATGGCGGTTTTATTAATTATTTTATTTTGTCAATTAATTTTAGAAGTCCAGGATGTTATTTCTTAATGGAAAAATAGATAAAGCTAGTATTTCGGTTTACGCCATGAGGCTCTATGGCCAACCAAGTGTGAAAACACCGGTTTGGACACGAGCCCTCTTAATAACCACTCGGTGAAGGGGGCGACCTGCACCCGGTGGTGGCCAACGCCGGCTAGGGGTCAAGGCTTAGACAGTTAGCCTCGGCCTCTTGCACGGCTTGACAGATCCGAGATCCTATTTTTCTTTTGTTCAATTAAAAATAGCTCGAAACAGATCTAGAACAAATAAATTAAAAGAAGGTCGCTAGTCGGTTTTTAGGAAAGAAAAATTAACAAAAACCAAAAATAAAGTTTGCTCTTCCAATCTTAGTATGGGAAAACTAATACTAAAAGAGGCTAACAATGACTCCATCGGTCTTTGAACCGAGAATCGGATTCGGGGGTCGGGGTATGAAACGTAGGGATAAACCCTTTTGTTTCGCCCGTCCGAAGACGACCATTACTAGTTCGAGTAGTGAATTAAAATAATACGAAAAACACAAGAATACAACAACATGTTAAGAGAAATTAAAGCAACCAAACATAATTAAAAAAAAGCGATAAAATCAAACATAAAGGAAAGTCTGTGAAGAAAAGAAAAGCAAAACGAAAAGAAAAGAAAAGCGGAAACCGAAAAGATTACATCGGGCGGGGAAGAATTTAAAAGCGATACATCTTGAATTGACAATACGGAAAGCGATAAAAGCATAAAAATAAATAATTAAACCGTTGAAGATCGAATCCGTGCCCTCGGGTTATCCCACCTGCTGATTTGGATCTCGGATCCGGATCCGGTGATGCGACGGTGGCGAATGAGAAGGACTTTTGTGAGTATTTTGTGTAAGTAGTGAACGATGGAGTTTAGGATGTAAGGAGTATGATGGAAAATAGAGAAAGAATACGCCGAAAAGGGACCAAGAGATCGGAATACAAAGATAAGTATTCGGTAGGTCTTAGGCGAGTTTCGAGTAGAGTAACGTTGAGGGATAAGCCATCGTTGGAATAGTTAGGTCAAGGAAATGACCTAGGATTAGCTCGGCCAGCCGTCCAAAAGCGATAGCAAAATTGGGCCAAGATAATCGGAAGATTTAACCGGATGGAATACGATAAAACCGTATAGAACTCGGTTCATGACACCGGCCAATCGGGGATTTCTAGGGTTTCGTGCCCTAGTGTGTTTCCAAGGGAATCTTTGGGGCAAAACTCGGCATTCCACTTAAAATTCTGGGGTGGCAAGTGTCGGCCATAGCAACTTTCCAAAAATGGAAAGTTTTCATTTTTAGCGGGTTTCCATTTTTACAAGTTTCTATTTTTGGTAGGTTTCATTTTTGGTGCGGGATGCATGCTCCAAATCCCAGGTGGCCTGTCTTGGAGAAAAACATAGCACTTGGGCTTGTGATCATGAAATGCGGCGTTTAACGTCGTTTTAAGGTCTTCAATCGCTTGTTTGATTGGACTGAAAGTGGAACATAGGATTCCGAGCCCGGAATTTCCTGGTACTCGGTACTAAACTCTGTCGTCTCTTAAGGCTTAGCCCAATTCTTGGATCATTTAAAAGAAAGGGGATTTTTGGATCGACCCAAGGCAAAAGGCTATTTATGTGGTGCTTGGGGTTCTTTGTGGTTTACTACCTTAGACTCGACCGAGTTGCATCCGAACCTTGATCGCTACTAGGCTCGAAGTTGGACTTCTATCCACTTTCATCGGAATAGGGATGACTGCTTATCTTTATGTAGAAATTCTTGCCTAGACTTGGTCGTTGGATGATCCGAAGTCTAGGGAATGCCCGCTTGAAATATGATGTTCCTTGAGGTTATGTGCCTCATTCTAAATTTGAGCTTTTAGCTTGTTTGGTTGTATGGTAGAAGATAGGTGTCTTCCCCGAGTATTCTTGGAGTTGTGGTTGTATGACCCTTTCGATTTTGAGCCCCCATGTTCTTGGGTGCTTGTGTCTAGCTTTTATCGCGAGTTGGATAGTTGGTGAGCTTCGATTAGTTGATGGCATGGAACATCCTCTTTGAAGGTGACGGTGCTGGTGACCTTCCCGATGTTGATATGATGCTTGATGCTTGATACTACTTGATTAAATAATTTCTTGTAGAATGCTTTGTTATTTAATTTTTGTATTTTTAGGAGTTCAACTCATGCAAAGGAGATGAATGCAAGATTGTATTCTAAAAACAAATATGTTCTTTTATTAAGATGATATAAAAAGTTTAAAAAGACAGAGAAAAATTGCACTTAGCCCCCACTCCCGAAGTAAAGCCTAAGGAAGGGTAGGTCGCTTGAACTGTAATGTACTCGCTGCTAGCAATTAACCGTGATCTTGATGGTTTAGATGAAAAATAACATGCTTCCTGATCTACTTCTGCTCCTCCGGATAGGGCAAAGTGGCTTTGATTTTGGGAAATTGAAAATTGGATCAAAAGTAGGATGGGGGTCGAACCTCATTGGCTTCTTACACATCCGCTACAGCGAAAATCAAGCCTTCGTAGTTCAAAAGGAAGTATGATTTGGGTTTTTTATTTTTAGAAGATAGGAAAAGGAAATAAACATACAATGGATATAGAAAAAGGGAAAAAACAGACTTTATTAGCATCCTTGATGAGTGATGGACCCATTAGATAATCTTCCGGTCGATTGAAGCTTGTTCTTCTTCTACGAGCATGCTAGCATCTCTGAATGTTTTGAAGTTCATGGTAGGCAAGAACTTCAAGTGCTGATGACAGGCGGGTTAGAGGTTATTGATGATGATTCCGATCCGATCCTTTTCGGATGGTCGATCGATCATGTGGGCTACTTTTGCCCTCCAGTGAGTGAGGAAGTTGGTGAAGCTCTCCTCGTCTCATTTCTTAATCATCTCTAAGTCTCGAAGAGTGACTGGTAGATTAGTATTGTAGGAGCATTGATGTAGAAACTCCTTGCACGGATTAGTCCAGTTGGTGACCTTGTGTGGGTTGACGAGCATTGTACCATTTCATGACATTTATGTCGAACGTCCATAGGAAGATGACATGGTATGTCTCCCTCGGTAGATTCTTCAAAGTCATTGCTCCCACAAATTTTCTCACGTAATGGTGAGGGTTCTCGGTTCCATGAAACTTGATGTTAGGCATGGTAAACTTAGGGGTAGCTTCCCTTTAGGGATTGAAGTGAATCCACTGGGCTCGATAGTAGTGATCAAAACATTGATGACTCCTGCAACGGCTTCTCTATTCGATCTACCCGTGGATCAAGCCGAGGCTGGGGTTGAGGTTCGGGCGGGATCCTTCTACTTTTGATTTCTTTTTGGACTTTGATTTCTTCTTTAGTTCTTTGCATATGAGATCAAGGGTTTCGAGATATAGACTCGATCATTTTATCCCGAGCCTTAATCTTAGCTTCTAGTTTAGCAACAGACTCTTTGAATAGGGTCATAACGGGAGTTTGTTCTGACTGGTTGGCCATTTTCGGAGGAGGATTGCGTTTAGACCATCGGCGCACCGGTGTTAATAGTAAAGGTACGGGACGTACTAATGTGGTACGTGCTAATGTGGGACGTATTGGTGTTGACCGTGTCGGTGTTGAAGTCGATTTCTTACTTCCTAGATGCATCGTGCCAAGATTCCCGATTTGCATAGGATCTCCTATCTTGTATCCCAAAACGGTATGCTCGGGATTGGCTCGGATGTCATTTCTTAATCAAAAAATAAAGAAAGCTAGAATTTCTATTTCGCCATGAGGCTCTATGGCCAAAAAGGTGTGAAAACACCGATTTGGACACGAGCCCGCCTAATGACGCCTCGGTGCGGGCGATGGCCTGCACCCGGTGGTGGCCGGTGCCGGCCATGGGTCAAGGCGAAGACAGTCGGCCTCGACCTTTGGCCCGGCTTAGCGAGATCCATATCCTATTTTTTATTGTTCAATCGAAAATAGTCGGGAAACAGATCTAGAAGAAATAAATTAAAAGGCGAGTCACTACTAAGTTTTTAGGATAGAAAAATTAACAAAAAACAAAAATAAAGTTTGCTCTTCCAATCTTAGTATGGGAAAACTAAGACTAAAAGAGGCTAACAATGACTCTATCGGTCTTTGAACCGAGAATCGGATTCGGGGCGAGGGTACGAAACATAGGGATACACTCTTTTGTTTTGCCCATTCGAAGACAACCATTACTAGTTCGAGTAGTGAACTAAAATAATGCGAAAAACACAAGAATACAACAACATGTTAAGAGAAATTAAAGCAACCAAACATAATTAAAAAAAGCAATAAAAGCAAACGTAAAGAAAGCGGTAAAGAAAAGAAAAGCAAAACGAAAAGAAAAGAAAAGCGGAGCTGAAAAGATTACATCGGGCGGGGAGGAATTTAAAAGCAATACATCTTGAATCCACAATATGGAAAGCAAAAAAAGCATAAAAATAAATAATTAAACCATTGAAGATCGAATCCGTGCCCTCAAGTTGTCCCACTTGCTGATTTGGATCTTGGATTTGGATCCGGTTATGCGACGGTGGCGAATGAGAGGGGCTTTTTGTAAGTATTTTCCGTAAGTAGCTAAATGATAGAGTTTAGAGATTGGATGTAGGGAGTATGATGGAAATAGAGAAGGAATAGGCTGAAAAGGGACCAAGAGATCGGAATACAAAGATAAGTATTTAATAGCTCTTAGGCGAGTTTCGATGAGAGTAACATTGAGGGATGAGCCATTGTTGGAATGAGAGCCAAAACTTTCTATTTCTAGGGGAAGTTAGGTCGAGGAAATGATCTAGGGTTATCTCGGCCAGTCATCCAAAAGTAGTAGTAAAATCGGGCTAAGATAATTAGATGATTGAACCGGATAAAATAGGATAAAACAGGATAGAACTCGGTTCACGGAGCCAACCAACCTGGGCATTTCTAGGGTTTTGTGCCCTATCATGTTTCCAAGGGAGTCTATGGGAAAAATGTTGCGTTTCACTTAAAATTCTAGGTGGCGAGTGCTGGCCATAGCGGATTTCAGAAATGAAAAATTTTCATTTTTGGCGGGTTTCCATTTTTGCAAGTTTCTATTTTTGGCGGGTTTCGGTTTTGGTACGGGATGCATGCTCCTACCCTCGGGTGGACAGTCTTAGAGCCAAAACACAGCACTTTGATGCTTGTGATCATGAAATGCGGCGTCTAACATCGTCTTGAGGTCTTCCGCTCCTTGTCCGATTTGACTGAAAGTGGAAAGCGGGATTCCGAGTCCGGTGCCTGCAGCTGGACTCCGTCATCCGTGAAGACTTGGCCCGGTTCTTGGATCGTCCAGAAAGAAAGGGCGAATTTTGGATCGCCCCAAGGGAAAAGGCTATTTATGTGGTGATGGGGGTTCTTTGTGGTTTACTAGTTTACGTCGCACTAATCAAATTCCCACCGTGAACCAAATCCTCAAATAGGACTTAGGATTTCATCATCGGGGAACAGATAAATAAAAGAGAAAAGGAATGACACTTTTTGGGTGTCGACAACTTGCTCCTCTTATACATACTCCTTGAAGGAGGCTTGTTCATCGCGAATCTCTTGAAGTGCAGTAGTGACGAGCACTAAGATCTCACAAAGTGGATGGGGCTCTAGAAGAGGAGGAAGAGCCGGGATGATCTTGATCAAGCGGAACTTGTCCACCCTCGAGCTGAAAACCAAGGTTGATCGGGTCATATATGGTGGTTCGGGCAACATTGGGCAACTTCATGACATGTCTATTTGGATATTTCCAATCGATAGAACCACCTCTCATAATAATGAACCGCATACTAGACAAAGCGGTTTGATCCAACGATTTCGCAATCGTAGTAATAGTGCCTCCACAAATAATTTTTCCACTTTTACAATATGCCACATCTTGTAAGTTAGTGGTTAAAAATGAACCGGGATCCATAGCCTTGGAATAATACATGTTATCCAAGAGAAACAACTTTGACATTCTAGGCACATTCAAATTACCCCCCCAATGAAGAAACTCGTCGCAAAAATACGTTGAGTAACTCGAAAAACAGGGTTCTTAATATCGGTTGCCTTAGAATTACTAAAGTCGTAATAAGGAATCCCAGTTAACAACTCCCAAAATGGATTCGGATTATATCTAGGAGACGGACGACGGTCACTAACATCTCTAGGTGGGGGCGAGATGAAATATACTATTAAACGAGCTCAAGTTCAATTGATAGTCATGACTACACAATCGAAGCTTAATCAAGCCCTCTTGACAAAATTCACCATTTTGGACCTCGGTAAATAAAGTACTCAAAAACTCTAAGGTCGGTCCGAATAAGATGGTTCCTTGATTTCAATATAATCACACATCCCACCCCGAGAAAATAACCATTTAACTTCATCCAAAATACCCATAACACTTAACAAATTCTCATCATAGTATCCGGATGCAACAAAACCATGGTCTTTCAAATGACGGTAATTAGCAAATTGTATACTATTAGAGAATCGAAAAGGAATAAATTTATTACCATGCTCCATGGATTCCGGGTTGGTAGCCCTTAGTGCTCTTTCCTCCCTTACATTTGCCTTTCTTGAAGTATCCCCGTGCTAGCCACTTTTTGCTTCTTCTTTGATGCCATTGTAACCAAATTAGAAGTTTAAATTTAAAAGAGTGAGTTCCCCAACAATGGTGCATAAGGAAGAACGGGTAGTGAGAGAAAATGGAAGAAGAAGGATGATTTAGAGTACAGAATGGTTTAGAAGTGAAAAAGAATGTAGAAAGATGGAGAATTTGAAAGAAAAGAATTTGGGGTGAATGAGAGTGAAAGGGAATTAGGGTTTAAGAAGAGGAGATGGAGAATGTAAGATGAAAAGCATAGAAAGGAAAGAATTTATGGGTAGAAAAAAGGAAATCAACTTTTCGAGGTTGATTTTAGAAGAAATATGGGAAGAATTAATGGTGAGTTAAAGATTCAATGGAAGTTTTAGAGGAAGGAGTAGAAGAGATGGGAAGAGGAGAATAGGTGCTACTCGAAGGACTGAAGAAGAATGGAAAGAAATTGGGCAAAGCTGGGCGCAAATTGCGTAGGTCGGACTTACACCACGGTCCGGACCATCCACTTTGGGCAGCCCGAAGTGGGCTCGGCAGCTCGCTCTCGATTTTGCTTCAAGACGCTACGAGATCGGAGCTTACGGCTGGGGACCTTAGTGGATGCCTTCAGCATAATTCTTTCTCTTTTTTTCACTTGTTTTTCTTTTTCTTATTTCCTAAACTAAAAATCTAAATTATAAAATGTCTCAAAAGTCCTAAAATATAAATTAAAAATAAGAAAAATTCTCTACAAACCTAAAAATGGAAAATAAAGCAATTTAAAACTTAGGTTGCCTCCCAAGAAGCGCTTCTTTAAGGTCATTAGCTTAACCTAGTTCCAATCATCCGTCTAAAGCAAGAGGATAAACCGGAAGAAAAGGGGACTTCTCAAGAAACGTCCCTCCTTGGTCACGGACTTCAATGTTGAACTCTTGTAAAAGAAGGGACCATTAGAAAAAGACGTAATGCTCGTCCTTCTTAAACATGGGGTACCTCTATATAGCGTTATCAAGGATCAATCTCTGTCGTAGGTGGTCACCATCGGACGGGCCACCATCACATTTGACCTTCCAGTTGAGGCCCAAATCAAGAGCTCCAATGTATGGAGCATTAACCAAAGCAAGCTTCAACCTAATACACTTATTTAAACAAACTTCATTAAACACACAGGACATGCCCTTGTTAAATATTAGCGAAGAAAATTAGTCAACCTCTACCACATTAGCATTGACAAGTTCATGTCTTTCATGGAAAGGTTTATCACATGTCACTTCATCAGTCATCTCAACACCTGCAACATTCGGCAGAAATGGGGGAAACATCATGTTTTTTAAAAATTCAAATTTAACGTGATGCTCCCCTACATCAAAGGTCAATCTACCCTCTTTCATATCAATCTTACACCTAGCAGTAACTAAGAAAGACCTCCCAATAATGATTTGGGTGCGGGTATCCTCAACCGGATCAAGAATTATAAAATCCACGAGCACAATAAAAATCACCAACTTTGACGAGAATGTTCTCTAAAATACCCAAATGATATGTCAAAGAACTATCTGCTAATTGAAGAGAAATGGTGATGGACCTTAACTTAAATCCAAATTCTTGCATAAAGAATAGGGCACAAGCTCACACTTGACCCCAAATCACATAAAGCACGATCTATGAACACATTCCTAATCGGGCATGAGATGGAAAACTCCCCGGGTCTTTAAGCTTTTCAAGAAGTTTATTTTGGACCACCGCACTACACTCCTCACTCAATGCGAAAGTCTTATGCTTATTCAATGTCCTCTTTCTAAAGAGGACCTCTTTCAAAAATTTAGCATACAAGGGCATTTGAGTCAAATCATCAATGAAAGGGATGTTCATATTGCATTTCTTAAGCATCTCCAAAAACTTCCCAAGTTGCATATTAAGCTTAGCCTTAGCTATTCTTTATGGGAATGGTAACGGTGGAGTGAAGATTCTTTGGGGAGTTTTTGTTCGCTCATTAGGAGTCTCCTTCTCATTTTTCACAATAACATCAACTAAAGACTCTTTGAAGGGCGTAGACACCTCCTTATTCACAACATTATTCAAATCATTCACATTATTCTCATCATTCTCATTTTGCATATAATTGACCACATGCTCACTACTATCGGCCTTAGGCCCCGGCAATTGTGTCCCACTCCGTAAAGTTATAGCATTGCATTGTTCTCTAGGGTTAATCTCGGGTTAGCTAGGAAGCTTACCTAGAGGGCTAGAGGAAGAGCTAGCTTGGCTAGCAATCTAAGTTTCAAGTATCTTATTATGGGTGGCTAAAATTTCAACTTTTGCAGCCAATTTCTTGATAATATCATCTTACTTTTGCTGAGCCAAAAGCATGTTTGCCATCATGACCTCCAAGTTAGACTTTTGGGGCACTTGTGGTTGGATAGGTCTTTGGAATCTAGGGGCGGGTAGTCTTTGGACTTGTTGTGGACCCATGGGATTGTTATTTTGGTAGGAAAAATTAGGGTGATACCTCAATCTCGGGTTATAAAAATTTGAGAAGGGGTCAAAGTTTGGTCTCTGGTTATGTTTGCCAATAAACTTGGTTTGGTCGGTTGGTTCACTACTAGCCATACCCACAGGACAAAATAAAGTCTCATGCTCATAAGAATTACATGAAGCATATGGAAGGGGAGGGAAACATTCACATTCAAACGGTCTATTTTTTTAGTAATAGCATCAATTTTAGCAGAAAGAACAGAAACTACATCAACATCGAGCATAACTCCCGTTCTCTTGGAACGGGGCTTGGACCATTGAAAACTATTCGGCGCCATTTGCTGGATCAAGGTGTGGAGCTCATCAACGGACTTTCTCATGATGTTCCCTCCAACCGCCCCAAGGATGGTGGCTCTCAATTGATCATCAACCCTATTGTAAAAAGCTTGAATGGGGACCTATGGCTCAAATCCATGTTAAGGGCATTGGTGGAGGAGATCCTTGAACATTTCCCATGCATCATATAGTGTTTCATCCGGCTCTTGGGCAAAGGTGGAAATCTGGTTCCTCAAACTTGTCAACTTGCTTGGGTGGGAAGTATTTCACCAAGAATGCACTTGCAAGTTGATCAAAGGTGTTTATGGAATTCACCATAAGAGAGTCTAACAACTCCCATGCCCTCCCTTCAAGCGAGAATGGAAACAATTACAGCTTGATTGCATCCGGTGAAACCCCGTTCGCCTTAAAGGTATCATAAGCTTGGCGAAAAATGCGCGAGATGTCAATTGGGGTCTTCATTGGGGAGGCCATAGAAAGGAGTAGCTCTCACCTAATTGATGAGGGAGTTCTTCAGCTCAAAGTCATTTGTCTGCGACATTTGGAATATTGATGGCCGTTGGTAGATTAGTGACACTCGGGTGTCGCATATTGCGCAAAAGTTCTTCTTTCATCATCGGCCATCTTGGGCTTTTGGTTGGAGTCTGCTTCTTGTTTCTTCCTAGCCTTCTCTAACCTTTGCTTCATTTGTCTAGGACGGAAGGTTTGCTCAATTTCGGGTCAAACTCAAACAATTCAGCTTTTTGAATTCAAGGAGAGAAAACCTAGCAAGAACAAAAACAAAACTACCAACGCAATCAAAATGGAAAAAGAAAATAAAATACTTAATCAATTTGAGAGAATTCGTCAAATGATTGTTAGGGACAGAGTCCCCAAGCAACGGCACCAAAAACATGACAGGCCGCAAGCGCACGGTGTATGGTTGTAGCAAGTCAAGGTCGATCCCACAAGGATTTGATCTAGAAACGCACTAAACTAGCCCTCTACTCAATTGCTAAGCAAATCAATTTTGAGTTGGTTGTTGACTAAACTACTTCTAAAAACTAAAATCAAGACAACTAACTTAAGATTTAATCAATGGATAAAAAGCATCTAAGGATTTGATTTCCTAACAATAAGTTTGATTATTTAAACATAATTTGTGCAATCATTCTTTCAATTGAATCAAGGATCGATAATCAAATAATTCTACCGCTCTTTCGATGCTAAATAAAATTACTCTAATTAATCTAACAAACAAACTTTGTATGCCTTTTAAGTTAATCAAAGTTCAAGATTTCAAATTATCAAAGTGAAAGTTTGCTCATTGAGAGGTAAAGTCACCCTAGAGGGGGTGAATAGGGTGATGAAGAATTTCTTAGAAAATTCAGCTATTTGGCTCGGAATAGAAGCGAAGTGAATTCCGAGTCTGTTTGGGAGTCGACAATAATCACTCGGAATAAAGTTTAAGAAAGTCCGAGTCTAGAATGAACTCGGAAAGTGAACACTCGAGAGATTTACGTGGAAACCCTCCTAGGGCGAGAAAACCACGGACCGTGCTAATCTAAGCACGAAGTCAAATCCACTATTTTGAGTCCACAAAATACCATGAACTTGACCGAACTCGAGCTGCTCCCTTAGACAACTCTTACAAGTTTTTCCTAGACTCGAAGTTCCCTTATCTAATCTAGTACTTCCTAGCTGAGATACCCTTTACAGCTGGGGACAACTAAGCTGAGTTAACCCTTACAGCATAGTCAAGGGACCCTTACTCGGAAGGTAAGATGAGTTTGTGTTTTTAACTCGAGTACAAGATCTTACAACTCGGAATACAAAGAGTTACTGAGTAGGAGTTGTAAGTTTGAAGAATAGAAGTGTTTACAAGAGATTTTACGGTATGTCCCGCTTTCTTTCTTGTTGTAATTCTTGGTTGTCTTCAAGTCTTGTACTATGGCTTCTTTTTACGAGATATCCAGGCAAAGTAGCCGTTAAGTCCATCTTCTCGATAGAAGACCCGTTGTGACCGTTTTGAAGGATTTTCGAGTCTTGCGAGAAAATGCCCGTTGAAGTATAAACGTTGAAGTAACGGTCTTTGTTCTTCTTGGAAGTCCCAAAACCACTTGCGTAAGCTGTGAAGTATGGTGCAAGCTGCCGTTGAGTATGGTGCTTTCAGATTTCCAATTATAGTAGCGACGACTTCGACACGGTGTATGGGGCTTTGACTAGAAGCGAAAAAAGGCTCCTTTTGGTCGGCGATTTAGACATCCGAAGCCGGTTGCTTTTGTAGCTTAAAAATCATGATTGCTTCGAATAAGTAATCTACAAAAGCAAGTCAACTTGTGGTTCTCAAAGTATAAAATACTTTGGTCCAATGTTAGATGCGAGATAATATAATAAAATATTCAAGCAATAATTATACGGGTCGAGACGAATAGAAATATGCTTGAGTCTAATGACTCAAATTTCATCTCGGTTGAACTATCATATGTTCAAGTCGAACAAGAATATCGAGTGAATGAATCTAGAAATATGAAGTATGTCCGAGTGATGACTGTGACTCGGAATCTAAATGACGTAATCTGAGTCAATCAAAGATGTGCACGAGTAATATCGGAATGCACGGAATAAGTGATCTTTCAACATAGCAAATATTCTAAGATGCGAGGAATGACTTGAAATCAAAACTTTAACATAGATAGACTCAATATAGATCTGAATCCTAGAGGGAACTCGAAGTGGTCTGTGTGAGTCTAAGTCTATGGTCCGACTCGAAAAACAATATAAAAGCTGTCTAAGTCTTCAATTTCCCCTTTTCGATGAAAGGCATTCCATACTTAGATATGAGCCATTTTATACTTAGAGAAGTAGAGGCGGAGATATGTGTATGCTAACAAGTACTTAGAATATAATCACTCGGATATCAATGAAAGCAAGTAAGTAGAGAAATAATGCATATGGGAGCGAAAAGCATAGAGATTGCATTAATTCAAAAAAATAATTACAAAGAGTTAGAGAATAACTCAAAAGCTCAAAACTCCCCTAAACAAGACATCTATACAACTAATTCTTCTCCCCCTTGCCTTTCAGCAAAAACAAAACGAGAAGGAGAAAAAGTACAAGTTTACACATTCGATGTCCGGACAAACAAGGGAAGTAAAAGTAAGAAAGTAAAAGTGAAAAACCCAGCGAAGAAGAAGAATCGCGCAGACTTTGGAATCGTGACATAGTGCATGGTGTCCGCCTAGGAAGGGGAAGGGGTGTGAGTGGAAGAGGAAGGTCTAGGGGTACGCCGGCGCTGGTAAGATCTTGGCGATGTGCTTGAGCGCGACGGAGGGAGGGCTGGGATCGCCGTCAAGGGCTCGGCTCTTAGTGGCTGACCCGGAACTAAGGGATCTAGGGGTTCCTCCTCGTGGATCTCGGAGGCTGAAGGGCGGCCTCGGTCCGACCCGTCTCGGGCGGGTCGTCCGATAGACCCGGACTACTGTCCGAGCCGAGTTCGATGACTGGTCGGGTAGATGGGTCTTCAGCCGACCTTCCCGCTTTCAATGTGGGCATCCCTTGCCCGGATGGAGCTGCCTCGGCCGCGAGCTCCTCTCGCTTCGGCTTCGTCCTCCGTCCTCCTCGCTCTCCGAGGAGGTCTTGGTCGAGCTCGAGGACTCCTCAGTAGTGTTTGAGTTAACGAGGTCCCGAGCGGCCTTGGACCTTCTCTCTTGGAGAAGCCTGAGCAACTCCTTGTGCTCCTCTACCAAGCTCTTCATCTCAAGAACCAGAGATTGCTGCTCTCGAATTTGAGATTGGGCTATTTTTCGGCTGAGAGTCATAGACCGATGGATAGTCCGGTATGACTGGAGCATGTCCTTGAACTCGGAGGACACAGAGTTGATCTTGTCCGAAAGCGAGAGGACAAGACGGAGGAGAGAGATCGAGAAACACCTGAGGTGGAAGCACCACCAGGTGAAGGAAGAGAGAGAGGGGTTTCTTTCGAGTCCGAGGGGTGGTAGGCCTCGGTTCCGAGTTATGAACCCGGACTCCGGGTTTGACTTCCTGGAACCCATACCCCTGAAGCTCCTTCTTACCAACCACAATCGCAACTTACGAGACTGCGTTTGGGTCGAACGGAGAGGGACCTTGAATTGTTTGAAAATAAGGGTCGGAAGAGCGCCGAAGGGAAGAGGGGTATTCTTCTTATTTTGGATTTAAGCTGGCACAGTGGCCATCCGCTTAATTAATGAAGGAAAGAGGTCTACTTCATAGCCCTTAAGAATGTCAAAAAGAGCTTTTAGGTGCTTGGAGTTAGGGTTCTCCTTGCTAGAATGCTCGAGAGAAAAAGGTTCTCATCAGCAGAAAGCACGAAGCCTGGCTTTTGACTTCAACCGAGTCACGTAAAAGTTCTTTCCGGACCCGGAGAGCTCTTTGGCATACTTTTCAAAGAAGTCATCAGCGACTTCGAGTGAAAGGAATGGGATTGTCTGTTCAAGAAGAGAGACAAAACTTTGAACAGTCAGGTGAAGAAGAGAGAGGTTGATGCGAACTGTTATGTTCGGAACCCTGGAGGTTAAGACACCTTCGAGTAGGTGAGGTTGGAGTAAAACTCAGCAATGAGTTCGGGGTAAATGAACTCGCTGAAGCAAAGAAAGTAGTAAACTCTAGTGGTTTGGATGACAGACATCCAGGAAAATTTTGTGGAAGGAAAGAATTTGTCATCCCGAGTGCAATCTCTGGGTGGCGACTGGTTTGGAATGACGACTCGGACATTTCTCAACGCATTTCCGAGTTGCACTAAACAAGTCGAGTATAACAACCCCATGCTTTTAGAGTTTTGATTCCAAGGCAATCTCGGTATCACGAAACTCCTTTGAGTAAAATAAGTATATTTCGAGTGATACATCTTTTGCTTAGTACTTTTATTGCTTATCTGTTTGAGACTCGGAAAATTAGTTCTTTGTTCCGAGTCCATCTTCACTCAAATTTATCGCGAGACTAATGCTTCGTTTTTTCTCACTCGGAACCTTACTTCGACTACAAGCTCTATTTATGTTAGAGTAAATTTCCTTTGTCTGTTTCATGCTTAGTCTATATCAAGTTTTCTCACTCGATATTCTTTATAGAACTTGTTCTATCGCTTAGACTAAGTCGGATGGAATTCGAGTATCATGGATATTGGACTCGGAAAATCCCACTTCATTTCGACTCGGATAATCAATTGCGTAATTATCATAATTATTTTATTATTGGTGTCTAACTTCGGACCAAAGTATTTTATACTTTGAGGACCAGAATTGATTTACTTTTGTAGGTTATTCATTCGAGGATACACCTTTTTCAAACTACAAAAGTAGCCAGGCTACGTAACGTCAAATCACCAGCAGATACGGCTTTTCACCTTCCTCGCTTCAGTCCTAGAAGATTGTGTCGAAGCCATGCCGCTTCCATATCCGGAAAACTAGAACACCAAGCTTAACGGTGGTTTCCACCTTATTTTTCAAGACACAACCGATAGTTTTGGGACTTCCAAGAGAGTTAAACCGTTATCCAACGTTCATATTTCAACGGATACTTTCTAAATGACTCGAAAGCTCTTCTCAACGGTCACGAGAGGACTGTCGGTCAGCGAGATGAAGATAACGGCTACTCTGCCTGGTCATCTATAAATAGAAGCCACTTCACAAGACTTGAAGATTGCCGAATCTATTGCTAATACACATACTTGAGAAAAGTCATTGTATTTACTTTCAATCTTCTACTTACAACTCCCATTCTGTAACACATTACTTTCGAGTTGTAAGGTCTTGTACTTAGTTACAAACTCTTCTTACATTCTTTGTAAGGTCCCTTGACTAAGCTGTAAAGGTTAACTCAGCTTAGTGTTCCCTAGCTGTAAGGGTTATCTCAGCTAGGAAGTACTAGATCGAGATAAGGTAACTTCGAGTCTAGGAAAACTTGTATAGAGTTGTCCAAGGGAGCAACTCGAGTTCGATCAGTTCACGGTATTTTGTGGACTCAAAATAGTGGATTTGACTTCGTGTCCGGATTGACACGGGCCGTGGTTTTCTGCCCCGGGAGGGTTTCCACGTAAAATCTAAAGTGTTATCTTTCCGAGTTCATTCTAGACTCGGATCGCTTTCTTGCTCTTGTTTCTTCGATTCATCGCTTTCGAGTCCAATCTTTTCGACCTCGTTTATAGACTCGAAACTGTCTTTGTCTCTTTTCCGAGAAAAAGAGTGTGTTTTCACTAAGAATTTTCTATCACCCTATTCACCCCCTTTAGGGTGACTCGGACTCTCCCCGAGCAAATCTTCAATTGGTATCGAGCCTAGCCTTTCGGAAAAGATCTAACAATCCAAAGGTTTAAAGATCGGATGGCTCGTAACACCGGAGAGTTCGACGAAGGAAGATCTTCCAACAAGCCTCCAAAATTCAAGGGATCAAACTTTTTGCACTCGGAAGAAGCTTATGGAATGTTTCCTCATGGATCATGACGAAGAAGTAAGGGAAATCATACAACAAGGAAACTACATTCCAACGAAGACAGATGAATTCGGAATCCTTCCCAAGATAAAGGCCGAGTTCACTCTAGCGAAGCGAGAGAAGTTCGAAAGAACTTCAAAGCCATGAACATTCTCATGTGCGCCATAAGCTCGGAAGAATACAATCGAGTCTCTGCTCGTGACTCTGCTAAAGAGGTGTGGGATACTTTGGTTAACACCTACGAAGGTACAAGTCAGGTGAGACAAGTGAAGATCGGTCAAGTATCTTCACAAATATGAGCTCTTCAAAATGGAGCCGAAGAGAACATTACTCGGATGTTCATTCGCTTCACCGAGATCACCAACAATCTCAAATCTCTGGGAAAGAAAATCTCCCATGAAGAAATGTGCCGGAAAATTCTCGAAGCCTACCCAAGAGACGATGGGGTCCTAAGGTGACTCGCCATAGAAGAGGCTCGGAATCTTTCGATCTTGAAGCCGGACGAGCTCATTGGAAAGCTTCTAACGTATGAGATACATCCGGAAGAAGAAGATGCTGAGGGTACTACCAAAAAGAACATTGCGCTCAAAGCCTCGGAATCCAAAGAAGCAAGTCCGAGCTCTTCCGACTCGGAAGACAATCCCATGGCACTCATTGCAAGAGGCTTTAAGAGAATGATGAAGCATAAAAGATGGGACAAAAACCAAAAGAAGAATTCTACAAGAAAGACAAGAGAGATAGAAAAGGTAAGTTTTCTTCTCCTTCAAAGTTATCTCTGTCTAAGAATTCTGGATGTTTTGAATGTGGCAGCAAAGACCACATAGTCGGACTGTCCGAAAAGAAAAAGGGACAGGAAGAAGAAAAAGGCCATGATGGCAACATGGAGCGATGAGGACTCATCGAAGACGACGAGGACTCGGATGACTCAAAGTGTCCGATGGCAATCTCGACTCGGAAGCCGAAAGAGAGTCGGACTCGGACTCAAACAACGAGGAAACCGATCCTCAAGAGGTAATAAACTACTTCCTCAAATTCTCCAAAGTTGATTTAGCTAAATACATTTTTACTTCGGAAGAAAAGTCCAATTCGATTCTTCTCATTTCAAAGAACAACTTGAGTCAATCACTTCGAGAGCACTTCTTTGAAAAACAAATTAGAAAAGCTGAGACCGAAACTCGGAGAACTCGGGACTAGTGCTCAAGCTAATGAGACCGAGTCCGAGTTACTCAGGAAAGAAAATGAGCGACTAAAACAGAAACTCACCGAGTCTCAAGATTTGGTTTCAAAGTTTAATCAAGGTCGAAGAACCTTGACATGCTCTTAGGATCACGAGTGTGTTGAAGACTCGGACACTCGCTCAATCTTTTCTCGAGTCATGCAAAGGGAATCGGGTATAACGATATTATTCATATAGAGTTTTGATTCCAAGGCATTCTCTCGTGTCTTAGAAACTTACTTGAGTAAAATAGTATTTTCTCTAAGTGTTTCGGCCTTCACTTATCTCATTTATCGCTTTCAGTTAGCGACTCGAAACCGGTTCTTTATTCCGAGTCCATCCTCACTCGATTCCGACTTGTGGCTATCTCGTGCTATTGTTTAGTCAAGTTAATCTCCTCTGCTATTCTTTATCGAACTTGATTCTTCGCTTAGACTTAGTCAAATGGAATTCCGAGTATCTTGGATATTAGACTCGGAAAATTCTATTTCTTTTCCGACTCGGATAATCTGTTGGTTAATTATCGAATTATTTTATTATCTCGTGTCTAACTTTGGACCAAAGTATTTTATACTTTGAGAACCAAAATTGATTTACTTTTGTAGGTTATTCATTCGAGGATACACCTTTTTCAAACTACAAAAGTAGCCGGCTTCGCATCGTCAAATCACCAAGCAGATATAGCTTTTCACCTTCCTCGCTTTCGTTCCGGAAGATTGTGTCGAAGCTGCTCTGTTTCCATATCCGAAAAACTGGAACGCCAAGCTTAACGATGGTTTCCACCTCAGTTTTCAAGACACTACCGATGGTTTTGGGACTTCCAAGAGAGTTAAACCGTTGTCCAACGTTCATATTTCAACGGACACTTTCCGAGTGACTCGTAAAGCCTCTCCCAACGGTCACAGAAGACTCTCGGTCAGCAGATGAAAATAACGACTACTCTGCCTGGTTATCTATAAATAGAAGCCACTTCACAAGACTTGAAGGTTGCCGAACATATTGTTTATACACATACTTGATCAAAGTTATTGTATTTACTTTCAATCTTCTACTTACAACTCCCACTCGTAATTCATTACTTTCGAGTTGTAAGGTCTTGTACTTAGTTACAAACTCTTCTTACATTCTTTATAAGGTCCCTTGACTAAGTCTGTAAAGGTTAACTCAGCTTAGTTGTCCCTAACTCGTAAGGGTTATCTCAGCTAGGAAGTACTAGATCGGATAAGGTAACTTCGAGTCTAGGAAAATTTGTATAGAGTTGTCTAAGGGAGCAACTCGGGTTCTCGTCAAGTTCACGGTATTTTGTGGACTCAAAATAGTGGATTTGACTTCGTGTCTGGATTGACACGGGTCGTGGTTTTCTCGCCCGGGAGGGTTTCCACGTAAAATCTAAAGTGTTATCTTTCCGAGTTCATTCTAGACTCGGATCGCTTTCATCGCTCTTGTTTCTTCCGATTCACCGCTTTCGAGTCCAATCTTTTCCGACCCCGCTTATAGACTCGTAAACCGTCTTTGTCTCTTTTCCGAGAAAAAGAGTGTTTTCGCGAAGAATTTTCTATCACCCTATTCACCCCCTCTAGGGTGACTCGGACTCTCCCCGAGCAAACCTTCAATTGGAATCGGAGGCTAGCCTTTCAAAAAGGATCTAACAATCCAAAGGTTTAAAGATCGGATGGCTCGTAACACCGGAGAGTTCGACGAAGGAAGATCTTCCAACGAGGCCACCAAAATTCAAAGGTTCAAACTTCGAGCACTCGGAAGAAACTTATGGAATGTTTCCTCATGGATCATGATGAAGAAGTATGGGAAATCATACAACAAGGAAACTACATTCCAACGAAGACAGATGAATTCGAATCCTTCCCAAGACAAAGGCCGAGTTCACACCAGCGAGGCGGAGAAGTTCGTAAAGAACTTCAAAGCCATGAACATTCTCATGTGCGCCATAAGCTCGGAAGAATATAATCGAGTCTCTCGCTCGTGACTCTGCTAAAGAGGTGTGGGACACTCGGTCAACACCTACGAAGGTACAAGTCGGGTGAGACAAGCAAAGATCGGCCAGTATCTTCACAAATATGAGCTATTCAAAATGGAGCCGAAGAGAACATTACTCGGATGTTCATTCGCTTCACCGAGATCACCAACAATCTCAAATCTCCGGGAAAGAAAATCTCCCATGAAGAAATGTGCCGGAAAATTCTCGTAAGTCTACCCAAGAGACGATGGGGTCCTAAGGTGACTCGCCATAGAAGAAGCTCGTAACCTCTCACTCTTGAAGTCGACGAGCTCATCTGAAAGCTTCGACTCATGAGATACATCCGGAAGAAGAAGATGCTCGAGGGTACTTACAAAAGGAACATTGCTATTAAAGCCTCGGAATCCAAAGAAGCAAGTCCGACCTCCTCCGACTCGAAGATGATCCCATGGCACTCATTGCAAGAGGCTTCAAGAGAATGATGAAGCATAAAAGATGGGACAAAAGACCAGAAGAAGAATTCTACAAGAAAGACAAGAGAGACAGAAAAGGTAAGTTTTCTTCCCCTTCAAAGTTATCTTTGTCTAAGAATTCTGGATGTTTGAATGTGGCAAGCAAAGACCACATAGTCAAGGACTCGTCCAAAACGAAAAAGGGACAGGAAGAAGAAAAAGGCCATGATGGCAACATGGAGCGATGAGGACTCATCCGAAGACGACGAGGACTCGGATGACTCGAAGTGTCCGATGGCAATCTCGACTCGGAAGCTGAAAGAGAGTCGGACTCGGACTCGCACAATGAGGAAACCGATCCTCAAGAGGTAATAAACTACTTCCTCAAATTTTCCAAAGTTGATTTAGCTAAATGCATTTTTACTTTGGAAGAAAAGCCCAATTCTAATTCTTCTCATTTCAAAGAACAACTTGAGTCGATCACTTCGAGAGCACTTCTTTGAAAAACGAATTAGAAAAACTAAGGCTCACACTCGGAGAACTCAAGACAAGTGCTCAAGCTAATGAGACTCGAATCCGAGTTACTCAGAAAGAAAATGAGCAAATGAAACGAAGCTCACCGAGTCTCAAGATCTGGTTTTAAAGTTTACTCAAGGTCGAAGAACGTTGACATGCTCTGAGGATCACAATGTGTCTCGTTTCGAAAAGAAGGTCTTGGTTTCAACAAAGAGGAAGAATCTAATTTTTACTCGTAATTGTTCAAAAAGGATTCCGAACCGTAAAGTTCAAAAAGGCCGAGCATGGTCCCATTCACATAAATGAAAGGAGGACTAAGCCCGGACCTATTTACAAAAAGAAACCATTTTCTCCTATTTCAAAAGGAAAGGTTTTTAAAAGGAAAGAGACACGGACTCAGCTTCTCGAGAGGAAGACTCGGAATCGACAAAACCCAAAGTCATTCAAATCTGGGTTCCGAAGCACCTTCTTCCTCGTAAAAGGACCACAAGTAAGGAATGTTACTGGGTTCGTTAGAGGAAGTAAGAAGGGTTAGATTCTCTCTGCTTTGCAGGTCACTCGTAAAAGATCAAAGGACACTGGTACCTGGACAAGTGGATGTTCTCGACACATGTCAGGTGACCAAGGACTCTTTTCCGAGCTGGAGTCATACAAAGGAGGAAAGGTGACTTTTGGTGATGACAAAGAAAGGTAAGATAATGGGCATTGGGAAGATTGGAAATGGAAGCAATCTGGTGAGCCTAGTCTACCTTGTCAAAGGACTAAAGTACAATCTACTTAGCATCTCCTAGCTATGTGACAAAGGTCAAGAGGTAAGATTCACTCAATTCAAGTGCTACATCACGGATGAGACCACCAAAGAGGTAAAGCTCTCGGGTAAGAGATCGGGTAATACCTACATCATCCCTTTTTCGACCCAAGTCGAACTTATCCTATTTAAAAGCATCTCTTCATGATGATTCTTGGACTTGGCATCGTAGATTAGGTCATATTAGCATGCATACTATCAAAAAGCTTGCATCTCATAGTTTGGTTAGAGGATTACCTAACCGTGCGTTTGAGAAGGACAAAGTATGTGAAGCATGCACCGAGGGAAACAAGTCGATCTTCATTCAAATCTCTCGAAGACAGCTTCCACATCCAAAGTACTTGAATTACTGCATATGGATTTATGCGGTGAAATCCCCGTGAAGAGTCTCGGAGGTAAATCTTACATACTTGTCATTATTGATGATTTTTCACGATTTACCCGGGTGTGTTTTCTTAAGCACAAAAATGAAGCATTCAAGGAGTTCAAGCACGCTCCGCAGAAAGATTCAAGTTAAGTCTCGGACTCAGATTCAAAAGATTCGAACTAACCATGGAAGGGAGTTCGACTACTCGTAATTCTCGAGTTTTGTGACAAAAGTGGAATCTCTCACAACTTCTCAGCACCTGAACTCTTCAACGTAATGGAGTAGTAGAGAGAAAGAATAGAACCCTTGAAGAAATAGCAAGGACGATGATGATTCAAGCATAACTTGCCTTACTATTTTCAGGCGCAGGCAAGTGAACACAGCCAACTACACTCTAAACAGATGCCTCATCGGACCCATTCTGAAGAAAACACCCTACGAGCTCTACAAAGGGAAGAAGCCAAATATTTCCTATTTCGGACCTTTCGGATGTAAGTGCTTCGTTCACAACAATGGTAAGGATCATCCGACCAAGTTTGATGCTCGGTCGACGAAGGTATTTTTCTAGGTTACTCCTCTCAAAGCAAAGCTTATCGTATCTTCAACAAGCGAACTAAGAAAGTGGAAGAAAGTATCCACGTAGTATTTGATGAGCTTGAACAGGAGAAACCAAGTGAGTCTTCATACTCGGAACCGAAGCTTAGAAAGGATGATGACGAAGATGAGCCTACAAAGACTCGGAATGAGACCACTCGTAACGAGGAAGCTCGGAATGAGACAGCTCAAGAGCTCGCTCGTAACGAACAAGTCAATGAAGAGGATCACTCGTAACAAGCTTCGAAGATCAAGCAATCCAACCCACAAACCCGGTGAATCAAAGAACTGGTACAACATTCAAATTCACTTCCAGTCATCCTCAAGAAAACATTATTTCGATATCAACAGTGGGGTAAGAACTCGTTCCTCTCTTCATAATCTATGTGCATTCACCGCATTCATTTCATTAACTCGAACCCAAAAATGCACTAGAGGCCCTTAACGAACCCGAATGGGTAGAGGCCATGCAAGAGGAACTTAATCAATTCGAGATAAACCAAGTCTGGACTCGACCAACCGACCTTCCGACCACCCAGCTATAGGAACCAAATGGGTTTTCAAAAACAAACTAGATGAGGGTGGAGTGGTAGTCGAAACAAGGCTAGACTTGTAGCTCAAGGTTACAATCAAGAAGAAGGAATTGATTGTGGGGAAACCTTTGCACCTGTAGCTGAATTGAAGCCATTAGAATATCGTTGGCATTTGCATCCCGCATGCATATTAAATTATATCAAATGGATGTTAAGTGTGCCTTTCTCAATAGTTTTATTGAAGAAGAGGTCTATGTCGAGCAGCCTCCTGGTTTTGAAAACTTTGAATTTCCAAATCATGTTTTCAAACTTCAAAAGGCTCTCTATGGTCTTAAACAAGCCCCTCGTGCTTGGTATGAAAGACTCGAGCAGCAGCTTGGTTCAAAATGATTTCAAAAGAGGTCGGATCGACAAGACTCTATTCATAAAGACCAAAGGGAAAGATTTTCTTATTGTTCGAATCTATGTTGATGATATTATTTTCGGTGGTACTAATGAGTTTCGTGCCGAGAATTTTCTCGAGTTGATGAGTCAAGAGTTCCAAATGAGTATGATGGGAGAACTCAATTTCTTCCTTGGATTGCAAATCAAACAAGACAAAGATGGAATCTTTGTTCATCAATCAAAATACACCAAGGAACTGCTGAATAAATACAAACTTCAAGATGCAAAGCACGCATCTACTCCTATGAGCAAGCAAAGATAAAGCTCGACTCGGATGAGAAAGGTAAAGCAAGAGATCGAAACTCTATCGAGGTATGATTGGATCACCGTTATATCTTACTTCAAGCAGAGCCGATATAATGTTCAGTGTTTGCTTATGCGCACGATTTCAAGCTAATCCAAAAGAATCACATCTCACTCGCGGTGAAGAGAATATTCGGATATCTTGCAGTGCACTCGTAATCTAGGACTATGGTATTCCGTAGACTCGTAACCGACTCGACCGGGTACTCGGACGCAGACTACGCAGGATACAAAGTTGATCGAAAGAGCACATCCGGAGCTTGCCAATTTCTGGGTCAATCCCTAATATCTTGGCACTCAAAGAAACAAAACTCAGTAGCTCTATTAACTGCGGAAGCTGAATACATTGCCGCTGGAGCCTATTGCGCTCGCATTCTTTGGATATAATAACACTTGAAGGATCTTGGACTATTTCTTAACTCGCTCCAATCAAGTGTGACAATCAAAGCACAATCAGCATCACTAAGAATCCTGTCCAAGACTCAAAAACAAAGCATATTGAGGTCGGTATCACTTCTTACGCGATCACTCGTAAAAGGGTGATATTGCACTTGAGTTTATTCCTACTAATCTTCAATTAGCTGATATCTTTACTAGGCCTCTTGGTGAAGATCAATTTTGCTTTATTCGGAATGAGCTTGGTATGTTAAATGCTTAATTCCGTGTTACTTTTGTTGCATAATTCCGTGCTATGTGCTTTCGTGTTAATAACAATTAGTTCAGCTTGATTTAGTGATACTCGGGCTGATAGTTATTTCGTGTTTCGAGTTACTCGTAAATCTTTCGAGTCAAACTCGGATGTAGAGAAATTTGGACATCAAATTTTCTCGAAGCTATCTCTAGAACAGATGGAGAGTTTCGGATTATATTTTCAAAATCTTTTCCTCTCCCTTTCTCGAGCGCCGCGATCGGATGGTAACCGTACATTTCAAACCGCTGGTATCTCAACCGTTGAAGAAGAACCGTTACACCGGGCTTTAATGACCGATGGACAAGCCGAGTCGAACGGAGTTACTTAACGGATAGTGGACGAGCGCGCTTATTTTCTATAAATAACGACTATCCATCTTCATCTCGATATTCTAAAACTCCTTCCCTCTCAAACGAAAATCTTCTCGCGGAAGTTTTCTACGTGAACATTGACTCTTGATCATCCGCAAGCGTTGAAGAAGCTCTCTCTCTCTCTCGTAAGTCTCGATCGCTCTATTCTCTTTTCTTCTACCATTTTCGTTATCTTCTCTTCTACACCTCCTTCTCTCTTTCATTCGAAAAGTTTCATCTTTTCTCTCCAACTCTCACAATGCCTAAAAGAGGAAACCATCCCAACTTCCGGGTTTCTTCATCCTCCAAAAAGCCCCGCACCAATAAGCCGGAAAGCTCAACCCCCTCTAAACCCGTTGTCACCCAAAGCACCTTGCGCTGGACAACAAATTCTTCCCAACAACCAAATTCTCCTGGTTGTCCAACATCCAAACCACCGGAGTCTACCCTTTCTTGTGTTTCAGCTGAGTTCATTTATCCCGAACTCGTTTCGAGTTTTATACTCATCTCTCCCACTCGAAAATGTTCTAACCTCTCGGGTTCGTAACATTACTGTTCGTATCAACACCTCTCTCCTCCACCGCCTGTTCAAAGTTTCTTCTCTTTTCTTGAACAGCAACCCTATCCCTTTCACTCGAAGTCGCCGACGACTTCTTTGAAAAGTACGCAAAAGAATTCCCTGGGTCTAGAAAGAACTTTTCCGTGACTCGCTTGAAGTTAGAAGCTAGGCTTCGTGCTTTCTGCTAATGAGAACTTTCTTCTCACAGCACTCTAGCAAGGAGAACCCTAACTCCAAGCACCTAAAAGCCCTCTTCGATATCCCGAAGGGATACGAAGTTGACCTCTTCCCCTCCATCATTGAGCGGATGGCAACCGTGCCAGCTCAGCTCCAATCCAAGAAGAACACCTCCCTTCCTTTCGGTGCTCTTCTCACCCTTGTCTTCAAACAATTTCAAGTTCCTCTTCCCTCTCGACCCTAACGCGGTGTCCGACGTGGCCATTGTGGTCGGCAAGAAGGAACTCCGGGGTACGGATACCAAGAAACTAACCCCGGTGTCTAGGTTCACAACTCGGAGCCGAGGCCTCCTTATCCACCTCAAACTCGTAAATCAACCCCTCTCCCTCTTCCCTCTTCACCTGGTGGTGCCTCCACCTCAGGTGCTTCCAGATCTCTCTCGCCCTCTTAACCCCTGTTTTCATGGACAAAATCAGCTCTGTGTCTTCCGAACTCGGAGACATGCTCGGGGCTTTCAAATCCGTCCTCCGTGGTCCGACCATCAACCAAAATACTCGGTCGAGTCCCAAATCCGAGAGCAGCAGTCTCTCGTTCTTGAGATGAGAGAGCTGGTTAAGGAGTAGAAGGAGCCGGCCGAGCTCCTCGAGAGAGACGGTCCAAGGCGGCTTAGGACCGGGATGACTCGGACGCGTCCGAAGCGTCTTCGAGCCCGAGTCTAACCTCCTCGGACAGCGAGGAAGATGAGGAAGAAGAGGAAGAAGGCTGCAGATGCAGCAGAAGACATTGAGGAACCTGCGGTTGAAGCAGGCCCCTCCGGCAAAGGGAAGAAGAGGCCGTGGCAACCGCCGAGGGTCAGCCTGCTCCCCAAGCTCAAATCGCTGTACTCAGCTCGATGACAGCATCGAGTGGGTTAGAAGATCTCGCTCCTCCGGCCGAGTCGAGAGAGCAGCCCCTCCAGCCCTCGAGGTCCCAAGGGAAGAACCCCTCGATCCACTCTCTGCGGGTCGGCCACTCGGAGCCGAGCCCCGAGGACAATCCCGGTTCTCCCTTCGCCGCGCTCAAGCACATCGTCAAGATCGTATCGGCGCCGGCGCACCTCCGCCTCCACTCGAAATCCCCTCCTCCCTAGTTGGAGCCATGCACTAAGTCACAATTCCTCGGTGTCTCCGGATTTTCTTCTTTCAAATTTTTTTTGTCCGGACAACTAATGTGTATTACTTGTACTTTTCTCCCTTCTTTTTGTTATCTTATTTTTGCTGAAAGGCAAGGGGAGAAATGTAGTCGAAACTGGTTGTCTTGTTTAGGGGAGTTTTTCCGCCCTTGTAATTTTTTTGAATTTCTAATGGATTAATGCTTTTCATTATTAATTTCCGAGTTCTTTATTTTCTCGAGTTAATGTTAAAGCATACTTTATTTTATTTTGCTCTAATATATTATATATTGCACTCGATCTATTCAATGTGCCTTACTCATGAGCAAACTACTCGGAATCAATCTATTTTCCTCTAACAAAGTTTCGTTTAAGTATGGAATGCCATTCATCAAAAAGGGGAGATTGAAGACTCGGACATCTGCTCAATCTTTTTCCGAGTCATGCAAAAGGAATCGGGTATAACGATATTATTCATATAGAGTTTTGATTCCAAGGCATTCTCTGTGTCTTAGAAACTTACTTGATTAAAATAGTATTTTCTCTAAGTGTTTCGGCCTTCACTTATCTCATTTATCGCTTTTCGGTTAGCGAGTCGAAAACCGGTTCTTTATTCCGAGTCCATCCTCACTCAGATTAATCGCATTTTTAATATACCAGTATTCCACTGTTTCTCACTCAGAATCCGACTTGTGGCTATCTCGTGCTATTGTTTAGTCAAGTTAATCTCCTCTGCTATTCTTTATCGAACTTGATTCTTCGCTTAGACTTAGTCAAATGGAATTCCGAGTATCTTGGATATTAGACTCGGAAAATTCTATTTCTTTTCCGACTCCGATAATCTGTTGGTTAATTATCGGAATTATTTTATTATCTCGTGTCTAACTTTGGACCAAAGTATTTTATACTTTGAGAACCAAAATTGATTTACTTTTGTAGGTTATTCATTCGAGGATACACCTTTTTCAAACTACAAAAGTAGTCGGCTTCGAACGTCAAATCACCAAGCAGATACGGCTTTTCACCTTCCCTGCTTGAGTCCTAGAAGATTGTGTCGGAAGCCGTCCGCTTCCATATCCGGAAAACTAGAACACCAAGCTTAACGGTGGTTTCCACCTTATTTTTCAAGACACAACCGATAGTTTTGGGACTTCCAAGAGAGTTAAACCGTTATCCAACGTTCATATTTCAACGGATACTTTCTAAATGACTCGGAAAGCTCTTCTCAACGGTCACAGAGGACTCTCGGTCAGCAGATGAAGGTAACGGCTACTCTGCCTGGTCATCTATAAATAGAAGCCACTTCACAAGACTTGAAGATTGCCGAATCTATTGTTAATACACATACTTGAGAAAAGTCATTGTATTTACTTTCAATCTTCTACTTACAACTCCCATTCACGTAACACATTACTTTCGAGTTGTAAGGTCTTGTACTTAGTTACAAACTCTTCTTACATTCTTTGTAAGGTCCCTTGACTAAGTCTGTAAAGGTTAACTCAGCGTAGTGTTACCTAGCTGTAAGGGTTATCTCAGCTAGGAAGTACTAGATCGGATAAGGTAACTTTTGAGTCTAGGAAAACTTGTATAGAGTTGTCCAAGGGAGCAACTCGGGTTCGATCGATTCACGGTATTTTGTGGACTCAAAATAGTGGATTTGACTTCGTGTCCGGATTGACACGGGCCGTGGTTTTCTGCCCCAGGAGGGTTTCCACGTAAAATCTAAAGTGTTATCTTTCCGAGTTCATTCTAGACTCGAGTCGCTTTCTCGCTCTTGTTTCTTCGATTCATCGCTTTCGAGTCCAATCTTTTCCGACCTCGTTTATAGACTCGTAAGCTGTCTTTGTCTCTTTTCCGAGAAAAAGAGTGTGTTTTCGCGAAGAATTTTCTATCACCCTATTCACCCCCTCTAGGGTGACTCGGACTCACCCCGAGCAAACCTTCATGTGTCTCTTTTTGAAAAGAAGGTCTCGGCTTCAACAAAGAGGAAGAATCTAATTCTTACTCGGAATTGTTCAAAAGGACTCCGAACCGTAAAGTTCGGGAAAGCTGAGCACGGTCCCATTCACGGAAATGAAAGGAGGACCAAGCCCGGAAGCTGTTTACAAAAAGAAACCATTTTCTCCTTTTTCAAAAGGAAAAGTTTTCAAAAAGAAAGAGACACGGACTCGGGTCTCCGAGAGGAAGGCTCGGAATCGGACAAAACCCAAAGTCAATCAAATCTGGGTTCCGAAACACCTTCTTCCTCGAAAAGGACCACGAGTAAAGAATGTTACTGGGTTCGTTAGAGGAAGTGAGAAGGGTTAGATTCTCTCTGTTTTGCAGGTCACTCAAAAAAGATCAAAGGGCACCGGTACTGGACAGCGGATGTTCTCGACACATGTCGGGCGACCAAGGACTCTTTTCCGAGCTAGAATCATATAAATGAGGAAAAGTCACTTTTGGAGATGACAGCAAGGGTAAGATAGTGGGCATTGGCAAGATTGGAAATGGAAGCAATCTGGTGAGCCCAGTCTACCTTGTCAAAGGGCTAAAATACAATCTACTTAGCATCTCTCAGCTATGCGACAAAGGTCAAGAGGTAAGATTCACTCAATCTAAGTCCTACATCTTAGATGAGACCACCAAAGAGATAAAGCTCTCGGGTAAGAGATCGGGTAATACTTACATCATTCCTCTTTCGACCCAAGTCGAACTTATCTTGCTTAAAAGCATCTCTTCATGATGATTCTTGGACTTGGCATCGTAGATTAGGCCATATGAGCATGCATACTATAAAGAAATTAGCATCTAATGGTTTAGTTAGGGGCTTACCTAACTGTGTTTTTGAGAAAGACAAAGTATGTGAAGCATGCACTCGAGGAAACAAGTCGGATCTTCATTCAAATCTCTGAAGACAGTTTCCATATCCAAAGTACTTGAATTACTGCATATGAATTTATGTGGTGAAATCCCTGTGAAGAGTCTCGGAGGTAAATCTTA
Source organism: Talinum fruticosum (assembly GCA_021018815.1). Taxonomy (NCBI): domain Eukaryota; kingdom Viridiplantae; phylum Streptophyta; class Magnoliopsida; order Caryophyllales; family Talinaceae; genus Talinum; species Talinum fruticosum. Next base: position 1,345,760 of record JAITYX010000091.1, on the reverse strand, counting down.
CATACTTGTCATTATTGATGATTTTTCACGATTTACCTGGGTGTGTTTTCTTAAGCACAAAAATGAAGCATTCAAGGAGTTCAGCAAGCTCTACGAAAGATTCAAGTTGAGTCTCGGACTCGGATTCAAAAGATTCAAACCGACCATGGAAGGGAGTTCGATTACTCGGAATTCTCGAGTTTTATGACAAAAATGGAATCTCTCACAACTTCTCAGCACCTAGAACTCCTCAACGGAATGGAGTGGTAGAGAGAAAGAACAGAACCCTTGAAGAAATAGCAAGGACGATGATGATTGAGCACAACTTGCCTTACTATTTCCAGGCGGAGGCGATGAACATAGCCAACTACACTCTAAACAGATGCCTCATCGGACCCATTCTGAAGAAAACACCCTATGAGCTTTACAAAGGGAAGAAGCCAAATATTTCCTATTTCGGACCTTTCGGATTTAAGTGCTTCGTTCACAACAATGGTAAGGATCATCCGACCAAGTTCGATGCTCGGTCGGACGAAGGTATTTTTCTAGGTTACTCCTCTCATGGCAAAGCTTATCGCATTTACAATAATCGTACTAACAAAGTGGAAGAAAGCATCCACGTAGTATTTGATGAGCTTGAACAGGAGAAGCCAAGTGAGTCTTCATACTCGGAACCGAAGCTCGAAAGGATGATGACAAAGTTGAGCCTACAAAGACTCGGACCCATCATGCTCGGAATGAAGTCACTCGTAACGAGGAAACTCGGAATGAGACAGCTTCAAGAGCTGGCTCGGAACGAACAAGTCCATGAAGAAGATCACTCGGAACAAGCTTCGAAGATCAAGCCGCTCAACCCACAAACCTGGTGAATCAAAGAACTGGTAAAGCCTTCAAATTTACTTCCAGTCATCCTCAAGAAAACATTATTTCGATATCAACAGTGGGGTAAGAACTCGTTCCTCTCTTCACAATCTATGTGCATTCACTGCATTTATTTCATTAATCGAACCCAAAATGCACTAGAGGCCCTTAACGAACCTGAATGGGTAGAGGCCATGCAAGAGGAACTTAATCAATTCGAGAAAAACCAAGTCCGGACTCCGACCAACCGACCTTCCGACCACCCAGTTATAGGAACCAAATGGGTTTTCAAGAACAAACTGGATGAGGGTGGAGTGGTAGTCGAAACAAGGCTAGACTTGTGGCTCGGGGATATAATCAAGAAGAAGCAATTGATTGTGGGAAACCTTTGCACTCGTAGCTGAATCGAAGCCATTAGAATACTTGTTGGCATTTGCATCCAAGCATGCATATTAAATTATATCAAATGGATGTTAGTGTGCCTTTCTCAATGGTTTTATTGAAGAAGAAGTTTATGTCTAGCAGCCTCCTGGTTTTGAAAACTCGGAATTTCCAAATCACGTTTTCAAACTTCAAAAGGCTCTCTATGGTCTTAAGCAAGCCCTTCGAGCTTGGTATGAAAGATTGAGTAGCTTCTTGGTTCAAAATGATTTCAAAAGAGGTCAGATCGACAAGACTCTATTCATAAAGACCAAAGAGAAAGATTTTCTTATTGTTCAAATCTATGTTGATGATATTATTTTCGGTGCTACTAATGAATTTCGTGCCGAGAATTTTCCGAGTTGATGAGTCAAGAATTCCAAATGAGTATGATGGGAGAACTCAATTTCTTCCTTGGGTTGCAAATCAAACAAGACAAAGATGGAATCTTTGTTCATCAATCAAAATACACCAAGGAACTGCTGAAGAAATATAAACTTCAAGATGCAAAGCACGCATCTACTCCTATGAGCAGACAGCATAAAGCTCGACTCGGATGAGAAAGGTAAAGCAATAGATCGAAACTTTTTCGAGGTATGATTGGATCTCTGCTATATCTTACTTCAAGCAGGCCAGATATAATGTTCGAGTGTTTGCTTATGCGCAAGATTTCAAGCTAACCCAAAAGAATCACATCTCACTGCGGTGAAGAGAATATTTAGATATCTTGCAGTACTCGTAATCTAGGACTATGGTACTCTAGAGACTCGGAACCGACTCGACCGGGTACTCGGACGCAGACTATGCAGGATACAAAGTTGATCGAAAGAGCACATCTGGAGCTTGTCAATTTCTAGGTCAATCCCTAATATCTTGGCACTCAAAGAAACAGAACTTTGTAGCTCTATCGATCGCGGAAGCTGAATACATTGCCGCTAGAGCTTGTTGCGCTCAGATTCTTTGGATAAAACAACACTTGAAGGATCTTGGACTATTCCTCAACTCAGTCCCAATCAAGTGTGACAACCAAAGCGCAATCAGTATCACTAAGAATCCTGTCCAGACATTCAAAAACAAAGCATATTGAGGTCAGGTATCACTTCTTACGCGATCACTCGGAAAAGGGTGACATTGAGCTTGAGTTCATTCCTACTAATCTTCAGTTAGCTGATATCTTTACTAAGCCTTTTGGTGAAGATCAGTTTTGTTTTATTCGGAATGAACTTGGTATGTTAAATGCTTAATTCTGTACTATCCTTGTTGCATAATTCCGTGTTATGTGCTTTCGGTGTTAATAACAATTAGTTCAGTTGATTCAGTGATACTCGGGCTGATAGTTATTTCGTGTTTCGAGTCACTCGAAACCTTTCGAGTCAAACTCGGACATAGAGAAATTTGGACATCAAATTTTCTGAAGCTATCTCTAGAACAGTGGAGAGTTTCGGATTATATTTTTCGAAATCTTTTTCTCTCTCCTTCTCGAGCGCTGTGATCGGATCGTAACCGTAGATTTCAAACCGCTGGTTTCTCAACCGTTGAAGACGAACCGTCACACCGGTCTTTGGTGACTCGATGGACAAGCTGAGTCGGAACGGAGTTACTTAACGGATAGTGGACGGGCGCGCTTATTTTCTATAAATAACGACTATCCATCTTCATCTCGGTATTCTAAAACTCCATCTCTCTCAAAAGAAACTTCTCACGGAAGATTACTACATGAACAAGTCACTCTTGATCATCCGCAAGCATCAAAGAAGCTCTCTCTCACTCTCTCGTAAGTTTCGACTGCTCTCATCACTCTTTCTTCTACATTTTCTATTTTCTTCTCTTCTACACCTCCTTCTCTCTTTCGATCGAAAAGCTTCATCTTTTCTCTCCTTCTCTCACAATGCCTAAACGCGAAACCATCCCGACATCCAGGTTTCTCCCTCCTCCAAAAAGCCTCGCACCAACAAGCCGGAAAGCTCAACCCCTTCCAAACCCGTTGTCATCCAAGCACCTTGCGCTGGACGACAAATTCTTCCCAACAACCAAATTCTCCTGGTTGTCCAACATCCAAACCACCGAACTCTATCATTTCTTGTGTTTCAGCGAGTTCATCTATCCCGAACTCGTTTCGAGTTCTATGCTCACCTCACTCACTCCGAAAATGTTCTAACCTCTAGGGTTCGAACATTACTGCTCGTATCAACACTTCCCTCCTCCACCGCCTGTTCAAAGTTTCTTCTCTTTTCTTGAACAAGCAACCCTATCCCTTTCACTCGAAGTTGCCGACGACTTCTTTGAAAAGTACGCAAAAGAATTCCCGGGTCCGGAAAGAACTTTTCCGTGACTCGGTTGAAGTTAGAAGCTAGGCTTCAGTGCTTTCGCTGATGAGAACCTTCTTCTCACAAAGCATTCTAGCAAGGAGAACCCTAACTCCAAGCACCTCAAAGCCCTCTTCGATATCCCGAAGGGATACGAAGTCGACCTCTTCCCCTCCATCATTGAAGCGGATGGCCGCTGTGCCAGCTCAACTCCAAACCAAGAAGAACACCTCCCTTCCTTTCGGTGCTCTTCTCACCCTCGTTTTCAAACAATTTCAAGTTCCTCTTCCCTCTAACCCTAACACGATGTCCGAGGCAGCCATTGTGGTTGGCAAGAAGGAACTCCAGGGTTACGGATACCGAGAAACCGACCTCGGTGTTTGCGTTCACAACTCGTAGCCGAGGCCCCCTTCTCCTCCTCGGACTCGAAATCAACCCCTCTTCCTCTTCCCTCTACACCTGGTGGTGCCTCCACCTCGGGTCCTTCCAAAACTCTCTCTCGCCCTCTTGTCCCTCGCTTCTTGGACAAGATCAGCTCCGTGTCTTCGAACTCGGAGACATGCTCGGGGCTTTCAAGTCTGTCCTCCAAGGTCTAACCATCAACCAAAAGATCGGTCGAGTCCCAAATCCGAGAGCAGCAGTCTCTCATTCTTGATATGAGGGAGCTGGTCCAGGAGCGGAAGGAGCTGGTCGAGCTCCTTAGAGAGAGACGGTCCAAGGCGGCTCGAGACCAGGATAACTCGGACGCGTCCGAAGCGTCTTGGAGCCCGAGCCTCGACCTCCTCGGACAAGCGAGGAAGCCGAGGAAGAAGCCGCAGATGCAGCAGAAGATGCTGAGGAACCCGCGGTCGAGGCAGCCCTTCCGGGCAAAGGGAAGAAGAGGCCGTGGCAACCGCTGAGGGTCAACCTCGCTCCCCAAGCGCAAATCGTCAGTACTCGCTCGCATGCCAGCCTCGAGTGGGTCGAAGACCTCGCTCCTCCGGCGGATCGGACAAAGCAGCCCCTCCAGCCACCGAGGTCCCAAGGGAAGAACCCCTCGATCCACTCTCTCCGAGTCAGCCACTCGGAGCCGAGCCCCGAGGACAATTCCGGTTCTCCCTTCGCCGCGCTCAAGCACATCGTCAAGATCGTATCGCGCGACGCACCTCCGCCTCCACTCGAAATCCCCTCGCTCGTAGGAGCCATGCACCGAGTCACAATTCCTCGGTGTCTCCGTTTTTCTGTTTTATTTCTCCCTTTCTTTTCTTGTTGTATTTTTTTGCTGAAAGGCAATGGGGAGAAATAGAGTCGAAACTGGTTGTCTTGTTTAGGGGAGTTTTTCCGCCCTTCTGAAATTTTAATGAAGCAATGCATTTCACTATTATCTTCTAAGTTTAGTTTTGCCTTGCTTTACTTTCTCGAGTTAATGTTGAAAGCATACCTTATTTTATTTTGCTCCGATATACTATATATTGCTCGACTTATTCAGTATGTCTTACTCACGCAAACCACTCGGAATCATTTTTTTCTAACAAAGTTTATGTTTAAGTATGGAATGCCTTTCATCAAAAAGGAGAGATTGACGACTCGGACATTTCTCAAAGCATTTCCGAGTTGCACTAAACAAGTCGGTATAACAACCCCATGCTTTTAGAGTTTTGATTCTAAGGCAATCTCGGTATCACAAAAACTCCTTTGAGTAAAATAAGTATATTTCTGATTGATACATCTTTCGCTTAGTACTTTTATTGCTTATCTGTTTGAGACTCAAAAATTAGTTCTTTGTTCCGAGTCCATCTTCACTCGCATTTATCGCAGACTAATGCTTCGTCTTTTCTCACTCGAACATTACTTCGACTACAAGCTCTATTTATGTTAGAGTAAATTTCCTTTGTCTGTTTCATGCTTAGTCTATATCAAGTTTTCTTACTCCGATATTCTTTATAGAACTTGCTCTATCGCTTAGACTAAGTCGGATGGAATTCCGAGTATCATGGATATTGGACTCGGAAAATCCCACTTCATTTCTAACTCGGATAATCAATTGCGTAATTATCATAATTATTTTATTATCTCGTGTCTAACTTCGGACCAAAGTATTTTATACTTTGAGGACCAGAATTGATTTACTTTTGTAGGTTATTCATTCGAGGATACACCTTTTTCAAACTACAAAAGTAGCCGACTTGTAACGTCAAATCACCAGCGAGATACGGCTTTTCACCTTCCCCGCTTCGAGTCCCGGAAGATTGTGTCGAAGTCGCTCGCTTCCATATCCGAAAACTGGAACGCTAAGCTTAACGGTGGTTTCCACCTTATTTTTCAAGACACAACCGATGGTTTTGGGACTTCCAAGAGAGTTAAACCGTTGTCCAACGTTCATATTTCAACGGATACTTTCCGAGTGACTCGGAAAGCTCTTCTCAACGGTCACAGAGGACTATCGGTCAGCGAGATAAAGATAACGGCTACTCTGCCTGGTCATCTATAAATAGAAGCCACTTCACAAGACTTGAAGATTGCCGAATCTATTGTTAATACACATACTTGAGAAAAGTCATTGTATTTACTTTCAATCTTCTACTTACAACTCCCATTCTCGTAACACATTACTTTCGAGTTGTAAGGTCTTGTACTTAGTTACAAACTCTTCTTACATTCTTTGTAAGGTCCCTTGACTAAACCGTAAAGGTTAACTCAGCTTAATTGTCCCTAGTCGTAAGGGTTATCTCAGCTAGGAAGTACTAGATCGGATAAGGTAACTTCGAGTCTAGGAAAACTTGTATAGAGTTGTCCAAGGGAGCAACTCGAGTTCGACCAGTTCACGGTATTTTGTGGACTCAAAATAGTGGATTTGACTTCGTGTCCGGATTGACACGGGCCGTGGTTTTCTGCCCCGGGAGGGTTTCCACGTAAAATCTAAAGTGTTATCTTTCCGAGTTCATTCTAGACTCGGATCGCTTTCTCGCTCTTGTTTCTTCGATTCACTGCTTTCGAGTCCAATCTTTTCGACCCTCGTTTATAGACTCGAAATTGTCTTTGTCTCTTTTCCGAGAAAAAGAGTGTGTTTTCACTAAGAATTTTCTATCACCCTATTCACCCCCTCTAGGGTGACTCGTAGTCTCCCGAGCAAACCTTCATGGAAGAAGAAGTTCCTTCCTGGCTTTGGGTGCGCGCCGTCTTGAAGGTAGATGCACGAAAGTTAGGGTGGTTACCTCTTTTGGTTATTTTGGAATGTGAAGGAAAGAGTAGGAGAGAATGCCGACGAGAGAAAACGAAAGGAGTAGAAGAAAAAGCTTGAGAGCAAGCAAACTTACGAGAGAAGAGCCTTTGCGATGATGATGAACTCCTTAGGGCACTCGTAGACGAACGATGCTTGCGCGAGAAGGTTTTGAAAGCGAGAGAGAGAATAAAATATTTGAGGGGTACCGAGAAGAAGAAGAATAGGCGCTAAATATATAGAGAAATAGAACGGTTTCCATTGTAACGCCGTTTAAGTTACCGTTCGATTTGACACCTTCAGCAGTCACTTCGGATCGGTGTGACGGTTTCCTCTTCAACGGTTAAAAATAGATGGGTTTGAAATCTAATGGTTAGCGATTGAACATGGAACCCTAGTAAAAAAAATTTTAAAAAAATCCCGAAACTCTCCGCTTGTCTAGAGATGATCCCGGGAGTTTGTGTCCGAGTGTTATTCATCATCCGAGTTTGACTAGACTCGGCTCCGAGTGACTTCAACTCGTAAAATAACTACTAGCTCAAGTATCACGAGATCAACTCGAACTAATGGTTATTCATGCAATCTAAGAGAGTAGCACATAAACATGCAAGGCAATTATCACACGTAAAAACACATAATCATGCACTTAACATGCCAAGCTCATTCCTAATGAAACAAAATTGATCTTCACCAAGGGGCTTAGTAAAGATATCAGCTTAATTGCAAATTAGTTGGAATGAATTCAAGCTCAATATCACCCTTCTCGGAATGATCTCGTAAGAAATGATATCCGACCTCAATGTGCTTCGTTTTGGAGTGCTCGAACCGAGTTTTTGGTAATGCTAATTGCACTTTGATTGTCGCACTTGATGGGAACCGATTTGAAGTCCAGTCCCGGATCTTTCAAGTGTTGTTTTATCCATAGGATCCGTGCACGACATGCTCCAACAGAGAATGTACTTAGCTTCAGCAGCTTGATAGAGCCACGGAATTTTGTTTCTTTGAGTGCCAGGAAATGAGGGATTGACCCGAAACCGGCAAGCTCCGGATGTGCTCTTTTTATCAACTTTATATCCTGCATAATCTGCGTTTGAGTATCCGGTGAGGGTCGGTTCCGAGTCTCTTGAGTACCGGAGACCTAAATTCCGAGTTCCTGCGAGATATCTAAATATTCTCTTCACCGCAGATGAGATGTGACTCTTTAGGGTTAGCTTGAAATCTTGCACATAAACACACGCTAAACATGATATCCGACTCGCTTGAAGTGAGATAGAGCAAAGATCCAATCATACCTCGATAAAGTTTTTGATCTATTGATTTACCTTTCTCGTCCGAGTCAAGCTTTATCGTCGTCGCTCATTGGTGTAGATGCGTGCTTTGCATCTTGGAGTTTGTACTTCTTCAGCAGTTCCTTGGTATACTTTGATTGATGGACATAAATTCCATCTTTATCTTGTTTGATTTGTAACCCAGGGAAGAAGTTGAGTACTCCCATCATGCTCATTTGGAACTCCCGACTCATTAACTCGGAGAATTCTCGGCACAAATTTTCATTAGTTGCTCCAAAATAATATCATCAACATAAATCTGAACGATGAGAAAATCTTTTCCTTGGTTTTGATGAAGAGAGTCTTGTTGATCCGACCTCTTTTAAAATCATTTTGAACCAAGAAATTGCTCAGTCTTTTCATACCAAGCTCTGGGAGCTTGTTTAAGACCATATAGAGCTTTTTGAAGTCTCGAAAACATGATTTGGAAATTCTGAGTTTTCAAACCCAGGAGGTTGTTCGACATAGACTTCTTCTTCAATAAAACCATTGAGAAATGCACACTTAACATCCATCTGATATAGCTTGATGTTCATGCTAGATGCAAATGCCAACAGAATTCTAATGGCTTCAATTCGGGCAACAGGTGCAAAGGTTTCCCCACAATCAATCCCTTCTTCTTGATTGTATCCCCGAGCCACAAGTCTAGCCTTATTCCCGACTACTACCCCACCTTCATCTAGTTTGTTTTTGAAAACCCATTTGGTTCCTATGACTCGGGTGGTCAGATGGTCGTTTGGTCGAGTCCGGACTTGGTTTCTTTCGAATTGAATCAGCTCTTCTTGCATGGCCTCTACCCATTCAGGTTCATTTAGGGCCTCTAGTGCATTTTTGGGTTCTCGCTAATGAGATGAATGCAGTGAATGCGCACAGATTCTCGAAGAGAGGAACGAGTTCTTACCCCACTGTTGATGTCGGAGAGTATATTCTCTAGTGGATGACTAGAAGAGAACTTGAAAGCGTTACTCGTCCTCCGATTCACCAGATTTGTAGGTTGAATTGGCTAATTTGTTTGTTCCGAGTTAGCTTCATGCTCAATTTCACCTTCAACGTTCGTGTTGACTCTTGAGCTATCTCATTCCGAGTCACTTCATTCCGAGTGACATCATTCCGAGTCAACCGAGTTTGAAACTTTCTCGAGCTCGGTCTCATCTTCTTCTCTCGCTGAGCTTCGGATCCGAGTATGAAGACTCACCGGGCTTTTCCTGTTCAAGCTTATCAAAAATAACGTGGATACTCTCTTCCACTTTGTTAGTTCTTTTGTTAAAGATACGATAAGCTTTACTATGTGAAGAGTAACCTAGAAAAATACCTTCATCCGACCTAGCATCAAACTTGGTCGAGTGATCCTTACCATTATTGTGAACAAAACACTTGCAACCAAAGGGCTTAAAGTATGAGATGTTTGGCTTCTTCCCTTTGTAGAGCTCGTAGGGTGTTTTCTTCCAGTATTGGTCTCGATGAGGCATCTATTCAGTGTATAGTTAGCGGTGTTGATTGCCTCCGCCCGTAAATAGTAGGGAAGATCATGTTCAATCATCATAGTCCTAGCTATTTCTTCAAGGGTTCTCGTTCTTTCTCACTACAACTCCGTTCGTTGAGGAGTTCTTGTTGCCGAGAAGTTGTGAGAGATTCCATTCTGATCGCAGTAACTCGAGAATTCCGAGTAGTCGAACTCCCTTCCATGGTCGGTTCGAATCCTTTGAATCCGAGTCCGAGACTCAACTTGAATCTTTCTACGAGTTTGCTCGAACTCCTTGAATGCTTCATTTTTATGCTTGAGAAAACACACCCGGGTAAATCTTGAAAAGTCATCAATAATGACAAGAATGTAGGATTTACCTCCAAGGCTCTTCACTGGAATTTCACCACATAGATCCATATGTAGCAGTTCAAGCACCTTTGATGTGGAAACAGTCTTGAGAGACTTGAATGAAGATCTGACTCGTTTCCCCTTGTACATGCTTCACAAACTTTGTCTTTAGTGAAAGCACAACTTGGCAATCCCCGACTAGGCCATGATCCGATAACTTTTTAATAGTATGCATGCTTATATGACCTAATCTACGATGCCATTACCAAGACTCATCAATGAGAGATGCTTTTAGGCATGACAAGTTCTGCTCGGGTCGAAAGAGGAATGATATAAGTGTTACCCGATCTCTTACCCGAGAGCTTTACCTCTTTGGTGGTCTCATCTGAGATGTAGCACTTAGATTGAGTGAATCTTACCTCCCGACCTTTGTCGCATAGCTGGGAGATGCTTAACAGATTGTATTTTAGCCCTTTGACAAGGTAGATCGGGCTGACCAGATTGTTTCCATTTCCAATCTTGCCAATACCCACTATCTTGCCTTTACTGTCATCTCCAAAAGTCACTTTTCCTCCTTTGTATGACTCTAGGTCGGAAAAGAGTCCTTGGTCACCTAACATGTGTCGTGAACATCCGCTATCCAGGTACCAATGTCCTTTTGTTCTTTTTCGAGTAACCCGCAAAACAGTGAAAAGACTAACCTTTCTCACTTCCTCTAACGAACCCAAGTAACAAATTTTACCGAGGTCCCTTTCGAGGAAGAAGACTCTTTGGAACCTAGATTTGTATAATTTTGGGTTTAGCCGGACTCCGAGTCTTTCGTTTCAAGTGCCGAGTCTGTGTTTCCTTTTCTTAACCGATTTTCTTTTTAGAGAAGAGGGAGGGGCTGCCTTCTGAAGGTTTGCCCGGGCACAGATCCTTTGTTTGTTAGTATGGATGGGACCGTGCTCAGCCTTTTGAACTTGACAGCTTCTAGTATCCTTCTTAAAAAGGTCGGTGTAGGAATTTGATTCCTCCACTTCATTGAAACCAAGTCCTTCTTTTCGAAGGAAACACATTGGGCTCCTAAAAGCATGTCAAGGTTTTTCTGACCTTGAGTGAATTTTAAAACAAGAGCCCGAGACTCATAGAGCTTCTGTTTGAGTTGCTCATTCTCTTTTCGAGTGACTCGGACTTAGTCTCATTGGACTGAGCATTTGTCTTGAGTTCTCTAAGAGTTAGTCTCAGCTTTTCTAATTCATTTTTCAAATTCATGCTTTAAGTAGAGGCAAACTCAAGTTGCTCCTTGAATCGTGAAGAATCGTAGTTTGACTTTTCTTCCAAAGTAAAAATATACTTAGCTAAATCAACTTTGGAGAATTTAAGAAAGTATTCGATTACCTCCCGAGGATTTGTTTCCTCATTATCCGAGTCCGACTCGCTTCGAGTCGGTGAGTGCCATCGGACATTTTGAGTTATCTCGAGTCCTCGTCTTCGGATGAGTCCTCATCACTCCATGTGGCCAACATGGCTTTCTTCTTCTTTTTGTCCACTTTTCTCTTGGGACGAGTCTTTGACTATGTGGTCTTTGCTGCCACATTCAAAACAACCAGAATTTTTAGTCAAAGATAATTTAGAAGGGGAAGAATACTTACCTTTCCGGTCCTTCCTGTCTCGTTTGTAGTAGTCTTCCTTTGACTTCTCATCCCATCTTTTGTGCTTGAACATTTTCTTGAAGCCTCTTGCAATCGGCGCCATGGGATCTTCTTCCGAGTCGGAGGAACTCGGATTTTCGTTTTGGGTTTCGAGACCTTCAGAGCGATATTTCTTTTTGTGCTCGTCTCAAGCATCCTCCTCTTCTAGGTGGATTTCGTGAGTAAGAAGTTTTCCTATCAGCTCGTCCGGCTTCAACTGTGCTAGATTCCGAGCCTCCTCTATGGCAGCTTACTTTTGGACCCCATCGTCTTTTGGGTAGGCTTCGAGAATTTTCTGGCACATTTCTTCATGGGAAATTTTCTTTCCCGGAGATTTGAGATTATTGGTAATCTCGGTGAAGCGAATGAACATCCGAGTAATGTTCTCCTCTGGCTCCATTTTGAAAAGCTCATATTTATGAAGATACTCGATCGATCTTCGCTTGTCTCACCTAGCTTGTGCCTTCATAAGTGTTGACTAATGTGTCCCACACTTCTTTGGCGAGTCGCGAGCGAAACTCGATTATATTCCTCTCGAGCTTATGGCGCACATAAGGATGTTCATTGCTTTGAAGTTCTTTCGAACTTCTCTTTCTCCTGGTGTGAACTCAGCCTTTATCTTAGGAACGAGCCCGAGTCCTTCTGTCTTCATAGGAGTGTAGTTTCCTCGTTGTATGATATCCCGGACATCTTCATCGTGATCTAGAAGGAAACACTCCATAAGTTTCTTCCAAGTATACAAAATTTGATCCTTTGAATTTAGGTGGTCTCGCTGGAAGATCTTCCTTCATCGAACTCTCCATTGTGTCTGAGCCATATGATCTTTAGACCTTTGGATTGTTAAATCCTTTCGTAAAGGCTAGGCTCGATACCAATTGAAAGTTTGCTCGTGGAGAGGTAAAGTCACCCTAGAGGGGGTTGAATAGGGTGATGAAGAATTTCTTAGAAAATTCAAGTTGTTTGGCTCGGAATAGAAGCGTAGTGAATTCCGAGTCCGTTTGGGAGTCGGACAATAATCACTCGAATAAAGTTTAAGAAAGTCCGAGTCTAGAATGAACTCGGAAAGTGAACACTCGAGAGATTTACGTGGACACCCTCCTAGGGCAGAAAACCACTGGACCGTGCTAATCCAAGCACGAAGTCAAATCCACTATTTTGAGTCCACAAAATACCGTGAACTTGACAGAACCCGAGCTGCTCCCTTAGACAACTCTTACAAGTTTTTCCTAGACTCAAAAGTTCCCTTATCCGATCTAGTACTTCCTAACCGAGATACCCTTTACGAGTTAGGGACAACTAAGCTGAGTTAACCCTTACAGCTTAGTCAAGGGACCCTTACTCGGAAAGTAAGATGAGTTTGTGTTTTTAACTCAGTACAAGATCTTACAACTCGGAATACAAAGAGTTACAGAGTAGGAGTTGTAAGTTTGAAGAATAGAAGTGTTTACAAGAGATTTTACAGTATGTCCCGCTTTCTTTCTTGTTGTAATTCTTGGTTGTCTTCAAGTCTTGTACTATGGCTTCTTTTTATAGATATCCAGGCAAAGTAGCCGTTAAGTCCATCTTCTCGGTAGAAGACCCGTTGTGACCGTTTTGAAGGATTTTCCGAGTCTTGCGAGAAAATGCCCGTTAAAGTATAAACGTTGAAGTAACGGTCTTTATTCTTCTTGGAAGTCCCAAAACCACTTGCGTAAGCTGTGAAGTATGGTGCAAGCTGCCGTTGAGTATGGTGCTTTCAGATTTCCAATTATGGTAGCGGACGACTTCGACACGAGTGTATGGGGCTTTGACTAGAAGCGGAAGAAAGGCTCCTTTTGGTCGGTGATTTAGACATCCGAAGCTCGGTTGCTTTTGTAGCTTAAAAATCATGATTGCTTCGAACAAGTAATCTACAAAAGCAAGTCAACTTGTGGTTCTCAAAGTATAAAATACTTTGGTCCAATGTTAGACGCAGATAATATAATAAAATATTCAAGCAATAATTATCCGGGTCGAGACGAATAGAAATATGCTTGAGTCTAATGACTCAAATTTCATCTCGATTGAACTATCATACGTTCAAGTCGAACAAGAATATCGGAGTGAATGAATCTGGAAATATGAAGCATGTCCGAGTGATGACTGTGACCCGGAATCTAAATGACGTAATCCGAGTCAATCAAAGATGTGCCCGAGTAATATCGGAATGCATAGAATAAGTGATCTTTCAACATAGCAAATATTCTAAGATGCGAGGAATGACTTGAAATCAAAACTTTAACACGGATAGACTCAATATAGATCTGAATCCTAGAGGGAACTTAGAAGTGGCTATGTGCGTCTGAGTCTATGGTCCGACTCGGAAAACAATATAAAAGCGGTCCGAGTCTTCACAAAGTGATCCTCTAATTTACTAATCTTTTCTCAAATTTCATAAATTACGTAGATTGGTTGTCGGATTATTGCATTTTACTTTTTAGTACTTCATAGATAAATCTCAAATCATAAGTATTCTAGAACTTAAAAATACTTATAAACATGAAGAACACAACCATCTATTGATTCAACATAGGAATTCAAGCACTAATCATGAAAGTCTAATCAAATAACATTGTTTCGGATTACAAATACCTAGATAAACTAAATCTACTCACAAATCATTATGGAAAGCTTAACAAAAAGTCCTCACCATGGCAATCAAACCTCAAACAGCAAAAACGAAGAAGTAGGTTGATGCCCTTCAAGAACTCCACTTGAATCTCTCGACTTCGAATGGAGTACCCTCAATGTACTTCAAACTTCTTCTTCAATTCTTCAAACTTATTGTTGGTTTGATGTGGATGAATGCAGGTAGGATAATGGTAATGGATGAAGGGTTGATAAATATTCTCCATGGATTTTGCAGGTCTTCAAGTTAATAGTTATAAATCGGCACTCAAAACACCCAAAGCTGTCCAAACTCGAACAGTCACACAAAAATGCAAAAAGGAGCCACTCCGGGCAGCCCGCGAGTGGCCTATGTCCAAATTCTCTTGCCTTGATTTTTCTACCATGGTTTGGGGGTCCATAGGGAGGTCCGTGGTCAACTTGTTTTTACTAGAAATTTAGAAAGTTGGGTCGTTTTGGCCTCAAAACCTACAAATTTGCATCAAAAACAACAACACCAAGTGTAATATGGAAATAGGGATATAAATAAAATATTTTAAGCATAATATTCCCTAATCTACTACCAAAATTCCCTAAAAATCAAGTCAAAATATGCTCTTATCAATCATTTGGGCTCCATTCATCATGGGGGCACCACTCTCGCTGTAAGAAGTTTTCATGAACCAACTTCTCAGCCTAAGTTCTTCCAATTGGATGAGCTTTTCTTCTAGACATGTTTGGAAAGATGTCTTGAGAACCAACTAGCTTTCTCAAAGAGCAAAACAAGAATACAACAAGAGGAAAGCTAGAGCAAGCAAGAAAGGAGTGAAGTGTGCAAAATGAACGCACTAAACTCCCCTTTTGTAGACCCATTCGGCCAAGGC
The DNA here is from genome assembly GCA_021018815.1 of Talinum fruticosum. Classification (NCBI taxonomy): domain Eukaryota; kingdom Viridiplantae; phylum Streptophyta; class Magnoliopsida; order Caryophyllales; family Talinaceae; genus Talinum; species Talinum fruticosum. Next base: position 1,330,672 of record JAITYX010000091.1, on the reverse strand, counting down.
ATGTCCAACACACAAGACAAAAGTAAAAAAAAGCAAGAGGAGACCAAGGAAATCCGGCAACACACCCAAGGCTAAGCCTACCAAAGGTTGGTCGGTGCTGACCGGAGGTGTGGTGGTGTCCTATGGGCAGCAGCTTTGCAACTCTAGCTGGTGGCCTAGCTTGAGGAGTCCCATCGGGGGTGGCAAGTAGTTTTTGGCACCATGTGCGTGCAAGTGGATACTTGGACCCAACATATCGGCTTTTACAAATCGGTTTTTAGTACTGTTTTGATCGAATTATTCGGTAAAACACTCGAACTTTCGTCAATATGATTATCCACTAACGAGCATGTTAATACATCAGATTATCGGATCAAGGTTTAGATCAAAAGACGATCGAAGCTTCAGCATAAAAAGTTCACCGAGATTTAGGCTTTGATCAAGCCAAGATTAGGATCCTATTACCGGACTTCGGAATGCGTGCATCGCGATCAAATCCAGGCCCTGTCTAGAGTTCGGGTTTGACAGACAACCAATTCCAAACACTACATAACAATCAATGCTCGAAGCAATGCATAAAAACGAGATAAGTATCCTTTAGTGTCTACTTTAACCATTCGTCTTTCAAACTCGGCCAAAGTGGGGGCTAACTATAGACACCTAAAATGTGTCATTCCTTTTCTCTTATTTATTTTGTTGGCCCGATGATGAGATCTCGAGTCCTATTTGAGGATTTGGATCACGGACGAGTATTTGATTGGTGTGATGGAAGCCAATAAACCACAAAGAACTCTTAGCACCAAATAAATAACCTTTTTGCCTTGGGTTGGTCCAAAAATCCCTTTCTTTTGGACGTTCCAAGCCTGAGTCAAACCTCTAGAGTCAATGGAAGTTTGGTGCCGCGTACAAGGAGATTCCATGCTCAAAACACTCGTGTTTATTTCCATCCAACCCGGACACGAAGTTGAAGACATAATAACGACATTCGGCGCCGTGTTTCATGATCACAAGCATTAAAACTCCACTTTTTGCTAAAAGAGAGTCAGCTGTGACACGGAGCTTCCTCCCTTATAACGACGTCGTGTCCAGCGCCGCGTACCAAGTCTATTTTCACTTAAAACACTACGTTTTGCTCGAGAATCCCGTTGCAATATAAAAGGAGCTCAAGACCCCGGAACGACGTCATATGGTCGGTGCCCCCAACCGCGGGATCCGGTTCCATCCGGATTCATTTTTGGCCCGATTTTTAATTGATTTTACTTCAGTTTGGACGACCGGCTAAAACCTAACACTAGGTTATTTTGTGACCTAACCTTTCCCTATAAATAGAGAGCTTAGGCTCTCATTTTCATAATGGCTTATTGCTTAGCATCACACTACTCGAACACTAAGTCGAACGGCTTTTCCTATGCGTCATGTAATCTTCAAACAACTTTTCTCCTTAACACTACATCGCTAAATCATGACTAAGAGCTATCAAATATTCAGTTATTCTAATCTCTTGATCTCCTTTTAGGTGATCTTTCCAACTCTCCATGCATCCTTTTATCCATCTCCACAAAAACTCATAATAAAGCCTTCTCGAATCACCACCATTGCATCAATAGGTCCATATCCGAGATCCATATGAGCAGGTGGAACAACCTGAGGGCACCAATTCGGCCTACGGAATAGTTTTTTATTTTTATGTTTTATTTCTTTCCACATTGTGGAGAAAGAGTTGTATCGCATTTATTTCCACCCCACCAGATGGAATCCTTTTAGTTTTCGCTTTCATTTCTTTTTCGCTTTTCCTTTGCTTTCGTTTATTGCTTCTTTATATTTGCTTTTTACTGCATTTATTTCCACCCCACCCGATGGAGAAAAAGTTGTTTGCTTGTGTTTAATATGTTATTTAGATTCACTACTCATTACTGTCGTTTGACGGGTGGAACAGAAGGGCTTATCTCGTACATTTCATACCCTTGCCCTCGAATCCGATTCTCGGTTCTAAACCAATGGAGTCACTTTTTAGCCTCTTTCAACTTAGTTTTCCCATACTAAGATTGGAAGAGTGTTTATTTCTTTTTGTTTTATTAGTTTTTCATTGCTAAAAGCGGTCGGCAACTCCTTTTTTCGATTTATTTCTATCAAGTTGCTTCTCAATTTTTCTGATTGAATGATAAAAAACAAAAAAAGAGTTTTCAAAACCTACCAACCAGGTCGGAGGCTGAGGCTGATCACCTCAGCCACGACCCTAGTTTTCTTTATTTTTCGGTTAAAAAATAATATCCCGGTATTTTTAAAATTTATTTCTACGAGTAAAGTAATTAATAAAACCTTCACTCAATCTTATTTAATTCATTTTAACTTCATTTATAAAATTCGGAAATCAAAATAAGAGGTTCATTCCCACTTTATAAAATCAATCTTCAAAACCTTAAAATCATTTTCTATCTTCAAAAACCAAAAAGAAAATTTAAAAAATCCATCGGCCATGGTTCCTAAAACATGTAAACTATTCGATTATTCTATTTGGAGTAGTGATCTAACCACAAGATACAAAGATATTATGTTTTGATTATTAGTTAAAGTTTTAGTGTTAATAATCTATTGTCTTAATAAGCATTTTTAGTAGCATTATCACTTCAAATAGCCGTTTTTAAAACATAAAAGAACGTTAGTTTTTGAAATTTACAAGTAGTGTTTCATACTTTTTTTTTTTAGTTTAAAATACCATTAATTAATCTTACATTTGAAAAATTGTCATATTCTGACATTCAATAGTTAGTCAACTCAATGCTAGATTCACCAAAAATATTTTCTTTAGTAGCTTAATTTAGCAGCTAATGTGGCATTTGGTTGGATGTAATGCAATAGGGGTGTAGTGTAATCAACTATGTAATGTAATTAGGTATGTATTGTAATGGGACAATAATTACATTATCATATTTGGTTATATAAAAAGTGTAATGTAATCACAAAGGTAATGGATTATTTCAATGGCGAAAAATAGTAATTAAATTATTGTAGTGGAGATTAATGTTATTTAAATAAAAATTTGAGCTACATATTTAGATTTGAACTTTTAAAATGTTCTCTATCAAATAATCAAGTTTTATTTCTTTCGTGGCAAATATCAACTTTATTATTCTAATAGCAACAAATATCGTAACCAAGATAAATGTTATTCACATGAAAACATTTTAATTCGAAATCATATTTGAGATTTTTTTAATCTTTTCTATCATATTTCCTAATTTTAAATATTTTTTGATGGCAAAAAGATCAATTGGATTATTCTAATGCCAATAAATATTTGTCAGAATGAAGATAAATGTTATCCAAATAACAAAATTTTAAACTCTAAATTTATATTTGAGGTTTTAATTTCTTCTATCATATAATTAAGTTTTGAATTTTTTCATTGATAAAAAATACCAACTAAAATTATTTTATTGATGATAAATATTTATTGAATTAAAGATAAATGTTAACAAGTAAAAAAATTTTGATCTAAAAATTTTAATTTAAACTTCTTTTATCTTTTTAATTGAATAGTTAAATTTTGAATCTAAAATGTTGAAGTTGAAATTTTCTCTTAAACACCAATCGATTATATCATATATTAAGATAATAGAAGAAAGAAAATCAAGTTATTTCTCAAATGGATGAATTTTTGCTTGACAAAGAGGAGGAAGAAAAAGGATATGGAATAGAGAGAGATAGAATTATTAGAAGTGTATTAAAATTCGATCACAAGATGGATGTAATGATGATTGTTTGGTAAATATCTAAGTAATTATAATTTTGATTACAATACAATTTTGATTGTATTACAAAATTGTAACCAAACATAATAATGTAATCATCATTACCAATTTGATTACATTACCGGTTTAATTACATCCAACCAAACATGCCCGAAAGAGCAATAGCTAAGAGATAAAAATTCTAATGGCTACATAAACAAGGCTACATTGTAACCTCAAAAACATTTTCTAAAACAATTATTCACTAATTACTACTTAAACAAATATCATTTACTCACATAGCTAATTTTCAAAAACAAGGTCTTAGTAAACTATTCCATGTGGATTTTAGTTAAATTAATTATATATAGGCGCATACTAAATAAAATAAAATTTAAATTTAAATTTGACTTTAAGCCTACTTTAATAGAAATCAAAAGATCATAAAAGGTGAAACTTTTGGACAAAAGTTTTTTCAATGGCCTATACTTTACTTAAAAGGACGCTACAATTTATTATTTACTTAAGAAAACATGTGTTTTCACTAATCTATGTAGCTACCTTTTTCAATGTCCAAATTCAAATTGATTAGATTTCATTGTAATATTTTTTAATGGATTAGACAAAAAGGTTATGTTTTAGACATTTTCCAAAAAATTTCAAAGAAATAAAGGTAAATATAACTTACCAATTCAACCGTACCTTCGTCCCAAACTTCAACGTTCTTGTGAAACCAGTGCAAATAGATCTCATAAAAGGAGGTTAGACAACATGCAAAGACTAAAAAGGTTGAGGAAGAAAAACTCAAACCCCATCACGTATCAAAGGAGGAATAAAATGCAAAAGCTAATCCAAAAACCCATGATGAACCTAACTGTTGACTCCAAAATCATTGTGTGGAACATTAGAAGAAGTTATGTTGAGAATGTTGATGTCTTCATTATGGATCTTGTGTATCAACATAACCCTGCTGTTCTTATTCTACTAGAGACATTTCCTTTTGGTGATCATTTCAAGAACATTTGTACTAAGCTTGGGTTTGATCATTATAAATTTGTTCAACCTAATGGCAGGAAAGAAGGAATCTGCCTTTTTCACGTGATTACTTAGGTGAGAAATAGTAAGAAGAGATTTCATGCTGCTAAAGACAATAATGGTTGTTGGATCAATGATAGTCAAGAGATTGTGAATACGATTTACATGCATTTCACAAACTTGTTTAGGTCTATCAAACCCAAATGCCTTAATGTGAATCACAGTAACAATCATCGGTGTGGGAGTTGAACTGATTACAATTGAGGAAGTTGAACATGCCCTCTTCCAAATGAATAGCTTTAAAGCTCCATGCCTGGACGATATTCATGCTTTTTACTTCAAGAAGTATTAGCAACTATTGGGAAATAATCTTAGAGATTTAGTAGTCAATGCTTTTGATAACCCTTAATCTATATCTTTGTCAATCAGACTTTTTTATGTCTTGTCCCCAAGATTGAGAATGTGGAAAAGTCATTGATTTTAGTCCTATAGGACTATGTAATGTTTTCTATAAAATCCTTGCTAAAGTTATCTTTAATAGACTTAAAGAAACCCTTACAAAGATCATTAATCCCACTCAATCTAACTTTGTTTCGGGTCATAACATATTAGATAACATTTTGGTGGCTAAAGAATTAGCCCACTTTATCAATAGACGAACACAAAAAGCAAAGCTTAACTTGACTTAGCTAAAGTTTATTATATGCTTGAATGGGATTTTATCCGAGAAACCCTCGTCATCTTTGGTTTTCATGATAAGTTTATCAATATTTATCATGGGTTGTATTACCACTATCACTATGCAAACTCTATGGAATGGTAAAGTTGACAATGAATTTTACTCCAGCAGAGGTATTATACGAGGAGATCCGCTATCTCCTTATATCTTCGTTCTCTGTATGGAGAGACTGTCTCGGATTATTGAGAATGCAGTGGAGTTAGGTAATTGGAAACCAGTTAAAATTAAACACTTCAAAATTTTTCATGTTTTCTATGCCAATGATATCATCCTTTTTAGAAAAGTTGATCTTTTTAACATTAACTGTATCCTTAAGACTTTAGAAGAGTTTGGGAAATTGTGTGGTCTTTTGATCAACAAAATCTAAAATCATTTTTTCCAAAAACAAAAAAAAAAACCCATCCCAAGTTAAGAAGAATTCTTGCTAAGTCAGCAAACATTCCGGACTCAATTTCTTTCGGGAGATATTTGGGTATTTCGATCTCACAGCATAAACCTAAACCTGTTGACTTCGATGTTATCATTAATAAGTTCAAAGAAAAACTGGTTCTTAGCCACACCAAATTTATTAACCTCGCTGGAAGAATTACATTAGTGAATCTATCCTATATGCTCTTCCTGTATTTCACATGTAAATGTGCATGATCCCAAGAAGATCATTAATGAAATAGAAATCACTATAAGAAATTTCATTTGGAATAAAACTTATCAAACACACTATCTTCCTAAAGTTAACTGGAAGGTTCTAACTAACCCTAAACATAAAGGGGAATTGCGTTAAAAGATCTCCATACATGGAATAAAGCTTTTTGTTTAAAGTTACTGTGGCATGTCATTAAAAAGAAAAAGAAAAAGAAAACTTGGGTCCAAAGTTACTGTGGCACGAAGAAACTTTTGACATGAATTCATCCAAACCATACTATTCCCCTTATCTGGAATTGCATTCTTAGTTGTTTAAAATTTATTGCACCCCACTTTAGACAAAAGATTGGTAATGATCACAACACTTTCCTCTGGTTTGATAATTAGATGTCTTGTGGACCTCTTTATTTACATAGGGCTATGAAAATCCCCAAAAATTTGGAACACATGAGAGTTGGGAAAATCATTAGACATGGTAAATGGGGTACCTGGAAAATGGATCCCTAATGATATCCTCAATATGATCACTAATATTTAAATTACTTACGTCTAACTACAGAAATCATAAACCCAAGGGGAGTTTAAACTCCAATGGGAAATTTTCTATTTTTCTCTGTACTGGAATCTTCATAATGACAAGCCTTGGGATAAAAACATCAACGTGAAAATAATTTGGAAACCTAAGTTCAAGAGAAAATGGAAGTTATGGTTTGGTGTGTTGCCCATTAGGGCCTCCCGGTGGCTAGTCACCTTTGCTGATCGATCCCTTTCATTAATCCCATTTGTATTATAAATCATCTACATGAAGAATATCATCTGCATCTATTTAGAGATTGTCCTTTCACTACAGCCACCTAGAGTAAGTTCCTACCACATCATGATCATTTTCTTATTGCTCAAATTTTTCAGTAATAATTGGATTGAATGAATTAATATTAACACCAATATTACATCTTGGAACGGGAAATTCATGATCATTTGCTTACAGAAACAATTGCATATTTTCCAATCAATGTCAACACATGCATAGCTTTTGGAACCATCTATCTTATGAATTAGTTCAAGCTAATGCCATTTGGAGCATTCAGGGACCTAATTACCTGAAGAACACGCTTGTTGTAATCTAGAAGCCACCGTCACAGGCTCATTTTAATATTAACTTTGGCCTTTTTAAAGACGAAGACAAGAAGAGATTTGTGGATGGAGGACTCATTAGGACTGTTAGGCCACGACTGTTTCTTGGCTGCACAGTGATTGTCCACTCAAATGACAAAATTGTGGCTATTCTTGAAGTGATGAAAGAAACCCTCAAAAAAGCATGGGACTAAAATATTCCGAAATTGGACATTGACCTTGAGGAAGCTGTCATCCAGCAAATTCAAGAAAATATGAATATTAATAGCACTAAACCAATTGACTATGTTATTGGTCAGGTTATTGAACTTATCCTGAGAAAATGGGAAGTCACAATCAACCATGCACTTGGGGCTGTAACCTAACTGTGACAGCATTAGCAAATGTCAACAAAGATTAGATGGAACCTGTGATGCTCCATACTTTGCCCCCTCAGTTCAAATGGACTATCCAAGTGGACGAACGAGCAGTCAAATGGATTATCCAAACGGACGAACAAGCCCTTCAAATCAGTAAAGAAATGATGAAGAAATGGGATTATATGGTTGATAATTCCCAACAGAACTAAGCTCCTCGTTGTTCATCACCCCAGCTTGACGTAACCTAGATGTGCTGGAATATCTTTTGATTGCTGTTTAATTTCTGTTACTGCTGTTATTGTAATCTATTTCAATTGCTGCTGCAATTACGCTTGTATTAATCTGGACTTTGTTGTCTTGGGGTTGAATTAGTGCATTCCTTTTCTTCCAAAAAAAAAAATGTTTTCCAAAGTTATCCCCACTACCCAGTCCCCACCCTTGTATCTCTAGTTGTGTTGCGCAGATGGACCTGCCTGAGTATGGAGATTTGTAAACCTACCCTGATTGTGCCTGTGCCCTATTAAACTCCAACATCACAAGTGGCCACAACAGAAAGGAAAATGTCTCATATGTTGCTCTATAAGTGTCAAATAAAAACTGAGGGATTTGAAAGTGTCCACAGACCAATGTGAAATACAAAGAAATGTTTGCTCTGAAACCCCCATTTCCATCGAAAATGTATGTCATAACACATTGTCAAATATTTTTGTACACAAATAATGACCATGAGCTTACAGTTCCAAGTGTAATATTCCAAGTTTCCTTTGCGCTCCTTCGAGCATTCTACAATTCCAGGGGTACTTGTTCTTCTCTCTTTCATTGCAATTATATTGATGGAAGCCAACGATGTTGAAAAATGGATTACCGGTCAATTCCTGAAATGTGAAGATTATTTCAGTTGAATTTACCTTGTTTGAAATACATTCTGGATCATCTTTCTTGGAGATAGACGTGCTGCAGCTTCCAATTCAATGAGTTCATTTGAGCTGAGACACCAACCAAGAGCACCCAAGTTGTCTTGTACTTGTTTGACAGACTTCACACCCGGTATTGGGATGGTGCCCTTACTGATGCACCAGTTTATAGCAACCTGATTATCAGCCACAACTCAGGAAGAAGAATGACAACAAAATATAGGATATAAAATGAGACATCCAAACCATAAGTACATAATATTATTGTCAAATTACCTAGATTCTTCATCCCATAGTGCTGGGTAATGGGCGCTTTGACATAGGTATCAGAAGTTGCCCTTTGTTATATATATTAAGGACATAGCATTTCAGAAAATGGTCAAGTTTTACAATGGGAGTCTCATCAGATACTTGAAGACCTGACAATCGGGTCATTTGGGTCGGTTTCGGTTTGAGTTAGTTCGGTTTGGTCATGTTCGGGTCATTACAATCCGGTTGAGTTTCAGGTTGGGTCGGAGTCGGGTCGGGTCGACTTCGGGTCAACTTATATTTGGTTCAATAAGCTTATCTTATAGAAACAAAACACTTTGACGAAAAATATTTGGGTCAGGTTCAGTTCGGGTTCGGGTCATCTCAATTTGACTTTTTCAGTGTTGGTTCGGGTTCGGTTCAGATTTCGGTAATTGGTTTGGGTCGGGTCACTTTTGTCAGGGCTAGATAGTTGACACGCAACATAGACGTAGTTGTTCAGTTTGAGGTACCTTACACGAAAGGGTTGAAGAATCCTCCATGGGATCCACATATGAGTACACGGACACTCCACCTCTCTTACCAGATTATTACTAATTTTCGACTCAATTGATTAGCTGAAATCTGATAAGCTAAAATAGGGGTGTTTGACAAGATAAACCTGAAACATTAGCTACCATCAGCAGGATGCTCTAAGTTTGTATTTGATTCACCATTGAAATTACAGTGATGCCATACATACGGTTATGTTTAATAATTAAAACACCTTGATATCATACTTCAACGTATTTCTAGCTAAGTTAACAGCTAAAATGAAAAGTAACAGCTACGGGGTCAATAAACATACTTGACTCATGGTCTTCTGTCGCCTTGCTGCTATATCTCTCAAACAAGAGAGCAAAGGCTCCAGTCCTGGAAGGATTTGTCTGAACAGCAGGCCCCTGAATCAGTAGGACATCTAGTAAGATTAACTCTATATTAACTCTATATGCACACAAAAGCTCGTGCTAAATCACAGTGAGCTGGGTGAATTTTACGTACCGGGGTCCTTTTGGCAAGTTTGAAGCTGTATATTTACCTGTAAGCATCCCAAGACCTAAAGGACTATATGCAATTAACTGGATACCTAGAGAATCACATACGTCCATTATCTCCATCTGCTCATCTCCATAACTTAACAAAGAAAACTGCACCTGCAAGTTTCTTCTGAAATGTTATTGTAGTACCATCGTTGCCGCAAATGAGCAGCAAAAAAATGTGTTTTCCTTTTTTCTTTTCATTTAAATAGCGGCAACTACAAGCATATAACTGTGTTTAAAATTTGAGGGTGCTCCACAGGTATAATGATTTACTTCTAGGAACACCTTGAACGAGAACAGAAACACTATGGCAAACAAGATAGATGCACAAACTATACACCTGAGCTGTGCGCAAAGGGACTCCTCTATCTTTGAGATAATTGTGTATCTTCATTAGTTGCTTTGGACCAAAATTGCTCACACCAACTGCTTGAACCAAACCCTGCAATCAAACTGACAACCCTTGAGTAAAACCATTTGACATCTAAGTTTACAATCTAACTGGCAAGATCTACTTCCAGATAGAATGAAAGTTCTGTTTAGATCTCAAGAATATTGATTAGTAGCAGCTTCTGGTGAGGGAGAGGGGGTAAGCAGGAGGGATGACAGAGGCGAACAGAAGAAAAAGAAATAAGATCTGTTTCAAGTCCGAAGAGCGGGCATGAATACATTGAGTTCAAGTGATATACCAAGAACAGCCATGAGGGTTTGGAGTGAGTGAGACAACCCTTATTTAATATATATTCACATTAGACAATACAAATTATAATAAAATATGATAACCTTATCATACATTGCCACTAAACCGTCCCATAGAGCTCTCTCCTGCAAAGGAGCATAGTTTGCAGTTGACCAATGCAGTTGCCCTATACCAATCTGCTCAAGTTGTAGACGCTCTAGAGAAGACCTGAAATGACACTCTGAATGAAATCTGATCAATTAAAGCTCAAAATAACAATTTCTTGAGCATTGTTTTTCTCCCCTCCCCACAATCATGATACGATGGAAAGTAAAAGCATTTGGATTTGTTCAAATCATAATATTCTATCACTTAGACTTATCTGGCAACATGAATTACAGGCCCACATTCTCAGAAGTAGCAAAGACTAAATGCTTAAGCAGCCGACAGAATACAGTTGAAACTATAAAAGAAAGCTTGAAATAGAATTATGAAGCACTCCAGCCCAAAATTTAGAAAATTCAGGAAACGTACTTGCAAGCATCCACAAATTGTCCTGGAGTCAAACGCCATGGATATGCAGCAAATTTTGTAGCAATTACAATGTCATCTTGAACCCTTCTCTTACCTGACAAATTAGGCAAAAAAATTTTTATTCGAGTTTGTAACCAACCCCAAGTAACATTAATATGCCACAGATCTTAACATCTACCATAGCATGTAAATAAAGACGATTGAAACAGAAAACAAAAAGGAGACATATTTGAGTAAGGACAATGACTTCACAGCAAACCAAATTGTGCACATTTTGTACCACAGGATGGACATGCAATCAGTGGATGCAAGAAAGTTATATGATGGCCGTATGCTACTCAGGGTTTGGGGCCAGCAATAAGAAGGCATGTACATTCACCACATATGACATTGAATTTACTAACATGAGACTAAAGCACAACTCTTTCCAATTAAAACGACAACGAACTAGTGTAACATAGATGCCAATGTAGTAGGGTTCAAGGAAGTCCACGTATCTATATTCGACATTGTATTACCCTTGGCAAGCAAAAAGGCTATTTCTCAACCATAACAGAATTAGGAGTTGGATGTCGTAGATTATACAAAATTTTCCATATGTTGAACATACTGGGGATCGGAATTCTTAAGTGGTTGTTATAAAGATCACAACTTCAAAGATACAATCACATGACACTTCATCCTACTCATACAACATATATACATATACATGCTACAGTAAAAACTAGTAGCAGTTTAAGAAGACTAGTAGCAGTTTAAGAAGACTAGTAGCTGAATAAGCCTGGCTAAGTAGGCTACTTGATGAGCTCACCATCAGTTCTTTCACACCGATTCCTGTCAAATGTGGCAGCCAAGGTGCCATTTACATTGCTAAAATCCGGAATTTCATGACTGGACAAAGCAAATCGTGATCGACTGCCATTTTGTAAGGGAAAAGCTCTTGGCAGGACTTACTACACATAGCTATGTTCCCAGAAGATGTCAACTAGCAGATGTCTTGCCTAAACCTTTGACTGATAACCTTCACCATGACATTCTTGGCAAATTGGGAGTTCAGCCACCCACCAATTTGAGGGAGGGGGTGCTGGAAATAATAACTGGAGCTCTGGTCCCAGATATTTTGTAACAAAGTGTAATATCGTTGTAACAAACTTTAGGCAAGTGGTTTTTCTGATTTCAGTAAAGTTTGTATTAGTAAGGGCCTTGGTATCAGACAAGGTACCTAATTCATTTCTCACTGAAAAGACATGAGAGTTTCTCTCTCTGTCTTCTCCTCTTTCTCTGTCTCCTTTCTCTCTCTCTTTCTGGTTTCTCTCACTAAATTTCTTCAAGCTGTTTAGTCATAAAACGAACTCTATTACCCACATTTCATCATAGATTCATAGCTCACTCTTACATGCATTTTACTAGTTACCAAATCCAGCTCATATCCCAATATCCACATTTCATCATAGCTCGCCATTTTGCTTAAGTGGGAGGTGTTCTATAATTATCCATTCCTAAGATTCAATCCATAAAAGCACAATGGTAAGACGGGTTACTTTAAGCAGTACTAAAATCAATTGAGCTAATCAAAAGCGAGTAAAATAACCAACTGACCTTTATACTCACGAACAAATTTTCCCAGAAGTTTCTCACTTTGCCCATTAAGCTTGCCAGTCCCATAGGAATCAGCAGTGTCAAAAAGGTTGATGCCATTATCAACAGCTACGTTGAAAACCTGCTGGAGCTCGTTATCCATTGATTCATCGTAACCCCATAGAAGCCGGTTTCCCCAAGCCCAGGTCCCAAATCCCATCGGAGAGATACTAAGAGGACCCACTTTGACCTTCCAATAGAGAAAACGGAGGGATTCTGTCTTTCAGGCATTTACACAAACATTTGGTGGGCTTACTAGACGAAGATGAAATACAAACGTACCTTCTGCACCTTCTGCTGCCATGGCCAGAAAAGAGAGAGCTTGAAAGGGGATGATGTAGTCATTGAATCGTTTTGAGCGCTGAAACAGCTTATGTAACGCGTGGGTGCTGATGCTGTAATTGTACAAACTGCCATTGTTGCTCTATTTCATCCAGTGTCTGTGATTGTGTGTGGTGGAAGGGGAATGTTCCGCATTTCGTGTTTGTGATTGGATTTGCGGAACTAATGAGCAACACGCAGCGTCCTGCTTGTGTTGGGCACACAAACGCAGCGTATTTTTTGAAAATGGGGTGGTTGCCTTTGATATTAATCAACAGAACATAACGGAAGCTTTTTTTGCATGACTATAGGCAGAATACAGTTTGGTCCCCACCCATCAAAATTTTTGTTTCCTCTAAACTAAGGGTCAACTTTGCAACCTCATGAGAGGGGCCTTATTATAGGTCCTACCAGCAAAAACAAACTTAATAGAAGCAAAGGAATTTGACAGATGACGATAGTCATGCAAGAAGGCACTCGAATAAGCAGCTTTGAAGTCCCCAGATACTAATGATTTAATGATACCCAATGAGTCTGATTCGATGATCACGTTGGTAAAATTCATCATCTTTGCAATCTTGAGTCCAAATTTTATAGCACATGCCTCACTAGTTTCAGAATCCCAGTTTCCTCTTACCTTTGCCCCAACCGACGCAATAAGATCACCCCGTTCTTGTCTCGAATTACCACTCCAAGCTCCCTGGAATTAGGCTCTGCTAATGATGCATCAGTGTTAATCTTGAGAAAACCAGAAGGTGGGGGCTTCCATCTCTTTTCCTGGGCTGGCACAAAATTGATATCATTTCCTTTAGAAGACAAAACTCTTGATGATTCTCTCCACAAATTAACTGCTCTATCAATCACAACTTGAATATCCCATGTCCTCCCTTCAGAAACCCATTTGTTACGACAGTTCCATAACATCAATGACAAAAACATGAGAAGGCCCCCTTTCATCTTCATCTAAAACTTCCATAAAAGCACAACACCAAGCCCCAAAATCAAGTAAGTGTCTCTCTTGTGGGTTAATTCTGAAAGGACTTTTCATCCACATTTCACAGGCCACAGAACAACCAAGAACAAGTGGGTGAGCGTCTCATATGCCCTACCACAAAGGGGGCAGTAAACGTCTACATCCATACTGCGCCTAAACAGGTTAACTCTAGTTGGTAAAGAGTCATGACATGCCTTCCAGAAGAAGTGTTTCACCTTTGGTTGTGTCATCGCATTGCACACTTTGTTCCATCTGCCATCAAACTCACTAAAATTTTTGTTTTTTTAATGAGTAAGTATAACAACTAATAGGTAACCCTTCTTGTAAAGGTTCCACCTAAGTTGTTCTCCATTAAAATGGAAAGAAAAGAAGAAGATGGGATAGAAAATCAAACTAAAGAAGAATAAATAAAAAGACCAAACTTGGCCACCGAGTCGACGAACTGATTCCCTTCTCATATATGTGATGAATAAAACCGTGTTGGCACCTCCGAAGAAAACAACGAGTTTCTTGAATAAGTGTCTGGATTTCCCAAGGAACTCGAATTTCTCCTTTAATTGCTTTAATGACCATAAGATTATCTCCTTCCAAAATGATAGAACGAAACCCCGCTTGAACTACTTGTTTTGACGTCATTTCTCATGGCGGTAGCCTCTGCTAAAAGAACCCAGGCTGGCCCCAAATTTGGTGTTCCGGCTTGCAAAAATCCGTCATCCCAACTTCGATCGCGAAACCTCCCGATGCTGCTGAAGAAGACCTTTAACCGTCAAAGTTGACTTTGATAAATCCTCCAGGTGGTTTGTGCCCATAAACCGGATGATTAGAGGCGTTGGCACGTGGTGAGGATGGGTTGTAATGTTGATCCGGTTTGCTCATAGATCACCATTCAGCCCAAGATGATTTGGCTCGTAGAATTGTAGCAAAGGAATTGAAAGATCCATTGTTGAAAACTTTATCATTTCAACTCTTCCATATACTCTATAACAAATGAATGAATCGGATCATCCGAGATGACTTTCTCAGCCTTCTTAATGTAAAGATAAAATGATTCAAAGAGGGATTCGAGCAATTGGCTTAAATTCAACTCTAGCCACTTATGCCAAAAAGTTGTGTTCCGGATATCCAAGACACAAGTGCATTGTGAGAAAAGATGATCAATTAACTCACAATGGACTTGACAAAGTGGACAAATACTGTCAATGTTCAATCTTTTTTAGTCGGGTTAACTCTGTGTTGGTTAAGTATTGTGACCAATTTGCCACATAGAAATTTTCAACTTAGGCATCAAATCCATATTCCAAATCCACGCAAAATCTCATGATGGTGAACTAGTGGGTACATTATGGGCATTCCAAGTGGTAGACTTAGTCGTAAACTTTTCGCTACTAGACAAACCCCGGCAAACAGAGTCCTTAATTTCATTAGAAGAGAGAGGGATAGTCTTAATAACCTAACGGACATCGGTCGGAAGAAAAGAATTAAGCCGTATCGGATCTCATTCTTTACCTAGAGTTATAAACTCACTTACTCGTGACATCCAAGGAAGGAATATTTGGAATATTATCATGCCAGAATTTTGTATTTTTTCCATTGCCTATTTTCCATCTTAAGCCCATTTTAAAAGATCACGTTGTTTAAGGAAACATTTCCAAGCCCAAGAATCAAAAGTTTTAATTATCCTTAAGAAAAAACATCCGATAAAGGATACGTAGTTTTCATAATTTACCCCCATAAATTATTTTCTTCATATAAGTATTTTCAAAGAAGTTTACATAGAAAGTGAAGACTTAGACTCGAATTTATATTATTCGAGTACTATCAAGGACTCGGTACAAACCTCATCTCTCATAAGTTTTGATTATAAGTCATTATGAGTAATATAGAAACTATTGAATATGTTTTCATTCGATTACGATCGACATAGAATATATATTCTTGTCTATGTTCTTACACTCGATGATTCCGAGTCACCCGGACTCTACTCGGATTTATCGCATGTTCAAATAATCTCTCTAACTCTTTCTATCCGAGTTCGACTATATATCTCGAAGTAAAGTGAATTACTACGTTAATTCATCTTTCTAAGTCGATATGTTTGTTTGAGAATTTTTGTCTAGATCAAGTACTTATACTCGATATTTGCTTTTATAACTTGATCTTTTTAAGACTCGATTTTGATGGAATTTGAGTATAATAAATATTAGACAGAAAATTTCACTCTTGTAGGCCTGAGATAATTATGCACTTAATTATTTTAATTAAATTATTATCTGTGTCTAATCTTGGACCAAAGTATTTTATACTTTGAGAATCAAAATTGTTTACTTTTGTAGGTTATCTAAATGAGATTATCTCATTTTTGAATTACAAAAGTAATCGGCTTCAAGTCGTCAATCACCAGCGAGAAAAGGTTTTTCTACTTCGAACAAGGCCCGGACGCTGTGTCGGGGTTGTCGGTTTCCAAAACTGGAAAACTTCAATGCTAAGCTCAACGGTGGTTTCCACCTTACTTTTCCGACACCACGAGCTGATTGAAGCACCTTTAGGAGCCAAGAGCCGTTGCACAATGTTCGCATCTCAACGGATCTTTTCTAAGTCACTCGGAAGAACCGTCACAACGGTCACAAAGGACTTCTATTCGGAAATTAGTCCCAACGGCTAGTCCGCTTGGTCATCTATAAATAGAAGCCAACTCTCAAGAGTTGAAGAATGCTTGGAATTATTGTCAATACACATTACTTAAGCAAAAGTCTTTGTATTCATACTCAATCTTCTACTTATAACTCCCAACTTGTAATTCATACTTTTTGAGTTGTAAAGTCTTGTAATCAGTCACATACTCTTTCTTAATTTCTAAGTAAGGTCCCTTGACTGAGTTGTAAGGGTTAACTCAGCTCAGTTGTCCCTAGCTGTAAAGGTTACCTCGGTTAGGAAGTATTAGATCGAGATAAGGGAATTTCGAGTCTAGGAAAACTCGGTAAAGAATGGTTTAAGAGAGCAATTCTGGTTGAGTCAATTTGCTGTATTTTATGGATTCAAAATAGTGGATTTGACTTGGTGCTTGGACTAGCACTGGCCATGGTTTTCTCGCCCGGGAGGGTTTCCATGTACATCCGTGTTTACACTCTTCCGAGTCCAATCTAGACTCATATTGTCTTGATTATTCTTTTGAATCCTTAATCTTCCAAGTTTGTTAAAATTTCCTCATCACCCTAGTCACCCCCTCTAGGGTGACTAAGACTCTCCAAGAGCAAACCTTCTATTAGTATTAGAGCCTAGCCTTTAAGAAAGGATCTAACAATCCAAAGGTCTAAAGATAAAATGGCTTAGAACAACAGAGAGTTCGATGAAAGAAGATCTTCCAGCGAGACCACCTAAGTTCAAAGGATCAAATTTCGTGCACTTGGAAGAAGCTAATGGAGTGCTTCCTGCTAGACAACGATGAAGATGTCCGGAACATTATACAAGAAGGCAATTACATTCCAATTAAGGTGGAAGATTTAAGACCTGTGCCTAAAGCAAAGTTCGAGTACACCACTGAAGAGGCGAGAAAAGTTCGGAAAGAACTTTAAAAGTAGTGAACATTCTAATGTGCGCCATTGGCTCAGAAGAATACAATAAAGTGTCGACTTGTGACACGGCAAAAGATGTGTAGGACACTCTTGTCAACACATATGAAGGAACAAGCCAAGTAAGATAAGTGAAGATAAGTCAATATCTTAACAAATATGAGCTCGTTTAAGATGGAGCCGGAAGAAAAATACTCGAGATCTTTATACACTTCATCGAGATTACAAACAATCTCAAATCTCTGGGTAGAAAGATTTCCTATGAAGAAATGTGCGAGAAAAATTCTAAGAAGTCTACCAAAGGGAAGATGGGGTCCCAAGGTGACAGATCATTGTGGAAACTCGGAACCTCTCTCAACTAAAGCCAGACGAACCGATTGGGAAGTTACTTACCTATGAAATCCATCCGGAAGAAGAGGATGCCGAGGTCGGCACCAAAAAGAACATTGCACTAAAAGCCTCGAGAAAGTAGAAGAGAAAATCCGAGTTCCTCATATTTAGAAGAAGATCTTATGACACTAATTGCTCGAGGCTTCAAAAGAACGATGAAACACAAGAAATGGGAGAAGAGGACAAGGGAAGAGTTCTATAAGAAAGATAAGAAAGACAAAAAGGTAAACACTCCTCCCTTCCAAGTTATCTTTAACTAAGAACTCTAACGAGTTTTGAATATGGCAGCAAAGATCATATAGTCAAAGACTATCCAAGGAGAAAGCGAGGATAGAAAAAAAAAGAAGGCTATGATGGCCACATGGAGTGATGATTACTCATTTGAAGAAGATGAAGATTCCGATGATTCAAAGTGTCCGATGGCACTAACGGACTCGAAGCTGGATCCGAATCGAGTTCGGACAATTCGGACAATGAGGAGACAAATCCTCGGGAGGTAATTGAATACTTCCTCAAGTTCTCCAAAGTTGATTTAGCTAAATATATTTATACTTTAGAAGAAAAGTCCAATTCGATTCCTCTCAATTCGAGAGGACAACTTGGGTCTCTCACTTCGAGAGCACTAGTTTGAAAAATGAATTGGAAAAGCTGAGACTTACTTTAAGAGAACTCAAGACTAGTACTCAAAATAATGAGACTGAGTCCGAGACAATTAGAACAGAAAATGAGCATACGAAACAAAAGCTCAATGAGTCTCAAGAGCTTGTTTTAAAATTTACTCAAGGTCGGAAAAACCTTGACATGCTTTTAGGCTCTCAATGTGTCTCCTTGAGAAAAGAACGACTTGGTTTTAACAAAGAGGAGGAATCTAATTCCTACTCGGATCTTTTAAAAAGGATTCCGAACTCGTGAAGTTCGGGAAGGCTGAGCATGGTCCCATTCATAAAAAGGAAAGGAGGATCGAGCCCGGACCAGCCTACAAGAGAAAGCCTTCTCCGACTGTTTATAAAAGAAAAGGTTTTCAAAAGAAAGAGACATAGACTAAGTTTTCTAAAAGGAAGACTCAGAATCAGATCAAACCCAAAGTAATTCAAATCGGGTTCCAAAGAGTCTTCTTCCATAGAAAAGGACCACCTGTAAAGGGAGTTACTGGGTTCGTTAGAGGAAGTGAGAAGGGTTAGTGTGTTTCGACTTGCGGGTAACTCAAAAAAAGACAAAAGGTCATTGGTACCTAGACATTGGATGCTCACGCAACATGTCGGGAGATTCAAGAATCTTTTACGAGGTGGAAGATTACGAAGGAGGCAAAGTCACTTTTGGAGATGACGGTAAGGGCAAGATAGTTGGAATAGGTATGATTAGAAAAGGAGACAACACTGGTCAGCCCGGTTTATCTTATCAAGGGATTAAAGTACAATCTACTCAGCATCTCTCGATTGTGTGACAAAGGTCAAGAGGTAAGATTCACTCGGACCAATTGCTATATTTTTGATGCAACTACCAAGGAGACTAAGCTCTCGGGTAAGAGATTAGGTAATACCTACACTATTCCTCTTTCGATCCAAGTCGAACTTATCTTGTATAAAAGCATCTCTGCATGATGATTCTTGGATATTGCATGGTAGACTAGGTCATGTTAGCATGCATACTATCAAAAAGCTTGCATCTCATGGTTTAGTCGGAGGTCTCCCTAATCGTGCATTTAAGAAAGACAAAATTTGTGAAGGATGTAAGTAAGACCAGTAATTTTGGGTTAGATAGCTATACTGAGCTAAGTTTATCATTTAGCCTTAATTAAATAGAGTAGGTCGAATGACCAAGTTATATGTGTGGTTAGATACTCGTAAATTTATTTGAGCGAATTATTATTAATCCGCATAATTATAATTGATAGAGCGTACTAATTCCTTTCTCCAAATTTTCTGCCGAATCGGATACGTATAAATCCGAGATCGCTTATGCTAGGTATGTAGAGAAAAAGGAAAAAGAGGAATAAAAGAGGATGTGGGTTTTGGTTTAAGTGGAGATGGTTTAAGTGGAGTAATGAGATAGAAACCAAATTAGGGGTCCAATAATGATGAAACACCAACCCAATTAGGCGGTGCAAAGAGAGGGAAGCAAAGAGGGGCGCAGTGGAGCCCGAGCGATGAGAGGAGCGAGCGGGAGAAACAGAGAGAGGGAGGGAGAGAGAGGCGCGCGGGAACCGGATGAGGGGCCGAGGACGGCGAGCCGAGCGGTGGACGCGGCAGAGCGGCGGACGAAGGCGAAGGAAAAGAAGTTAAGCAAGGGAAGGGGAAAGAGGGATCACCAAGCGAGAAGAGAGAGAGAGAAGAGGTGAGCGGTGCAAGAGACCCTGGAAGGGCCCGACGACCACCATAGACCCGAAAACGACGGCCAGCGACACGAGCGAGCAGCGAGCGAGGAAGAAAGCAAGAGTCCAGGGCGAGTGAGGGGCAGAGGAGAGGCCCGAAATAGAGACAGAGCGAGTGAGAGTTCGGGAGACCGGAGCCGGGAAAAGGAACGGCGGCAAGGGAGGAGGACCGGAGGCGAGCAAACAAGGGCTAGACCGAGGGCGGTGGGAACCGAAACGCTGAACCGAAGTGAGAGTCCCTTGGAACCAAACACAACCAAACGCAGAACATGGACAACAAGCGATTCAATCGATTCCAAACCCTAGAATTCGAGGTGGTTAGTTTTATACTCTAAACTATTAGTACTTTTGAAACCCAAATGAATTTATTGTGTTATTGAACTTAGTTGTGAATATTGAATATGTGTGTGAGGAAACGCGTTTAGTAGTTCTTGAAAGTGGAATTAGGAATTTTGAGGGAATTGGTAGTTGCTTAGGCTTGAATTGAAAATCGGGAATTCAAACGGAGTTAGGTTGCTTGGGTGTAGTGAGTCACATCGAGGATATGAGCACGTTATGGTTTAGGCATAAGTTATAGATTAATATTTCAAGTTGAGCCTTAAAGATTTGTTGAGTCTACGGTATTAGGAGATGATTGCTAATATCGGGAAATAATGGGTGAAGTATGAAGAGAAATATGAATTCAGGTTGATGGATGCACAATTGAAACATGGGAGTGAGAAATGTGTGATTGTGAGGTTAATTGAGTTCAAAGTATATTTAAATCCTCGAGATTGAACTAAACGTGAAGGTAAACGAAGCTAATGGGAATGAAGTGATGAAAAGTGATTAAGAGTTATACAACTAAGGATGGGCGAATAAGAGTCGATTAATAAGAAAGAAACATACAATGGGAGTTAAGGTAGGAAATGACGAGCTGAGAATGGTAAGGTTAAGTTGAGTTTAGAATATGTCTAAGCCTTGAGATTAAATTAAGTTGAAGATAAGCATAGCGAGAGGAACTTAAGTGACGAAGTGAGATCAAGAGTTATATAGTTGAATATGGGTAAAAGAAGTTAAGTATAAAGTAGAGATGTAAAATGAGGAATTGAGGTAAAGATAATGAATTGTGAAAAGTTAAAACATTGAATTAGGTGGCATCTACTTGTGGTTATTGTGGCTCAGAAAAGTATTAGTTCCTAAACTTATTCGGTTTGAAAGTGAATTAGGTTAAGGGAATGGACTTTGGAATATAGAGGAGGAATGGGAAATTAGAATATCAAGGGAATATGCATCCATGTAGATTGAATTGTGACATTGAAAACAAAATACGGCGAGAGCTACTTACACTTGGAATAGGAGACTCATGCTTGAGTAGAATATGGAGGAATATGAGTAGATGTGAGATACTTGCACGAATACTTGCATAAATGTGTTAGCTTGGAATGTTAAGTCTCAGTATAGAGAGCTTGAAACGTGAAATGATTTGATTCTAAATAATGCTTGAAAGTTAGTTTTGAAAAGAGTTCAAATGTTTACGAAAAATGATACTTGTGTATGATTCTTAAGAAATGCTTTCGAACTTGAAATGTGTTCTATAAGAAGTGAAACTGATTGAGAAAGTGAGTTTAGAAGGGTGACACGTGTGTCATGCCTTATACAATGATAAATTGATTTGAGATCTTGGTTAGAAACCAAGTTTGATAAGTGATTGTGATCAGTTTGGTTTAAATGAATTTTGGGCTAAGGATTGTTTAGACCGGAGGAAGGAGGTGGTCGTGCGTATGAGGCCACGGGGTCCTTGCGTATCGGGATGCCCATCAACTGGAGAGGTTGATTCTTTCCTAACGAGGAAAGCGGAGCCTTCCAGGTATTTGACTAGAGATAGGTCTCGGGAACTCGAGTCGGGGTCGCGCCCCGATAATCGCTTGGTGCTATTTCAATTGTCTAAAGCCCAGAAAGAATTTTCGAGTCTATGGCTGAAAGTATTTGAAAGAAAGTGTAGACGGTTCCACCTTGTTTAAAGTGATTCCATTCCTAAAATGATTGCAATTCATGCCTTCAAATGATTGAAGTGTTATGAGCTTTATGTTGCGAATGATTTCAAGAGATTTCATTGAAAAGTATATAGATTTGTATTATGTTATTATGTTTTCGCCTATTTTATTATTATGAGTAATATGTGTGAAGAATTTCCATTTTACGGGTGTAAGACTCCGGTGAGCCGGTGGTTTATTGCTCACCCCCACAAATTTCCCCCTTTTCCCCAGAGTGTTACGAGTGCATTCTCAGGTGTGTCGTGCTTAGCTTATTCCGGTCTCCGTTGATTGCCGTTTGTCTGGTTCGCTGAGCGATTCGAATCGCGAATGTGCATTTCTCGTGTTTCTAAGTATTGTACTTGTAATTTAGTTCATGTAGTTTGTACCAGATGTATAATAAACCATTTAGATTGTTTTAAGTTTTATCGCATGATGGTTGGACTCCGGCATGTGGCCGTTAAGTTGTATACTCCGAGCGTGTGGCTCGTTGAGTTATGTTATGCTTTTTATGCAGGGTTTTAGGGCTTGAAGCCTAAGGTTAGACCATATTTCAAATAGAACTCAGCTGAAATTTTTAGGAAATCTCGGATCCTTTTGGAAAACCGCCCTTATTATCTTTAAGTTGAGTTTAGACAACCAAACCGACATCGAAAGAGCTTTCGGAGTTCCTTTAAGGAACTCGGCGATGTAATACTCCTAGGGGTGTTTTGGGGTGTTACAAAGCACAAAAGGGAAACACGTCAGATGATCTTTCAAATATCTCGAAACTGTTTCCACATCCAAAGTGCTTGAAATGTTGCATATGGATTTATGTGGTGAAATCCTCGTAAAGAATCTCGGAGATAAATCATATGTACTTGTAATTGTTGATGACTACTCACGATTTACTCGGGTGTGTTTTCTTAAGCACAAAAATAAAGCTTTCAAAGAGTTCAACAAGCTCTATAGGAAAATTCAAGTAGAGTCTTAGACTCAAATCGGAAGAATTCGAACCGACCATGGAAGGGAGTTCGATTACTCGGAATTTACTGAGTTACTGCGATAAGAATGGTATCTCCCACAACTTCTCAGCACCCGAACTCCTCAATAGAATGGGGTAGTGGAGAGAAAGAATATAACTCTTGAAGAAATAGGAAGGACCATGATAATTGAACACGATCTACCTTACTATTTACAGGCTGAGGCGATTAACACAAGCAAACTACACACTAAACAGATGCCTCATGAGACCCATTTTGAAGAAAACTCCATACGAGCTCTACAAGGGAAAGAAACCTAGCATCTCATATTTCAAACCCTTCGGTTGCGAGTGCTATGTTCATAATAATGGTAAGGATCACTTGACCAAGTTTGATGCTCGGTCAGTTGAAGGTAACTTTCTTGGTTATTCATCTCATAGTAAAACATATCGCATTTTCAATAAAAGAACTGAAAAAGTGGAAGAAAGCATCCACATTGTTTTTGATGAGATTGATAAGGGAAAACCAAGTGAATCAACATTGTCATATTTGAAACTCAATCGAGATGAAGATGATCGTACGGATGAGCTCGGACAGAGTTAAGGAAAAGCAACTCGGAATAAGGTAGCTCGGAATATCATGACTCGGACTTAATAAGCTCCGGAGCTAGCTCGGAATGTTGAAAGTCAACTAAATGAGCAAGCTCAATCAGATCAAATCATTGAAGATCAACCAATTCAACCTACAAATTTGGTGAACTAGAGAACAGGTAGAGCTTTCAAATATGGTTCGAGTCACCCCTCGAAAACATCTTTTATGACATCAACGATCGGGTAAGAACTCACTCTTCTTTGCAAAATCTATGTGCATTCACTACATTCATATCATTAACTCGAACCCAAAAATGCACTAGAGGCCCGAAATGAACCTGAATAGGTAAAGGCCATGCAAGAGGAACTTAATCAATTTGAAAGAAACAAAGTCCGGACTCGACCATCGACCTTCGACCAACGACCTTCGACCACCCGATCGTAGGAACCAAATGGGTTTTCAAGAACAAACTTGATGAGGATGGGTTAGTAGTTAGAAATAAGGTTAGACTTGTGGCTTAAGGTTACAATCAAGAAGAAGGAATTGTTTGTGGGGAAACCTTTGCACCAGTTGCTAGGATTGAAGCAATTAGAATCTTATTGGCATTTACATCAAGCATGAGTATCAATTTATATCAAATAGATGTCAAATGTGCTTTTCTAAATGGTTTCATTCAAGAGGAAGTCTATGTTGAGCAACCCCTAGATTTAAAAACTCAGAATTTCCAAATCATGTTTTCAAATTGCAAAAGGCTCTTTATGGTCTTAAAGAAGCTCCTAGAGCTTGGTATGAAAGATTGAGCGAGTTTCTTACTTGAAAATACTTTTAAAAAGGTTAGATTGACAAAACTCTTTTCATAAAAACTAAGGGGAAAGACTTTCTCATTATTTAGATTTATTTTGATGATATAATTTTTGGAGCTACTAGTGAAAATCTCTGTTGAGATTTTTCCGAGTTAATGAAACAGGAATTTCAAATGAGCATGATGGGAGAGCTCAATTTCTTCCTTGGTCTACAAATCAAACAAGAAAAGGATGACATCTATGTCCACCAATATAAGTATACCAAGGAGTTGCTTGAAGAAGTACAATCTTCAAGATGCAAAACATGCAGCAACACCAATGAGCGAGCAGCATAAAACTATTCTCGGACGAAAAAGGTAAAGCGATAGATCGAAACTCCATCAAGGTATGATTGGATCTTTGCTATATCTCACATCCAGTGAGGCCGGACATAATGTTTAGTGTATGTATGTGTGCAAGATTCCAAGCTAATATAAACGAATCACATCTCACTTTGGTGAAGAGAATTTTTAGATATCTTGTAGGGACTCGGAATTTAGGTCTATGGTTTTCAAGAGACTCGAAGCTAACCCTCACTGGATACTCGGATGCTGACTATACTCGGATACAAGGTTGATAGAAAGAGTACCTCAGGAGCATGCCGGTTTTTGACAATCCCTTATATCTTGGCACTCAAAGAAGCGGAACTCAGTTGCTCTATCAACTGCTAAAGCTGAGTACATTACAGCTGGAGCATGTTGTGTTCGGATTCTATGGATTAAGAAAAACTTGAAAGACCTTGGACTTTCATTCAAATCAAGTGTGACAATTAGAGTGCAATCAGCATCACTAAGAATCCAGTTCAACACTCAAAGACAAAGCATATTGGGGTTAGGTATCATTTTTGGAGAGACCATTATGAGAAAGGTGATATTGAACTTGAATTCATTCATACAAAACTTCAATTAGCTGATATCTTTACTAACCACTTAGTGAGGATAAGTTTTGCTTTATTAGGAATGAATTGGGCATGATAAATGAATGAATTTTTTTGTTCGTGATATTATCTTGCATGATTACTTGTTATATGTTTTCTTTCTGTGTCTTCATAATAATTAGTTCAGTTGACCTAGTGATACTCGAGCTAGGAGTTATTATTTATTTGCGGTTTCGAGTCACTCGAAACTTTACTAAGTCGGACTCAGTCTTTGAGAAAATTGGACTTCAAACTTCTTAAATCATCTCTAGATTAGTAGAGATTTCGAAATTTCTTTTAAAATTTCTCCTTTTCTCTCTATCTCTCTCGCGCGCATCAATCGGTGAACTAGCCGTTGGGAGACTCGACACTCGGAATTCTAATCATTGCGGAGCGGAACGGACATGCCGCTCCGAGGCGACCGTTAGAGGTTTGGGTCGGAATGGATACTCGAAGGACATTCCTTTTGTTATAAATAATATCTCTTCTCCTTCATTTCACTACTGTACTCTCTGCTAACCTACACTCTCGCATACTCACTCAAGCACTCTCGGTACTCTCTCCCTCTCTCTTTCTCTCTTTTCTTCGAGCTAACTCACTTTCTTCTCAAAACCTCTCAAACATGCTTAAAAGAGGTTCCGCTCCGGACTTTCTAGGTTCCGCCACCAATAAACCTAGAACAAAAAGTCAATAGGGTCCTTCCAACCCCTCTAAAATCCTCGTCACCCAATAGTTTATGTTGGATGACAAATTCTTCCCAACCACAACTTTTTCGTGGTTGAAAAACATCAAGACCACTGGGGTATACAACTTCTTTTGTTTTAGCGAATTCGTATACCCGTAACTCGTTGTTGAGTTCTATTCGAACCTTATTTGCTCTAAGGGGATCATCTCCTCTAGGGTTCGTAACACGGTGGTTCGTATTAATCTCTCTCTTCTCCATCGTCTATTCAAAGTTTCATTTATCTTCCTTAACAACAACCCCATCCCCTTTAATGAAGTTGCAAATGATTTCTTTGAAAAATATGCCAAGGAAGTCCCCGAGTCACGCAAGAACTTTTACGTGACTCGGATGATGATTGAGGCTTGACTTCTTTGCTTCTTGATGATGAGAACTTTCTTTTCTCATCATTCCAAGCAAAGAGAATCCGAACTCAAAGATTCGCAAAGCCTTGTTCAACATTCTCAAGAGCTACCATGTAGACCTCTTCCCCACCATTATCGAGCGAGATGGCCTCCATGCCAACTTAGACTAAGAAATCCACCCCTCTTCCTTTCGGAGCCTTCCTCGCTCTTATCTTTAAACAATTCAAGGTTCTACTTCCCTCGGACCCTAACGAAGTGTCCGAGGCTGCCATCGTTGTTAGCAGAAAAGAGCTAGTTGGATACGGGTACCAAGAAACCTAACCTCGGTGTCCGGGTCCATAGCTCGGAACTAAGGCAACCTTCTCCTCCGCCTCGGACTCGGACTCCTCTCGACTCCCTCCTCCACCCGGCGGTGCATCCATTTCAAGTCCTCCCGGTAAAGCCTCTCTCACCTTGTCTACAACTTTCATAGACAACCTCTTCTCTGTGTCCATAGAAATCGGCACAATCACAAATTCGAGAGGAGAAAGATGTGCTTTTGAAAAGAAAAATTTGGTCAAGGAGCAGCAAGAGATGCTTGAACTCCTCATATAAAGGCGCTCTAAAGCAACTTACGACGAAGACAGCTCGACCCTTCCGAAGAGTCCTCGAGCCCCGCCAAGTCACCATTTAGAGAGGCGACTAAAGAAGAAGAGGAGGTTGCGGTTGAAGCAGCTCCTTCCGAGGAGACGGAGGAAGAAGAGAAGGAAGAAGAGAAAGAGGAAGAAGGAGAGAAGTAAGATGAAGCCGAGGGACAAGGTGCTCTAAGTCCTCAACCAGAATTGATAAGCTCGGACAACGATCCGAGTGACTCGAAGACCTTGCCGATGTTAGACAATCGGCAATAGTCAAAACAGAGGAAGCACCTTCTTCCGTAACGTTCCAAGAGGATGAGCCTCCGGACGACCTTGTTCTAGTCAACCACTTAGAACCGAGCCCATTTAAGAGATACCAGTGCTACCACCACCTAGATCTTCAATGTCCTCACAAGCATATCGGTGCGAGCACACCGCTCGCTCATCCGCCTCAACTCGGACCGCTCCCACTCCACCATCTTGATTTCTTTTTCTTGTTTTTGGTCTTTGTTTTTTTTTGTCCCGACAATCAAATTGTATCTACTTGATACATTCTTCCCCATTTTTTGTCTTTGCTGAAAGGCAAGGGGGAGAATACTAGAAATATTTGTTGTCTTGTTTAGGGGAGTTTTCTCACCCTCTCTTTTGTATGCATTTTCTGTTTGTTTTTATGTATATATATATATGAATGAAGTTTCGATTTCGAGCATATGGCTTTATGAGCATAACTCTTTTTGAGTTTAAATTTCTTATTTAATTTTAGTTTGATATATCAGCTCATTTCTCTATTTTGCTATGATATAATTACTCATAATTCTTCACCAAATGAGCTATCTGCAAAAATATTGTAAGTTCGAAAAATTTTACTCATTACTATCTACTTTAAGCTAATCAACTAAGTAAGAATGAAAATTCATGATTATTTCACTAACAAAGTTTCTATCTAAGTATGGAATGCCTTTCATCAAGAAGGGGAGATTGAAGACTCGGACTCGGAATTTATATTATTCTGAGTACTATCAAGAACTCGGTACAAACCTCATCCCTCCTAAGTTTTGATTACAAGTCATTATGAGTAATATAGAAACTATTCAATATGTTTTCATTCGATTCCGGCTGACTCAGAATATATATTCTTGTCTATCTTCTTACACTAATGATTCTGAATCACTCGGACACTACTCGGATTTATCGCATGCTCAAATAATCTCTCTAACTCTTTCCATCCGAGTTCGACTATATATCTTGAAGTAAGTGAATTACAACATTAATTCATCTTTCTAAGTCAAGTATGTTTGTTTGAGAATTATTTGTCTAGATCAAGTACTTATACTTTGATATTTGCTTTTACAACTTGATCTTTCTTAAAACTAACTCGATGGAATTTGAGTATAATAAATATTAGACTCAGAAAATTCCACCCTTGTAGGCCTCGAGATAATTATGCACTCAATTATTTTAATTAAATTATTATCTCGTGCCTAATCTTGGACCAAAGTATTTTATACTTTGAGAACCAAAATTGTTTACTTTTCTAGGTTATCTAAATGAGATTATCTCATTTTTAAATTACAAAAGTAATCGAAAGTTTGCTCTCGGAGAGGATGAGTCACCCTAGAGGGGGTGAATAGGGTGATGATGGAATTTGCTTTGAATCTCAAACAGAGATGATTCCGAGTAGTAAATATGAGCTCGGACAAGCACTAACTCGGAAAGTATGAAGTAGAAGCACGAGTTAGTCCGAGTCTAGAATGTACTCGAAAATAAGTAACACAAAAGTTTACATGGAAACCCTCCTGGGGCGGAAAACCACGGACCGTCCTAGTCCAAGCACGCAGTCAAATCCACTATTTTGAGTCCATAAAATACCGTGAACTTGACTCAACCCGAGTTGCTCCCTTAGACAACTCTTACAAGATTTTGCTAGACTTAGAAGTTCCCTTATCTCGATCTAGTACTTCCTAACCGAGATAACCCTTATAGTTAGGGACAACCGAGCTGAGATAACCCTTACAGACTTAGTCAAGGGACCCCGACTCGAAAGTAAGAAGAGAAGTGTTTGTAACTAAGTACAAGACCTTACAACTCGGAATAATATGAATTACGAGTAGGAGTTGTAAGTTTGAAGATCGAGAATGAATACAATGACTTTGCTCAAGTACATGTATTAACAATAGGTTCGTCTCTCTCTCGTGTCTTCAAGTCTTGTAAGATGGCTTCCTTTTATAGATGACTAGGCAAAGTAGCCGTTACGTCCATCTTATAGCTGGAAGTCCTTTGTGACCGTTCTTGAGGGATTTTCCGAGTCGCTCGGAAAATATCCGTTGGTTGATGAACGTTGAAACAATGGTCCTTGACTTCTTTGGAAATCCCCAAACCATTGGCGATGTCCGAAAAAGTAAGGTGGAAACCACCATTGAGTATGGCGTTACAGCTTCCCATTTCTGTAACAGACAGCTCCGACGCCGTGTATGGGGCTTTGACTAGAAGGGGAAAAGGCTCTTTTCGAGCTGGTGATTTGACATGTAAAGCCGGTTGCTTTTGCAACTCAAAAGCATGATTGCCTCGATTGAATAATCTACAAAAGCAAATCAATTTTGGTTCTCAAAGTATAAAATACTTTGGTCCAAGATTAGATACGGATAATATGATAAATAAAATAATCAAGCGATTAATTATCCGGGTCGAAACGAGAAGGAATTTTCCGAGTCTAATATCCCTATAACTCAAATTCCATCTCAGCTTAGTCTAGAACACAATCAAGTCAGATAAAGATTATCGTAGTAAACGGACTTGATCTAGACTAAGCTATGCAACTAAGTAATCTGACCTGAAATAATGTAACTCTTGAATCATAGGGTCAGATACAAGTTTGATACATGCAATACGTCCGAGTGATATGTGACTCGGAATATAAGTATGCAATCCGAGTCAATCAAAGATAAGCGAGAATAATATTACAACACTCGAGTAAAGGTTCTATCACTTAGAAAAGATTCTAAGATGCATGGAATGACTTGAAATCAAAACCTTATTAGAGATAGACTCTTTAAACCCGATTCCTAGAAGGAACTCGTAAATGACTACAAAAGAGTCTCGAGTCTACAATCTCTACTATCAATCTAACTCGAAATAAATAAGCGGAAGGTTTGAGTCTACAATCTCCCCTTTTGATGAAAGGCATTCCATACTTAGATGTAAGCCATTCCATACTTAGACAAACTTGGGCGAAAACTTTTGTAAGTGATCTCATACCAAAATGTAAAGCTTGCTCAAAGAATAAACTTAGAATAGAACAATTCACGGAGCAAGAAGTCATGTAAGCATGAAAACATGTAAGCACGTAAATAATGCACACAGAAGTACAATATCTTTTCATATTCAATACTTCATATAAAAATTGCAAGGAGTCGAGAAAAACTCCCCTAAACAAGACATCTATCTATTCTCCCTCTTTCTGGCTGGACAAGAGGTATAATATCTTTTCTCCCCTTGCCTTTCAAAGAAAAAGAAAACAAAAAAATGGGAAGAATACCTAAAAGAAATACAAGATGTCCGGACAAAAAGATAAATAAAAGAGAAGAATCCTAGCAGATCGTGGAATTGTGGCACATAGCATGGTGTCTTCCTAAGGAAAAAAATGATAGAACTAGGGAGGGAAGGGTGTGTCCGAGTTGATGATGAAGAACGAAGGGTGCGCCTGCACCTGGTAGGATCATGACGATGTGCTTGAGCGCGGCGGAGGAAGAGCGGGATCTCCGGCTCGCTTCGAGTGGCTGACCCGTAACGAGTTCGTCCAGAGGTTCTTCCGGAGGAGCGTCCTCGGATTGGGCAGCTGCCGACTTTCCTTGGTCGAGCAAGGTCTTCCGACCCACTCGGATCGCCGTCTAAGCCGATCGGCTCCGGTTGAGCGTAAGGAGCACTCGGACCCTCTCCTTGTCGTTCCTTGTCTTCCTAGGCTTCAGTGCTCGCCAGGCTCGAAGTAATCGCATCGGCCGCAGCCTCCTTCTTCGTCCCCTTGATCTTCTCCTATTTCGGAGGAAGATCCCGCCGGCTCGAGGATTCCTCAACAGATCTCGAGTCCGCGACTGGATCCTAAGCCGCTTTGGAGTGGCACTCTTGGAGGAGTTCAATCAGCTCCTCTCGTTCCTTTACTGTAGTCTTCATCTCGAGAAGCACATCTTGTTGCTCTCGATTTGAGACTCGGATCGTTATCCGGTTTATGGTCGTTGTCCGAGAGACAGACTTGAATGACCGGAGGAGTCCCCGAAAGTCTTGGGACACAGAGTTGATTTTGTCCAAGAAAGCAAGTGGACAAAATGGCCGAAAGAGCTTTGGAGGGGCTCGAAGAGGATGCTCCACTAGGTGGGGCAGGAAGAGAAAGAGGGGTCTCCTTCTAAGTTGGAGGCGGGGAAGGTTGCCTCGGCTCCGAGCTATGCACCCGCACACCGAGTTCGGCCTCCTGGTACCCATACCCCGTAAATTCCTTTCTCCCTACCACAATCGCAGCCTTCCGAGACTCGCGTTTGGGTCCGAGGGAAGGGAACTTAGAAATGCTTGAAAACAAAAGTAAGAAGAGCACCGAAGGGTAAAGGGGTGTTCTTCTTGTTTTGGAGTTGAGTTAGCACGGCGGCCATCCGCTCAAGGATAGAAGGGAAGAGGTTTACTTTGTAGCCCTCTAAGATGTCAAAAAGAGCTTTTAAATGCTTGGAGTTGGGGTTCTCCTCATCGGAATGCCTGAGAGAAGAAGGTTCTCATCAGCAGAAAACATAGAAGCCGAGCTTCGACTTGAGTTGAGTCACGTAAAAGTTCTTTCCGGACTCGAGAAACTCTTTGGCAAATTTTTCAAAGAAGTCATCAACGACTTCAATGAAAGGAATGGGGTTGCTGTTCAAGAAAAGAGAGGTAACTTTGAACAATCGATAGAGGAGGGAGGTGTTGATATAGACGGTTACGTCCGTAACTCGGAAGTAAGTATACCTTTAGAGAAAGAAAGGTTGGCATAGAATTCAAGCAACAAGTTCAGTGGTAGATGAACTCGCTGAAACAAAGAAAGTTATATACAGCAGCTGGTCTGAATGTGTTTCAACCACGAGAATTTGGTGGTTGGGAAGAATTTATCATCCAGACGCAAGGTGCTCGGGTGACAACGGGTTTGGAAGATGAAGCGCCTTCATGGCTCTTCGAGCTGGGCTTCTTGGTTGTAGAACCAAGAATGTCCTGGGGAGACGCTCTTTTAGGCATTATGAAGAGAGAGAATATGTTTGAGAGGAAGAAAAAGAGAAAGAGATTCCTAGAGAGAAGAATGAACGACACCGAGTTTGAATGAACTTACAAGAGAGATGATCTTCTTACAGTGCTTGAGAGCACGGGAAAACGCGGTGATCACGAGAGTAGGTTTTTGAGAGTAAGTATGCGAGGGTAACGAAATGAAGGGGCAAGGGTTCTATTTAAAGAGAAAATAACCGACCTTTCAAGTCCGTTCCGACCTAACTCCGTCAAAGATCACTTCTAACCTGGATTTGACAATTATCTCTTTAATGGTTAGAAACCCAGTGCTCCGTCTCTCAAACGGCTATCAGTCTAATTGGCTACCTAGGGGAAGAGAAAAATTTTGAAAACACAATCCGAAATACTCCCTCCATTTATCTAGAGACTTCGAAGTTTTTGATGTCCATTTTTCTCGACGTCCGAGTCTAACTCCACTCGGCTCCGAGTGACTTCAACTCGTAAAACTAGAAATAACTATCAGCTCAGTATCACAAAATCAACCGAACTAATGGTTATACATGAAATCTAAGCATATAACACATAATCATGCGAAGAGATATCATCACAAAGAAAGCACATAATTATGCATTTAACATGGCAAGCTCATTCCTAATGAAACAAAACTGATCTTCACCAAGAGGCTTAGTTAAGATATCAGCTAATTGAAGATTAGTAGGAATGAATTCAAGCTCGATATCACCTTTCTCGAATGGTCTCATAGGAAATGATATCTCGACCTCAATGTGTTTCGTCTTTGAGTGCTCGAACCGGATTTTTGGTGATGCCGATTGCACTTTGATTATCACACTTGATTGGAACCGATTTGAAGTCAAGTCCAAGATCTCTCAAGTGTTGCTTTATCCATAGAATCTGTGCACAGCATGCATCGGCCGCAATGTACTCAGCTTCGGCAGCTGATAGAGCAACAGAATTTTGCTTCTTTTAGAGCCAAGATATTAAGGATTGACCTAGAAATTGGCAAGCTCCGGATGTGCTCTTTCTATCAACTTTGTATCCAGCGTAGTCGTGGTCCGAGTACCCAGCGAGAGTCGGCTTCGAGTCTCTTGAGTACCAAAGACCTAAGTTCCGAGTCCCCGCAAGATATCTCGAAGATTCTCTTCACCGCAGTGAGATGTGATTCTTTAGGATTAGCTTGAAATCTTGCGCATAAACACACACCGAACATTATATCTGGTCTCATCGGACGTGAGATATAGCAAAGATCCAATGATACCTCAATAGAGTTTCGATCTATTGCTTTACCTTTATCGTCCGAGTCCAGCTTCAAGCTACTACTCATGGGGGTTGCTCGCATGCTTAGCATTCTCAAGTTTATACTTTTTCAAAGAACTCCTTGGTGTACTTAGACCGATGGACATAGATTCCATCCTTGTCTTGCTTGATTTGTAGACCAAGGAAGAAGTTAAGTTCTCCCATCATGCTTATTTGAAATTCTTGTCTCATTAACTCGTAAAAGTCTCGACACGTAATTTCATTAGTAGCTCCAAATATAATGTCATCAACGTATATCCGAGCAATAAGAAAATCTTTCCCCTTGGTTTTTATGAAGAGAGTCTTGTCAATCTGACCTCTTCTAAAATCATTTTGAACCAAGAAACCGCTCAATCTCTCATACCAAGCTCCGGGGGCTTGTTTGAGACCATAAAGAGCTTTTGGAGTTTGAAAACATGATTTAGAAATTCTAAGTTTTCAAATCCAGGGGTTGCTCAACATATACTTCTTCATCAATAAAACCATTAAGAAAAGCACATTTCACATCCATCCGATATAACTTCATGTTCATGCTAGATGCAAGTGCTAAGAGGATTCTAATGGCTTCTATTCGAGCAACAGTGTAAAGGTCTATCCACAATCAATTCCTTCTTCTTGATTTTACCCTTGGGCCACAAGTCTTGCCTTGTTTCTGACTACCACTCCACTCTTATCCAGTTTGTTCTTGAATACCCACTTGGTTCCTATAACCGGGTGGTTGGAAGGTCTCTTGGTCGAGTCCGGACTTGGTTTCTCTCGAATTGATTGAGTTCCTTTTGCATAGCCTCTACCCACTCAGGTTCTTCTAGGGCCTCTAATGCATTCTTAGGTTCGGTCAATGAGATGAATGCAGTGAATGCACATAAATTCTAAAGAGAAGAACGAGTTCTTACCCCACTCGTTGATGTCGGACAATATGTTTTCTAGTGGGTGACTAGAAGCATATTTGAATGCTTTACTCGTCCCTCTAATTCACCAAATTTGTGAGCTGAGTTGGTTGAGCTTTAGAGGGTCGTTCTAAGTTGGCTTGTTCCTCGATTCTCCTTCATCATTCCGAGTAGCTCCATTCTCGAGTCGTCTCATTCCGAGTGACTTCATTCCGAGCTAGTTGAGGTTGATTCTTGATCCGCTCACTTTGGTCATCATCTCGCTTGAGTTTCGGATCGGAAAATGATGATTCACTTGGTTTTTCCTGTTCAAGCTCATCAAATACGACGTGGATACTCTCTTCCACTTTGTTAGTTCTCTTGTTAAAAATGCGATAAACTTTGCTATGTGAGGAATAACCCAAAAAGATACCTTCATCTAACCGAGCATCAAACTTGGTCGAGTGATCCTTACCGTTGTTGTGAACAAAACACTTGCATCCAAAGGGCTTAAAATATGAAATATTTAGTTTCTTCCCTTTGTAAAGCTCGTTGGGTGTTTTCTTCGTAATGGGTCCGATGAGGCATCTATTCAATGTAGAGTTGGCGGTGTTGATTGCCTCAGCCTCGTAAATAGTAGGGAAGATCATGTTCAATCATCATCGTCCTAGCTATTTCCTCAAGGGTTCTATTCTTTCTCTCTACAATCCCGTTTTGTTGTGGAGTTCTAGGTGCCGAGAAGTTGTGAGAGATACCATTCTGGTCGCAAAACTTTGAGAATTCCGAGTAATCGAACTTCCTTCCATGGTCGGCTTGAATCCTCCGGATTTGAGTCCGAGACTCAACTTGAATTTTTCTCGCAGAGCTTGCTAAACTCCTTGAATGCCTCATTCTTGTGCTTAAGAAAACATACCCAAGTAAATCGTGAGAAATCATCAATAATGACAAGTACATAAGATTTACCTCCGAGGCTCTTCACAGGATTTCACCACATAAATCCATATGTAGCAGCTCAAGCACCTTGGATGTGGAAACAGTCTTCGTGGATTTGAATGAAGATCCGACTTGTTTCCCTCTTGTGCATGCTTCACGGACTTTATCTTTAGTCAAGGCACGCTTTGGCAAACCTCTAACTAAACCATGAGATGACAATTTCTTAATTGTATGCATGCTAACATGGGCTAATCTCCGATGCCATTGCCACGAATCATCATGAATGGATGCTTTTAGACATGATAAGTTCCGACTTGGGTCGAAAGAGGAATGATGTAGGTGTTACCTGATCTCTTACCCGAGAGCTTGATCTCTTTGGTGGTCTCATCAGAGATGTAACATTTGGATTGAGTAAATCTTACCTCTTGACCTTTGTCACATAATTGGGAGATGCTCAGTAGGTTGTACTTTAATCCGTTGACAAGGTAAACCGAGCTGACTAGATTGCTTTCTGTTCCAATCTTGCCAATCCCAATTATCTTGCCTTTGCTATAATCTCCAAAAGTCACTTTTCCTCCCTTGTATTCTTCTAACTCGTAAAAGAGTCCTTGGTCACCCGACATGTGTCGTGAACATCCGCCGTCCAGTACCAATGCCTATTTGATCTCTTCCGAGTGACTCCGCAAAACAGAGACAAACTAACCCTTCTCACTTCATCTAATGAACCCAAGTAACACTCCTTATTGTGGTCCCTTTCTGAGGAAGAAGGCCTTTTGGAACCCGATTTGGATAATTATGGGTTTAGCCTCGATTCTCGAGTCTTTCGCTTGAGAGTTGAGTCTCGTGTCTCCTTTCTCTTAAAGGATTTTCTTTTTGAAAAAAAGGCGGTGGTTTTCTCCTGAAGGTTGGTCCGGGCTCGGTCCTTCGTTTATTTGTATGAATGGGACCGTACTCAGCCTTTTGAACTTTATAGTTCTTGTATCCTTCTTGAAAAGATCCGTGTAGGAATTTGATTCCTCCTCTTCATTATACCCAAGCCATTCTTTTTGAAGGAGACACATTGAGCTCCTAAAAGCATATCAAGGTTTTTCTCGACCTTAAGTGAACTTTAAGACAAGATCCCGAGACTTACCGAGACTTTGCTTAAGCCGCTCATTTTCTCTCTCGAGTGCCTCGGACTTAGTCTCATTGACTTGAGCACTAGTCATGAGTTCTCTAAGTGAGTGTCTCGGTTTCTCCATCTCAATTTTCAAAGATTTGCTTTCGGAGGAAATTGACTCAATTTGCTCTTTGAAGAATGAAGACTCGGACTTAAACTTTTCTTCCAAAGTAAAAATGTACTTTGCTAAATCAGCTTTGGAAAATTTGAGGAAGTATTTGATTACCTCTTGTGGGTCCGCTTCCTCTCTCGTCTAAGAATGATTCTCGCTTCTAAGTCGGTGAGTGCCATCGGACACTTCGAGTCGTCTCGAGTCCTCGTCATCTTCCGATGAGTCCTCATCGCTCCATGTGGCCACCATAGCCTTTTGCTTTCTTCTCGTCCCTTTTTCTCTTTGAACAGCTCTTGGACTATGTGTTCTTTCGTCGCCACACTCATAACAGCCTGAGTTCTTAGTTAAAGATAACTTCGAAGGAGAGGAGTATTTACCTTTTCTCGTCCTTCTTATCTTTCTTGTGGAACTCTTCCTTTGCCTTCTTATCCCATCTTTTATGCTTCATTATTCTCTTAAAGCCTCTAGCGATGAGTGCCATGGGATCTTCTTTTGAGTCGGATGAACTCGGATCGGCTTCTTTGGATTCCGATGCCTTCAGCGTGATGTTCCTTTTGGTGCCGACCTCAACGTCCTCTTCTTCCAAATGGATCTCATGGGTGAGAAGGTTCCCAATGAGTTCATCTCGGCTTCAGCAGGCCGCATTCTCGAGCCTCCTCGATGGCTGTCATCTTGGGACCCCATCTTCTCTTGGGTAGACTCCCGAGGATCTTTCTGCAGATTTCTTCTTGAGAAATCCTCCGACCTGCGAGACTTGAGATTGTTAGCAATCTCAGTGAAGCGAATGAACATCCGAGTGATGTTTTCTTCTCGGCTCCATCTTAAACAGACTCATACTTGTGAAGATATTGGCTTATCTTCGCTTGTCCGACTCGGCTGGTGCCTTCGTAAGTGTTGACTAGTGTGTCCCACACTTCCTTGGCAGATGTCGCAGTGCGATAGTCCGTTGTACTCCTCTGCGCCGATGGCGCACATCGTAATGTTCATGGCCTCGAAGTTCTTTCTAAACTTCTCCGCTTCGTGAGGAGTGTATTCGACTTGACTTTAGGCACGAGTCCGGTTTCAATTGTCTTCATAGGAAGATAGTTTCCTTCTTGTATAACATTGCAGTACATCTTCATCATGGTCGAGCAGAAACACTCCATGAGTTTCTTCCAATGAACAAAGTTTCATCCTTTGAACTTTGGTGGTTTGTTGGAGGATCTTCCTTCATCGAACTCTCCGTTGTTCCGCATCATTTGATCTTTAAACCTTCGGATGGTTAAATCCTTTCCGAAAGGCTAGGCTCTAATACCAATTGAAAGTTTCCTCTAGGAGAGGCCGAGTCACCCTAGAGGAGGGTGAATAGGGTGATGATGGAATTTGCTTCGAATCTCAAACGGAGATGATTCTCGAGTAGTAAATATAAGCTCGTAAAAGCCCTAACTCGTAAAGTATGAAGTAGAAGCACGAGTTGGTCCGAGTCTAGAATGTACTCGAAAATAAGTAACACGTAAGTTACGTGGAAACCCTCCAGGGGGAGAAAACCACGGACCGTGCTAGTCCAAGCACGCAATCAAATCCACTATTTTGAGTCCATAAAATACCGTGAACTTGACTCAACCCGAGTTGCTCCATTAGACAACTCTTACAAGATTTTGCTAGACTCGAAGTTCCCTTATCTCGATCTAATACTTCCTAACCGAGATAACCCTTATAGTTAGGGACAACTAAGCCGAGATAACCCTTACAGCTTAGTCAAGGGACCCCGACTCGAAAGTAAGAAGAGAAGTGTTTGTAACTAAGTACAAGACGTTACAACTCGAATAATATGAATTATAGAGTAGGAGTTGTAAGTTTGAAGACCGAGAGTATTTACAAAGACAATATGCTTAAAACTCTCGTTTTTCTATTTGCTCGATGAGGCTTGTGTATTCGTTGTGTTTCGATTGATTTGATTCACTTCCTCAAGTCTTGTAAGTTGGCTTCCTTTTATAGATGACCAGGCAAAGTAGCCATTACGTCCATCTTCTAGCTGGAAATCCTTTGTTACCGTTCTTAAGGGATTTTCCGAGTCGCTCGTAAAATATCCGTTGATATATGAACGTTGAAACAACGATCCTTGACTTCTTTGGAAATCCCAAAACCACCGGCGATGTCCGAAAAAGTAAGGTGGAAACCACCGTTGAGTATGGCATTGTAGTTTTCTATTTCCGGAAACAGACAGCTCCGACGCAGTTGTATGGGGCTTTGACTAGAGGGGAAAAGGCTCTTTTCAGCTGGTGATTTGACGTGTGAAGCCTGGTTGCTTTTGCAGCTCAAAAGGCATGATTGCCTCGATTGAATAATCTACAAAAGCAAATCAATTTTGGTTCTCAAAGTATAAAATCCTTTGGTCCAAGATTAGACGCAGATAATATGATAAATAAAATAGTTAAGCAATTAATTATCTAGGTCGGAAATGAGAAGGAATTTTCCGAGTCTAATATCCCTATAACTCAAATTCCATCTCAGCTTAGTCTAGAACACAATCAAGTCGGATGAAGATTATCGAGTAAACAGACTTGATCTAGACTATGCTCGTACAACTAAGTAATCCGACTCGGAATAATGTAACTCTTGAATCATAGGGTCAAATACAAGTTTGATACATGCAATACGTCCGAGTGATATGTGACTCGAATATAAGTATGCAATCCGAGTCAATCGGAGATAAGCGAGAATAATATTACAACACTTAGAGTAAAGGTTCTATCACTTAGAAAAGATTCTAAGATGCATGGAATGACTTGAAATCAAAACCTTATTAGAGATAGATTCTTTAAAACCGATTCCTAGAAGGAACTCGTAAATGACTACAAAAAGAGTCCGAGTCTACAATCTCTACTATCAATCTAACTTAGAAATAAATATGCGAAAGGTCCGAGTCTACACACCATATCATGTAGATGTCTCATCTAGTTGCAAAACTAAAAGCACTTAAACTTGACTTCTCTAAGGTCTTCTTAGTGTATTTGATTTTGATATTGCTTCTAACAAGTTTTAACCAGTTTAAGGTGAGCTACAACTCTTAGAAAGAGACTTGGTCTTTGAATAATCTCGTCTCACACTATGTTTAGGAAGAGGAAATGTTGAAGCTAGATAAGACTAAGAGTGTTCATGTTGAATGTTTAATTTTCACATGCATGGACGTGTATGTTGATTGTATAAAGGGAAAACAAACTAATAAAAGGATATTTGATGTCAATAGATCATCAAACATCTTAGAACTTATACATGAGGACATTTGTGGGCCTTTTCTAAATCCTTCTAATGGTCAATGGTATTTTATGACATTCACGAGACAATATTTTTTAGATATGGCTATATATATCTCATTCATGAGATATCTTAGTCACTAGCTGTGTTCAAAAAGTTTAAGGGTGACGTTGAAAATTAACATGACAAAAGGATAAAAAGCGTTAGATCTAACTCGTGGTGGTGAATACTATGATAGATATGGTGGTTCAAGTGAACAATGTCCATGACCGTTTGCTAAATTCTTGAAGGATTATGACACTATGTCTGGTTCACTCATTATGAATGATGTTGCTAAAAGGTGAAACATGACTATTAGGGACATGGTAAGGAGTATGATTAGTCACTCTACCTTATAAGAGTCACTCTGCGGTGATGCACTTAAGATTGCAACTTACATTCTTAATAGATTTTCAACTAAAGAAACTATTAAAATCCCTTGTGAACTTTAGATTGGCAAGAAGCCAAGTCATAATTATTTTCATGTTTGGGGATGTCCAATTGGGGCATAACTTTATAGGCTAAATGAGAGAAAACTTGACTCAAGGATAGTTTGTTGTTATTTTGTTTGGATACACTAAAATTAGACTCAAGGATAGTCTTTTGAGATGATAAATGCTCGCTTCTTTGAGGTTATGAGTTTGTGTGGGGAGATTGAAGGTTTGCTCTTGAGAAGTTAAGTCACCCTAGAGGAGGGGTGAATAGGGTGATGGAAGATTTTTCAGAAAATCAAACTCTTTTGCACGTAAGAGAGACAGAAATGCATTCTCGAGTCTAGATTGGACTCGAAAAGTGTGAACATAGATAAATACGTGGAAACCCTCCTCGGGCAGAAAACCACGGACAATGTCAATCCGGACACCAAGTCAAATCTACTAATTGAATCCTCAATTGCAATGAATATGACTACCCATATTTGTTCCCAAATAAATCTATTATAAATTTCTCGGCTTAGAATTTACCTTATCCGATTGACCTAGTACTTCCAAGTTGAAGTTACCTTACCAACTTAGGATCCTCGCAATTTTTCCCGTGGTTAGAAGTTCCCTTATCTAACCTCGATACTTCCAAACTAAGGTAACCTTTACAATTTGGGACAACCGAGTTGAGGTAACCTTTACAACTTAGTCGAGAGAAAGAGTACAAGAGTAGTAAGAATTGCAATATAATCGACTAAGAAGAATACAACTCGTAATATTAGAATTGTAGTTTGGGAGTTGTATGCTAGAGAAGATGTTCAATATGGTCTCTCTCTTTCTTCCATTCGTCGGTTGAAATCTTGTGCTAAGGCTTCTATAAATAGTCTCGCCTTGAAGAGATAGTCGTTAAGCCTCCAACGTCTTTCGTTGAAGCTGTTTGAGTCAACTAGCCGTTGTAACGGATAGTCCGAGTAACTCGCATTTCTGGACCACCTTGAAATAGCCGTTGTGCCTTGGTCCTAACTTCTAACAACTCTTTTTCCACCTTTTGTAAACTAGAAAAGCAGAACGAAAAGACCGTTAGACTCGTAAATAAAATATAACCGAAAACAAGAACAAATAAGGTTGTTAATAAGTTCCGAGCTTTTTGGAAATTTCAGCTTTTTGTCTAGCGAGTGCTTTAACGGTCGGAAACCTTTTGTTTTTGCTTTTTCTTAAGATAATTGACATTAGAAAAACCTGCAAAAACATTAAGCACAATGGTTCTCAAAGTATAAATATACTTTGGTCCATAATTAGATAAGGATTAGTCTAAATAAAGCATTTAATGACTAATTACCTTAATCTATTAATTTGGAATATTTCAAGTCTAATATTCAATATACTCAGATTCCGGATATGCCAAAACTCATAAATAAATCATTCAATCTGAATGGGCACATGGGTTATTTAGACATTTTACAATTACGCATTATTAAACAAATAATAGCGTAGGCAAACTAAATGTCCGAGTCCGACTTAGTGGGTTAGAATATGACATCCGAGTGGGTCGGACTTACTCAATCTGTCATAAATAACTCAGATTCTACTTTTGAATCTCGGACACTCAGTAGGTCGAACCCGAGATCCGAGTGGGTCGGTCTTACTCGATCCGCCATAACTAACTCAAATTCTACTTTCGAGTCTCGGACTTAGTAAGATAATTTTAATATGCTTGAGTCTCGAGTTCAGCTTAAGAATAAGTCATATTGAAATGATGAATTATAAAGCATATAACTTAGTTAAATGAATTTCTTTTAGGATGCTTCTTGTTTTATCCTAAATTTAGATGAATGCATGAAATCAAAACACTTATAGTTAGTCATACTCGAGTCTTCAAAGATTCAGTTAGGTACTTTATCTTTAAAGAGGAATGTATTCGTATTCTTACGAGTGTTT
Organism: Talinum fruticosum; assembly: GCA_021018815.1. Classification (NCBI taxonomy): domain Eukaryota; kingdom Viridiplantae; phylum Streptophyta; class Magnoliopsida; order Caryophyllales; family Talinaceae; genus Talinum; species Talinum fruticosum. The sequence continues at coordinate 1,288,043 of JAITYX010000091.1, read as the reverse complement.
TAGCATTCAGCAGGGGTCTATATCTAACCTTGTTTCGACACACCTCAAGACAATGGGAGCGAACCCGAACCTCATGTACATGTAATTATTCCTAAAATGAAAACTCTTACTCCTCAAGAACCTATGCCATTAGAGAGACAAGAAGTACGGTGTCGATGATTACATTGTATTTGTTCATGAACATGAGGTAAACATTGGTTTAATAGAACATGATTCTCATCAAACTAGTGAAAATTCTAGCTTTCAAGAGCGGATAGATGTTATGAACGATGTGATTAGGTCCTTAGTGATAGAAGATAATCCGCTCAACTTTCCTCGAGCCATGAAAGAGAAAATTCTCAAAAATGGCTGGATATCATGAATGAGGAAATGCAGTCCATGAAGGACCATGATGCATGGGATCTCGTTCCTTTACCAAAAGATATGAAACCCATTTGTAATAAATAGATATTTAAAACCAAGAGGGATTCAAATGGCAATGTAGAGATATTAAACGCTTATCTTGTTATGCAAGGTTTGACACAAAAGGGAGGCATCGATTATACATAGACTTTATCTCCAACTTTTTCAAAAAACTCTTTAAGGACTATAATGGCATTAGTTGTGCATTTTGATCTTGAGTTGCATCATATGGATGTGAAATCAATATTTCTCAATGGTGACATTCATAACATATATATGAGCCAGCCAGAAAACTTTGTGGTTGGAGCCCAAAGAATATGGTTTGTAAACTATAGACATCCATCTATAGGCTCAAACAGCATCTCACCAATTGTATATGAAGTTTCACCAAGTAGTTTTCTCATTTTATTTTGAGTTGAATTTACTTAATGAATTCATATATCATAAGTTCAGGAGAAAATATATTTTTCTGGTTTTGTATGTCGATGACATATTAATGTCATCAATGATATAGGCTTATTGCACAAAATCAAGAGAGTTTTATCAAAGAATTTTGGGATGAAAGATTTTGGTGAGACCTCTTTTATTTAGCTCTCAAGATACGTCGAGATCTCTCTCGAGGTATTCTTAGGTTGTCATAAGAGAACTATATTGAAAAGGTATTAAAAAGATATGACATACAAGATCGTAAACCAGGAGACACCCATGTGGCTAAGAGAGACACGTTTAGTCTAGCACAAAGTGCCCTAAGAATGATTTTGAGAAATGGGAAATAAAAGAGATTCCTTATACATTAGCATCAGGTAGCCTAATATATGCTCAAGTCTACACTAATCCAAATATTACGTATATCACAGGAATGATAGGACAATACTTAAAAATCCAGGGTTAGAGCACTAGAGAACATTCGAAAGATTATTAAGGTACTTACAGAGAACAAATGGGTACGTGCTCACATATCGGAGGTTAGATTAACTTGAGATCATTGGGTACACCGACTCTAATTTTTCTGGATGCGTGTATAGCATAAAATATACTTTTGGCTTCATTTCGCTACCAGTAGGAGGTGCCATCTCTTGTGCTTCTTCCACTATGGAAACATAGTTCATTACATGCTATGAGGCATCCAATCATGGGATGTGGCTATAGAATTTTGTCATGGGACTGCGCACAGTAGATACTATTCAAAAACCACTTTAAGTATTTTGTCACAATAAGTCTCGCAATTCTATTTTCTAATAACCACAAGAGTTCGAGGAGATAAAAATTTGTGACTCTCAAATTTTAAGTAAAAATTTATCACTCTCAAATTCTTAGTTGTGAAAGAAAGAGTTCGGAGTGGATAATTGTCAACCGAACACACTAGTATAAACTCTATAATTGTAGATCCATTTACTAGGCGAGATCACTAAGTTGGTTTCATGAGCATGTGGCTCATATGGGTGTTGTATGTTCAGTTTTAGTGGGAGTTTGTAATTCAGATGCAAATTTGATTTATGTTATTTAGTTTTGTTTATGAGGATATGTTTTCTGCAGAAATAAATTTATATTAAAGTTTCCCTTCACACTCTATTTATATTTTGGATCTCACTAAAAATAGATGGACCAGTTGGAAATAGACATGTTAAGATCACATCATATGAAATTTTCATGCTACATATCCATATCATGATCCATGTCATTCTTTTGTATCAACATAACTCGATAATTGAGATCGAGTTATGATGATTGAAATGAAGGAAACTTTGGTCCTGTTACACCCCAACCTGGCCGAGTCGACGTATTATATGCCGGGATTTCCTAAAAAAAAATACTTAAGATCTCAAATTAGGTTTGTTAGCTTTTGGCGAAAGTGTTTTTCTATATTTTCGAAGGTTTACGTAAAGCAAATTTTTTTCTATAATTTAACTAATTCCCTAGGCTTTAAACCTTATACATGTAAAAGATACAATAATAAACTCAACAAACCACATGCTCGGAGTATCCACAACAACAACTCAATGAGTCACATGCTCGGAGTACACACATTGGTCTTTTTATATACACGATCAAAATTCGAGTTCAACATAGAACTAAATATTACAAACTTAAAAGCATAAAGCCCGTAGCAAGTTTGTGGATCTCCTATCCATTAGTGTGCTTTTTCTGAAAACCACAAATCACTCTAGGGAGTCTAACTTCGTACCTAAAATTGTTGGTGATGTCATGAGCTCCTAATGAATAACCCAAACCCAACCTCTTCTTTCACTTTGCACATTAATTTATTAATAGTCATATCAGAGCCGATAGTCTGTTATATTTTAAGGCATCAACAAAACACATGAATATGTTAATGGCTTTGAAGTTCTTTTTGTGCTTTTCGTTTTCTTATGTAGTGAATCTTGACTTCACTTTGTCCGTTGTCCGATTTCCAACATTCTTAGTGGCAACATAGTTTCCGTTGGAAATGAATTCTTAGACATGTTCATCATAGTCTTGAATGAAGCACTCCATAAGCTTCTTCCATTCAGCTGAAGTTGGACCCTTTGAACTTAGGTGGCTTATTGAATGACTTCCTTCATTGAACTCTCCATAGTTAAGAGTCATTTCATCTTTAGACCTTTGATTGTTAGATCCACTTACGAGAGGTTAGGCTCGATACCAATTTAAGGTTTAGAATAGAGAATCTAAGTCACCCTTGGGAGGGGAGAGGGGTGAATAGGGTTATAAGAAAATAATGTAGAAATTGAAAACTTTCGTGAAGATTATAACTCAAAAAACAGATCGGGTCTAGGTTAGACTCGAAAGAGATACAAAAACAATTTTATGTGGAAATCCTCATAGGGTAGAAAAGTACGGCCATCGTCATTCTAGACACCAAGTCATATCCATTATTTTGAATCCACAAAATACAAATGATCGACTCTCATAATTGTTCCCTTAAACAATTAAATTACAAGTTTTTCCTAGGCATATAAATTACCTTGTCTGTCCCAATACTTCCTAAGTGAGATAACCCTTACAGTTAGGGATAATTGAGTTAAGTTAGCCCTTATAACTCAATTAACGAAAGAAGTAGAAAAGTTTATAAGAGAGTAAAGTAATTTTAAATCTTTTCTTTACAACTCGTAAAGTTGAAATTCTAAAGTATAAGAGTTGTAAGCTAGAAGTATGAGTATATGAGTTGAGAATAATACTGCAAAAATTTTATAAGTCTTGTAACAAAGCTTCTATTTATAGGCAGCAGGGTAGAGAGTCATTGTTCCTTGGACTCGCCTTCCGGATCGCCTAGCCGTTATAACGGGTAGTTTGAGTCCTTAAAAATAGAAATGTTGTATCTATTAAGCGTGGATTCTAGCCTCAAAAAGCATTCCTACCCACTTGTTGTATCCGAAAACCAAGGTAGAAACAACCATTAGACTCAAAGACTTAAGTTTACCGAAAATGGAAACAAACAAACTCGGCAGAGTGTCCGATTTAGCCCGAAAATACTACTTTTCTATTTGCTTGTGTGAAAATGGTAAAAAGCTGGTTGTTTTGTTATTTTAAATTGAGATTAATCAGCTTTAATAATCCTGCAAAAACAAAATATAAATAGTACTCAAAATATCAAAATACTTTGATCAAGATTAGATAAGGATTCAAGATAAATAAATCAATTAATGATTGTAAATCCTTAATCTATTAGAATACAATTTTTCAAGTCCAATATTTAATATCTTTCAATTCCATTTATATCTAAAGTCAAATAATAAATAAGATAGAGTTGAGTTTAAGAGTTATATAGACATATTTTTTTAATTTAATTAATTTCAACTAAATAAATATGGCTATCTTAGAATTAACACAAGTTATTGTGTTTTGAAATATGAAACAAACTAGTTGTAAAGATAAGTTAAGTGTGTGAAATTATTTAGGCAAGCTTTCTGTCCGAATTTGAATTAGCGAGGTTAGAAACCCGAAACTAAGTACTTATTCAATTCTTAATAAATGCTTTTGAGTGGGTCGGACACAAGCGATGAATCGATTTCTATGAATAAGAAAGATATTCAGTTAGAAGCTCATAAAGGATGTGTTAGAGATAAGATATGACTGTCTAAGTTTTGGAGAAATGACTTGAATTCAACATCTTAAAAGAGATAAGTTCATACTCGAGTCTTTATATATATATATATATATATATATATATATATATATATATATATATATATATATATATATATATATAGTTCCTCCCAATCTTTAATATATAATTATGCTATCTTAGGTTAAGACTTTTTACATTGCCCTTAACAAACCTGGTGTTTAGTCTCCAGGGAGGACACGCTCATTCACAAAATCTTTAAAGCAAGGTAATTCCCAAATTCCCTCTTGTTGGACGCTCCTAGAGGATGGGATCCCAGCTTTACTTGGCGTTCACTATTGCGAGCCAAATCCCCGCTATTGGAAGGTCTCGCGATGGAAGTTAGTGATGGCAGAGACATCCATGTATGGGAGGATGCATGGCTGCCTCTTGAATCTGTTCGACCAACACCCATAGCTCTTTGTTGACCTGTAATGGGCTTAGTGGTTTTTAAATTAATTGATGAAAATGATGGTAAATGGAACACTCGAATTGGCAAGGAAAATTGTTGTTCGGGAGGATGCGGACTTAGTTTGGAGTCTACCACTCAATAGCTGAGCTCTTCCTAATTCTTGTTATTGGTGGTCATGTAGGGACGATGTTTTTACTTTCAAATCACCTATTGGTGTGGGAGGTTGAGGCGCATACCAAACTAGTTGACACGGTAAAATGGACATGATTGGCTTTGGTGGTTCAAATTATGGTGAGCGGACACTTTTCTAAAACTAAACACTTTGCATGGATATCATCTTGGGAAATTTTGGGCATGAATTATGAGCTTAAATTATGCCACACAAACAAAGATGGTTGTTAAATTTATGCTACAAACTCGGAAATGATATACCACTCCCTCTTTTATTACCTTCGAGGTTAAGAAAGTGTGGGAAGACTATGGCCTCTTGTACCTAATTACAACTCGCTCTTAGGGCAACGATGTTGGAGTGCTTGCAATGGCTCATGAACAGAACAAACGCGGTTGGTTTCATAAGTATATTGGCAATCACCTAGACCATATGAACAATAAGGGATGAATAGGTAGTTTTTTTTTTTTTTGTAACGGAGTACCTAACGGGAAAATATTGGTGAAAATTCAGATAGAGAGTGTAATCAGCCTAGAAGGGGGATGGGGGTTGAATAGGGTGATGAAGTAAATTTGCAGAAATTTGAAGTTCTTTGAAAAGGGAATGAACTCGAAACTAAAATTGAGTCTAAAGTAACTCGGACGAGATAAAGACATAGATTTTACGTGGAAACCCTCCTCAGAGCGAAAACCACGGTTAGTATTAATCTAAAAACTAAGTCAAATGAACTATTTGAATCCAGAAATATAATGCATTGACTACCCGAATTGCTCCCTTAGACAATTCTAATACAAGTTTTCCCGGACAAAGAAATTACCTTATCTATCGTAGTACTTTAAAACCGAGTTGAGTAAAACCTTACAACTCCTTCAAGGGATAAATAAGAAAAGTGTTTAAGAAAAGAGTAGAGATTGTAAGATATTTCTCTACAAGATCTTTATAACTCGGAAAGTTGTGAGTATATGAAGAAGAGATGTAAGCTAGAAGAAATTATAAGAGTGATGAGTTTTGGTTCTAGCAAATCTTGCAAGTCTTGATCAAGGCTTCTATTTATAGGCAACCATGAAGAAAGTTGTTGGGCCTTGCCCTGGAGCTTCAAGGTCAGCTAGCCGTTATAATGGATAGTCTAAGTACTCAAAAATAGAACTATTGAGGATGTAGTCGTTGAACATATGTCCTAGCCTCTACTAAGAAACAAGGTAGAAATAGTTGTTAAAAATTACCATAAACTCGAAACAAACAGGTCTAACATTATTGTCTAATTCTCGCCCAAAATTTTCAGCTTTGCTGCTTTGATGTCTTTGAATGGTAATGAAGCCGTTGTTTTTTCTATAAGTTGAGATTATTAATCTTTAATGAACCTGCATAAACATATTACAAATAGTACTCAAAAGTATAAAAACTTTTGTCTAAGGTTAGATAAGAATTGGTCTAAATAAATCATTTAACGACTAAAATTCCTTAATCTATTAAAATGAAAATTTTGAATCTAATATTCAATATGTTCAAATTCCATATATGTCTAACTCAAGGAATACACATGATACAAATAGGTTGAATAGTCATAGTTTAGTGTTTGCTAAAATAATTAAATTCAACTTAATAAATAAGGCCAAATTAGAATTAGCCCCAGCAGTTCTAATTCAAATTATGAACTGCGCAAGTTTAAAAGATGAGTTAAAACCGTGAAATAATTTAGGCAAACTTTTGATCCGAGCCATACTATGTGGGTTAGTTTCAAGAACTGAGTGACTTAGTTAGTACTTAGTTTCATTGATTGAGTTAGTTTCTACTTTTCTAAGTAGAACCGAGTCCTTATACTTTAAGGGATACATATATTGAGATCCAAAGTCTTAGGTAAGTCATCAACATCTAGAATCCAAAGCATCAGCCAATGAATAATTCTTAAGGATATTCTTAAGTTTTGGATGAATGACTTGAAATCAAAACCAAATAAGGGGTTAGTTCATAGTTGATTTTAATCTCCCTTTTTTATGAAAGACATTCAAAACTTATAGAAATTCAACAAGTTAGATGCATCAAGAATATCGAAGAAATGTTTGCAATATATTTAAGAGTAAAAACATTAGAATAACATATCAAAGGATAATTTTAAAATATATGCATTAGAGCATAAAAGTAAAAACTCGAAAGAATTGTATCGAGCTCGTAAAGAGCTATATTAGAACAAAACTGAGTATCGGATCAAAATAATTTTCAGTACTAAAGCAAAATCAAATGTGCATCAAAACATAAAATAAATTAGAGGAAGTGTATCAAAGCATATATGATAGAGATGTATCGAGTAGAAAAACTAATTCATTAATTAGTAAAGATTAATACAACAAAAAAATAAAATAAAATAACTCCCCTTAACTAATGAACTCCTTTCTTTCTCTCCATGAATGCATTTCCTAAAAAAATTAATGAGAGAAAAGATGAAAAACGTTGGACAAAAAAATGTCGAAGATTAAAGCAAAGGATCATATGGACAAGACTCTAAAAAGTCAAAAAGGAGGCGAATCAGCTGGCTAAGAAGAAAATGTTTGCTTGGATGTCCGAGTTCATTTGCGACAAACTAACTAAGGTGATCCTCGTTTCTCCAACTTCGAGCCCTTACCCTAAACTAGTTGAATAGGCTACAAAGATTGGGGTGGAGGAGGGTTCTTAGAAGTGCCAACTTCTTTTGATGTTTCTTCTTCTTCTTCTTCTTCGGATGTTGTCTCCCTATAGGAGGATTCTTCTTCTCCCGACTATTCTTTTCTTCCGAGAAAGTCTCTTCCTCATATTCTTCTCATTGCATTGCTCGCTAGCTGCCTTTCCGCTTGAGGAAGTTGCTGAATGATAGCTTCTTACCTCTTGAGCATGTCTTTGAGCTCATTAGTTAGATCAATTTGTTGTTGAATTGTTGCCTATATCTTCAAAAACCTCAAGGAGGAATTTAGCGAAGCCAGTGAGAGTATCTCAAAACTCTTTGACGAGGGAGGCAAAGTGAGAGGCTTGTTGCTTAAAGGACTCAGTAGAAGGACCTGGTTGAGATGAGAGGCCAGGGGTCGGATGAAGTGGAGAAGGAGAAAGAGGAGGTAGAACAACCTTAGAAGAATAAGTCCAGATTCCAAGTGAAGTTTCCTGGTAGCCTAGACTTGGTAACTCCTCTTTGCCGACAGAGATGAAAAGAGTCACAAAATTGTTTTTAGGGAGCTCATGTTCAAAATGAGAAAAACTCGAGAGAGTAATGCTCCAAAGGGAAAAAGAGGGAGGTTTTCCATGTCTAGAGGGACATAAGAAATCTACTCTATGATGAATGAAAAAGATTAAGATCATACCCTTCCATGATGTTTTAGATGACCTTGAGAACCTTATTGTTAGGGTTCTATTTGGATGGATAGAATAAGAACACAACTCTCATGAAAAAGAATCAGAAAAATCTAGGCTCAAACTTCAACTAAGTGATAGAAAAGTTCTTGCAAAATTTAGGTTTGACTTTGGCTTATTTGGAGTAGAAATCATCGGCTATGTCGGAGAAAATGTTAGGTTATTGTAATCCATAAACATACTTTCAATATTTAAAAGCCTCGTGAAGAAGGGCGAGAGTGATAATAATCTTTTACCCAAAACGGAAGAAATAAGAATTTTATCTAAGGCGACATGATTTTGATAGAACTCAATGACTAAGTCCGGGTAGACATAGTCACAAATGTAGAGAAGTCTAAGAAATTTAGTCTTCTAGAGGTTGTAAACCCCATGACATTTTTGTAGTTAAGAAGAATTTTTCCTCTAGGTAATAGTGTCTGGGCAACTCAGGGAGCTATTGATTCTTCTAGTTTAAGGGAAGAACCGGCTTTGGTTTCGAGGCTTCTTTATGAGGAACCTCTAGCTTAAAAGATAAGAGGGCGAGTTTGGAAAAGGTTTTAGGCTTTTTCTTTGTTGCCAAAGCAACCTCAACCTCGAAACTCTTAATAATTTTTGATTTTGGAAGTGAGAGAAAAAATTAAATAAAAGTAGAAGTAAAAGTAAAGGAAATAAAGATTAAGAAAGAGCGAAAGAGTGAGAACTTGAGTCTAAGAATGTGAAAGAATAACAAATCTGAGTGAGAGAGAGAGAGAATCCGAGTTTTAAGTTATGAGTGAGTGATGTATATATAGCAAAGTAATCAATGAATGAGAATGGGTGCTCTTTATAGAGAAAAGGCTCCCAATGAATAGAGAAACAAAGCTAAGTTTCAGATGCAGTTCAATGACTAGTTCCCAACTCGCTAGATTCCAGCGGTTTTTGAGTCGAGTATTCCCAGCGACTAGTTTTCTAGTCGAAGAGAGAGAGAGAGAATTTTTAAAACTTTTATTCGAGATTCTCTATTAATTTGAGATGACCTCGGACATTTGAATGTCCATTTAGTTTTTAACTAAATATGACACAATTAGCCGTTTAAGTGCTCGAAACAACTTAGATAACCAATGACTAGGGCTTAGTTTCATGAACTTTCAAATAAACTTCCAATCAATCAAATTTCTTTCAAAGAAAACATGTCTAAACAAGATACACACATAATAACTCATGTAAGTAAACATGTAATCAAGCATTTAACATACCAAGCTCATTTCTTATAAAGCAAAACTGATCTTCACCTAGTGGTTTAGTGAAAATATCAGCCAATTAAAGCTTAGTAGGAATAAATTCTAACTTTGTATTACCTTTTTCGAATGGCCTCTCGTAAAGTGATACCCGACCTCAATATGCTTAGTTTTTAAGTATTGAATTAGGTTCTTAGTGATAGTGATTGCACTTTAGTTGTCACACTTGATAGGAATTGCTGAGACGGCCGAGTCCTAATTCTTTCGGATGTAGCTTGATTCATGACAACCGAGCACAACATGTTGCTATATACTTAGCTTCAACTTTTGATAAAGCGACTGAGTTTTACTTTTTGAATGCCAGGAGATGAGTGATTGACAAGAAATTGACATGCTCCTAAAGTAATCTTACTATCAAACTTGTACCTAGCATATTCAAGCATCTAAGTAGCCACCGAGTCGGACCTAAGTGTTTCAAGTACCGGAGATCAAGTGTTTGAGTGCCTTCAAGATATCCAAAAATTCTCTTCATTTCAGTGAGATGAGACTCTTTTGGATTAACTTGAAATCTTGTACAGAGGCAGTACACTAAAACATAATATTTGGCTTACTAGAAGTTAAGTATAGTAGAGGTCCAATCATACCTATGTAGATTTTCTATTCTATTGACTTACCCTTTTCGTCCGAGTCTAGTTTGGTATTGCTTCTGTTCAGTCTAAATATTACGTTATTTATACCCTTATTTATCTAGTTTTTGTCTCGTAAAATAATAATTTTTTATAGATTTTTATTTATTTTGTTTGATTTTGTAGGTAATAAATTGGGTTGAGTAGATCCCATAATTTGAGCTCGAAATAAATGAAAAATATAGATTGAGAGACTAAGTTGAGCAAATAGGGTTGATCAAATGCGGAAATACGAGGCCCAAACCCATATTCCATTGGCATGACGGCAAAGAACGAAAAAACAAAAGGAAACAAGAATCCGATGATGACATCATCATGACATCAGCGTGAAGTCATCATTAGAATCTAACGGCATTGCAAAGAAATCAAGGGCAGCGGTGAGAGCTTTATATATAAGGCATCAGCTTGAGATTTTAGCGAAAAATTAGGTTTAGTCGTAAATTTAGGTTAATTTAGTTTAGCTTAATTAATTAGCTTTCTCCATGTAAATTTTAGACTACAATAATTTAGATTCAATTATTGTTTTAGTTCTAGTTTTAATTCGGTTCCTGACAGTTTTCAATTCAGCTCTATTCGTTCTTGGTAACCTTCCCTTTTGTCTCTCCTTTATTTCTAATTTGTTTAATTTAGTTTAAAGATTTGATTTTTATTATATTTTGATGTTAGTAATAGTTAGTTTAATTATTTAATTTCATGTTTAATTTTATTTTGTTAGTTTATGTAGTTCTTCAAAGTCAATTTTTATTAGTAGTTATTAGATTAATTGTGTTTCATGTTAATTAGTTGTTAGTTTGTGTACTTTGGTTGCGATTAATCTCTTAATGGCCAATTGATCTTGTTTGAGCCTTAATTTACCTAGTTTATGCTAGTATTTTGGGATTATTTCTCATACTTGCCATATGTTCGATGAGATGCCCGAAAGGGTCTTTTCATCTCGATTTTTAGGCGGTGGGTTTATCACCGAAAGATGGAGTTAATTTGCTAGTGTGGGTATAGAGAATAGTTAGGGTTATGGCATGAAAATAGTTTGAATCCTAACTAGGTTCGAGGTTGCTATTTTTGTAGTCTAGTTGGGCTAACCCCACGAAAGTAGGTGGTTAGAATAATTAGACTAACTCATGACCCTTGAAAGTGTGGCTTGAGTAGGTTTTGATGGTGCAACCAATCACTCCTAAATACTTGTATAAACTTGGGTAGATTTAGGCTTGACTTGATTGATTAGTTTGTTAAGTGGTAAAATCACAACCCGAGCTTATTTTCATTGCTTTCTAGGTTAGTTTAATCACCATATCTATCTCATCTGTGTTGATTCGCCTAGATAAGAAGTTTAAGTTAGCTTTGATATTTGAAACACAACTTTTTATGGACACGACCCGTGCTTGCCGGTTAGCTACAACTACGCCGTACACTTGCGGTTACAATTTTAGAACTTAATTCTTCCTAACAAGTTTTTGGCGCCGTTGTCAGGGAGTTGTTCGTTTCAATATTGGAGCTTACTTGAGCATTCTAGATTAGGCATTTAATTAAAAAATACAAAATATTGAAACATAAAAAAATTAAAAAAATTTAAAAACATGTCTATTTACCATTATCGCAGTATGAGCATGAATTGTTTATTTGTACTTTGACCGACTTAATGCTCTTCTTGCTCTTTCCGATAACTTTTTGGAGAAATGTGAAGTATTAAATGTTGTCTATGAGGGTGTGAATAGTGAGACCCGTGCTCTTTTAGAGTATTGGGATTTTTGTGCTAAATATGTTGATGAAGCTTGGGATTTACTTGAATGGATTGCTTGGGATACTTGTGAATTTGAAAAGGCATGTACTAATTCTGGATTTTCATGTCCCGACCCTTGTGCTTATCATGCTAGATCTTACATCAAATTCCCTTGTATTTCCCGATCCTACCCCTCTTTGGTGTAAAAAGTGTAACTCTTCCGATCTTGATAATAGTGTTTGTCTTTATATTTCATCTCCTAAACATTATGCTGATATTTACAAATTGATAAGGGCTATAGATGAGCAAACTAAGCAACTTGCATGTCTTAATAAGATTAGGAGTCCGACCTATCGCATGAAACCGACCTTAGTCTTAATTATGCTAAAATTGAGGCATTTTTCTATGATGATGATGATGATGATGAGTCCTCTTTTTCTTTAGAGTCCAGACTAGAGAAAGAGATTGACCCTCCCTTTACTATATTACCCACAGTTGCTCCATCCTTACCTAGTACACATAGGGACAACACCGAGTCCGCCTTTGGTGTTGATGCTAATTTAGATGGTGAGGATGATTTATATTGTGAATCGAAGTGTTTTAGTTGAGGTGTTTGATCAGGGGAGTCATGTGAGGTGGTTGTGGTTGAGGCATCCCCTATTAGTCTTGATGTTGATGATCATGTGTTCCCCAACCCACTTTCTTTGATCCCTACTTCCCTTACTTGTTCACTACCCTCCTATTCCCCGAGTATCATTTTTCTTAGCCCACTACCTATGTGATTTGTGATTCTGATTTAGATGTGGGCAATGTGAATTACTCATCTAGCATGCTTGATGGGGATGTGGTTGACAATATTATGTCCGTAGGTACCTTTGGAGGTTACATTCCCTCATTTGACCCTTTTTATGCTTACCCGGAGGACATGTTTAGAAAAATCATGTGGACTAGCTTTTTTTTAATCACTCTTTTGATTTTTTAAGAGGGCACTAAATATAACTAACGTATTTGTTATTGTGTTCTCCTACTTACATTCATGTGAGTTTTATGCTCAGGAATTTGATAAGCTCCTTAGAGCTCGACAACATCCGAGTTGGAGCTTCATCTTGAGATGAGGAGGAGTAGTTGATGCTCCTCGAGCCTTCTTAGTACTATCTTAGGAGGCATTAGTTTAGGTGCACCCAGCACATAACTTGGTATACTCGTTCCCTATCTTTCTCTTTTTTTCTATTTTGTCCCCTTTTTTTTATTTTTTTTAGTTGTGGATATTTAGGGTTGTGTTTTTCTTTTTGTTTTTAGTTGTGGATATTTAGGATTGTGCTTTTGTGGGGTGATCATTTTGAGGATAAAATTTGGATATTGTTGAGCCATGATGGCTATAATCACCCACATGTTTATTTTCTTGTTTTGTTTTGTTTTGCTTTTGTTTTTGGTGGTAGTGTTTTTGTACATAATTGACTCTCTTTTGATTCGTGTGGTTACTCTTTGGCTCCCAATGAGGACATTGTGAGATCTAGTTGTGGGGAGGAGAAGCCATGCTTAAAGATTTTGCACAAGAAAAAAAAAGAGAAAAAAATTTCAAAATTGAAAAAAGATTTTTGATTTTTAAAAATTATTTTTGGGGAGTCTATGGCATTTTGATTAATTTTGACTCCTTGTTATTTGGCTATTAGTTTGTATATATTTATGATGTATATAATAGACTTTAATGCAAAATATGTCATTCTATGTCCCTTTTAAATCCCGACATTCAATTATTGAGTTGGTTCAACTTTGGTAGAGGAACCTGTGAGATTTTGAGCCTTATAGACTAATTTATCAATTTTAGTCTCATATTTGATTTCATGTGTGACTCTTCCTTAGTGTATTTCCTCTAGAACTTGCTTTGTCTCTCTTTGAGATTACATTTGGCATTTGCATTATGTAATATGATAGAGGCATCCATTCATTTGTTTTCAAACCGCATGAGCCAGAAAGCCACCCTACTATATATACCCTTTTTGCTAGCCTTTTGAGCTTTAATTTATTCTTTGTTATAGCGACATCCACTTTACCCTTGGCCCATATATATTTCCTATACCTAAGCTAGGTCTAATGGAGTAACAATTCTTGAGATGGGTAGTTTTGGGTTGTATATAAATGGTGTTTTGTTTGTTTCTGGGTTTGAAAAAGGAGATTTATATCAATGAAAAGTTAGATGTATCCCCTAGAGGTTAATAAACCCTTTGGAATTGAGTTGTGTTCATGATTCCATGCCAATAGTATTTGTTTTTAAAAAAATGAGAAAAGTGAAAAAAATAAGAATAAGTGATTGGCATGAGGAAAGTTCAAAAGTTGTTATGCTCATTTCTTAGGTTTTCTTGGGGTTTATTTGTGCTGAAAGAGGTGTATTGAGATAGAGATTTTATTCATATTTTAGAAGTATTTTTGCTCCTTAGTCATTAAGCCTTGACTATTTAGCTCCACATTTCCTAAATTGATTCCCTTTCTTACCCATGAACCTTAGCCCCATTACAACCCTTAAAAAGTCCTCTTCATTGCATTTGCATTTTGCCTACATAGTTGTGGAGAATTGAGAGTATAACCAAGCCTATGGTAGGGTGCACTATTGGGATGAGTTTTGAGTGAATCCTCATTATATTTTTAAACATATGAGTGTGAGTGTTCCACTTTATCCTAAAGTGAGGTTCTATTGGTCTAACTTGTTCATTATTTACTGTTTAGGGGAAAAATTGGTATGTGGATGTCATCAATGGAGGATCAAGTGTCTTGATGTGTGCATTGTCTTTATATGCATGTTAATATCTCGATGTACGAGGATGATATGGTTGATTAGAATGTGTACAATTCCTTCCCACTTTTCTCATCCGAGTCCAGTTTCAAATTACTACTTATAGGTGTTGGTGTATGCTTCACATCTTGTAGCTTGTATTTCTTCAATAACTCCTTGGTGTATTTATATTGATCGACATATATTCCATCCTTTTCTTGCATGATTTGCTCGACTAAGGAAGAAATTGAGTTCTCTCGAAGACTCGGACACTCGCTCAATATCTTTCCGAGTCATACAAAGGAATAAGGTATAACGATGTTATTCATATAGAGTTTTGATTCCAAGGCATTCTCTGCGTCTTAGAAACTTACTTGAGTAAAATAGTATTTTCTCTAAGTATTTCGGCCCTCACTTATCTCTTTTATCGCTTTCAGCTAGCGACTCGTAAAACCGGTTCTTTATTCCGAGTCCACTCCCACTCGGACTCTCCCGAGCAAACCTTCAATTGGTATCGAGCCTAGCCTTTCGTAAAGGATCTAACAATCCAAAGGTTTAAAGATCGATGGCTCGTAACACCGGAGAGTTCGACGAAGGAAGATCTTCCAACAGGCCACCAAAATTCAAAGGTTCAAACTTTGGTCACTGGAAGAAGCTTATGGAATGTTTCCTCATGGATCATGATGAAGAAGTATGGGAAATCATACAACAAGGAAACTACATTCCAACGAAGACAGATGAATTCAGAATCCTTCCCAAGACAAAGGCCGAGTTCACGCCAGCAGAGCGAGAGAAGTTCGAAAGAACTTCAAAGCCATGAACATCCTCATGTGCGCCATAAGCTCAAAAGAATATAATCGAGTCTCTCGCTCGTGACTCTACTAAAGAGGTGTGGGACACTCTGGTCAACACCTACGAAGGTACAAGTCAGGTGAGACAAGCGAAGATCGACCAAGTATCTTCACAAATATGAGCTTTTCAAAATGGAGCCGAAGAGAACATTACTCGGATGTTCATACGCTTCACCGAGATCACCAACAATCTCAAATCTCCGGGAAAGAAAATCTCCCATGAAGAAATGTACCGGAAAATTCTCGTAAGCCTACCCAAGAGACGATGGGGCCCTAAGGTGACTACCATAGAAGAGGCTCGGAACCTCTCACTCTTGAAGCCTGACGAGCTCATCGGAAAGCTTCGACTCATGAGATACATTTGGAAGAAGAAGATGCTGAAGGTACCGCCAAAAGGAACATTGCGCTTAAAGTCTCGTAATCCAAAGAAGCTAGTCCGAGCTCCTCCGACTCGAAGATGATCCCATGGCACTCATTGCACGAGGCTTCAAGAGAATGATGAAGCACAAAAGATGGGACAAAAGACCAAAAGAAGAATTCTACAAAAAGGACAAGAGAGACAGAAAAGGTAAGTTTTCTTCACCCTCAAAGCTATCTTTGTCGAAGAATTCGGATGTTTTGAATGTGGCAGCAAAGACCACATAGTCAAAGACTCGTCCAAAACGAAGAAGGGACAGGAAGAAGAAAAAGGCCATGATGGCAACATGGAGTGATGAGGATTCATCTCGAAGACGACGAGGACTCGGATGACTCGAAGTGTCCGATGGCAATTTCGACTCGTAAGCTGAAAGAGAGTCGACTCGCACTACGTACAATGAGGAAACCGATCCTCAAGAGGTAATAAACTACTTCCTCAAATTTTCCAAAGTTGATTTAGCTAAATGCAGCTTTACTTTGGAAGAAAAGTCCAATTCCGATTCTTCTCATTTCAAAGAACAACTTGAGTCAATCACTTCGAGAGCACTTCTTTGAAAAACGAATTAGAAAACCGAGGCTCACACTCGGAGAACTCAAGACAAGTGCTCAAACTAATGAGACCGAGTCCGAGTTACTCAGAAAGAAAATGAGCAACCGAAACGAAGCTCACCGAGTCTCAAAATCTGGTTTTAAAGTTTACTCAAGGTCGAAGAACCTTGACATGCTCTTAGGATCACAATGTGTCTCGTTTCGAAAAGAAGGTCTTGGTTTCAACAAAGAGGAAGAATCTAATTCTTACTCGGAATTGTTCAAAAAGGATTCTAGAATGATAAAGTTCAAAAAGGCTGAGCATGGTCCCATTCACGTGAAATGAAAGGAGGACTAAACCCGGACCTATTTACAAAAAGAAACCATTTTCTCCTGTTTCAAAAGGAAAGGTTTTTAAAAGGAAAGAGACACGGACTCGGCTTCTCGAGAGGAAGACTCGGAATCAGACAAAACCCAAAGTCATTCAAATCTGGGTTCCGAAGCACCTTCTTCCTCAAAAAGGACCACAGTAAGGAATGTTACTGGGTTCGTTAGAGGAAGTGAGAAGGGTTAGATTCTCTCTGTTTTGCAGGTCACTCGTAAAAGATCAAAAGGACACCGGTACCTGGACAGCGGATGTTCTCGACACATGTCGAGTGACCAAGGACTCTTTTCTCGACACAATGGTAAGGATCATCCGACCAAGTTTGATGCTCGGTCGGACGAAGGAATTTTTCTAGGTTACTCCTCTCATAGCAAAGCTTATCGTATCTTCAACAAGCGAACTAACAAAGTGGAAGAAAGTATCCACGTAGTGTTTGATGAGCTTGAACAGGAGAAACCAAGTGAGTCTTCATACTCGTAACCGAAGCTCGAAAGGATGATGACGAAGATGAGCCTACTAAGACTCGGATTGAGACCACTCGAACGAGGAAGCTCGTAATGAGACAGCTCAAGAGGTCGCTCGGAACGAACAAGTCAATGAAGAGGATCACTCGTAACAAGCTTCGAAGATTAAGAAATTCAGCTCACAAACCCGGTGAATCAAAGAACTGGTAAAGCATTCAAATTTACTCCCAGTCATCCTCAAGAAAACATCATTTCGATATCAACAAGTGGGGTAAGAACTCGTTCTTCTTTACACAATTTATGTGCATTCACTGCATTCATTTCATTAACCGAACCCAAAAATGCACTAGAGGCCCTTAATGAACCTGAATGGGTAGAGGCCATGCAAGAAGAACTAAATCAATTTGAAAGAAACCAAGTCTGGACTCGACCAACCGACCTTCCGACCACCCAGCTATAGGAACCAAATGGGTTTTCAAGAACAAACTGGATGAGGGTGGAGTGGTAGTCGAAACAAGGCTAGACTTGTAGCTCAAGGTTACAATCAAGAAGAAGGAATTGATTGTGGGGAAACCTTTGCACCAATGAGCTAGAATTGAAGCCATTAGAATACTCGTTGGCATTTGCATCCCGCATGCATATTAAATTATATCAAATGGATGTTAAGTGTGCCTTTCTCAATGGTTTTATTGAAGAAGAAGTTTATGTCGAGTAGCCTCCTGGTTTTGAAAACTCGGAATTTCCAAATCACGTTTTCAAACTTCAAAAGGCTCTCTATGGTCTTAAGCAAGCCCTCGTGCTTGGTATGAAAGACTCGAGCAGACTTCTTGGTTCAAAATGATTTCAAAAGAGGTCGGATCGACAAGACTCTATTCATAAAGACCAAAGGGAAAGATTTTCTTATTGTTCAAATATATGTTGATGATATTATTTTCGGTGCTACTAATGAATTTCCGTGCCGAGAATTTTCCGAGTTGATGAGTCAAGAGTTCCAAATGAGTATGATGGGAGAACTCAATTTCTTCCTTGGGTTGCAAATCAAACAAGACAAAGATGGAATCTTTGTTCATCAATCAAAATACACCAAGGAACTGCTGAAGAAATATAAACTTCAAGATGCAAAGCACGCATCTACCCCCATGAGCAAGCAAAGCATAAAGCTCGACTCGGATGAGAAAGGTAAAGCGATTGATCGAAACTCTATCGAGGTATGATTGGATCACTGTTATATCTTACTTCAAGCAGGCCGGATATAATGTTTAGTGTTTGCTTATGCGCACGATTTCAAGCTAATCCAAAAGAATCACATCTCACCGCGGTGAAGAGAATATTCGGATATCTTGCGAGCACTCGGAATCTAGGACTCGTGGTATTCCGTAAACTCGAACCGACTCGACTCGGGTACTCGGACGCAGACTACGCAGGATACAAAGTTGATCGAAAGAGCACATCCGGAGCTTGCCAATTTCGGGTCAATCCTTAATATCCCGGCACTCAAAGAAACAAAACTCAGCAGCTCTATCAACTCGCGGAAGCTGAATACATTGCCGCTGGAGCTTGTTGCGCTCGGATCCTCTCGGATAAAACAACACTTGAAGGATCTTGGACTATTTCTCAACTTAGTTCCAATCAAGTGTGACAATCAAAGCGCAATCAGTATCACTAAGAATCCTGTCCAAGCACTCAAAAACAAAGCATATTGAGGTCGGTATCACTTCTTACGCGATCACTTAGAAAAGGGTGATATTGCACTTGAGTTCATTCCTACTAATCTTCAATTAGCTGATATCTTTACTAAGCCTCTTGGTGAAGATCAATTTTGCTTTATTCGAAATGAGCTTAGTATGTTAAATGCTTAGTTCCGTGTTACGATTATTGCACATTTATGTGCTATGTGCTCTCGTTGTTAATAACCATTAGTTCGCTTGATTCCGTGATACCTGGGCTGATAGTTATTTCGTGTTTCGAGTCACTCGGAAATCTTTCCGAGTCAAACTCGGACGTAGAGAAATTTGGACATCAAATTTTCTGAAGCTATCTCTAGAATAGTGGAGAGTTTCGGATTATAATTTTAAAATCTTTTTCTCTCTCTTTCTCGAGCGCTGCGATCGGATCATAACCGTAGATTTCAAACCGCTTGTTTCTCAACCGTTGAAGGAGAACCGTCACACCGATCTTTGGTGACCGATGAACAAGCCGAATCGAACGGAGTTACTTAACGGATAGTGGACGGGCGCGCTTATTTTCTATAAATAACGACTATCCATCTTCATCTCGGTATTCTAAAACTCCTTCCCTCTCAAACAAAAATCTTCTCGTGGAAGTTTTCTACGTGAACAAGTGACCCTCGATCGTCTACAAGCGTTGAAGAAGCTCTCTCTCTCTCGTAAGTCTCGATCGCTCTATTCTCTTTTCTTCTACCATTTTCGTTTTCGTCTCTCCTACACCTTCTTCTCTCTCTCACTCGAAAAGCTTCATCTTTTCTCTCCAACTCTCACAATGTCTAAACGCGGAAACCATCCCGACTTCCAGGCTTCCCCTCTTCCAAAAGCCCCGCACCAACAAGCCGAAAGCTCAACCCCTTCTAAACCCGTTGTCACCCAACACCTTGCGCTCGGACGACAAATTCTTCCCAACAACCAAATTCTCCTGGTTGTCCAACATCCAAACCACCGGAGTCTATCATTTCCTATGTTTCAGCGAGTTCATCTATCCCGAACTCGTTTCGAGTTTTATACTCATCTCTCCCACTCCGAAAATGTTCTAACCTCTCGGGTTCGTAACATTACTGTTCGTATCAACACCTCCCTCCTTCACCGACTGTTCAAAATTTCTTCTCTTTTCTTGAACAAGCAACCTTATTCCTTTCACTCGAAGTCGCCGACGACTTCTTTAAAAAGTACGCTAAAGAATTCCCCGGGTCCGTAAAGAACTTTTCCGTGACTCGATTGAAGTCGAAGCCAGGCTTCATGTTTTTCGCTGATGAGAACCTTCTTCTCACAAGCATTCTAGTAAGGAGAACCCCAACTCCAAGCATCTCAAAGCCCTCTTCGATATCCCGGAGGGATACGAAGTCGACCTCTTCCCCTCCATCATTGAGCGGATGGCCGCTGTGCCACTCAACTTCAAACCAAGAAGAACACCTCCCATCCTTTCGGTGCTCTTCTCACCCTTGTCTTCAAACAATTTCAAGTTCCTCTTCCCTCCGACCCTAACGCGGTGTCCGAGGCGGCCATTGTGGTCGGCAAGAAGGAACTCCGAGGGTACGGATACCGAGAAACTAACCCCGGTGTCCGGGTTCACAACTCGGAGCCGAGGCCTCCTTCTCCACCTCGGACTCGAAATCAACCCCTCTCCCTCTTCCCTCTACACTGGTGGTGCCTCCACTTCCGGTGCTTCCAAAACTCTCTCTCGCCCTCTTGTCCCCTCGCTTCCTGGACAAGATCAGCTCTGTGTCTTCCGAACTCGAAACATGCTCGGGGCTTTCAAGTCTGTCCTTCAGGGTCCGACCATCAACCAAAAGACTGGTCGATCCCAAATCCGAGAGCAAGCAGTCTCTCGTTCTTGAGATGAGAGAGCTGGTTAAGGAGCAGAAGGAGCTGGCTGAGCTCCTCGGAGAGAGACGATCCAAGGCGGCTCGAGACCAGGATGACTTAGACGCGTCCGAGGCGTCTTCGAGCCCAGCCTCGACCTCCTCGGACAGCGAGGAAGCCGAGGAAGAAGAGGAAGAAGCCGCAGATGCAGCGGAGGATGCTCGAGGAACCCGCGGCCGAGGCGAGCCCTTCCGAGCAAAGGGAAGAAGAGGTCGTGGCAACCGCCGAGGGCCAGCCTGCTCCCCAAGCTCAAATTGTCTGTACTCGGCTTAGACAGCGAGTCCGAGTGGGTCGGAAGATCTCGCTCCTCCAGCGAGTCAGCCAGAGCAGCCCCTCCAGCCCTCGAGGTCCCAAGGGAAGAACCCCTCGATCCACTCTCTCCGGGTCGCCCACTCGTAGCCGAGCCCCCGAGAACAATTCCGGTTCTCCCTTCGCCGCGCTCAAGCACATCGTCAAGATCGTATCGCGCCGGCGGACCTCCGCCTCCACTCGAAATCCCCTCCTCCCTAGTTGGAGCCATGCACCGAGTCACAATTCCTCGGTGTCTCCGAATTTCTTCTTTCAAATTTTCTTTTGTCCGGACAACTAATGTGTATTCCTTGTACTTTTCTCCCTTCTTTTTGTTTCTTTGTTTTTGCTGAAAGGCAAGGGGGAGAAATGTAGTCGAAACTGGTTGTCTTGTTCAGGGGAGTTTTTCTTTTTCCTCCCTTGTAATTTCTTTTTAATGAAGTGATGCATTTCATTATTAATTTCTGAGTTCTCTATTTTTCTGAGTTAATGTTAAAGCATACTTTATTTTATTTTGCTTTGATATATTATATATTGCTCGACTTATTCAATATGCATTACTCATGAGCAAACTACTCAGAATCAATCTATTTTCCTCTAACAAAGTTTCTGTTTAAGTATGGAATGCCTTTCATCAAAAGGGGGAGATTGAAGACTCGGACACTACTCAATATCTTTCTCGAGTCATGCAAAAGGAATCAGGTATAACGATGTTATTCATATAGAGTTTTGATTCCAAGGCATTCTCTCGCGTCTTAGAAACTTACTTGAGTAAAATAGTATTTTCTCTAAGTATTTCGACCCTCACTTATCTCTTTTATCGCTTTTCGCTTAGCGACTCGTAAAACCTGGTTCTTTATTCCGAGTCCACTCCTACTCGGACTCTCCCGAGCAAAACTTCATTCTCCTTACATGCTCATTTGGAACTTCTATCTTATTAACTTAGAGAACTCTTGGCATAGAGTTTCATTAGTTGCTCTAAAAATAATTTCATCAATATAGATTTGAATGATAAGATAATTATTCCCCTTAGTTTTTGTGAAAAGAGTTTTGTTAATCTGACATCTTTTGAAATCATTTTCAACCAAGAAATTGCTTAGTCTTTCATACCAAGATCCGGGAGCTTGTTTAAGACCATATAAAGCCTTTTGCAACTTGAAAACACAATTTGAAAATTCTGAGTTTTCAAATCCAGGGGTTGCCCAACATAAACTTCTTCTTGAATGTAGCCATTGAGAAATGCACATTTGACATCCAATTGATAAAGCTTGATGTCCACACTAGATACAAATGCTAAGAGTATTCCGATTGCCTCAATCCTAACAATAGGTGCAAAGGTTTCCCCATAATCAATTCCCTGTTCTTGGTTATACCCTGAGCAACTAATCTAAGCCTTATTTCTAAATACCAACCTTTCCTCATCCAGTTTGTTGTTGAAAACCTATTTAGTTCCTTTTACTCGGGTGGTCGAAGGTCGTTTAGTTAGAGTCTAGACTTGGTTTCTTTCAAATTGGTTTATCTCTTCTTGCATGGACTTTACCCATTTTGGTTCAGTTGATTCTTCTAGTACATTTTTAGGTTCAATTAATGATATGAATGCTGAAAATGCACATAGATTTTACAAACAAGAACGAGTTCTTACCCCACTATTGATATCGGACATTATGTTCTCAGGTGGGTGATTGGATGCATATTTGAAAGCTCTACCTATTCTCCGATTTATCAAGTTTGTTGGTTGAATATGCTAATCTTCATTCGGTTGCTCTTGCTGAGTTTCTCCGTTGACTTGTTCTTTAGCATTATGAGCTAGCTCTTGAATTTGTTCATTCCGAGTTAGCTCATTCCGAGTTGCCTCAGCTTCTTCTATTTTGACTCTTTTTGAGTTCACCTTTAGCAATGTCATCTTCATCTATGTTAAGCTTGAGATCCGAGAAGGTGAATTCACTTATCCTGCCAAGACTAATATCATCAATGAAAACGTTGATACTTTCTTCCACTTTGTTAGTCCTTTTGTTAAAAGCTCTATAGCTTTACTATGAGATGAGTAACCTAGAAATATACCTTCATCCGATCTAGCATCAAACTTAGTCGGATGTTCCTTACTATTTTTATGCGCATAACATTTACATCCGAATAGTCCGAAGTAGGAAATGTTGGGCTTATTTCCTTGTATAACTCATAGGGTGTCTTCTTCAGGATGGGTATGATGAGGCATATGTTGAGTGTATAGTTAGCTATGTTGATTGCCTCAGGTCGAAATAGTAAGGTAGATCATTTTCAATCATCATGGTCCTTCCTATTTCTTCAAGAGTTTTGTTCTTTCTCTCCACTACTTTATTCTCGTTGAGGAGTTCTTGGTGCAAAGAAGTTATGGGAGATGCCATTCCTGTTGCAAAAGTCTCAGTAAATTCCGAGTAATGAAACTCCCTTCCATGGTCGGTTAGAATTCTTCCGATCCGAGTCTCGGACTCCACTTGAATTTTCCTTCGGATCTTAGTGAACTCTTTGAAGGCTTCATTCTTGTTCCTTAGAAAACACACCCACATAAATCGTGAATAATCATCAACAATAACTAGCACATATGATTTACCTCCTAAGCTTTTCACGGGAATTTCACCACACAAATTCATATGAACCAATTCAAGTTCTTTGGATGTAGACACGGTTTTGAGTGGTTTGAAAGATAATCTGATTTGTTTTCCTTTTGTGCATGCGTCACAAATATTATCTTTTTAAATGCACAGTTAGGTAAACCCCTAACTAGTCCATGAGATGCAAGTTTCTTGATGGTATGCATGCTAATATGACTTAGTCTACGATGCCATGTCCATGAATCATCATTTCAAGATGCTTTAAAGCAAGATAAATTCTAACTAGAATCCGATAGAGGAATGGTATAAGTATTACCCGACCTCGGACTCGAGAGCTTTGTCTCTTTGGTGACTGCATAAAAATGTAATAGTTGATCCGAGTAAACTTTACCTCTTAGCCTTTGTCACATATCCGAGATATGCTAAGGAGATTGTACTTAAGCCCTTTGACCGGGTAGACTGGATCGACCGAGTTGTTTCCTTGACCAATCTTGCCAATCACAGCTATCTTGCCTTTGCTATTATCTCCAAATGTCTTTTCCTCCCTTCAAATCCTCTAACTCGAGAAGAGTTTTTAGTCTCCGGACATATGGCATGAGCAATCACTGTCTAAGTACCAGTGACCCTTGAAAAATCAGGTATAACTTTCTATCTCACATGGGTTATGATTCTAAATCATTCCGAGCCTTATAGAAATTCATATCTAAGTTTTCATCCTACTATAACCCACTCGAAACCAGTCTTTTAGCATAACACTCTAAACTGTATTTCGACTCACTCGGACATCACTCGGAACCATCTCATGAGTAAATAATTTCTCTACCACGTTTATTCCGAGCATTAACTTTATGTTTCGAGTTAAAATGAATTACAACGTTAATTCTAATTTCTAAGTCCATTTATTTATGGAGAATTATTTACTTGATCAAGTTTATGTATCCAGATACTTTATTCTTTATAACTTGATGATCTTTAAGGATTGACTTAAGATGGAATCCGAACCTAGTAGATCTAAGACTAGCAAAATTTCATTCTTTAAGGCTAAAGATAATTAAATGTTTAATTGCTTTGATTTACTTATTATCTCGTGCCTAATCTTGGACCAAAATATTTTTATACTTTGAGTACCACTTTGATTTTCTTTTGTAGGTTGTTTAAACAAGCCTAATCTAAAGTTGAAAAGCAAAAGCAACTAGTTTCTAGCCTTTAAACAGCAGACATGAAAACAACTATTTCCGGACCTGGCTCGGACACCATGTCGTGGTTGTTTGTTTCCAAAGCTGGAAAACCGCAACTTTGAGTCTAAGGGTTGTTTCCACCTCGCTTTATTTGACTATAGCTTTCCTCAATAAGTTTGCACCCCGACCCTAGTAGACAACGGGTTTGCTGTAAATGATTGCCTCCGGAGGACTCGCCAAGGGGTTAGGCATCGAGATCACAACTCTCTAAACAAACTATTCCGACGAGCTTATGACAATTCTAAGAGAACCATTTTAGGAATAGTGACTCTCCCAATTAATGTTGGACCGAGTGGTAAAGAATATCGATTTTCAGGTCCTAGACATCCCCGCTACTTTCAACCTCCTTCCTGGGACATACTTGGTTACATGACCACCAGACAATGCCCTCTACACTGCACCAAAAGCTTAGAATGATCGTCAAAGGACAAGTGGTAATCATTAAGAGGGATAATCTTTATGCTACCATTACTTCTAAAAAGTTTGTTATTAAAATCGAGCATGATGCCAACGATGAAGAGCTATATGGATTCGAAGTTGTAGCTACAATAGAAAGGATGAAACACCTCTTAACTTGAATCCTTATACTAACCCTAGTGTCCATGCGATTCTAAGGAAAAAAGGGTATTTTCCTGGTCTAGTTATAGGTCGAAGGGCATACCACCCAACTTTTCCACCCATTGAACCCACTAATAATTACGAGTTTGGCCTAGGCTACCATTCAATTGCTAAGGAAGTAGTCCAAGCTAAGTGGGAAGCACGAGCTAAGGGGACTGCACCATTAACGATCCAACTATTAAACCCTATCCTTGCACCTTAAATGGGAAATTTCTGAAAGAACTGGATAACGTCCCTTACTATGGTTTTCCTAAGCCTTATTATCTTAAAGAGAAGGGCATCCAAGTCCCGGGATTAGAGAATTTTAGCGATTGCCGGATGTTGGGAAGGACGCACCCTACCTCCTTAAAAAGAACAACCCACTCTAGATCTGGACCAATTTGGAAGAAAGTAATATCTTCAGCTTGCTATTTGGACAAGAGAAGGACCCATAGGGAATTCAATTTCGTTACTCGTCCCAAGCAAAGTCACACCTGAAGTTCGACTCGTCAAGGTTCATTACCGACGTAGATAAAAAGGGTCCAAGCATATCACTTGCATTAACACCGATGAGGGCCAAGAGTTTGCTATCATCGTAAGAGAGAAATCTAGGGCTATTTTTCTATTTCTAATTTTGTTTGTTCATCTTCCAATTCTACAATTTATGTTTCGAGTCTAATGTACTCCTTTCTTTAATAAGATGAATCTTTCGCTTACTCCTTGCCTTCTTCTATTTTTAATTATTTTGAGTTCAATGATAAATAAAAAATCCCTAAAGAACTAATAAAAGCTATGGAAAATCATCAAAATCACTCACCAATTATAGAACAAACAATAACTATTAACTTAGGATCTTCAGATCAACCCCATGAGGTTAAGATTTGGAAAACTCTAAGTCCAAAAGCGAGATAAGCACTTTACTTCGCTCTTTACAAATTTTATACATGTCTTTTCTTGGTCTTACAAAGACATACTAGGGATAGATCCTAGCATAGCAGAACATAAAATTTTGCTTTGTGGAGATGCCAAACTAGTTAAGGAGAAGCTTAGGAGGATGAAGAATACGTGGGTCTTAAAGATCAAAGAAGAGGTCACAAGCAGCTAGAAGCCGGGTTCATTAAAGTAGTCCACTACCCTCAACGGGTAGCAAATGTTATACTTGGTTCAGAAGAAAAAGGGAGGGTTAGAATGTACGTTGACTTCAGAGACCTTATTAAGGCAAGCCCCAATGATGACTTTCCTTTGCCCCACATAGACATCTTAGTTGAAAACACGGTTGACCATGCTTTACTCTCCTTCATTTATAGTTATGCCCGGTACAACCAGGTGAAAATGGTGAAGGAAGACTTGGAAAAACGACCTTCATCACTCAATGAGGGATGTATTGCTATGTGGTAATGCCTTCCGGACTGAAAAATGCTGGAGCCACGTATCGGAGAACAAAGACCTTACTACACGACATGATAGATAAAGACGTTAAAGTCTATGTCAACGACATGATCATCAAGTCCAAGGATAGGGCAAGGCACCTACCTAGCCTTAAGAAATTCTTCAAAAGACTCGTGAAAACACAACATGCGCCTTAACCCTCAAAAGTTTGCATTTGGGTTAACCTCAGGAAAACTATTGGGCTATGTAGTTAGTATTAGAGGAATCAAGGTTGATCCATCCAAGATCAAAGCCATCAAGGAGATGCCACCGCCAAAGACAGAGAAGGAAATATTGGGATTCTTGGGACACTCGCAATACATTAGTCATTTTATACCAAAAATGATTATAGTTCTGCGAACCGAGCTTCAAGAAGCTAAAAAGGGAGCTAAGCCTATGTAGGACGAGGAGTGCCAAGCAGCATCCGAAAAGGTTATGATGTACTTGGCAATTCCACCTGTCCTAATTCCAAGACACAACATAGAAAACCATTGCTTCTATATCTCACCACCACGAGATCGTAACTGGAGCCATGCTAGCTCAAAGATGTCGTGAAAGAAGAGCACCGGATATACAATCCGAGCAAGAAATTCTTAGATTACTAGACTCGGTATAGTCCCCTAGAGAAATATCCTTGGCTTTAGTTTGGGTAACTAAGAAGCTAAGACATTATATGCTAGCCCACTCAGTACAAATAGTAGCGCCAATGGACCCTATAAAGTACATTCTAGAACAACCAACTATTAGTAGTAAGATAGCTAAATGGACGACTATGTTATTAGAATTTAAGCTCAAATACATCCCACAAAAGGAAGTTAAGGGGAGGGTATTGTCGAATTCCCGGCTGATTTACCAATAATCGAAGGACAACCAAAGCAGTTTCACTTTCTAAACAAAGGCATCCAATGGGTAGAGGTTGGCGTGTGGACAATGTATTTCAATAGCACTTCCAATCGGAAGGACTTTGGGGTAGGAATTCTTTTAGTCTCACTAGAGGGAGCACATACACCCATCTTAGTTAACTTGGATCTTAAGGTCACCAATAATGGCAAGGAATATGAAGTATGCATCATCGGATCGTAAGCAACAATTGAGAGAGGAGCCAAGATCATAAGGGCCTACAGATGACTCGAGTCCGATCATCAATTAGATCGCACGAAAATGAAAAGTACGTAGTGTAGCTTTAGCATCCTACAAGCACACCTAATAGAACTAGCAAAACATTTTGACAATATATCATCCACCTACTTTCCTAGGGTTGACAATCAATTCACAGAGGTCTTAGCCAAATTAGCTTCCACGATTAACATCCCTAGTGGCATTCATTCAATGCCCATCATTATAGAACGAAGGATTCGCTTCTACACACATATACGCGATAAAAGTGTTTAGTACTGGCCAAACCAGTTGGTACCACAACATTTACCAATACATAGACAACTAAGAATACTAAATAGACTCCATGCCTAGAGCCGAGCGAGCAATTCATATGTTATCTGCACAATTCTTCCTTAATCAAGGACAACTACGCAAGAAAATTGACATGGGCATTAGCTTACTTTGCGTCAATCAGCATGAAGCGGAGTTCATACTGTTCGACGTTCATGGTGGAGAATGTGGGCCTCACATGAATGGAATAATGTTGGTTCGGAAAATTTAGCGATTAGGGTATTACTCGGTGAACCATGGCGTAGATTGTCATGAGTTTATTAAAAGATGTCACAAGTGTCAAATCTATGCAAACCTACAACATCAACTACCTTATTTTCTACCGACACTTTGGGGCATAGACATCAGCGGTATGGTGACCCTTAAAGGTACGTAAGGTCACAAATTCGTCCTAGTAGCAATTGACTACTTCATCAAATGGTAGAAATAACATCACTTATGACAATAACATCAAAGCATGTGGCCAAGTTTATAACACACAACATCATTTGTCAGCATGTGGTAGCATATGAACCGATTAGGGATCATGGTAGTAACTTCAAGAAAGAGGTAGCATATCTACTGGTTAAGTATAAGATTAAGCATCACCAGTCTTCTTCCTGTCACCTCGGACCAATGGAATAGGTGAGGATGCTACCAAGAATATCCACAAGATTGTAAAGAAAATGGTCATCAGCTATAATGACTTGCCTAACAAGTTGCTATTCACTTATTAGATTACCGAACCTCGATTAGAACCTCAACGGAAGCAACACCTTACTCCCTGGTATATGGCATGGAAACAATCCTTCTAATAGAAATTGTGATCCCCTCTTTAAGAATCATAGCTAAAAGTAAGATTCTAGAAGCGAGTTGGGCCAAAGCATGGTATAAGGAATTAGTTTTACTCGGATGAACAACGTTTGCGTGCGTTGCATAATGCCTAAATATACTAGTCACGTATATTAAGGGCATTTAACAAAAAGGTCAGACCTTGTCACTTGGTTCTTAAAGAAATCAAAGCACCTATTCAAGATCCCGGACGGAAATTTAGGCCCAATTGGCAAGGACCATACATCCTCAATCAAATTCTACCCGGAGGAGCAGCTTAAATTAATAGATATTTATATGGGGAAGAGCTATTTCAAGTATGCCAACTTTGACCAGTTGAAGAAATATTATGTTTAGCATTAAACTAGACAGCTTTGGCCATAGCCGAGCCCAGCCCAAACTACGGCATGATCCTAGCCGGCACCAGTCACCACCCAATCAATGACAGGATGACCAGGTCAAGCTCAATCAGCCATTATTTCTTTTTGTGTTTGATTAATTTTAGGGCGGTCTATTTTAGACGGTACATTGTGAATATTTCACTTTAGTTGAATGATTTATAAATAAAAATAAAGCATAAAACTAAAATTTTACTTTATTAATAATATGGTTAAGCCTACTACTTACCCAAATACGTAGCTAAAAAGGACATAGAAAGCATAAAACTTGGAATTTAAATAATGTTCTAATCCTAAGCCCTATTCCATCTTCACTTTCTTTCCCTTTAAGGCACTTCACTCAGCTTTTTGGGTTTACTTCTTTACTTTTTCAATTTTATGAGTCCTTTTTCCTCTTCCTCCTTGGCCTCCGTTTCTCGCCATGGGCAAGTTCACAAACTTGTTGCACCACTTCGCGAATCTGCAAGGGTGTAGCAGCAGAAGCACTCCGCCTCGAGTCACGCTTTCGAGCCCTTGGAATCTTACGTCTTTTAGGGTCGAGTCTCCTTTATTCATTCCGGATAAAAGGCAAAGATAGTTATAGGACGTTTGTCAATAGGTTTCAATAACCATGGTAGCCACCTCACATTACCCAAAACATCAAAAATGCATGTAGGATGCAATCCGGATATTGGATATCCCGCACCGACCCATTTGCAGCATGACACGATCTTGGAAATAGTACGTACCGGTTCGAATCCCAAGCAAACGTACAAAAGGGTGCCTTGTGATATGTGTCGTAAACTAGGACACTCTCTAGTGCTCAATATACCACTTTATAGGACGCCTTGCACCGAACCGGGCCTCCTACCAAGAGGCAGCCCTATTAGTTAACGCGAGAAGGCGTGGGCACGGATAGAATTGAGTCGCCAAGTATTGGTCAACCTTTGCGGGTTCTTGTGCCAGCCCAAAATGTTCAACAAGCTAGATATACACAAAATAGATGCAAAATTTGAGAACACCAAGGTATCCTGCATAGCCGAATTCATCTTAATTCCCGCCCTAACAGGAGTAAAATCATATTAAAAAATTTGGACTCACCGGCGAGTGTCACCGCCGATAACCGGTGCCGCATTCCGACACCGGTCATGGCCTCTCGATAGTTTAGAATTCTTACCCATAACAACAAGGGGCTGAGTACAAAGTCCTTGTTAGGGTTTGCCTTTACCCGATCTAATCCAAGAATGGTTTCAAGCAACGATAAAAGGGGTTAATGAGTGGTATTCACCTAGTTGTTCGATCACACTTAACAAAGCGGCATCCATCATATCTTCGTGGCCTCCTACCAATAGGAAGCCGCCTACCATGAACATGATAATGGCTCGACGCTTCTAGTGTATGACGAACTAGAACCACACATGGGATGAAAGTGCTTGTATTAGATTGGTTAAATTCACTTCATCCCCATTCGAGTCCACCTTAGATTTCTATTGTTCGGGCCTAGCAACTGTTTGTACGTTCCTGCCATATTAGTTGATGGCATGGGAACCACGGGTCTAGTTCGATGACAATGATTTCCATGAATGGCGTCGAAATATTTTAGGAGAGGGCAATGTTCTTTGTCCCCAAACCCGAACACATGATGCTCCGGATCCTAAAAAGACACCGCAACCCTCAAGAGTGTCCAATAAACATTAACTTGCTCGATCCAAAATAAGGTATTGAGCCCGTAGTTTGATAACCCTAGCTTATTGACATCATTTATATCGTACATCCAAGTAGGTTAATTTAACAATGAAATTCATTATGGGGATTGGAAGTAGGAAATTATGAGGTGTTTGAGACATGCTTTCAGGAAATTCTTGTGAAGTTCGAAGTGTGTTTTTAGAACCCTGTCGTGGCCCTTTTATAGCAGCTTGTTCAAATTTTCTCTTCTCGTAATTCGCACCGCCTGGGCCATAGTAGGCCTAAGTCGGGCCTTAGATCACCTGTCGGTTTAACCAACCGATTCACCCATCCTCCTCGGTTCCTACGCCTACGGTTGGGCCAGTCTTTCTCGTGGCCCATTTTTGTTTCGTTGTTTACAACCCAGTCACTTAGGATCATGCTCATTCAACTTATCTTATTTTTTTGGGGTAATGGGGGCTAGGCGCATTTTTTCAAATTTTTCTTTGCAATTTTTTTTGTATTGTATAAATAAAGCAAGCATTTTAGATAAAGTTTCTACATTCATTCCATTGTATAGAGTTAATAACAGTAATTTCCCATTTCCTCATTAATATTAAATTAAAAATCACCCTAAAGTTGGTTATTAAATAATTTTCATCGTCATCCTCATCGTCATCAACGTCGCTAAAGATGTAATTGCCCATGCCCTCCATGATCGACGTCGAAGCTCGGCTATCCTCCACCGCATGTGAAAAGCTAGCTCCATAATCCCGGGTTCACTGTGAGGCGCATGATAAGGCCCACTATAAGACATTCAATGAAAATTATACGGGTTTTCATATGGGTCAAGAACTTCCAAAGGAATAACGTCAATACTAGCTCCGGACAAGCTAGGCCTAGCTTCAAAAGAACTAGCTACAAGCCCTTATGAACACAGCCCACCTTTGGAGGTGCTCCATCCATGAGAGCCCTAGGATGAACACCGTGAAGTGCTAGTTGTAGCAGATGCTATTGGATAGTGTCCGACGTTGACTTATAGTATGAGCACGAGTCCCGAATTGCCAAGGAAACCTCCCGAAGGAGGTGACCTAGAACGTCAATCCTATAAAAGTGAAAGATTGATTAGCACATGGACTAAGAACTCATAAGTTAGCATTTAACTAACTGTATTTACCGAAAATGACCGGAATGCATGGTCGGAGAAAAATCCTTGATTGCATGGAGAGTAGACTAAAATCGGATAGATATCATCCAAGACTGCTACTGATTGTACTCGAGTTTTATCATGTTAGAAAGGCATCTTTAGCATACTAAAAGAAAACAGAGCATAATACTTTTACCCCTTTCCAGGTGCTAGGAAACAAATGCCCCAAGCAATCCGACTTGGGGAGTTCGAAATTCTAACAATGCAAATGGGGGCTCTGTAGGACACGCCAACTTCAAGATTTAGAATAGGCATATCATATAGGAAAATTTGTGTCAACATGAGGTTAATTTCTATATTAGAATGTAATCAAGCAAACGAGTAAGTTAAAGCTTACCATTCAGCTCATAATCCGTCCAAAGTGCTAAGTATAGGAGGTACTCACATCCAAGTAATGTGAGTAAGGGTACCTATTTATCATTTCTTCTTGCTCTTCTAGAGTAATTGAGCGGAAGTAAAACATAGTTTGTGACCACTCTTGAGTGACAAAAGGCAACCATGTATTATAGACTCGGATTGCTTTTATATTGTTTTACGAGTCGGACCATAGACTTAGACTCGCATAGTCACTTCGAGTTCCCTCTAGGATTCAAATCTCTATTGAGTCTATCTTTGTTATAGTTTTGATTTTAAGTCATTCCTCGCACCTTAGAATATTTGCTAAGTGAAAAATCACTTACTCTATGCATTCCGATATTATTCTCGCATATCCTTGATTGACTCAGTCTGCGTTATTAGATTCCGAGTCACATATATCACTCGGACATACTACATATTTCAAGATTCACTCACTCGATATTCTTGATCCGACTTGAATGTATGCTAGTGCAACTAAGATGGAATTTGAGTCATTAGACTCAGAAAATTCTTATTCGTTTCGACCCGGATAACTATTGTTTGAATATTCTATTTATTATATTATCTCGCGTCTAACCTTGGACCAAAGTATTTTATACTTTGAGTACCACAAGTTGATTTCCTTTTGTAGATTATTTTTCGAAGCAATCATGACTTTTTAAGCTACAAAAGCAACCGGCTTCGGATGTCTAAATCACCGACCAAAAGGAGCCTTTTTCCCGCTTCTAGTCAAAGCCCCATACACTGCGTCGAAGTCATGCCGCTACCATAATTGGAAATGCGAAAGCACCATACTCAACGGCAGCTTGCACCTTACTTCTCGAGTACGCCGGTGGTTTTGGGTCTTCTAAGAAGAACAAAGACTGTTACTTCAACGTTTATACTCAGCGGGCATTTTACGTAAAAGACTCGGAAAATCTCTCAAACGGTCGGAACAAACTTCCAACTAGAAGATGGACGTAACGGCTACTTTACTCGGTCATCTATAAAAGGAAGCCATAGTACAAGACTTGAAGACAACAGAGACATATACAACACTAGAGCCGTACATACACACAAACTTGAGAAAAGTGTTTTTGTATTCATTCTCGGTCTTCAACCTTACAACTCCTACTCTGTATTTACGTATATTACGAGTTGTAAGAGCTTGTACTTAGATACAAACAAACTCATCTTACTTTACGAGTAAGGGTCCCTTGACTAAGTCTGTAAAGGTTAACTCAGCTTAGTTGTCCCTAGCTGTAAAGGGTATCTCAGCTAGGAAGTACTAGATCGGATAAGGGAACTTCGAGTCTAGGAAAAACTTGTAAGAGCTGTCTA
Source organism: Talinum fruticosum (assembly GCA_021018815.1). Taxonomy (NCBI): domain Eukaryota; kingdom Viridiplantae; phylum Streptophyta; class Magnoliopsida; order Caryophyllales; family Talinaceae; genus Talinum; species Talinum fruticosum. The sequence continues at coordinate 1,253,649 of JAITYX010000091.1, read as the reverse complement.
AGGAAGCGGCTCGAGGTTAAGTCAAGTTCACGGTATTTTGTGGACTCAAAATAGTGGATTTGACTTCGTGCTTGGATTAGCACGATCCGTGGTTTTCTGCCCCGGGAGGGTTTCCACATAAATTTACGAGTGTTTACTTTCCGAGTACATTCTAGATCGAGACTCTCTTTAACCATATTCCGAGTTATTATTTTCGACTCCCATACGGACTCGAATTAACTTCGCTTCTATTCCGAACCAAAAAGTTGAATTTTCTTAGAAATTCTTCATCACCCTATTTACCCCCTCTAGGGTGACTTTGCCTCTCCACGACTAAACTTTCAATAACAAACTTGAGGTGTAACCAGCTCACCAAGGTACCAACAAAAATCAAATAGACCTTCAAATAAAACCCGTCTTTCACTCAACTCTCTAGCGACCTAAAAACTTGAAAGAAGCTGACTTTAGGAACAAGGATGGAAGTTGGCCGGCTCATACACATGACTCATGAATCAACAAAGTGAGACAAGCTGAACAGAGTGGTAAAACATGGCCCACAATTGACATTGACCTCGCCACGGCCCGGCCACGAGTCCTCACCGGGCCGTGGGCTGAGGCGTAAATCAAGATTGAAGAGTAGTGAAAATTTTGGACCAGTTTAACATGAAATTTAGGTTGGAAAATGACATACAATGGCTACATCATGTAGGGCAGGACATAGAAATGCAATTCCAAGCACTTTCCATTGTATGAGATAAACTTTTTCCCATACCACCATAGCAAGAAGGACAGATGATTCCTCAAACCGGATAAAAATTAGGAAAGTACTCATATAACCATGGCTACAAATTTACCACAAAAGTAAATTTCTTATCCATTTAAGATAAATATTCAAAAGGCTAATAGAAATGAGCATACCTCAATGACCTTCAAAAAGGCCACATAAGGAATGTAGTTATCCGAATCCTCCTTGGAAGTAGTACGCCTAGCTCGGCATGTAAGCCCCTTATCAAACAAGTGTATGCCAGCACCCCTTAGTTAAGGTCCTTAATTTGATCTAAATCCACTAAATTAACTAAATAATGGACATGTACTTTGGACCCTTGTGAAAAAACTAGACAAGCATAGCATAAGAGCAATCACTACGCGAATTTGTTGTTGTGGACTATGTTGAGCCCATAACGTAGCATTATCAAAGGCCTATAAAAGGATGGAATACTTAAAATAATTGGTCTAGGAAAATTGAGCAGCTATGGGACTGAAAAGATGACATAAATAATCATGGTTCTTGTATAAATCCCGGTTATAAACTAAAGGTTCTCCGGAGAAGTTTAAACCAATGAGAACGGCAAACTCTAAAGGAGTAATGGACATCTCCCCAAATGGGAGATGAAAAGTGTTTGTAAAAACCCAAAATCGTTCACAAATGGCCCTAGTAATGCCTCGTTTTGTGCAATCACACATAGGACTCAACGTGAGCTAAAGGGAACTAAACTCGACACTAATCGAATATGCTCTAACGGGTAGTTCCACCCTCTAAAGGTGTCAAAAATTTCATGATGGCATGCTACTACGAATGGTGTCCCTCTACAAAAATGGAATGCAACAAAAGGTTTAGTTGAAAATGCCACACTAGCATGTAAAAGAAGAAGTTCGAGACAAGATACTTACGAGTAGTGGATATCGCTAATGAAGAAACATGATTCTCGGGCTCCACCAAGAGGTCATTAGGGTTCCATTCATGGTGAGGATACCACTCCCACTCTAAGAAGTTATCTTGAGTTAGGCTTTCAGCTCTAGTACTTCTCATGGGATGGACACGCCTTCGGGACATTTTTTATTAAAACTTCTAAGAAAACCACTAAAGTTTTTTCAAAAAGAATGAAGCAAGAATTAGAGCAAGCTAGAGTAAGAAGAATCAAAGAGAAGAACAAGTAGAAGTGTGCGAAATAAACACACAAGGCTCCCTTTTATAGGCAAATTTGACCAATATTTCAAATTCAAAAAGAGAGAATAAAATTTGAGTGGCCGGATGCATGCTTTGCGACAACCACCTGTCAAAAGCCCTGGCTGGCTCCGATTTTCAAGGCCCGACTTACGTCCGCTCGGTGCCGGCTTTGCAGAGTAGGCTCGGGCCTAGCCGACGCTAAGTTCCTTCAAACGTGGTCGACCACTGGTGTAAGCTGTGCATGCAAGTGAGCTCGCGGGGCCCATCATTTTATCTTTGCCGGATTCATTTTCCAGTCTATTTTGATCGAATTATTCGGTAAAAATACCGAACTTTTATGCATACGATTATTTACTCGACAGTATGCTAGTACAATAGACTTGTTAAGCCAAGCTTCGGATCAAGAAACAATCAAGCTTCAGCAAAATTACCAAGCTTTAGGACTTTGATCAAGCCAAGCTCGGGATTGTTTAGCCGGATTTAGAACGCATGAATCGTGATCAAGTCCAAGCCCCTTTTGAAGTTCGAGTTCAACAGCGGCCAATTTCGGACACCTTGAATCATTCAAGCATCCAAAACAACACTAGAAAAATGAGATAAGTACCCTTTAGTGTCTACTTTGACCCTTCGTCTTTCGGACTCGGTCAAAGTGGGGGTTAATTGTAAACACCGAAAAACATGTCATACTCATCTCTTTTATTTTTGTTATTTATTTTGTTTGCCCAAGTGATGAAATTCAAGTCCTGTTTGCAAACTCAAATCATGGTCGAGTCCGATAGACGAGACTTAAGCTAGCAAACCACGAAAAACCCATTAAAACCACAAAAATAAGCTTTTTTTTTTCTTGGACCGGCCCACAAACCTATTTATTTCGACCGAACCAACCCCGAGTTAAGGCTCCCAACTGGGAAATGGTGTGTTTTAGGAGAAAAAAATATTGGATTTTAATATCCCGAACATTGGGCTCTACTAGTGAGAATATTAAGAAGTATTGATTAGCCTTGCAATATATTGACCTTTTATGCTAATATTTATGTGTATCCCACCATCGAGTTCCGAGCAGGTAACACTCGGTGCTTGACCAACGCGATGGTGGAAGTTGTCTAACTAATGTTTTTAAAATTATACATAAGCACTAGATAGGTTAATGTTGTTTACTCTCTCTAATTTAACTTGTCTTTTCTTTCCTCTTTCCTCTTTCTCTCTCGCTCTCAAATCCCTATTGTCAAGAAACCTAAAATTCTAACTCCATTTCTCAACTACCCCTATTTCTAGTTCTTCTTCTTGCATTCCCTCCCCCCACACTCTCGAACTATTGACCCAAAGTAGAAGGGCAAGTGAAATTCAATCTCTTAAGCTTTGTAACTGGAGTTCTCATGTAATTTGATCTCAATTTTTGAAGTAGAATCTCCTCCGGAACATGCCCGAGAGAGCCAAGCATGGAGGAGGCATAATGGAGAGAGAGGAGAGTAATGGAAGGGAGGAAACGAACATAACCTATTACTATGACTCGCTGAACAGAACCATAGTAAAAGGGCATGTTTGACATATTAATACGTTTTTGTCTAAGAATTGTAGTAATGGATGGACCTTTAAAAATTGTAGTAATAGGTCGGATATAACCTTTTTTACTACGGTTCTGTCTAGAAACCGTAGTAATATGTCCTGTTTGTTTCCTCCCTTCCAACAATATCCTCTCTCTCCTTTATGCCTTCTCCATGCTTTGGTTTTCTAGGCAAGTTCTAGCGAAGATTCTACTTCAAATTTCATTAACCCTCCACTAAATTACATAAATTTTGGCATCCTTAACCTTAGATCATTAAACATTAAATTCCATCAAAACCTAAAATCAAATTTCATTAACCCTCTAACACAAATTTAATCAAGGGGTGTGTTACTTAGTTAAATTAATATTATCAAAGAGAAAGAACGAAACTCATTGACAAGTAAAAATCCATATCTACTTTTGAAATTGAGAGCACATTCAACAATAAAAGGACATCAAATTTATGGCCAACATTGTGAATTTTCAAGTGCCCAGTTAGTTAATGACAACATTTAAGAGAAGGAATAAAATTCATTTAATGGTGTGAGAAAATTAGGGATTCGGAGGAAGCAAAATGCAAAGCTGAAATCAAATTACATGAAAATTCTAGTTCATAAAGCCTAAGAGATTGAAATTTCACATGTCTCGTATACTTTGGGTCAACATTTCGAGAATGAGGGGAGGGATCAAGGAGAAGAACTTGAAACAGGGGCAGTTGATAAATGGACTTGGAATTTTTAGTCTTGTATATAATTGGAATTTGGGAGGAGACAGAGAGGAAAGAGGGAAGAAGAGAGTGTTAAGTGAGAGAAAATAAGTCAACATTAACTCATCTAGTGCTTATGTGTAAATTGAAAAAAAAAAAGTCAAAACTATTTGAAAAAGTTTGCCATGTAGACAACTTGCATCCCATGTCATTTAAGCAATCAGTCTTGCTCATCACTCGGTGGTGAGATACCCATAAATATTAGTATCAAAAGTCAAAATGTTACATGGCTGATCGAGTACTTGAAGTATTCTCATTAACGAGACAAAAGTTAAAGATATTAGAATCCAATATTCTCAAACAAAATAAGGAGAGTTCTTGGTCCAACTCTGATTTTTAATTTTTTTGTTATTATTATTGTTTTAAAACAAGCACCAATTCTTGTTATTCCCACTGTGACAGTATAGCACATCTGGAATCATATAGCACTTTTCATTTTGCTATAACTAGCTAAATAATAATAATAATAAAAATGATAATAATAACAATAAATCCTCTCTATAAAAAGCAAGGATATAAATCCCCCACCCTTTCTCCTCCCTATGGCCCGCCTAACAACCACCGCCTCCCCCATTCCTCATAGCGTACTTTTTTTCTCTCTCTCTCCTTCTTAAGTCTCAACAACATCCACACTCAGGAATTGAAGGGCCCAATGAAACTAAGACTGGATGACTCAATTGATTACTTTATCAGCTAAGTTAGCTAAATAAAACATCGGCAAATACTACCCAAAGCTATCATCAAAATCACTTTTCTCCACTGGCAGCACAATTAAGCAAAGAGAAACTAAAAGAAACGATTAAAGAATCTCATACACATCCTTCAACAAAAATGATCGACAAGATTCAAGAACATAGTTTATTATTCAAAGATATATACAACTGACGCGCTTGTTTTCCTAGAATACAAATTGACAAATGAGTAAAGAAAAAAGGAACGAAAACGAGCCAAGCAAAAGAAACCTTCATTCCTGCACCTCATTACATTAGAAGAGGACCACAGAATGCTTTCTTCCTAGAACGATACAAAAACAGAGGATCAAGAAGTGTTGTCCTTCTTTCAATTCTTGGGGGTTTCGATCACATTTATGAGTGAATTAAACTTGCAATCCGGTGAACCTGTTTTTTTATATGAGGTTCCTCCTTTCAATTGATCATTACGTACCTATTTATGCCAGTGGTGAAGCTGTGAAAGTATATCCTTCATCGTAGCATTCCATCTGCTTTAAAACATGGATCCATTTCCAATCGGGACTATGATTTTGTTCATTTCATCTTGCGCTTTCAAAATGCATTACAAAAAAATTGTATTCCTCCCTGATTTTTTTACTGAAACTTTTTAAGTAAATCAAACCCAAGCTTAGAGCAAAACTCAACATATCATTCATAGCAATTCCATTCACTAATTTGTCATGTCTTTGTCAAATGAAACCACCATGTTTTTGGGACGAGTTCATGAGATGTGGTGGTGTTGTTGTCGAGTACATATTAATTGTTCATTCTTCAAAGGTAGAGCCTTCATTTTCTGTCTTTGGGTGAGGCTGATGGATTCAATTTAAGGTTCAAACTTATTAGTTGGGTCTTTGGTATATTTTCCATATAGACTATAACAACTCATCTAGTTGTCACGGGCATGAAATAGAGACACTTTTTTTATTTTTGGTTTTTGTTGTAAATACACTAATAAAATGGACACTCAATTTACACGGATATATTAAGATGAAAAAATCACCTTCAAAATAGAAATCCTAATAATAAAATTTCAATGAAACAATCATAATAATAAAACTTCTTACATATTTTTGTAGATACGAATATAATTTCTCAATTTCTAAAGTTATATATATATATATATATATATGATAACTCCCACAATTCTAAGTGTATACGTGGCCATTGTTTTCCCTCCCTTACTGCCATCTTTATAAGATTGGCCAGATCCCAGTTTTAAATTTAATCAATATTTTTCTGATAATTTCCCATGAAAATTGGCCAGAAACCTTCCTCAATCAATAGAATGTAAATCACCAATACGAAGGAAATTTTTATAAGTAAAAATTAAGTTCACCAACAATTGAATTATAATTGACCAACGTAATTTGATTTGTTCAGCAATTAATGGACAAAAGTTGACGCGAAAAAAATGGCTTCCATAGAAGAGAAAGGAAATAGAAAATAGATTGACAAAATTGTAAAGTCAAACAATATCTTAAAAAATTTACTGTATTTTCTTCACATTTATATTTTTTTCTTTATGTTTATAAAAATAATTTTTAAATATAATAAAAAGTTAAAGTAATACAGTATATAGTGAATATTAAATAAATATACATGTGTGGTCATAATTACATTAATTATGATCGTTGTCACTTTGTGGCAACCACGTATTTTTATTTTTTTTCCATAGAGTGAAGATTATAGCAACCTCTTTGGAATTCATGTATATGTCGGAAAATGAAGGGTCATGAATGTTTGGCTTGTCATGATCCATCTAGTTTTTGTACAGATTCATCGGGACTTAGCTATTAAAAACAGTTGGATGGTGGTAATATTGTCTAAATAAAAATTTGCGAAAAAGAGGCGTGGCTGATTTATACACTTTTGTTGTACACTTGGTCCATATGCATTGATAGCCATATAAAAAATACGCTGTAGATATAGGACTGCATTCGACAACGAGTGTTTTAGGTAGCGTTTAGTGTTTTGAATGAGTTAAAACACTACTTCGCTTAATTTTACAGTGTTCGGTTAATTAGACTTTTTTCAGTAGCGTTTAGCGTTTATACTTAGCTTTTTAAAACGTTACTAACATTAACGTTTGAAAATTGAAACTAGTGTTTCAATACTTTAATTCCAAAATACCCTTAATTTATCATAGATATTACAATCCATGCCATTATTATAAAAACCCTTGTAAACACTCGCCCCTCTCTCTCCTCATGCTCTCTGTCGTCCCTCTCCTCTCTCGCTCAAGCTCTCTGCTCTCTCTCTGCAGTCCCTCTCCGCTCTCCTCAAGCTCTCTCGATCTCTCTCTTTCTGCTCCGTCGTCTCTCTCCTCTCACCTCAAATTCTCTCGCTCTTGCCAAAATCGAAGTCCAGTGCTGCTTCCCCTCTCGCTTCTGCCGTCTCTCTCTCGATTAGCTCTCATCCGAAGAACTTTGCTCTGCTTCCCCATCTCTCTCTCGCATCCGAAGAAGGAAAGAAGAAATTTTGGAGCAATACTTGTGAGTAGCAAATCTCTTTCATCTATCTTTTTAATTTCTAATGTATATTACCCGATTCGAAACTACGAAGATTGTGTATTCCCTCTATGGGTTTTTGAAATTTCACAAATTTGTACAAGGTAATTGCATGATGAAATAGACTATTAATCGATAAAGAAAGCAAGATGAAGATTCCCTTTACGAACGAATTTGTCTACCGGAATATGTGGTGGCCATAGACTATTAGAGAGAGAGATTTGTAAGTTAGGCTCCTGTGTTTCACTGTATCGTTGTCTATTCTAAGATGTGTTCTTTTTTTTTTCCTTTCCATCTCTCTCTCTTGCTGTATTTTATTTTCTCGTTTCAATCCCTTCCCTAGCCTACCGTTTTCAATGGTTTCTCTCGCTCGATCATGGGTTCTCCGATGGGCTTTGGAGCTGAGATAGGGTGGTTCCGGTATTGGGATTAAGCGCATTGGATCAGCTACCAAACCTAACTTCTATTCAATACTTGTCGTTTTGTTGGGTTGAAGCTTTCCCAATGATGATTTTTGATGTTTTAGGATTGGGCCCGAAGCCCATTTTTGAGTCAAATTTGTGCAACCAAAAAAAAAGTTGGGAATACTAATGAGCTACTCGTGATATAGTAATAATTTGGGCAAAAGTGAAAATTAGGCAATGAGTAATGATATGAAGACGAGATGGGAAAACCGCAAAGGATAACAACTTTCACATTAGTTCCAATAAGAGAGTTCATATCATATAGGTTCTCATTCTAGCGACAAAGAAAAGCTTTCACAAGCAATATGGCAAATTAAAGGTTGGAAAGTTCAAAAAGTCAAAGTTCAAGTTGTACTAAGAGATGTAGTTTTCAGTTTAAATAATGACATTAATTTATGCATTCCATTGCCCAACATTTAAGAATTTAATCTCATTTTCATCATATTTTCAATCAAAGTATTATATTACTAGCTTTTTGCAAGTATACAAATTTACAATTTTCAAATTATTTTCGAAATTCTAGTAGCAAAAGACTTACCCTCCATAAACGAGCCCTCATGTCCATTACATTTCTCACGGAAGACCAGTCAATCTCTACATGATTTAGGTATGATTCGAAACAAAATGTTTCCAATACTCATAGTCCTCAGTGAAATCTTTTGGTGCTGGTTTTCCGTAAACCCCGACTTCGGAATCCTTTAACCGAAAGGTGGTTTCTCCAACCTTGATGGCCAAAGTTCCGGCCGGTGAGACCCACGGTCCGATGCATCCTCCGGGAGCTTATGGATGCGAGGCTTTCGGTGTTATATTCCTGTAAAAGACAATTGCCACAAGAAAGTTAGCCAAAAGTGACAGAAAAATCATAGATAGTGGCGTTGATTGATCCTCTCGACCACATACTATGGCAATGAAAAAACCATAGAGCACACTCACCAACAAGATGGCTAAAACTACAATATTGAGCCCAAAATAAATAGTCAAGTGCTTTTTTTTTTAAGTTGTCGGGCGGATGACAGACAAACCACCGTTAGTCGCACAATACTTCCCACTATAATGAAGGATCAATACATCGGTATTGTGAGTCACGGAAGATTTGTCCTCCCAGCAAAAAATTACACGCAAATGCACATAAATCCTCAAGCTCAATCGTCAATGAATAGATAAAACTACAATACTAAAAATCCTAGCACTATGAATACAAACTAAATGTGCATAATACATGTTAAATATCATAACTTCACAAAATGAAACAAGTATGAATCAGCAAGTAAACATTAAACAAGTAGATGTTCTGAATGTATTAGAAAGTAGACCTATCAATTTAGGTAGATTGGGAATACGACATCGATATAGATATTGCTCCAGGCCAAATATAGGTCGCAAGTATTTTCTGGTTCAAATAACTAATAGTCGGTTCGAGTTTGCTCTTACTTCTAGCGACGAGTGCTAGAAAGCAATAGTTTATCACCTTTGTCAATTGCCATACAAATTAGCAAAAATAATTACATTATTAAAAAGGAAAAACAAGCAATAAGTTTCCTAGATCATATTATGGGTGAAAGCATGATTTTTGTTTTTGCACATTCTGCGCATGGATGACATCCCCTTAATATCATAAGAGAGACAAGGAATAAGAGAAGCTGAATAGGTTCCCAAACTGCGAGTGTAAATTCAATGCGAAATGAAATGTTCCAAATAGAAAAATCCATTACAGGTGTTTTTGTCCTGTTCTCGTTAGCAATACCACACGCTCAAAAAGAAAAGGAGCAAAAAGATCTGTTGTCAAGTTTAGACAGAGTATCAAAACATATGCTTCCCGGACAATCGAGAACCACATACCAGTCATTATATAAAATCCATACGGGTGTTCTTCATAGCCAAATATTTCACGTACTTCTTCACCATAGAATTTGTACAATAGCAAGCCAAATGAGGCCACAATCTGTTGAAACAACTAATCAGAATTTTTAAATTTTACAAATCGGATAAAGAGGTAACTCCTAGAAATTGCATGCACAATATACAATAATTTCGGACATTCCTTCTTGTGATTAATGAGTTGTTGAGTTTCAATAATTTTGTTTTATTCGTGTAAAGGTTTGACATTATATTACATGGCGTTGGAAAATAATGAAACTAAAAAGAGTGGAGTAACAAAAGAGTCTTTCAAGTGGAGTTATGATGAGAAGATTGTGTTATGTGATATTATTATTCAATATATTATGAAAAATGGACGTGGACAATGCATTAAATGGTGTGAAATTGGAGAAGAAGTTACTCGGAGAATAGGACGTCCATGTTTATATACTAGTTGTAAGCACAAGCATGATGCAATGAGAAAGGATTGGCGTGCTTGGAAACAATTGTGAAATTCGAAACTGGACTAGGTTGGGATCCTGTTTCAGGAAAAATTGAGGCTACACCAGAATGGTGGGATAAGAAAATTAAGGTATGTTTTTGTCCAACTTAATAGGAGTCCATATATGAATAAAAGTAGTCTAAACATACCTTACGAAGTCAATATATTTTAATTAATTTATATTGATGTTTGATATTATGTAGGAGAATTTACAAATCAAAAAGTTTCGAGAAAAAGGTGTGAGTTCATTACTTGAAGACAAGTGGAACCAAATATATGGAGATTCATATGCAAGCTGGAGAAAATGTTTATGTACTTACTATAGAACCTCCTATTATCAATGTTGAGGAATACAACGATGGACAAGAAGAAGAAAATAACATAAAAAACAAGGTTGGGGAAGAAGGAAATATGCATATCTATAATCCTGAAGAGTATGCATATTTACAATCGATATTAGGGGATGAAGAAAATTTTTATAAAGATTTTGTTGAATCCATAAGTGAGCATGGTGTTGACAACATTCCGGTGATTAACGAAGGAGGTGGTTCTCAAGTGAATAAACAATTGCTTCGTACCCAAGTGGCAAGTGAAGGTGGACTAGTTAGAAACCAAGTACACAAAGAAGTTCAAAAATCGGCTTAAAGATGAATCCTATGCAACCGAAACGCAATAGAAGGCAATCAGGGAGTCCGCAATGTTGGGTTCTCAAATAAAGGACTTGATTGCATCTTGTAAAATAATGAGTCAAGGTGGACTAAGTAGTAAGAGCAAACAAGAGTCATCTACATCTACCGTTACTAAAGGAATGCAAATTATTAGTCCTATGGTAGAGAATCACATTTTAGAGAAAGTCGGTGATTTACGGTGTTATGCTACTTGTGTGCTTGAAGATGCTTGTGAAGAGAGAAATATTTTTGAATATGGATGATGATGATAGTAGGTTAAAGTGGCTTAAATATTTGTATACGAGGAAAGAAAATTAAAATTTCTGCATAGTTATTGTGGGATGTTTGAACTTTATTATAATTTTTGGGTAGTCGTTAGGTTGTTTATTATAATGGTTGAATTGAACTTAGTATTATATAAATAGAAACATATGTTTCTATATTATTCGTTAATTCATTGTCGTTTATTATTTTTTAATATTTTATTTCATAAATAATTGGATATATTATTATGGATTGCAGGGAAATTAATGGATAATGATGAAATGGAATACAATGAAATGTATTATGATGAGAACAAATTTTATAAATTTTGGACTATGGCTTCATGTACAACAACATTGATATCTATATATTATTCTAAGTACATCTATAAGTGTAACAACCCGACCCTAAATCACATTACTTATTTTAAATCACATTATTAATTACACAATTTATATAATTGAGCGCGTGCACTTCAATTCGATATTTTGTATTTACATTATTCTTATACATGTGTTATGCAGCTAAGGCGACGAAGTGGCCCTAATAAAAATCTCATAATAAGATTTTAATTTGTGAACATCGTTATTAAAAACAAAAATTAAAAGTAACAATAAAAGAAATCAAAATAAGTAAATAAAGAAATAAATCAAAATAATAAAATGACGAAATTAGATTTTTCTAAAGAAAATCCAGAGAAAGAATTCTCTGGAATATGTTAGACAGACTTAAAAATATTCGAGCTCATCCTCTCTCTCCCGTGCTCCTTCGTTCTTCCCTTTCCCCTGCTTCCTCTGTTTCCCTCCTTCATCCCCCTCGCCTCTCGCTCTGCTGTGGCCGGCTCACGGCTGGCCGCCGGACGCCACCAACGCCGGCCGTGAGCCGGCGCTAGGTGTTGTCCGGCGAGCACCGGCTCGCCCTCTCGCGCGGTGGCTCTCTCTCTCTCGCTCCCTCGTGTTCCTCTCGCCTCTCCCTGTCGTTGCTTTGCTTCTCCAAGCCCGAGTCACGCCGATTCCGGCGACCGGGTACCGCCAATGCCAGACGAAAGCCGGCGCTAGCACCGGCCAAAGGCCACCGGCCTCCCTCCTACACTAGCTCACGCGGTCGCTCTTTCCCTCTCCCCCACGTGCTGCCCTTGCCTCCATCTGCGGCCCTATTTGCGACCACCAAGCGCCACCAACGCCGGCCGAAGCCGACGCCGGCGTCGTCCGGGGACGCCTGGTGTCTCTCGCCATCACTCCCTCTCTCTCGCGCACGGAGCCGGATACCCCGCCTCACCTCCGCCGCGACACGTTCTGCCGCCCAATCGTCAAGCTGCAGCTCGGTCGTCGGAGCTCGACGCCGGTGCTGCCCCACAATCGCCGGAGCTACTCGGGCACCACCAACATCCTCTCCTTCCTCTCCTTGACTCCTCCGTGAATTCGAAGGTAAAACCTCAAACCCTAAATTATTACAGTTTGTCATTTACTCGGTTGTTGTAGTTGTGAAATTGAATTATGGAATTTATAGACATGTTTGTGTAGTAAACTTAAAGATTAATTTGGGAAAAATTCGAATTGGCATGGAGGATTTCGGTTTGGTATTGTGGTGAATTGATTGTACGAATGTGAATAAATGTGATTCCTTTTGGGAAATTATGAATTAACGAATGAGATTGAGGAGGTTTTATTAGCGAATGGAACAATTGGGTGGAACTGTTACATTTTGGAAATGATTATATTGAGCAAACGAAGGAGAATGTGTGCGTAGAAGTTGAAATTCGATAATGTACAAGTGTACAGGCATGGAAAACAATTGAGCATTAGGTTTGCCTAATCGCGATTGCGAATGTGAATGTTATTGTGAGAATAAGGCTCATGACCTTAAGTTGGTATATGAATGAAATTTTGAGCAATTTGGGTAATTATAAGGCCTACCTATGGAAAGGCATCGGTAGATTGAATAATCGCTTAACTATGGGTTTTGAGCGCAAAGAAGGGAGAAGTGAGGAAGGAATTAAAAATAAGTGTTTGGGCATGTATATATATATATACCATTTTCAACCCAAGTCAACTAGCAAATCGAATAACACCAATATCATTGGATATTTACTTAGCCTAATCAACTTCTTTAATTAATATGAATTATATTCAATAAACGCAAGTAAAGCTAAGTAATACAAACATTAGTTTAATCGATTTTCATACGAATATAAGAAATGAAATACATTGTTAAAGCTTATACAAACTCAAGCATTAAAACTCGAGAAAACATTATTAACCCTAGAAATCCATTTTAAACAGAATTGAGGCCACTTCCGTTGCCGAATAGCTGGTGACTCAAATTTCTGCAAAAGGGGAGGAACAAATATTCTCAATTCGAGTACATTCATTGCACTGTACCTTTCGAAAACTCACATATTTCATCAAATCTCAACATTTCTCATATATACAAATAACAATGAATCATTTACAAGGCAAGTTTTGCCACCTAATAAAGTGGTCCCAGCCCAATTATCAATTACCAAGGGCTTAGGCCCGCCAATTATACCGCGCGGCGTCAACTCGGGTTATCGATCGGCCGGGGTGACACTGTTCAACGATCGTATCAATTACCAAGGGGTTCCACTTCCGGATAATAACCGGCAAGCAATTTTACTTACATTCTCTCCCCCGATTTCAAACTAAAATGAATTGAAATGCACGCGCTCAATCAAAATATTCTTCAAAGTTATTTTACGAGTGCAGGAATGTTCGTATTAGGTTTCGACTCACTCTTCCAAATATTTTACTTGTTTTTGTTTTAGGAAGAAGCATTGGCGAACAATCAACCATTTACTAAGTCCGACGACGGTAAACCTTAGCCAGCCACGTGGCACTCGCAAATCGAAGGTACATAGACGCTCACGAGTGATTTTACCTTCAACCGGGGTTAGGTATGGCCTTGGGAATTATTGTACGTCGTATATTAATTTGTGGACTAGACAAAAGTCTAGGTTGTATAAATATTATGTTGCTAAACCAAGTAACCTATGTTTTGGGATGACCTAGCTACTTGGGTAATAAGTAGTTACTCCTAACAAGTATCATTGGAAATATAACAGTGGATGCACAAATCGTACTTCATTTTATTTCAAATTATTTAGCCTTGTCCTATTTTTAGGACGGCGGTAGCGCCTTCGATCGTTACCTTCCGCTGCGACCTTGCGTAATAGTCCCTAATGAGGGGATTATTAAGTAATGGTGATTTGGGGCGTTACGGATGTGGTATCGGAGCAAGGTTTAGAAATCACTCGTGAGCAATAGGATTTTAAGGTGTCATGATTTGACCTTTAGGAAATTACGTGGCCATTATTTCCGTAAGTTGTTATTTTGGGATTTGTGGATATGGTGTAACTAATATTGAATTGAGGTATATACTTTTGGGTGATGTTAAGTATAAACAATGTACGTAATAACTTAAGTTGCCGACATGCATTTCACATGCTTTTAAGTTTTGTAACTTGTAATTAAGTTCATAAATTTTCTTTCGGATGTATTATGAGCCATTTGGGTGGTTTTAAGCTTTAATGTATATTGGTTGTACTCCGGCGTGTGGCCATTGAGTTGTGTACTCCGAGCGTGTGGCTCGTTGAGTGATATTGTGGTTTTATGCAGGGTTTTAAAGCTTTAAATTTATGGGATAGGCCATATTACAAACGGAACTCTGCCGAAATTTTTAGAAAATACCAAACTCTCTTAGGAAATTCCCTATATTACCTTTAAGTTGGAATTAGAAAGCAAAACCGACATTTGCATAAGCTTTGGGAATTCCTTTAATTGAGGATTACTCAACCGATAAGGATTTCTAGAGTCAAATGATAATCTAACATACAATCTGTTGTTTCTTATTATATAAACGCAATAAAAGTTGGGGTTAACTAAGTTTGGGTTATGTTAAAAGTTGTTAACAATTTGTTTCTAGGAGAGGGAAAGGAAACTAATGAGGAAAGTTTAAATTTATATGATTCAGCATGTCTCAACTAGAAAGCAATAATGTAATTTCGAATATGACTATAGAGTTGGCTTATGATTGAGGACTTGTCAAATAGGCATTAGAAAACCCCTCCGAACTCACAACAAATCCTTGGTGAAACCCAATTTATACCTTTAGAGATTTCCATTGATAACACGGACCCAAATTAGTAGGGGGACTTGGTGATAAAGTTAATAAAAAGGATTCCCCTACACCTACTCGAATCTACTTATAAGCCTATGCAAGAATGACTCGTCATAACCCTAAGACCTATGATGGAAAATTTGATGCAGCAGAAATAGAGGAATGGATTAGGGGAATGGAAGTGATATTTGCACTTGAGGAAAAAGAGGTATAGAGACATATTATCTAACTGGTGTAGTAGACATATGGTGAAGCATAATGAAAAATGAGGTTGTGAGTTCATTTGGAGTAAATCTCTGGAGGAGGTTAGAGCTAAATTTTACCCCATCGCAATTCATGGACAAAAAGAATAGGGGTTCATGGAGTTAGACATGGACTACAACATGACGGTAGTGGAGTATGCCAATAAATTTATGGAGATATCTAGATATGACTCGGACCTTTTCATTATTGATAGGGTGAAAATGTTAAGATTTGAGGATGGCTTGGCCTATCATATTCGACATTAACTTGCTAGTTTATCTATCAAAGACTGTCAAGGATTACATGAAAGAGTAGTAGACATAGGGATTGACTAGTAAAGAGCGAGCTAAGAGCTTTAAATTCCGGAGACTCAAAGGGAGCTGAACAACATAAGTGAAAGTATAGTTCAAAAGAAACATGTTACTAGTTTCAGCAAGGGCCATTCATTGATTATTCTTGAACCTTGGGAGAAAATGTTGCCAAATCGTAAAGATGTGAATTATGGCTAGAGGAAGAAACATTTTAGGCATGTTGTTTCCAAAGAAGAAATTAAGGTCGATCCTTGTAAGGTAAACGCATTAACGGGATGCCTAGAGGATTTACCAAGGTATCCGTTGCATTCATGGATCTCATGAATAGGATTTTTGAGGACTTATCTAGGTAAATGTGTGGTGGTGGTTTTTGATGATATTCTTATATACTCTAAGCATAAGAGAGAATATGACGAGCGAGTTGTGAATAGTGACAAATGCGTGGAGTATGGAGACAAAACACAAGTTGAATGTAATAGTGACAACTTAGCTTGTGGTTATATGAGATCTCCATAACGTAAGCGTTGAGTCAGCCTCGCATGGACAAATGAATGGGTCCCTAGCTGTAATAAAGGTATAATATATAATCATGAAAGGTATTCAGTTAGGCCAAAACGATGATGTCGGGATGGAAAGGATCAAGAAAGATATAAAAAGGAAAAATCTCATGGTTTCAAGGTATACATAAGGATAAAACCTTCCAGTCTTGTGTACTCGAAGAAAGAGGAGTTGAGGAGTAGAATTCTTGAGGAGACACACAATACACGATACTTTATTTAGCAGGAACGAAATGTATATCAACCTCAAACAATATTTTGGAAAGAATAATATGAACGAAAATATCATAGAATATGCGGATAAAGGGTTGACTTGTCAAGGGGTTAAAGCCGAACCTTGAGAATCTGATCCGGAAAAGAGACATCAACGTCCTGTTGGTAAGTTGAGATCGTTGGGGATCTCTATCCGGAAAGGAGGTTCAAATTTCAATGGACTCTGTCAGGAGATTACCCCTTAACTGCTTCAAAGAAGAAAATGCTATATAAGCGATTATTGATCGGTTTACTAAATCTATGCGTGTTGTACCAATACATGACACATGGAACGTAGAGATACTGACACAATGATATGTTACAAGCTATGAGGTTATATGGAATATCGAAGAGCATCATATCGGATAGCGACAAAAGGTTTCACATGAATTTTTGGGAAGTCCTATGGCAAGATTTCGGGACTAAATTGAGTTTTAGTAGTTTGTATCATCCGGAACTAAACGAGCAAGCCAAAAGGTAAATCACATATGAGAGGATATACTAAGGGTATGTATATTCGACTTTTAAGGAAATTGAAACCGATTTATCTCTGGTAGACTTATTCTATAATACAATTATCAAGTCATCGTTAAAATTACTCCATTTGGGGCATTGCATTGAAGAAAATACGGAACCCCATCATATTGAAGTGAGATGAACGATGCCTTGACTATGGGTCTAAGTGGACCTAAGGAACAACTGAAAAGATTAGCAAGATTTAAGACCACATCAAGAAGACTTAAAGCGACAATGAGCTATAAGGATAAAAGTGTTTTTGAAGTGTCTTCACTGAAAGGGGGTCAAAGATTCAAAGTTAAGGAAAAGTCAAGTCCTAAGTATATTGGACTATATGAGGTGATAAAGACGCGCGATCCAATATCTTATATATATATATATATATAATAGCTATTTCATCCGAACCCAAATAGGAGAATAGCATTTTCCATATCTAGCAGCTCGAGCGGCATATACCAATTCCAAACCATGATATTATGGTAGAGCTACTAGAAATTATTGAAAATTTAATATATGAAAAGTTTTAGTGCAAATATTGGATTACGAGACTCAAGAAACTCTGCAATAAAAGCATTCCCTTGGGCGAAGTATCGTGGACTAACCATACATCCTCAGCAAGCCACATGGGAAGTCGAAGAAAATATGACACACAAATACCCCCACTTATTTTAAGGTAAGTTGGCAAACCTCATTGCAAAGGCTCAAGTTTCGAGGACGAAACTTATTTTAAGGGGGAAGACCGTAACAACCCAACCCTAAATCACATTATTTATTTTAAATCACAATATTAATTACACAATTTATATAATTGAGCGCATGCACTTCAATTCGATATTTTGTATTTATATTAGTCTTATACATGTGTTATGCAGCTAAGGCGACGAAGTGGCCCTAATAAAAATCTCATAATAAGATTTTAATTTGTGAACATCATTATTAAAAACAAAAATTAAAAGTAACAATAAAAGAAATCAAAATAAGTAAATAAAGAAATAAATCAAAATAATAAAATGACAAAATTAGATTTTTCTAAAGAAAAATCCGGAGAAAGAATTCTTTGGAATATGTTAGACGACTTAAAAATATTCGAGCTCATCCTCTCTCTCCGTGCTCCTTCGTTCTTCCCTTTCCCCGCTTCCTCTGTTTCCCTCCTTCATCCCCTCTCGCCTCTCGCTCTATCGTGGCCGGCTCACGGCCTGGCCGCCGGACGCCACCAACGCCGGCCAAAAGCCGGTGCTAGGCGCTGTCCGTGCAGCACCGGCTCGCCCTCTCGCGCGGTGGCTCTCTCTCTCTCGCTCCCTCGCGTTCCTCTCGCCTCTCCCCTGTCCTTGCTCTACTTCTCCAAGCCCGAGTCACGCCGATTCCGGCGACCGGTACCGCCAACGCCAGACGAAAGCCGGCGCTAGCACCGGCCAAAGGCCACCGGCCTCCCTCCTTCCCTAGCTCACGCGGTCGCTCTTTCCCTCTCCCCGCGTGCTGCCCTTGCCTCCATCTGCGGCCCTATTTGCGACCACCAAGCGCCACCAACGCCGGCGTCGTCCGGGGACGCCTGGTGTCTCTCGCCATCACTCCCTCTCTCTCGCGCACGGAGGCGGATGCCCTCGCCTCACCTCCGCCGCGACCCGTTCTGCTGCCCAATCGTCAACTGCAGCTCGGTCGTCGGAGCTCAACGCCGGTGCTGCCCCACAATCGCCGGAGCTACTGGGCACCACCAACATCCTCTCCTTCCTCTCCTTGACTCCTCCGTGAATTCGAAGGTAAAACCTCAAACCCTAAATTATTACAGTTTGTCATTTACTCGCTTGTTGTAGTTGTGAAATTGAATTATGGAATTTATAGACATGTTTGTGTAGTAAACTTAAAGATTAATTTGGGAAAAATTCGAATTGGCATGGAGGATTTCGGTTTGGTATTGTGGTGAATTGATTGTATGAATGTGAATAAATGTGATTCCTTTTGGGAAATTATGAATTAACGAATGAGATTGAGGAGGTTTTATTAGCGAATGGAACAATTGGGTGGAACTGTTACATTTTGGAAATGATTATATTGAGCAAACGAAGGAGAATGTGTGCGTAGAAGTTGAAATTCGATAATGTACAAGTGTACGAGGCATGGAAAACAATTGAGCATTAGGTTTGCCTAATCGCGATTGCGAATGTGAATGTTATTGTGAGAATAAGGCTCATGACCTTAAGTTGGTATATGAATGAAATTTTGAGCAATTTGGGTAATTATAAGGCCTACCTATGGAAAGGCATCGGTAGATTGAATAATCGCTTAACTATGGGTTTTGAGCGCAAAGAAGGGAGAAGTGAGGAAGGAATTAAAAATAAGTGTTTGGGCATGTATATATATATACACCATTTTCAACCCAAGTCAACTAGCAAATCGAATAACACCAACATCATTGGATATTTACTTAGCCTAATCAACTTCTTTAATTAATATGAATTATATTCAATAAACGCAGATAAAGCTAAGTAATACAAACATTAGTTTAATCGATTTTCATACGAATATAAGAAATGAAATACATTGTTAAAGCTTATACAAACTCAAGCATTAAAACTCGAGAAAACATTATTAACCCTAGAAATCCATTTTAAACGGAACCGAGGCCACTTCCGTTGCCGAATAGCTGGTGACTCAAATTTCGCAAAAGGGGAGGAACAAATATTCTCAATTCAGGTACATTCATTGCCTGTACCTTTCGAAAACTCACATATTTCATCAAATCTCAACATTTCTCATATATACAAATAACAATGAATCATTTACAAGGCAAGTTTTGCCACCTAATAAAGTGGTCCCAGCCCAATTATCAATTACCAAGGGCTTAGGCCCGCCAATTATACCGCGCGCGGCGTCAACTCGGGTTATCGATCGGCCGGGGTGACACGTGTTCAACGATCGTATCAATTACCAAGGGGTTCCACTTCCGGATAATAACCGGCAAGCAATTTTACTTACATTCTCTCCCCGATTTCAAACTAAAATGAATTGAAATGCGCGTGCTCAATCAAAATATTCTTCAAAGTTATTTTACAAGTGCAGGAATGTTCGTACTGGGTTTCGACTCACTCTTCCAAATATTTTACTGTTTTTGTTTTAGGAAGAAGCATTGGCGAACAATCAACCATTTACTAAGTCCGACGACGGTAAACCTTAGCCAGCCACGTGGCACTCGCAAATCGAAGGTACATAGACGCTCACAGTTTACCTTCAACCAGGGTTAGGTATGGCCTTGGGAATTATTGTACGTCGTATATTAATTTGTGGACTAGACAAAAGTCTAGGTTGTATAAATATTACGTTGCTAAACCAAGTAACCTATGTTTTGGGATGACCTAGCTACTTGGGTAATAAGTAGTTACTCCTAACGAGTATCATTGGAAATATAACAATGGATGCACAAATCGTACTTCATTTTATTTCAAATTATTTAGCCTTGTCCTATTTTTAGGACGGCGGTAGCGCCTTTGATCGTTACCTTCCGTTGCGACCTTACGTAATAGTCCCCAATGAGGAGATTATTAAGTAATGGTGATTGGGGGCGTTACAATAAGGAACTTGCATGACCTCTTTTCTAATAGGAGAAATGTGGATCAAGGAAATATTAAATGGTCATCCTATTCGATGTGTGAACGCTTTTAGAATGGAGCCGGAATTATTTTTAACATTATGTAAGGAGTTGTCTACGAAATATGGGTTACAATCAAGTAGTAGGATGTCAATTTATGAGAAAGTTGGCATCTTTTTGTACACCATTGCTTTAGGTGTTTCAAATAGAGTGGTTGGTGAACGTTTTTAACGTTCGGGTGATACTATAAGTAGAGTATTTCATCAAGTATTAAATACTATTTCTACACGAGAATTTAAGGGTCTTGCACATGACATCATAAGACCTAGAGATCCGAGTTCAAGCATATACCACCTCAAATTGCCGATGACGACAGATACATGCCTTATTTTAAGGTGAAATAACTCACATATTTTTTTAATGATTTTGATTATGAAAATTTTATCTTATATATTGTGATTTATAATAGGATTCTATTGGATGCATTGACGGTACACATGTGACAAGCATGTATTCCCGAGAACGAGCGAGTTGCCCTACGAGAGGAAGTAAAGGGTATCCTACTTTCAATATCATGGCAACGTGTGACTTTAATATTTGTTTTACATTTGTATCGGCTGGATGGGAAGGATCAGCGCATGACGCTCGAGTTTTTCTACATGCAATTGAAACACCGAATTGAATTTTCCGAAACCACCAAAAGGTATTTCATACATTCTCACTTCATCTTATAATGCTTTATTTTTTCTATTTTTTTTATACATCTAATCAATTTTTATTTTTATTGAATTTAATTAGGTCGCTACTATTTAGTTGATAAAGGATATCCAGACAGGAATGGTTATCTAGTACCATATTCAAAATTAAGATATCACCATCCTCAATTTCAAAATGAGCCGCCGAAAAATGCTCAAGAAGCCTTCAATCGTGCACACTCTTCCCTTCGAAGTTGCATTGAGAGATTATTTGGAGTTTTAAAGCAGAGGTGGAAGATACTAAATAGAATGCCTCAATTTAGTGTTGATACACAAATAAGGACTATAGTGGCTATATTTGCACTACACAATTACATTCGTATTTATTCACCAAACGATGGAGTATTTCGGTACTTGAGCAACATCCAAATTACATACCCATTGATGAGCTCTCAAACGTTAGTTCCACAAATGAAGAAAATACACAAATAAGGACTATAGTGGCTACATTTGCACTACACAATTACATTCGTATTTATTCACCAAACGATGGAGTATTTCGGTACTTGAGCAACATCCAAATTACACACCCATTGATGAGCTCTCAAACGTTAGTTCCACAAATGAAGAAAATATCGGGCAAAGATCCGAAATGAAGGACGTTCGTAATCGAATTGCCGAGGAATTATGGCTTGCTAAACGACAAAATTAATTCAACCAAGTAACAAGATCAATGTAGTTTTCTTTTTCATTATGAAATATTAGCTTGTGTTTGTTTTTGACTTGTTTCGAGTACTTTGGGCTTTATTTTACTTATTCATCCTCTATTGTCAAATAAATTTTGTTAAATTTGAATTTAAGGAATTTTTTTATGTTGATGAAAACTAATTACAAACTTAGTAGTAGTAGTAGTAATAATAATAATAATAATAATAATAATAATAATAATAATAATAATAATAATAATAATAATAATAATAATAATAATAATAATAATAATAATAATAATAATAATAATATCATGTCCTTTTTCGTCATTTTATGTTTATCAGCTAATTTCAACAGCTAATTGAACCGAACACATTGTTTATAAACAGCTAGTTAAACCACTATTAGCTAACGAGTTACAATAAAACAGCTATCCGCTACCCAAACAGACTATCCACTACTCAAACAGACTCATTTTGCCGAACAGAGCCATAGTCATTCCAACGAAAGAACAAGTACAATAATTGCCATGATTCCTAAGTATATTTAAAAAATAACATGTATACTTGGACTACTTTTCTTAAAAAAGTAATTGTAATGAAGTTTACAGAGTATTCTATTTTTCTGCTGTATTAAAAAAATCCTCTCCACTAATGGTTCCTTAATTCTATCGCTTAAGAAATTCTCACCTTAAAAATTTAGAAATTCTAAGCTTCATTGCTTGAAATTTAATAATAATCAAAATCAAATTATTAAGGAAAGGTTAAAAAACCACGTTTGCAAAAATAATTATTGGAATTAGTACTGGCGAAAATTCGGGTAGAGGTCGGAATAGGGTCGGTCATCGGATGAATTTTTATCCAATACCTGATTTTTTCGGATCGGATAATTTGAAAAACGTAAATTTGGGTTAAAATCGGGTTCGTACAATATAAATATGCAAATTTTATGTCCGAATTTATAATTCGGACAAAAAGTCATACCTAGACCCATTTTTTTGGGACGGAGAAATTCAAGTAATCGAATCAAACGAAATTTTGCCAGCACTAATTGGAATCTATGAAAATTAAAGTTAATCTAGAGGTCTATCAACATTTTGAACAAATAGATTTATGGATATTGTATTCAACAAGTTGCCCTTTGTCTAGTTTGTAGTTTTTGTTGTCCAAGGGTTATTTTGGAATTTACTTTTTTAGGAAATTCAAATGTTATTGCTCCTAAAAGAACACAAACATATGAAATTCAAATTTTATATGATAGGTTTGAAGTTTAAATTGTCTAAAAAATTATGAAATGACTTCTCAATTATTGGAAATGAATACTCTCAAAGTTTGGAGCATCAGGATTATTTTTAAAGTTTGGATTATTCTTGTCTAATATCACCAAAATTTATATTATTTGCGTCCATTGTGATGATGATGAAAAAAATAGAAACCGAACCCTATTATTATTATTATTATTATTATTATTATTATTATTATTATTATTATTATTATGAAAAAATCCCTTGCAAAGGGCATTATAGTTATTTTAGGTCCTATAAATCTATTTATTGAAATGTTGATGGATCTATAAATTATTTTCAATTTATAAGTCTCACAATTCTTGTGCAAACATTTAGCGGACTAAAATATAAATGTTTTACTAATTGACGCAAAGCATAAAAAGAGAAATCAACCAAATCATTAAAATGAGGGAACCACCATTAATCAATTCTTTAAAAATGGAACTGGTAATGTAAATGATTTGGAATGAGTTCAAAGGATTAAAGAAATGGAAGTTGGAAATAGGTTTTTAAACAAAAACGAAATCTTCTAAACAAAAATTATATAATTTATTTTTAATCATAAAAATTGTATAAGTAGATGCAAGATTCTACTATAATTGATTTTTTTTCCAATTATAGTAATTGAACTAGCTTTCGGACCCATGTATTGTACGAGTTGTTATTTATTTGTGTACGTTTTATAATATTTGGTTAGAGGAAAAATTGATATTTTTTTAAAATAAAATAAATAATAATGACTACTATATAGATATAGATGAAATTTAAAATAAGTTTGTTGAAGCTAAACAACTACTACTTATACAAATTATTTATTTAAGGAAATGGAAAAAATAAATTTTAAAATAAAAATTTATTTAAGGAGAGAAAATTCTTTAATGGAAGATATTATAAATTATACAAATAAACTAATTATAATCTAATTATGAAATTTATTTGTATAATCTAGTTATTAAAGGAAATTTATTTCTATAAATCAGTCATTTTAAAACAGTTTTTTAGCAATATAATCTATTTATTCAATGAAATGGGAGGAAAAAAGTATAAAATAGAAATAATTTTTAACTTTTTAAATTGGTTTTTATTTTCTTGAAGTTTTTTTACTTTTTTATAAAATATATATGAGTTGTTTCGAATTCACGTCGAATCTATTTTAAATAAGATTATGTTTTGTTCCCACTCATTTGGATTAAATTGTTTTTTTATCATCAATTCGATTTGTCTCATATTTTTGTTTAACTTGTTGACATATGAATTGTTTAGGTGGAGAAGTTCATGTAAGGTTGAAAGCACAACAATAGATTAAGAGTTAATTATGAAAGAGGTATATGAATTGTTTTTGTTTAACTATGAATTATATTGACATATATAGAGTTCATAATTTATTCATGTATGTTGTCAATTATAAAGGAAGTGTACGAAAGAGGTGTGTAGTTGAATTGTTACTTTGAATTATTTTTATTTTTATTTATTGTTAAGTGTATGTTTCTGTTCATTTTATTCAACTGATTGAAGACACATAAATGAATTTATTCCTTAAAATAATTTAATAATATTTATTTTAAAATGGTTTCTTTTAAATAAATTATCATTTTACTTCCTTTAATAATCTTGTAAACTATTATCTTAGCTAATATGAACAAAAACTATTATCTTGGATCCAAAAAAAAATCTTGTAAACTATTATTAAAATGAAAGTTTTTTTAAAAAATTTTTATGGAAAAAAACTTAATACTTTAATATAAATTCTCACCTTATTTAATGCATGTTGTGGGGATTTTAAATTTAATTTAAACTCTCACCTTATTTAATTATTTTATAAACTAATAAGAACAAAAACTATTATCTTGGATAAAAAAATTAATCTTGTAAACTATTATTCAAATGAAAGTTTTTTAAAAACTTTTAGGAAAAAAAGAACTTAATACTTTAATTTAAAGTGTCACCTTATTTAATACATGGTAAAGTGGAGAAAAAAATTTAACCTTTAATTTAAACTCTCATCTTATTTAATGCATATTCTTATCTCTACTACTGTAACGCCCCCAATACGTAACCACATAAATAAGTAATTAACAGCGGAAGACTTGTACATTGGGAGACGTTACGCCGTTTTTAGAATGAAAACAAGGCAAATTCATTTGAGCAAATTAATTTTTCAAACAATTTATGTAACAATCCAACCCAAATTTTTCTTTACGTGAAAATGAAATTTTCAAAATGTTGAGAATCAACTGGAGAGGAACCATGAGCCAAGAGACCGAGGAAGGGACTAACATGTATGGAGTCAAGACGAACAGTACGAACATCACTTCTCCGACCAGCTTTATCTTTACTTCCTCTTTAAACTTTGGGTGTGATTGCGAATAGTCCGTCATGCGCTCAAGTCCCTAAAAATTTAAAAACATAAAACAATAGAAGTGTAAGTTAGAAGCTCGGTATGTTACCGTTATGAAATAAAATTATAATTTAAATGCTCTTAAATCGGGCATATCTTAAATCATTTTTCTTGAATACTCAATTTGCAACTTTTCAATTTCGATTTGCTTTTCCGATTTAGCCAAACTTAGATAATCAATCATGGACTCCGACTCCTAGGTTCATCGAACCTCGAGGTAGTCAATTGTGAACAATTGAGCAATTAACGATTTTGTGAAGTCTGTGAAGTCGTCATATATATAATCGTGTATGTAAGCCGTAAGCTGTAAACTTTACCGTGAACCGTAAATCGTAAACTGTGTCCGTAAACCGTAAACTGTAAATCGTGTTCGTAAACTGTAAATCGTATCGTGAATCGTAATCGTGAATCGTAAATCGTGTCCGTAAACTGTATCGTGAACTGTAAACTATACTGTGAATTGTAAACTATACTGTGAATCGTAAATCGTATCGTGAATCATGCATCGTGAATTACCGTAAATTGTACTGTGAACTATAAACCGTGATCCGTAAACTGTATCGTAAATCGTAATCGTGTTCGTAAACCGTAAACCGTAAATCGTAAACTATAAACCGTAAACTATAAACCGTAAACCGTACTATGAAATGTAAACCGTATCGTGAATCGTAATCGTGAGCTTTAAACCGTAAACTATACTTGTGATAAATCTGCTGTAAGCTGTGAACTGTGATATATTTACTCGTGAACTGTGATCGTGAAGTGGGTCCAAATTATTTATATTATTAAAACAAGTAAACTCAATAATAAAGATGAAGGCTCGGAAAAGGTACAAGCAATAACGTACCTCAGCGTGCCAAACGCTTCAATGACCGATTGTTTACGCAACCCAATTCTAATTCGAATTTTGTTTCCAAAACGAATCTACTTTTGTAGGTTACTAGTCCTTTGACAATATTTATATGCATTTACGATCACTAAACTTTTACTTTTCGAGTACCTATCCATATTGTTTCCTTTTGAGCTCGATATTCATACGTTTTCCAGAAATAAGCTATTGATGATATAGTTTGAATTTGTATATAACGATTGATGAGTTTAATTCACCATTCTTGTAATAAAGCTCAAGTTTGATCTTTTGCTTCTATCATCTCTAGTCTGTTACCCAAATATACTTCCTACTTAAGGTGTCGGTTTGGTTTTCCAATTTTCTAAAAATTTTGGCAAAGTTTCATTTGAAACATGGCTTAACCATTAGGCTAAAAGCCTTAAAAACCTACATAAAATCCACAATAAAACTCAACGAGCCACACGCTCGGAGTACACAACTCAACGGTCACACACCGGAGTATATTTACAACCACAAAAACCAAGTTTCAAACTAGTATACAACCAAAATTACAATCTCGTCCATATTCTCATTTTCTTGTGCTCATAATCTTTTCGATTTTTTTTTCACGACATATATATCTATAGCTAAGGCCCCGGTTAAGCAATTTAATCATAGAATTCGGGAGATGGATCCGTACGATTAATTCCTTTATGAGTATTACCAATAATCGGTTAATGATTTAGTGAGTCGTAGATAAAATAGTGAAACTCATTAATAGTAGAACATGTTAACATTTAAATATTTTGAAAAGTGCAGACGATAACGTACTCGAGGTGTTGTTCGTTTTCCTTTCAATATCGTTTTCGTTCTTTTCTTCGAACATGTCGTTTCCGTCGCTTCTGTTTTCGAAAGTGATTTGATTCAATAAGTTAGGTCTCTATTCAGATTGTCATGCTACTTTTTCTTTCTTTTTGTAAACTCTTACGTTCGGTTTCTTTTAATTTCTCACTTGTCGCTCAAAGTTCATTTGGGCTTAAAACTCTCACAATTTTATAAAGATCGATTCTTCCTCCCTTCTCAACTCGATTCAACATTCTGAATTTCTTTTCAATTCCAATCTCTCTTTCAATGATATCCAAAACCTTCTTTAAGATCATTCCTCACTTAATCATTCATGTTCCATCATAATCTAGGTAGTTATGGCCCTATTTTTCACCTCATCCCAACTTACTTCAATAAGATCTCAGTTAATTCCAATAAAACCTTCCACCTCACCGGCTAATTTACATTTATTTCATATTTTCAATTCAAACTTAGCATACCTAATTTCTATATACAAGATACTCTATCAAATTTCCTCTTTTTAAATTGATTCACTCTTGCTTAACTAAACCAATATTCAATCACATTAATTTGTTTAAGTTTAGCATACGTAAATAAATTCAATCTTCCATCAATCTCCAATTACACATCCTTAAAATCAACCCACAACAATGTATACATACTCATACTTCAATCATCCTCAATATCTTTCCTCCAATTCTTCCACAACCAAATAATTCATACATAAAGTTTGACAAGCACATTCACAATTATAAATAAACCCAAATTAATTTTCAATTCCATATCCACACATATTAAACCCTAAATCCAATTTCATCTTCTCCCACAATTCCTTCACTTCCGGCATGATCAATTCACAATTCACCTATACTTGTCTAATTATTCAATAATAACATAAATTTGTGATAAAATTTGCTTAGAATTTAAGGATTGGAATTATACCTCAAATTGGGTTAGAGGTGGAATTGAATTGTGGTGGCTCGGTGGTGGAGACCTGGTGGCCCGGCGGCAGTAATGGATGTAGTTGAGCGGCGTCGGGAGCCGAAGAGGAGCCGGACAGTAGCCGGAGGCGGCGCCAACCCCGGCCATGCGACGGCAGAGGCACTCGCCTCGCCCGTTCCGCCCTCCTATCGCGAACAGAGGAAACCGGAGAGAGGAAGAGGTTGTCGGCGGCGTCGGCGCCGGTCGGCGACCTGGAACGACGGCCGTGGTGGCACGACCGAGCAGTAGCAGCGAGGGCCGGTTTGCCCTGCCGAGTGCGAGACGAGGAGGAAGGAGAAGAAAAACTTTGTGCGGGAGCAGGGCAGCACGGTGGCTTGTTGGCAGTGGAAGGAGCCGGCGATCGATGGCCGGTGGCAGCAGTAGCGGCCGGCGAGGCCTATCGCCGGTGGCAGCAATGCAGGGCGTAAGGGGATGAAGGAGAGGTGAGAGAGAGATGTAAAAGATGACTCGATATTTTCTTGCTTTACAAAGCCCCTTCACCGATTTATCCCGATGCTTCTATAATGTAATCCTCCTTTTTGTTGTTGTTGTTTTTTTTCCCTTATTACTTATGTATAAATAAATCGTGTTTGAGGCAAAACTTTTGCATTATTCGAATGTATATACAATTCTTCACACAAATGTAAATCTGTACGAATTACTTGTTATTATTTATGATTATCAACTTCGTTCGCATCTTTTATTTCGATTTCATATTGTGCGTAGCTAATCGCTCTTAAACAATATTAAGACGATAAAATAAAAATTTAAAATAATTAATTACGATTAAGTTTCGAGGTGTTACAACTACAAAACCTATATATATATATAGGGGTGGGTTCATATGGGAACCACTCTTGAGAAGTACTCCTAATTTAAGAACTTTTCATCTCAACTCGTTTAAATTTAATCTAACGGTCCTAATGTGGGTGAATTGTAAAAGCATTTAATGACTTTAATTGAGGCAAAAATAAAAAAAAATTTCCCCATTTTTCTCCCTCTAACCCCCAATACTTTCACTCCCTCTCTCTCTACCTTACGCTCGTCAATTTGTCGGCCACCACCTGCCCGGCCACCTTGCCGGTCACCTCAAGCATCGAAATCCCATCGCCGACCACCATCCGCCTCTCGCTCTTTCGCTCGCTGCCTCCCGAACCATCTCGCTCGCTGCCCCCTCTCCAGCCTCTACCACTCGCCGGCCACCTCCCACAAGACTGGAACCCTTCATCAAGCACCGCCGCAAGTCGCCAACCATCATAGCACCGGAACCATAGCTACGATGTCATTGGATCCGACGCCCTCTGTTGTCTCCGAAGACGGTTGCATTTCCGACGAAGCCTTTAACATCTTAGAGTCGAACACATTTTCGAGGCTGAGCATTCCTTCACCTTCATTAGTTAGGGCTGATAAGGTTTGGATGTTCTTCTTTTCAAAAATTAGATTGGATTTTATTTTTTTAATATTATATTAAAAGTTTTGATTTTGTTGAGATTTAGGAGTGTTTATGTAACATCTTTATAGCTGAGCCTCGCACAAAGAAGTTTTTGGCATTCAGTCCCTTTTTGATACCACGACTTTGGGGGATAGACTATGGTATTTGTCTGTATCTCCTAAATTTTCAGGAATTTCATAATATATAGTGGTTCTCTCGAGCCATTATTTGTCCGGTTTATAACGAGTCTCTATGGTGCATTTTTTTCCTATTCGAGAGGGGGTGTTTTTGATGAAACATGAAGACGTTGAAATGTTTTCATATGTCAAATAATGAGAAAGGGGGTGTTTTTAATAGCTATCTTCAAATATGGCAGAGTGGAAGTATAATGAATCTGAATTTTTCATTAATATTTTATTTTTATAATATATGTAGGAATTGATTAGATACTATTAATGAGGAGGTGGAGGAACATAAAGAATCTGAAAACTTCAAGAGCCCAACGAGAGTATTGAAAGAGTGGGTGCCAACATGTGAGGAAGCATTGATTCCAAAAGAAGGTATGATATTCGACGACTTGGAACATTGTGAGAAGTTATACAAAACTTATGCTCATGAAGTTGGATTTAGTGTTCGTAAGTCATCTTGTAAAAAGAAATAAGGAATTGAACTATTCAAGTACTTTGTTTGTTCAAAACAAGGTTTTAAAAAAGTTCACAAGCGCTAAAACCAAAGGGAGAGAGAAGGTTCGCAAGAGAAAGTTGACAAGGGAGGGATGTAATTCTATGGTTTGGTTTAAAAGGACTAAAGATGGTAAATATGTTTTGTATAGATTTTATGAAGATCATACGCATTTGCTTGCCACTCTTAGGAAACGTCACATGTTAATATCAAACTCTAGGGTGAAAAGCGTGCATAGGACCTTGTTTAAATCACTTACCCGTGCTAATATTGGTCCTAGTAAAGCCTCATCTGTCTCATGAAAGAACAAACAGGTGGTTTTGAACATGTTGGATACTCAAAAGAAGCACTTAAAAATTTTCGGAGAGACTTAAAAGCTTATTTAAAGGATTCTAATGCTCACATATTTGTTGAAAACCTCAAAAGGAAAAAGGAGCTTAATCGAGTCATTCTATTTTGCATATGAGTTGCATGATGATCAACGGTTGAAGCATGTGTTTTGGGCCGATGGGATATCTAGGAGAAATTATGCATTATATGGAGATGTTGTTTCATTTGACACAACATTTGACACAAACAGATACAAGATCATATTTGCTCCTTTCACCGGTCTTGATAAGCATAGGCTTTGTATGACATTTGGGGTCGCATTCTTAGGGGGATGAAAAAGCTAAGTCATTCAAATGGTTATTTGAAAAGTTCTTAGATGCAATGTGCAATCACAAACCAGGGTGTATTATAACCGATCAAGATCCTGCAATGAAACTAGCAATATATCAGGTTTTTGATACATCTACTCATAGGTTTTGTGTATGGCATATCATGAGGAAGCTTTCGAAAAGGTTGGATGCATATTGAATAGTAATGATGATTTCAATACTCGGTTTAAGTCATGTGTTTACAATTCGAAACACCAGTTGAATTTGAAACCACTTGGCAATCTATAATTATGAATTTTGGGCTAGCAAATGATGAATGGTTGTCTCAAATGCTTTGAATTCGTGAGATGTGGATTCCGGCTTATTTTAGGGATTTGTTTTTAGGAGCAAGTGTTGAGGACAACTTCTGGATCCGAAAGTGAAAATAATTTTTTAGTGAAGGTTTGCTCAAGGAGAGTCTCGAGTCACCCTAGAGGGGGTAAATAGGGTGATAGAAAATTCTTTCGAAAATACACACTTTTGCGCGAAAAGAGGCAAAGATAGAATCCGAGTCTAATAACAGAGTCGAAAAGATTGGACTCAAAAAGCAATGAAACAGAAGAAGCAAGAGCACTAAGGCCGTCTCGAGTCTAGAATGAACTCGAAAAAGAACACGAGAGATTTTACGTGGAAACCCTCCTGGGCGAGAAAACCACGGCCCGTGTCAATCCGGACACGAAGTCAAATCCACTATTTTGAGTCCACAAAATACCGTGAACTTGACGTAACCCGAGTTGCTCCCTTAGACAACTCTATACAGATTTTCCTAGACTTAGAAGTTACCTTATCCGATCTAGTACTTCCTAGCTGAGATAACCCTTACAGCTAGGGACAACTAAGCTGAGTTAACCTTACTGACTTAGTCAAGGGACCTTACAAAGAATGTAAGAAGTGTTTGTAATGAAGTACAAGACCTTACAACTCGGAAAGTAATGAATTACAGAGTGGGAGTTGTAAGTTGAAGATTGAGAGTAAATACAATAACTTTGATCAAGTAAGTGTATAGACAATATGTTCGGCAACCTTCAAGTCTTGTGAAGTGGCTTCTTCTTATAGATAAGACCAGGCGAGTAGCCGTTATTTTCATCTGCTGACCGAGAGTCCTCTCGTGACCGTTGAGAAAGGCTTTACGAGTCACTCGGAAAGTATCCGTTGAAATATGAACGTTGGACAACGGTTTAACTCTCTTGGAAGTCCCAAAACCATCGGTTGTGTCTTGAAAAATGAGGTGAAAACCACTTGTTAGGCTTGGCGTTCCAGTTTTCCGGATATGAAAGCGGACGACTTCCGACACAATCTTCCGAGACTAAAGCGGGGAAGGTGAAAAGCCATATCTGCTGGTGATTTGACGTTACGAGCTCGGCTACTTTTGTAGTTTGAAAAGATATCCTCGATTGAATAACCTACAAAAGTAAAACACCTTTGGTTCTCAAAGTATAAAATACTTTGGTCCAAGGTTAGACACGAGATAACAAAATAATTTTGAAAAATTACGCAATTGATTATCCGAGTCGGAAAAGAAATGGAATATTACGAGTCTAATATCCATGATACTCGGAATTTCCATATGACTTAGTCTTAAGTAAAGAAACACGTTCTATAGCAAATATCGAGTGAGAGAGAACTTGATATAGACTAAGCATGAAATGAACTATGAATGCCGACTATGCAAGCAATAGAGTAAATAACCATAAGTCGGATTCCGAGTGAGAATGGACTCGGAATAAAGAACAACTTTTCGAGTCGCTAACTAAAAGCGATTAAAGAGATATGTGAAGGCCGAATCGCATAGAAAGGATACTATTTAATTCAAGTAAGTTTCTAAGACACGAGAGAATGCCTTGGAATCAAAACTCTATATGAATGACATCGTTATACCCGATTCCTTTTGCATGACTCGGAAAGATATAGAGCGAGTGTCCGAGTCTTCAATCTCCCCTTTTTGATGAAAGGCATTCCATACTTAAACGAAACTTTGTTAGAAGAAAATAGATTGATTACGAGTAGTTTGATAAAAAGTAAGGCATAATGAATGGATCGAGTAATATACGATATATCAAAGCGAATTAAAGTATGCTTTAACTCATTAACTCAAAAAAGAAAGAACTCGGAAATGAATAAGGAAATGCATCAATTCATTAAAAAAAATTACAAGGGCTGAAGGAACTCCCCTAGACAAGACAACCAGTTTCGACTACATTTTCTCCCCCTTGCCTTTCGGCAAAAAAAAAAAAAACAAGAAGCAAAACAAATGGAGAAAAGTACAAGTAATACACATAAGTTGTCCGGACAAAAGAAAATTTCGAAGCGAAATTCGGAGACACCGAGGAATTGTGACTCGGTGCATGGCTCCAACTAGGAAGGAGGGGATTTCGAGTGGAGGCGGAGGTGCGTCGGCGCCGATAAGACCTTGACGATGTGCTTGAGCGCAGCGAAGGGAGAACCGGAATAGTTCGCAGGGGCTCGGCTACGAGGGGCCGACCCGGAGATAGTGGATCGAGGGTTCTTCCCTTGGGACCTCGAGGGCTGGAGGGGCTGCTCCGGCCGACTCGGCGGCGGAGCGAGATCTTCGACCCACTCGGACTCGCTGTCCGAGCCGAGTACAGACAATTTGAGCTTGGGGAGCGATTGCCACGACCTCTTCTTCCCTTTGCCCGGAAGGGCCTGCTTGGCCGCGGAGTTCCTCGGCGTCCTCCGCCGCATCTGTAGCTTCTTCCTCTCGCTTCCTCGGCTTCCTCGCTGTCCGAGGAGGTCGAGCTCGGGCTCGAAGACGCCTCGGATGTGTCCGAGTCATCCGGGTCTCGAGCCGCCTTGGACCGTCTCTCTCGAGGAGCTCAGCCAGCTCCTTACGCTCCTTAACCAGCTCTCTCATCTCAAGAACGAGAGACTGCTGCTCTCAGATTTAGGATCGACTCGATCTTTTGGTTGATGGTCGGACCACGAAGAACAGACTTGAAACCCCGAGCATGTCTCCGAAATCGGAAGACACAGAGGTGATCTTGTCCATGAAGACGAGGAGACAAGAGGGCGAGAGAGAGTTTTGGAAGCACCGGAGGTGGAGGCACCACCAGGTGAAGAAGGAAGAGGGAGAGGGGTTGATTTCGAGTCCGAGGTGGAGAAGGAGGCCTCGGCTACGAGTTGTGAACCTAGACACCGGGGTTAGTTTCTCGGTATCCGTACCCTCGGAGTTCCTTCTTGCCGACCACAATGGCCGCCTCGGACACCGCGTTAGGGTCGGAGGGAAGAGGAACTTGGAATTGTTTGAAGACAAGGGTGAGAAGAGCACCGAAAGGAAGGGAAGTGTTCTTCTTGCTCCGGAGTTGAGCTGGCACAGCGGCCATCCGCTCAATGATGGAGGGGAAGAGGTCGACTTCGTATCCCTCCGGGATATCGAAGAGGGCTTTGAGGTGCTTGGAGTTGGGGTTCTCCTTGCTAGAATGCTTGTGAGAAGAAGGTTCTCATCAGCAGGAAACACGAAGCTCGGCTTCGACTTCAATCGAGTCACGAAAAGTTCTTTACGGACCCGGGAATTCTTTAGCGTACTTTTCAAAGAAGTCGTTGGCGACTTCGATGAAGGGGATAGGGTTGCTGTTCAAGAAGAAAGAAGAAACTTTGAACAGACGGTGAAGGAGGGAGGTGTTGATACTGAACGAGTAATGTTACGAACCCGAGAGGTTAGAACATTTTCGGAGTGGGTGAGATGAGTATAAAACTCGAAACGAGTTCGGGATAGATGAACTCGCTGAAGCACAAGAAAGGGTAGACTCCGGTGGTTTGGATATTGGACAACCAGGAGAATTTGGTTGTTGGGAAGAACTTATCGTCCAGTCGCAAGATCTTTGGGTGACAACGGGTTTAGAAGGGGTTGAGCTTTACGGCTTGTTGGTGCGAGGCTTCTTAGAGGATGAAGAAACACGAAAGTCGGGATGGTTTCCTCTTTTAGGCATGGTGAGAGAAGAAAAGATGAAGCTTTTCGAAAGAGAAAGAGAATGAGGTGTAGAAGAGAAGGTAACGAAAAAAAATGGTAGAAGAAAGAGAGATGAGCGATCGAAAACTTACGAGAGAGAGAGAGAGAGAGCTTCTTCGACGTCTCCGGACGATCGGGGAACACTATTCACGTAGCAAACTTTCGCGAGAAGAATTTCGTTTGAGAGGGAAGGAGTTTTAGAATACCGAGATGAAGATGGATAGTCGTTATTTATAGTGAGTACGCGCGCCCGTTCACTATCCGTTAAGTAACTCCGTTCGACTCAGCCCGTCCATCGATAATTAATGCCCGGTGTGACGGTTCTTCTTTAATGGTTGAGATATCGGTGGTTTAAAATCTGCGGTTAAGATCCGATCGCGAGTGCTCGAGAAAGAGAGAGAAAAAGGGTTTGAAATTATAGTCCGAAACTCTCCACTTGTTCTAGAGATAGCTTCGGAAAATTTGATGTCCAAATTTTTCTTACGTCCGAGTTTGGCTTAGAAAAATTTACGAGTGACTCGAAACACGAAATAACTATTAGCCCGAGTATCACATGATCAACTGAACTAATGGTTATTAACAATGAAAGCACATGGCACAGAAATATTCAAGAATCATAACACAACACTAAGCATTTAACATACCAAGCTCATTCCGAATAAAACAGAATTGATCTTCACCAAGTGGCTTAGTAAAGATATCGGCTAATTGAAGATTAGTAGGAATGAACTCAAGTGTAATATCACCCTTTTACGAGTGATCGCGTAAGAAGTGATACCGACTTCAATATGCTTTGTTTTTGAGTCTTCGGACAGGATTCTTAGTGATGCGATTGCACTTTGATTGTCACACTTGATTGGAGCCGAGTTGAGAGATAGTCCAAGATCTTTCAAGTGTTGTTTCATCCAGAGAATGCGAGCGCAACAAGCTCCAGCGGCAATATATTCAGCTTCTGCGATTGATAGAGCTACTGAGTTTTGCTTCTTTGAGTGCCGGGATATTAGGGATTAACCCGAAATTGGCAAGCTCCGGATGTGCTCTTTCGATCAACTTTGTATCTGCATAGTACTGCGTCCGAGTACCCGGTCGAGTCGGTTCGAGTCTCCGGAGTACCATAGTCCTAGATTCCGAGTGCTGCAAGATATCCGAATATTCTCTTCACCGCAGTGAGATGTGATTCTTTTGGATTAGCTTAAAATCGTGCACATAAGCAAACACTGAACATTATATCTGAGTACGCTTGAAGTAAGATATAGCGGTGATCCAATCATACCTCGATAGAGTTTCGATCTCTTGCTTTACTGTCTCATCCGAGTCGAGCTTTATACTCGCTTACTCATAGGAGTAGATGCGTGCTTTGCATCTTGAAGTTTATATTTCTTCAGCGAGTTCCTTGGTGTATTTTGATTGATGAACAAAGATTCCATTTTTGTCTTGTTTGATTTGCAATCCAAGGAAGAAGTTGAGTTCTCCCATCATACTCATTTGGAACTCTTGACTAATCAACTCGAGAAAATTCTCGGCACGAAATTCATTAGTAGCACCGAAAATAATATCATCAACATATATTTGAACAATGAGAAAATCTTTCCCTTTGGTCTTTATGAATAAAGTCTTGTCGATCCGACCTCTTTTAAAATCATTTTGGACCAGGAAGTCTGCTCGATCTTTCATACCAAGCTCTAGGGGCTTGCTTAAGACCATAGAGAGCCTTTTGAAGTTTGAAAACATGATTTGGAAATTCCGAGTTTTCAAAACCGAGGAGGCTACTCGACATAGACCTCTTCTTCAATAAAACCATTGAGAAAGGCACACTTAACATCCATTTGATATAATTTAATATGCATGCGGGATGCAAATGCCAACGAGTATTCTAATGGCTTCAATTCTAGCTACTTGGTGCAAAGGTTTCCCCACAATCAATTCCTTCTTCTTGATTGTAACCTTGAGCTACAAGTCTAGCTTTGTTTCGACAACTATTCCACCCTCATCCAGTTTGTTTTTGAAAACCCATTTGGTTCCTATAGCTGGGTGGTCGGAAGGTCGGTTGGTCGAGTCCGAGACTTGGTTTCTTTCAAATTGATTCAGCTCTTCTTGCATGGCCTCTACCCATTCGGGTTCATTAAGGGCTTCTAGTGCATTTTTGGGTTCGATTAGTGAAATGAATGCGGTGAATGCACATAGATTATGAAGAGAAGAACGAGTTCTTACCCCACTTGTTGATATCGAAATTATGTTTTCTTGGGGATGACTGGAAGTAAATTTGAATGCTTTACCAGTTCTTTGATTCACCGAGGTTTGTGGGCTGAATAGCTTGATCTTCGAAGCTTGTTACGAGTGATCGGCTCCATTGACTTGCTCGCTACGAGCGACTTCTTGAGCTATTTCATTCCGAACTTCCTCGTTACGAGTGATCTCCTTCGAGTCTTTGTAAGCTCATCTTCGTCATCATCCTTTCGAGCTTCGGTTCGAGTATGAAGATTCACTTGGTTTTTCTGTTCAAGCTCATCAAACACTACGTGGATACTTTCTTCCACTTTGTTAGTTCTCTTGTTGAAGATACGGTAAGCTTTGCTATGAGAAGAGTAACCTAGAAAAATTCCTTCGTCGACCAGAGCATCAAACTTGGTCGGATGATCCTTACCATTGTTGTGGACAAAGCACTTACATCAGAAAGGTTCGAAATAGGAAATGTTTGGCTTCCTCCCTTTGTAGAGTTCATAAGGTGTTTTCTTCAGAATGGGTCCGATGAGGCATCGATTGAGAGTGTAGTTGGCTGTGTTTCTTGCCTCGCCCAGAAATAGTAAGGCAAGTTGTGTTCAATCATCATCGTCCTTGCTATTTCTTCAAGGGTTCTGTTCTTTCTCTCAACTACTCCATTACGTTGAGGAGTTACGGGTGCTTGAGAAGTTGTGAGAAATTCCATTCTTGTCACAAAACTACGAGAATTCGAGTAATCGAACTCCCTTTCATGGTCGGTTCGAATCTTTTGAATCCGAGTGCAGGACTCCACTTGAATCTTTCTACAGAGCTTACTCGAATTCCTTGAAGGCTTCATTCTTATGCTTGAGAAAACACACCCAGGTAAATCTTGAAAAATCATCAATGATAACAAGTATGTAAGATTTACCTCAGAGACTCTTTACGGGAATTTCGCCACATAGATCCATATGCGGTAATTCAAGCACGTTGGATGTGGAAGCTGTCTTCGAGAGATTTGAATGAAGATCGACTTGTTTCCCTCGGTGCATGCTTCACATACTTTATCCTTCTCAAACGTACGGTTAGGTAATCCTCTAACTAGATGATGAGATGCAAGCTTTTTGATAGTATGCATGCTAATATGACTTAATCTACGATGCCAAGTCCAAGAATCATCTTGAAGAGATGCTTTCAAACAGGATAAATTCTGACTTGGGTCGAAAGAGGGATGATGTAGGTATTACCCGATCTCTTACCCGAAAGTTTTATCTCTTTGGTGATCTCATCCGTGATGTAGCACTTGGATTGAGTGAATTTTACCTCTTGTCCTTTGTCACAAAGTCGGGAGATGCTAAGTAAGTTGTACTTTAGTCCTTTGACAAGGTGGACTGGGCTCACCAGATTGTTTCCATTACCAATCTTCCCAATGCCCACTATCTTGCCCTTCGTTGTCATCACCAAAGGTCACCTTTCCTCCTTTATATGACTCCGGCTCGGAAAAGAGTCCTTGGTCACCTGTCATATGTCGTGAACATCCACTTGTCCAGGTACCAATGTCCTTTTGATCTTTTACGAGTGACTCGCAAAACAGAGATAATCTAACCCTTCTCACTTCCTCTAACGAACCCGAGTAACATTTCTTACTCGTGGTCCTTTTACGAGGAAGAAGGTGCTTTGGAACCCAGATTTGAATGACTTTGGGTTTAGTCGATTCCGAGTCTTCTTCTCGAGAGAACTAAGTCTCGTGTCTCTTTCCTTTTGAAACGAGGAGAAAATGGTTTCCTTTTGTAGATAGGTGCGGGTTTAGTCCTCCTTTCATTTTTGTGAATGGGACCATGCTCAGCCTTTTGAACTTAACAGTTACGGAATCCTTTTTGAACAATTCCGAGTAAGAATTAGATTCTTCCTCCTTGTTGAACCCAAGACCTTCTTTTCTAAAAGAGACACATTGTGAACCTAAGAGCATATCAAGGTTCTTACGTCCTTGAGTAAATTTTAAAACCGGATCTTGAGACTCGGTGAGCTTACGTTTCGGTTGCTCATTTTCTTTTCGAGTAACTCGGACTCGGTCTCATTAGTTTGAGCACTTGTCTTGAGTTCTCCGAGTGTGAGTCTCGGTTTTCCAATTCATTTTTTAAAGAAGTGCTCTCGAAGTGATTGACTCAAGTTGTTCCTTGAAATGAGAAGAATCGAATTGGACTTTTCTTCCAAAGTAAAGATGTATTTAGCTAAATCAACTTTGGAGAATTTGAGGAAGTAGTTTATTACCTTTTGAGGATCGGTTTCCTCATTATCCGAGTCCGTGTCCGAGTCCGACTCTTTTTCGGCTTCGAGTCGGTGATTGCCATTAGACACTTTGAGTCATCTGAATCCTCGTCGTCTTCGGATGATTTCTCATCGCTCCATGTTGCCATCATGGCCTTTTTCTTCTTCCTGTCCTGTCTTCGTTTTAGACAGTCCTTGACTATGTGGTCTTTGCTTGCCACATTCAAAACATCCGGAATTCTTAGACAGAGATAACTTTGAAGAAGAAGAAAACTTACCTTTTCTATCTCTTTTGTCTTTCTTGTAGAATTCTTCTTTTGGTCTTTTGTCCCATCTTTTGTGCTTCATCATTTTCTTGAAGCCTCTTGCAATGAGTGCCATGGGATCATCCTCCGATTCGGAGGAGCTCGGAATTGCTTCTTTGGATTCCGAGGCTTTAAGCGCAATGTTCCTTTTGGAAGTACCCTCAGCATCTTCTTCTTCCAGGTGTATCTCATGAGTCGAAGCTTTCAGATGAGCTCGTCCGGTTTCAAGAGTGAGAGGTTCCGAGCCTCTTCTATGGCGAGTCACCTTAGGACCCCATCGTCTCTTGGGTAGGCTTCGAGAATTTTTCGACACATTTCTTCATGGGAGATCTTCTTTCCCAGAGATTTGAGATTGTTGGTGATCTCGGTGAAGCGTATGAACATCCGAGTAATGTTCTCTTACGGCTCCATTTTGAAAAGCTCATATTTGTGAAGATATCGGCTGATCTTTGCTTGTCTCACCCGACTTATACCTTCGTAGGTGTTGACCAGAATGTCCCACACCTCTTTAGCAGAGTCACGAGCGAGAGACTCGATTATATTCTTCCGAGCTTATGGCGCACATGAGGATGTTCATGGCTTTGAAGTTCTTTCCGAACTTCTCGCCTCGCTGGCGTGAACTCGGCCTTTGTCTTTGGAAGGATTCCGAATTCATCTGTCTTTGTTGGAATGTAGTTTCCTTGTTGTATGATTTCCCATACTTCTTCATCGTGATCCATAAGGAAACATTCCATGAGCTTCTTCCAAGTGACCGAAATTTGAACCTTTGAATTTTGGTGGCTCGTTGGAAGATCTACCTTCGTCGAACTCTCCGGTGTTCCGAGCCATCCGATCTTTAAACCTTTGGACTGTTAGATCCTTTCTAAAAGGCTAGGCTCGATACCAATTGAAGGTTTGCTCAAGGAGAGTCCGAGTCACCTTAGAGGGGGTGAATAGGGTGATAGAAAATTCTTTACGAAAATACACACTTTTGCGTAGAAAAGAGGTAAAGACAGAATCCGAGTCTAATAACGAGTCGAAAAGATTGGACTCAAAAAGCAATGAAACGGAAGAAGCAAGAGCACTAAGGCTGTCTCGAGTCTAGAATGAACTCGAAAAAGAACACGAGAGATTTTACGTGGAAACCCTCCCGGGGCGAGAAAACCACGGCCCGTGTCAATCCGGACACGAAGTCAAATCCACTATTTTGAGTCCACAAAATACCGTGAACTTGACGAGAACCCGAGTTGCTCCCTTAGACAACTCTATACAGATTTTCCTAGACTCGAAGTTACCTTATCCGATCTAGTACTTCCTAGCTGAGATAACCCTTACAGCTAGGGACAACTAAGCCGAGTTAACCTTTACAGCTTAGTCAAGGGACCTTACAAAGAATGTAAGAAGTGTTTGTAACGAAGTACAAGACCTTACAACTCGAAAGTAATGAATTACGAGTGGGAGTTGTAAGTTGAAGATTGAGAGTAAATACAATAACTTTGATCAAGTAAGTGTATAGACAATATGTTCGGCAACCTTCAAGTCTTGTGAAGTGGCTTCTTCTTATAGATAAGACCAGGCGAGTAGCCGTTATTTTCATCTCGCTGTCCGAGAGTCCTCTGTGACCGTTGAGAAAGGCTTTACGAGTCACTCAGAAAGTATCCGTTGAAATATGAACGTTGGACAACGGTTTAACTCTCTTGGAAGTCCCAAAACCATCGGTTGTGTCTTGAAAAATGAGGTGAAAACCACTTGTTAGGCTTGGCGTTCCAGTTTTCCGGATATGGAAGCGCATGGCTTCGACACAATCTTCCGAGACTAAAGAAGGGAAGGTGAAAAGCCATATCTCGCTGGTGATTTGACGTTCGAAGCCGGCTACTTTTGTAGTTTGAAAAGATATCCTCGATTGAATAACCTACAAAAGTAAAACACCTTTGGTTCTCAAAGTATAAAATACTTTGGTCCAAGGTTAGACACGAGATAACAAAATAATTTTGAAAAATTACGCAATTGATTATCCGAGTCGAAAAGAAATGGAATATTCGAGTCTAATATCCATGATACTCGGAATTTCCATATGACTTAGTCTTAAGTAAAGAAACACGTTCTATAGCAAATATCGAGTGAGAGAGAACTTGATATAGACTAAGCATGAAATGAACTATGAATGCCGACTATGCAAGCAATAGAGTAAATAACCATAAGTCGATTCTCGAGTGAGAATGGACTCGGAATAAAGAACAACTTTTCGAGTCGCTAACTAAAAAGCGATTAAAGAGATATGTGAAGGCCGAATCGCATAGAAAGGATACTATTTAATTCAAGTAAGTTTCTAAGACACGAGAGAATGCCTTGGAATCAAAACTCTATATGAATGACATCGTTATACCCGATTCCTTTTGCATGACTCGGAAAGATATAGAGCAGTGTCCGAGTCTTCATTTAGCAACTTTACAAATCCACATCTAAGTTTGGTGAAGTTTAGATGCGTTGGAAAAGTGCTATTGATCTGCAAAGACATCGTCAGTCAAAAGCGAGATAATGATACATGTAATTCGTTACTCGAATTGAGGACAAATAGGGATTTGGAGAGTCATGTAGCTAAAATCTATACTTACTCAAATTTTTATAAATTTCAAGATGAGTTATAAGTAGCTTGCATGGATTGTGAGATTGAGGATAGAAAGGAGATTGAGGAAGGTTTCTTGATAATTGTTTTAGATAGCAGCGAAAAAGGTAGCAAGAATAAAGAAATTATTTATAACCCGGTAGATCATGTGGCACATTGTTCATGTAAAATGTTTGAATATGAAGGTATTGCTTGTCGTCATATATTATGTATTTTCAAGGCAAAAGTGCATGAGCTTTCCACTTACTACATCTTGAACAGATGGACAAAGATGGCAAGAACCAAACCTATTTTCGATGTAGATGGTAATGTTTTGGAGAGTTGTTCTCAGATGAATGTTGAAGATAAGTTAATTTCGACATTTGGATGGAGTCCATGAGTTGTGTGGAAGTTGCAGGTAGAACCCCGAATTGCTTACTTTGGCTTTGAAGAGAATTTCAAATGTCACGAAACAATTGATGGAGTTAAAAGGCAGTGAAGCGAAAGTAAGACACAGGAGTTAGGGTCTTTTATTGGCTCAAGTACTCCACAACAAGTTGAGATTCTTCCTCCAAAGCAATCAAACACTAAGGGTGGTGGTAAGCGAATCAAAGGTGGAAACGAACAAGCATTAGAGGCACAAAAGAGAAGGAGACTTTACAAAACCTC
The DNA here is from genome assembly GCA_021018815.1 of Talinum fruticosum. NCBI lineage: Eukaryota > Viridiplantae > Streptophyta > Magnoliopsida > Caryophyllales > Talinaceae > Talinum > Talinum fruticosum. The sequence continues at coordinate 1,210,273 of JAITYX010000091.1, read as the reverse complement.
GTGGACAACAAGCAAATCACGATAGTCGAAATTGTCCTTTAAAAGGGTTGTCTTAGCTATGAGGTATTTTTTTATTTCTTGTATCGTATACTTATAACTTCTTTCAACTGAAATCACTAACTCGAATACCTTTATTTATTTGCTTGAAGTTGCAGCATCTAGTTTGGGAAGATAGTTGTTTGTGAACCAGCGAAGCGTTTTGGGAGCAACGTGAGCGTTTTGGGAGCAACGTGATCGTGGAAGCAACTCACTGTTAGATGTAGGGATCGAAGCTTTTATAGGCTTATGGAAGCAAATGCACCATATGTGAAGTTGGAAAAGTTTTCTAAGAATGTACTTCATTTTTACTTTGTATTATGCAAGCAAATGCACCGTATGGGTTCATTTTATAATCTGCATTTGTTGCTTACAGATTGTATCAAAGGCTGGGTTTGTGCAGAAAGTTGAATAGAGTATAAAGTTTTATATCTTCTCTCTCTAAAAAGTTGAATATAATCTGCATTTGTTTCTTACAGATTGTATCAAATGATTATTTTGGTGGAATAATAGCAATGAGGAAATAACACAGAAACACGAAGTTGCAAGCGAATTCGCATTTTGCCTATAGGTTGCCATTTTTTCAATATATATTCCATCTTTTTGTAGGAACCTATTTTTTGGTAATGTATGTGGGATTGGAATCCACATATTTTATGTTAGAACACAAACGCTCTACCAATTGTGCTAATGGACTATGTAAATCTCACTATTTCAATTTCAATAATCAAACACAATTTGACAAAGAAAGAATCCATGTCAAACACCAAAGAATACACCATACCAAATAGCATCAAATACAGGAAGGGGGCGTGTAACGCCCCAAACTATACTTATCCAAAAACTAAGTCATGACATAACCCAATCAAATTTAAGAAGTATTTGACAATGGAACCTAATATAAGCCAGGGCATTACCGCCGTCTCTTATAGTAGAGACAAGGCCTATACCTAAACATTCCATATATATATATTGAATAGCACAAACCGTCACAAGGTTTATACATTATATACTTAAACTTAGATAGTACAAAAGTCCCTCTCGTTTGTTAACACATAATCCAAAATACATTAACACCAAAATACAACATGCAAGTCACTGCCCGATGCTAGCCTTTTAGGATTCTCGTTTCCTCTGTTTCCTTCTCCTCATGCAGTTCCTGTTCAAATACTGGTTGCTTTTCTTTTCCTAAAAGAGTTTAAAACATAAAACATAAAACATAAAACATAAAATGAGCGGTTGGCTCAATACGTTACCATTGCACTCGTAAAATAATTTCGAGGAGTCGGTGAGCACGCGCGCGATTTTAAATTCATTTAAAACTCAAACATTTAAGCAAAATGCACAATTTGTAACCTTCTCAATTTTATTTTCAACTTCTTAAACGTTTTAGTTTCTGGCCGTCATTAGGACCCCAATTTACATACATTTGCAGCCATGGCTTCGATTAAACGATTCGGTTAAAGTTCCCGTTTGTCGGGAAGGACCAATACGTGGCCTCGATTAACAATTCAATTAAAGTTCCCGATTACGGGAAGGGCCCAATACGATTAATTCTGCTAATGGACATTTATAAACGATTAACGATTAACGATTAACGATTAACGATTACGATTAACGATTAACGATTAACGATTAACGATCAATGATTAACTATCAACGATTAACGATTAACAATTAACAATTAACGATTAATGGTTACTTGGGTCCTAAAGAGTTGTAGACCAAAATAAAAACAAACACGAGTAACGTTTTACGTAACAATTAAAACTTAACTATTTTGGAAGGGTACAAGCAATAACGTACCTTGGCCGATCGTTTGCTTTTAATTTCTATTTTCTTTGCTTCTCTGAATAGTCGTTCCTATTGAATTTCTGTTTTCAAACAGAAATTTAATATTTACATTAATAAAATTATTAGCCCTTTTTGTACTTATGTACTTTACATTTTGACCAATTCAATTGCCTAAACAACTAAAGGGTTTAAAGCTCCAATTTCCTTCTTAAATCAATTCTCTCTAAAACTCGTTACACTTTTAATGATATATACCTCCTAACCACCGATTCATTTATCATCTTCCAAATTACAAATTTCAACTTCACAAAAACCACTTCCAATTTCAATAAAACCTCCAGATAAGTTTTCATCCATTTTTTTTTCAAAGATTAACCTAACTCAATTTGATTAATTCACTTCCCTGGCATAGTCCTATAACTTAAACAATTTTCACACACCCAATCAATCCATTAATGCTCGTATAGAAAATCTAACAAGCATATTCACAATTATAAATATCCCAAATTTATCTCCAATACTAATTTATCACATAACAAACGCAAAAATTCAATTTCACATATATCCCCGTATTTCCCTACTCTCCAAAGTTCATCCAATTCCACCCAAAACCAAACAATTCGTTCATAATCATATAAAAAAATCAAACAAGCACATTTACAATTATAAAGAAACCCTCAATTAATTTCCAATTCCATATGAACACATAACAATCCCTAAATCCAATTTCATTTTCTCACAAAATTCTTTCAATTCCACCATAACCAATTCACAATTCACATATACTTGCCTAATTATTTAACAACATAAATTTGTGATAAAATTTGTTTAGAAATTAAGGATTGGAGATATACCTCAAATTGGGTTAGATGTGAAATTGGATGGTGGTGGCTCGGTGGTAGAGCTCGGCGGCTCAAGTAGTGGGGGTTAGTTGGCGGTGTCAAGCATCGGCGGAGGCCGGGGAGGCGGTAGGCCGGGCCTGGCAGCAGCAGCAACGAGCGGGGTTGTTCCGCCTCGCTGGCGAGAGACAACGGGAGGGGAAGAGAGAAGAATTGGCGGCAGCACGGTGGCAGCCGGGGACTCCGGCGACGACTTTCCGGTGGCGGCCAAAGGCGCTGGCGACGGCTGGGTGGCGGTGGCAAGGGGGCAATGTTTTAGGGCAAGTAGAGGAGAGGTGAGAGAGAGATGAAGATGAAAGGTGTATCTCGCTTGTTTTGTAAGCCCCAATTCATTGATAAACTCTCGAGAATTCCAGCAGACCTCCTCCTCTTTTTTTTTTTTTTTGTCTAAAAAAATCTTAATATCTTACGAAGACTCGGACACTTGCTCCGCACCTTTCTGCGTTCTATCGAAGGAATTAGGTATAAGAACTTCTCACTTATAAGGTTTTGATTCCAAGGCATTCTCTCGCACTTTAGAAACTTTTCCGAGTGATATGGTATCCTCTCTAAGTGATATGGCATTTACTTCATGTACTTTTGCTTGTCTCCAAGTGACTCGGAAAATAGATATGTACTCATGTTATCTCACTCGCTTCCGAGTCCCTCATCACTTAGATATATCGCATATTGAATTTACTAGTATTTCGCTTAACCGCACTCAGTGTCGACTTCATGTTATAAGTCTTATTCTCGTTAAAGTCGGCGCTTCTAGTCCGAACCATGCTTAGTCTAGATCAAGTTTGTTTCACTCGATATTCGTTGTATAACTTGATTATCGCTTAGACTAACTCGGATGGAATTTTGAGTTTCATGGATATTAGACTCGAAAATTCCATTCCTTTTCCGACTCGGATAATTAGTTGTTTAATTATCTTATTTATATTATTATCTCGTGTCTAATCGTGGACCAAAGTATTTTATACTTTGAGAACCAAAATTGATTTACTTTTGTAGGTTATTCAAACGAGGATACACTTTTTGAAATACAAAAGTAACCGGCTTCAAAACATCAAATCACCAGCGAGACATGGCTTTTCCCCTTCTCCGGCCTAGACCCGGAAGATTGTGTCGTGGCTATCTATTTTCAAATCTGGAAAACCGAAACGCCAAGCTTAACAAGTGGTTTCCACCTTATCCTTCAAGACACCGCCGGTGGTTTTGGGACTTCCAAGAGAGTTAAGAACCGTTGTCCAACGTTCATATCACAACGGATACTTTCGAGTGACTCGGAAAGTTCTTAACAACGGTCACAAAAGACTTCCCGTCAAAAGTTGGAGATAACAGCTATGCTGCTTGGTCATCTATAAATAAAAGCCAACTCACAAGACTTGAAGATTGCCGAACCTATTGTTAATACACATACTTGAGCAAAGTCATTGTATTCATTCTCAATCTTCTACTTACAACTCCCACTCTGTAATTCATTACTTTACGAGTTGTAAGGTCTTGTACTTAGTTACAAACACTTTCTTACTTTCGGGTAAGGTCCCTTGACTAAGTCTGTAAAGGTTATCTCAGCTAGGAAGTACTAGATCGGATAAGGGAATTTCGAGTCTAAGAAAACTTGTAAAGAGTTGTTTAAGGGAGCAACTTGGGTTCGATCAGCCTACTGTATTTTGTGGACTCAAAATAGTGGATTTGACTTCGTGCTTGGATTAGCACGGTCCGTAGTTTTCTACCCCGGGAGGGTTTCCACGTAATCTCCGTGTCTTTACTTTCCGAGTTCATTCTAGACTCGGACAGTCTCAAAGCTTCAGCTTAATCTACTTCCTTACTCTTTATAGCAATTCCGAGTTCATACTTTTCCGACCCCGTTCTTGACTCGGAACTGCTTTCTGCCTCCACTTTGGCAAAAGAGTTTGAGTTTCAAAGAAAATCCTCCATCACCCTATTCACCCCCTCTAGGGTGACTCGGACTCTCCCGAGCAAACCTTCATCTTCCTCTCGATTTTATTTTTGATTTTACCACATGATTAAATGTTTAATCACATAATTTCGAACTCTCTCTTCTTTTTTTTTTCATTTACTTACACAATTTTACATTATTCGAAATGTGAATTGTACAATTTACCCATTATTATTTGCAATTAGCACATTTTATTTCGATTTTAGATTCCGAATAGCTCACTTGCTCTTAAACAATATTAATATGATAAAATGCAAATTTAAAATAATTAATTACAATTAAGTTTCATGGTGTTACATCATGGGAGCAAACACCAATCAGTCAAACCTATGATTGTTTCTACCCAGGTGGCTTTGATGCGGCACTTTTGATTCAATTGGGTAGTAAATCTAGAGCTGAGTGAAGCCACTCGAACATGCCCGACCTAACATCGATTTTAGAATGCATAATTAGGAAGAATATAGTAATAGAGCAATCTTGTTTTGATCCATTGAACGAAACTCATATAGAAGTCAGCAAGCACATATGTGGCAAAGAATACTTTTTCACAGTTCATGCACCATATCATAACGAGCAATCTTGTTCATGCACCATACTTTTTCACAGAACAAATCATGTATTTTCGATCATCAAAGTGTTAAATTGTAACGAACCAAGAATAGAACAGAATAGGCTTGAACCTCACCAAAGCACAATGATGAATCAAAAAAACTTTATACTTCAAAGATAATTGAGAACTAGTATCAGTATTTCACTAAATAAATGCACAAATGATATGCATATCCACTTTGTTGGAGACAACCTCACTAGCATCTCATGCCAAGGAAAAGGCCATGGACATGTATACCTTCTTAGGCCCAAACCCAATGGCAGCGAGATCCACGAGTTAGCGATTGTTGTAAGAGTTGTACATACACCTATCCTTTAATTGATTGACCATGTACTAGAGAAATTGGACTAAACACATATAAGGCTAAAAAACAAAGTACGTAAGGGAAACCATTCCATAAAAAGTAAAATGCTTCACCTTCTTGATTTTCCCGACCCATAAGGCACTCGGATGGAACCACACAAAAAGAGGCAAATGGGCTTAGACAAATGCAATCCTTCAAGTAAAAGGTAGGCAATTGACTTAAAGAAGCCATCAAATCTTCACCTAAACACAATCTCACCGACTACATGTTCTCGGACAAAGCACATATACGAGCATTTTTCAATCGTCAAATCACTTGCTACTTGCCAGAAAAAGTTGACGAAGACAATTCCAAAAGCTAATTAAATCTTAAACAGATAAATTTCAATTTGGTTCACTTTTCCTTAGCCAGGCCTTGAAATTGTCTAATTGATAAGAACAAGTCCTAGTTCTAAAAAACCAAAAAGGATTTCAACTTCCACATTCCAATTGACGAATTCATCCTTATTTCACCAATAATAAACGCATAATCCAATTGAAACCCCACCTTCGATGAACCATAAAACTCGTGAACAAATTCCAATTCCCAAAACATAAATATTACCTGCATAATTTAACGCCAAATCGGAAATACACGCAACATTCGTCTCGGATACCTGCATCTCACTCTTCTTCGTTGCTCAAAAACATGATAACCGAACCGTGAGAAGCCAGCACATCGCAGAAAGGGAGAGAGAGAGAGAGAGGAGCAGTGAGTTGCAGGTGGTGCTTGGCGATGGGGTTCCGATGCTTGTGGGAGGTGGCCGGTGAGAGATAGAGGCCGTAGAGGGGCAGAGAGCTAGAGGGTTCGGAAGGCGGCGAGCGAGCGAGTGAGCGAGAGGCGGTGGTGGCTGTCGATTGGATTCTACTGCTAAGGTGACCGGCGAGGTGGGCAGCAAGGAGGCCGGGCAGGTGGTGGCCGGTGAATTGACGAGGAGAAGGTAGAAAGAGAGAGGGCAGTGAAAGTATCCAGTGGTGGCCAGCGATTGGATTCTGCACGCAAATCGGGAAATTTTTATTTTTGCCTCAATTAAAGTCATTGAATGCTTTTAAAATTCACCCACATTAGGACCGTTAGATTAAATTTAAGATTAAATTTAAACGGTTGAGATGAAAAGTTCTCAAATTAGGAGTAGTTCTCATTTTAAGAGGGGTTCCCATATGAACCCTCCCCTATATATATATATATATATATATATATATATATATATATATATATATATATAATCAAAGCCATTACTTGCATTGTAATTATTGTCTTTGCATTTAGACGTTGGTTAAACGTTGGTTAACCTTAAATCCACTGGTCGACCAATAGTGGTGGTCCCGGTTGGAAGTCCTATTAGTCCCGTTATTTGCAACAAGATCTTGTAGTTAGAATGCATTAAAAATGGCTTCTAAATTACGCATATTATTTTCGTTTGAGTCCGATAGTAATTCTAGTGACATACTTAATAGTCAAGAAATTAGAACAGAACCTTTATTTAAGGCCCCATCACCTAATGAATGTCATAATTGGATTACACCTAAAGTCAAGCCTCGAGACAATTTACAAAATAGGTACATTTGATTTTTGACTGCTTATTCAGTCAAAACTCATGAAGAAATTAATAGTTTACAAAATGGTCTACAAACAATTTCATTAATTAAACAGAGTCTATTAATAATCATTTAAAAGGAAAATTATAGATTCATGCACATAAGTCTTGTTCAAGTTCCTGTTAAACCTTTTGTTCAAAACGGAATTAACGCCCTATTTATATGTCTCTTCGAGATAAACGATTAAAAAATATAAGTCCTCTTTATTAGCTATGATCAATACTAACATTTGTAATGGTCCAGTTTTCTTCAATTGTTATCCAGATTTTCCAGTTGATCTTACCTTTCCAATGACAATTGAATCGTTAAAATTAGATTTTCACGTACAAGGTGACGAATTTTATGATTTTAAAAACTTTGCAGTTATGTATAGAGTCTATTTTAGACCGAGGTCTACAAACCTTAACACAAAATATTTAAGTTCTCTTCCTTCTAACTCAAAACAAACTGTTTTACTTGAAATAGTTGATGAAAAACCTGCTATCTTTACTCCAAAACTCTTTAAATGGGGTGAAATTACAATCCCGGATGAACTCGAACTAGAAAATGCTCAGCCTCCTACACAATTAGAAGAAAAGGATATAGATCAAATTATAGAAGAATTTGATGGTAGAGTACTCATAAGATTTAAATCTATGAAGGAAAATTTCCAGACCTAGCTCTTCAAATTCTAGAAAATCCTTTTCCGATTATTCTTCTATTAGAACAGATACTCTTAGCAATTCCCAAAGATATAGGTTTACAGCTCCCATCCCAGAGCCTGTTCCAGATTGTTCCTCTCCCACGTCTTCCGGGATAGGAGGAGGAATTAATGTCATTACAAAAGGAGGGTTTGAAATAAATTGGTCCTTTTTAAAAGAAGATTACTATTCCTAAAAAATATACATTATAGAAAATGGTTTCAACAATGTGAGGAAAACCTTAAAGCCAAAATTAAAACAAAATGGATAGCCGATATGACAAGATTATCGGCCAATATTCCCTTTTTTATATGGTTCCCTACATTTTCCTCACATCTAGGAATTCAAAATGTTTATTTAATTTCTAATATTAATATCCAAACACAACTTCTAAAAGTGTGGCATCTTCAAAATGGCACTACTTTTGTTGTTGTTTATCCTCCCAAGAGTGAAGCAATTACACTCGAAATTAATAATGAAGAAGTCATTACATCACCTTATAAAAAGGTCGGGGCAGGTGACACTGCTACTATTGATGATCTTAAAAGGTCCATCAACAGGCAAACTATACAAACACAATTCTTAATACAATAGCAGAGCAATTAACCTTTGTGTCGACAAAATTAGATAAAAAAATTTAAGTCTCCTGAAAGTTGTACTAGTAATACAAAACCTTCTGAATACATAGACAATATTTCTAAACCTTTCTTTAAACTTGATAGTATTCCAAAAGAAAATTAAGAATCTCTTGTTAAAGTCGCTTCAAATTCTAATGATACTCTTCTGGATAGCATATCTAAACAAATAAAAGATATTGACATCGCTCTTAAAGGCAAATCTATTGATAATACTTGCCAACTTCAAAGTAATGAGTCTTCTTCCTCATTTGAATCAGATTCGGATAATGAGTTATTTGCAATTAAGAGCTTCTAAAACACTTCCGAAGAGGATAATGAGCAGACCTTCAATAAACAAAATTAAATCATGTAGAAATTCCAAAACTAGAAATTATTACCCTAAGCCCACTCCTCCAGACATTCAATATGAACAAAGAGGAGAATTTTCAGCAGGACATTATGATGGAAATTCTATTTATGAATGGAACATAGATGCAAAATCCGAACATGAAATTCTATCCACATTACAAGAAATGGGTATGGTAGTTGTTGCCTACAAATCAAAAAGATATACTACTAAAGATGTTGCCTCAACACTTTCTCTAGGTTTTACAGGACAACTTAAGAATTGGTGGGATGACTTTATAACCCACGAAAAAAAACTTCAATCTTGAATCACACTACAAAAATCAAACAAGAAAATGGGATAGAAAGAGATGAAGAAGATGGTTATGAACTTTTAATTCATACTATTACTCTTCATTTCATTGGCAACCCAAATGAAGGACAAGCAATCGCTAAATCTGTCCTCATTAACCTAAGATGTCCAACATTAAGTGATTATAGATGGTATAAAGATGTTTTCCTTACTAATGTCCTTAAACATGAAGACGGAACCCAAAACTTTTGGAAAGAAAGATTCATTGCTGGTCTTCCTAAACTCTTTGGAGAACGAATCCTTAATAAACTAAGACGGCATTTCGAAGACTCGGACTTTACATATACAACATTCCGAGTTCCATCAAGGAATCAGGTATAAGACTTCATCTCTTATAAGGTTTTGATTACAAGTCATTTTAAATGTCTTAGAAACTTTTCTGAGTGTTATAAAAACTATTGTATATGTTTTCACTTGATTCCGACTCGACTTAGAAAGTATACTTTGTTTCACACACAACTCGAGTCACTCGGATAACACTCAGAAATTTCGCATGTTCAAACACTTGCTCTAATGTGCATAAACTCTGTTCGACTTCATATTCTAAGTTAAATTGAATTACTGTGTTAATTCATCTTTCTAAGTCAGCATGCTTGGTTTGAACATTGGCGGTCTAGATCAAGTCTCTCTACTCCGATGTTCTTTATCCGACTTATTTTACTTCTAGATCGACTTAGATGGAATTTGAGTATAATGGATATTAGACTCGGAAAATTCCACTCTTTTAGGACTCAAATATTTATAAACTTAATTATCTTAATTAAATTATTATCTATGTCTAATCTTGGACTAAAGTATTTTATACTTTGAGAACCAAAATTGATTTACTTTTGTAGGTTATTCAAACAAGGTTATCCTATTTTTAAAATACAAAAGTAACCCGCTTCAAGATGTCAAATCACCAAGCATACAACGCTTTTTCTACCTCGACCGAAGACCGGACACTCGTGTCGGGTTTGTCTGTTTCCAAAGCTGGAAATCTACAACGCTAAGCTCAACGGTGGTTTCCACCCTACTTTTCGGACACCAC